>JARHVA010000400.1:1755833-2427500 GCA_037957365.1 Torreya grandis
TGTAATTTAAAGTTGTTTTTTGGTTTTATGCCGGTGAGGGTAACCGCTCAAATGCTAATCCACCCGACTTTGAGATCGGCTGTGGAGAAATTCTCCAACAGGGGACATGCCCAGGTCACCTGGAGGCGGCTAATTCTCGGTGATCTAAAGATTGCATCTAATCTCAAGAGGAAACACACCATCCCTGTGAACAGTGAAGTCCAATATCCTCATCTCCGTGCATAATCTCCAGAGGAAACACCACATCCCTGTAAACAGTGAAGTCCAATATTCTCATCTCCGTGTACTAGGCAGGTGAGTTGGAACTTCCTCAAATGGATATGGGCTCAAATAACTTGATAATAAGCTGTGGGTCCTGCATCTCCAGCAAGAGGGTTTGCCCTATCCAATCAGGGATTGGCTCAAAAAGAGACATTATTAGGCTATTGGCTGTGAATCAAACTATCCACTCATGCATATCTTTAACATCAGTAAAAAAGGATGCTTTTGTTTTGCCTATAAATTGAACTTTCATCATAAGTTACATTGGCAAAGAATGGGGAAGGAAATGGAAATGGTTCGAAATGCTGCATTTTCAAAAACTTTTGGTTAGGAAATGGATGTACAATATATCAGAAAAAATATAAATATATATAAAAATAATATATAATATTTATTTTTAGTCTGTAAAAAATAAAACATTTTAAAAAAGTAGTATTTATTAAAGTTCGAAACATTCAACATGTTTAAAATTTTACATGTTCATGAATCATATGATATACATCATGTGTTATATTCTAGAATCAAATTTCAAAAACAAATTGTAAATGTAAATAATTATAATCTAGCAATGAAAGTTGGGTTAGGGTAGTTTCAACAACATCAAAGTCAGTAGCTTTTAAATATCCCAAAGTTTGTTAGGCCCTCTAGTATAGTTCTCAGTCTTTTGTGACCACGCGCACAAATTGGAATCTACAAATACCAAATTCTTGGCCTTCTTGGATGCCAACTTGTTTCATTTAGTTGAGTGAATAAAAACACATGTACTCCTATTCTACTTTGCGAAGAATTACTAGCCTCTTGTTATAAAAAAAGATTGCTAGAAATTTCAAATTAGTAACAATGTAAAAAAACATATGTTAATAACTTAATAGAGAATTATCATATAATTATTTAATTAATAAACATAATTTTTTTTGATATAATTATATTTTTGTGAGAGAATTTTGATGGTAAGAGGTTGTAGATATTTGGCATCACAGCCATGTACATACCACCTCTTGATTGGAGTCATGTTATATTTGTCAAAAAGAGCCGTAATTTCTTTTATGCTACTTTCTGAAGATACAAACATTTCCATTTCATTGCGGACCACACTAGTTACAAATGAATTAGGAAAAGCCGAAAAAGTTTTTTGAATGTTGTCCTAGTTCCACTTGATTGGTATGTGTGTTTTGCCATTGCATATAGGGTGCTTATATAGGTTTAACGTAGAGCGTTCTAAAATTTTAAGGTTTTGCTTTATTGTTTTAGTTTTTTTTGTTAATTTTTTTAAAGACTTGTGCCCCCCAAAATGCTCAAGCATGTGTTAGAAACATAGTGTTGTTTTTGTACATTTTCAGCCCTTACCCAGGCATTTCTGGGGCATTTTGTACCTGTATTTCATACCTGATACAATTTTAGGTAAAAATGATGGAAGCATTTCCTTACAACATAGATTATAAAGACTAAATATGTTTTCACATAGAAATCTTTTTTTACTTCGGCATTGATTCTTCATTGAGACCCAAAAAAAAATTATAAAAAAAAAGAGAAAAAGCCAACAAAATAAAAAAGAAAGAAAGAAAAGAAGAAAGAAAGAGAGGAAAAAAAAAGAGAGAGAGGGAGAGGGAGGACCCTGTTACTTTTGCTTTTCTTCTTTGGCAGCGATTCTTCATTGAGACCCAAAAAGAACCCTCTGACTTTTGCTCCTTCTGGACTCTCACTTCTAAACTTTTATTTTTATTAAATTTATCTTCATCATGCAAGCTTATTGTTTTTACTTCATGCTTTCCTTGGGCATCCTTTCATTTGAGGTACCTTTTTACTACACATGGGCTGATTTTACAAGAAGTTTTAGCCTTAATTTTCCTCGAAACGGTACCTAAGCTTTTGGAAACAATCATTATTGGTTATTTGCTTAATTAAAGTCCTTCCTCTCCATCTCTAGTTTTGTAATAGTTTTGGTATAAGTTGACATCAAGTGGCCAAAGTCATGGGAAATTTTGCATCTCAAGACTACAGATTCATAGTTTGGCAATTGAATTAGTGGGATCCTTTAGTATCCAAAGGCATTTAAATCTAGAATGCCTTGGTCGACATCCAATTATATGCAGACTTTCGCATAAGTAAAAAGGCTAGCCTTGACACAACTTTTATCTTCTCCTAATAATGGCCAAACAAATTCCTATATTTTCTGAAACTTCGTTTTCCCATATGTGAGGGAGAGGGTTGGCAACATTATCTAGGTCGGTCTGGTAAGAACCATGGCCTCATGGCAAGCCTAATTGGCCCTACAACCACGGGCCCCTTTCTAGAACCCAATTCATGTTAGAGGGATAAAAAAGAAAGATAAAAATACCACGAGTGTAGAAGCTAACCAATAAATTCTCTTGGCATTGCTTGTTTAACCCAGTTTGTATTTTGTGGAAAGCAACTGAACATGCACATCAATGTGCCCTTTGTGGTCTATTTTTTATCATAACCAAGGCTTGCTTTAGTGGCTTGGGAGCATATACTAGCTTTAACAACCTAGCCTATCTGGGAGACTTCGGGAAATTTTAGGTGAATTTGAAATTCTTTACAACTCCACTCTCTTACAAGTCAATGCAAAGCTTGAAATTCTTTGCACTTATATTAACCATCCATGTTGGATGAAGAAGAAGAAGGGCAATTGTTACTTTCTATGGAAGACTTTGTCCTCAGTGTGCATGGAGAGTTGGAGGGGGATGTTGCGTTGCAATGAAAAGTCAGAGAGACTAGAAGGGGACCTCAAGAATCTAGGTAAGTTGACATGAAAGGGAAGACACAAGGCAAGCGAGATGGTACCTCAAAGAAAGAGTGGGAGAGTTTGTTCCCACATCTCCTTCCTTCCACAAAAGCCTTCCAAAAGAGAGGTATGATTTATAAGGATTAGGAAAATCAATCCATTTCATCATCCAACTAGAAAAAACTTGGTTTCACTCGGCAACAAGGCTCCAAATAGAGTAATTCATGTATAGTGGCAAAACCGCTGTTTCAAGCAGAACAGTGGTTCCGTAACTGCTAGTCTAGAAAGCAGCAGTTATGAAACGGTCAGTTTCATCCAAATTGTTTGTGTGGGTAAAGTAATGGCAAAGGAACAGAGTCTTCAATTTCCAGATTGTTGGAAGTCTTTTAGTGTACGAAAAGACACCCCTAAGGCATGATCAGTAAGATGCACAAATCCATTTGAAGACAAGAGTAAGAGAGTGGCAGAGTTGGTGTTCAGTTGGTTGTAGGAGGAGGAAAGGAGCAGAGAAGAGGTGAGTGAGCAAGACAACATCATGCTTGTTGTATTTGTTCTATTGATCTCTTTGTAATCTATCTTTGGCTATAAGATGTTTTGGAAGTTGGGCAATTGCCACTTCCAATTGGTTTTTCCCCACCTTAGAGTTTTCCAGACCAAAATTCTTGTGTTCATTGTTGATTTCATTCGTGTTTCAGTTTGCAAGTTCTGTCTTTGCTTTTAGCAGCACATTACATTAATTCTAAGTTCTCGATATATTCCAAACTGTCATTTTGATGTAAAATCAGAGGAAGACAGCATGTTTTGATTTTGTCAATTCTATTAAACAGTTAAACCTAGGAGTTTACAGATCAATTTATAGAAGCTCTATCTGCTAATTTTTCTAGCAATTGGATAACATCTTTTCAGGCTTTGGAGCTAGATACTTATTTTTACAATGTCTTTATGCAATATTTATAAGCATCAACTATCTGTCCAGCAGGAAACAAAGATTGTAGATTGTAATAGTCAAAAAGAAGCAGATAATTATTCAATCTCTGAAGATGGAGAAGACAATGAAGAAGATGAGAACTACTGTGCTGACGACTCTGATGAGTTGGGGAAAACTTCCCTACCCCACTTACCGATAATATTTGAACAAAACAAAACGGATTTCATTGCATCTCATGCCAAGGTATTTCATTCAGTGATTTTGTCAGCTCATTCCTCTCCACTATCTGAATTTTGTACTAGTCATATCCAATTAGATTTTTCTTTTACATACTTCTAAATAATTGCAACATGCTTTAACAAGGATATTATTATGTCCATCTCATTTGCAGAAGATCCGCAGTAGACTTGCATCTCAACAGACAAGTTCTGTCTCTGAGAGCATAAATTCAGAAAAGTTAGATATGACAATTAATGAAGAGAACAAGGCTCCAGAACACTCTGCTGTTGGATCTCCACTGACTGAACGAGCCGGTAGTGTTGGAGAACCTAATAAAGAGCCTGTAAGTCCCCATTTACCTAGCAAGTTAATGTTGTTGATAATGCAAGACATCCCGGTGAGGATAGCAGTGTCAGATAGTAGTGGGTATTCATAGATTACAAGGGAGACGTTAGCAAAGTCTGTTCTGGATCATTAAAGAAAGAAGACGAGTTATTGTAGCTACGCTATTCTTTCTTTCCTTACTAACACTTCTGGATATTGAAATTAGTGATCATTTAACTCATAAGTGTTTGGTTTTTATTATTGTTTATAGGGTAAAAATGTTGTAACCCAGAGAAAAACGTGTGGCAAATTAGTAAGTGGTGAGGATTACTACATTTTGAAATTCAATCTGTACTATATTCAACTTTATGTGACGGATTGATTTTCTTGGCAATTTTATATGTTTGGTTCCTGTTTTGTATCTTTACCTTGATAATTTGTTCTGCCATGCTTAATGTGCAATACCTTATTGTTTGTGAAGCTTCACTGTCATCAAAAATCACCGAGACAGAGGAAGCTGGAATAAGGCATGTTCCTCTTGGATTGACAGGTAAAGTTGTTCATGCATGCTTATTTCTGTGTTTAAGTCTGAATATGCTTCTTTCACAATACCATAAACTCTTGAATTACCAAGTAAAATTGATCATTGATACTTGAATCTGTGTATAAGTGTGAACGGAGGTAAACTTGATCACATACTTCTATCTGTGTTTAAGTATGAATTTGTTACTTTCGCAATTCAATTGACTCTTCGATTGCCAGGTAACATTGATCGTTTTTACTTCAATCTGTGTGAAAGTGTGAATGTGTTATCTTTCACATTTACATAAACTCTTTGATTTCTAGGTGAAGTTGACTATTCATTCTAACCGAATATGTTACTTCCATGTTCCATATCTAAAAAGCATAAAAGCAAAATGCCTTTCATTATCATTGATGTTAAGGCATGGTTGTAATCCCAGAATAGGAAGTTTGTGTCATAGCAGATTGAATCCACTGGATGGACATAGATGAGAGGCACACATTATGCCGGCCTTGAAAGAGATGGAGCGCTTATTTAATTTTGATGCTTTGGATCTGTCTATTAAAAAATTGGTCTCCTGAGTTGTTTGACATATTTAAAATTTAGCTACACTATTGGGATTTCCGTGTCTGAAGATGAAACTGACATTTCCTGTGTCTGCATTCGAGATAGACATTGTTTGCATTCCATGTGTTCAGAAATTTGACTTCATGATTTGGGTTTTAGGTATTTGATTTCTCTTCCGGATGGAACTAAATGTGGGTGGAGTGCACTATAATTTGCTGAACTTACAATCCTTAAAAATGGAAAAAATAATTTACACATTCCACAAATATACTTCTTATTTACATACGTTTTTTCAAAGAAATACTGCATAATTGTTATCACAAAACATACCTCATTTTACTTCATAGTTTAATCATTAATGGATGGTTTCTGAAATCTCAATGTTTAGCAAAACATACCTCATAATCATTAGTGGATGTTTTCTGAATTCTCAATATTTAGCAGCTACCTTTGCTTTCCTAGTTTTCTAATTCTTTCAACATGATGTATTTTAAGATAAGAGTAAAATCTGAGATGTTAATCTGGTTTAGGCTCATGGTTGTAGCGATTCTAGTACAGAAATAGCAGAACCCAATTCTGGATTTTTGTACACTACTTTCATTAGATTAATAGATTTTTTTTTTCCTTTTTTGCTTATAAAAGAATCACTTTTTCTTAACAGGAACGCGGGTTTTGTTGAATTCAAATGTTGTGTCGTCTGCAGAGAACAACTCATCTGCCTCTGGATGTAAGTTTAGCCCATTATTGTTGTGACAAAGGCATTGCAGCTAGACAATCTTGTATCTTCTTCTTATTAGTTGCATTTTTTTTCCTAACTCATTTGTTGGTGTTCATTGTGGCCCAGGCTCGAATGTCCCACGATTCCAGACCTCATCAGCCCCACATCAGCGCGTTATAGGTTTATCAAGGCGAGTTCGCCCGCCCCCTTTGCATCCATATTTATCCAAGGCTGAAAAATAAACCCCAAAATCCTTTTTATACAAGTCAAGGACTGCTTGTGAAGTTGCAATCCTCCATTGTTGTTGCACTACATGCCTGGCCACAATTCTACATCAACTATGCAGTGCATTTTTTAAGATGATGTTGCACTACGAAATTTCTTGTTTTGAATCCTCTATTGGGCAAAGCCGCCGTGATAAATGTAGAGTTTTTGTTGTTCAGTCACATCATTTCATCATTGAGTATGGGATAACTCATCAATTTCTAGCAATTATATGATTGGAAACTTCCATTTCTGGGCTTGATGGATGCTTCCACTTTGCGTTTGTTCAGACATCCCTAAACATGATAGCTCTGGGCATTTTAGTTGTATTGATGCAAGTGATGCCTCAGCTATCAAACCTTAAATTACATATAAGAAACTGATGAGCTTATTAAGAAGTGTATCATCCAGAAAACTCCCCTTAACAACATAATTTTGTATAAAATTCTTTTGGATTCAATTGCCTAAAATTGTTAGATTATGTATAGATATTGGAGTGGAAATATTCTCTATTTAACGAGAAATATATACAAGTAGTATATCATGTGGGTGGAACAAAAATAATACGTGGTGGCATTAAATATGGTTTTTTAAGCTTTAAAAAAATTGCATTTTTTTTTGAATTTTCTACCTTTTTTTGAGGTAGTTTGTATTAGTTTTGGATGGAAATTGATTATATCAAGAAATATTTTTTTTGGATGTGGATATATTTTTCGAAAGGGTTGTAGTTTGATTGGTGAGAATGATGACTTGCAATGCTATTCATTTAGGGATAAATCTTGAAGATATTGATATGAATAAGACTAGATTTGATCTTTAGGTGACTTTCATAGTTGCATTCGATTATTTAAGAGCAAAGATGCTAATATCTATACAAGTTATTAGGACCACAAATAAATTTAAAAATAAAAATAAAAAATTATTACATTGGTCAAGGAAACCAAATTCAAGTAAAATCCAAAGTTGAATCTTGTGATTTAGAAAAATAACATTTTAATAATGCTAAAAGAATCTTAAGCTCTCTTAGATGGACAACATTAAAGTATAAAATCGTATATATATATATATATATATATATATATATATATATATATATATATATATATATATATATATATATATAATTTTTTCTTCTTTTTAAGTTTAGGTATAAAGTTTAGTATTATATTTAAAAGGTGTGGCTATTATAGAATTTTGGTACGTTTAATTTTTTTAATCGGAACACATTGAGATATACATTAATTAAAAAAAATGAAGATAACATATAGATGGTTACAATAAAAAGGTTGTTGGTTGGTATTCATGGCTCAATATCTATGTTGGTAAAAAATATGACATTAAAGAGTGTTAAAAAAACAAAGTTGGCTAAATACAACAAAGAGTCTCAATACAACATATCAAAAGATAATAACAAGTGTGTACATCAAGCACATACAACATCAGAGGGATGTAGTGGTGGATCATCTTAAGAAGGAAGGGCAACCTAAGATGAAGGCTCTTTCAAAGGCATATTTGAAGCCGCCCACCATGTTGAGTACTAAATAGAGGAGCCAACAACACCATATACCCCACATAGGTGGTAGAGGCATTGTAATACTAATTTTATCACCACCTTACACTAGAGAGGACCAACAAGATGACTCAACATAAGCTTTGCCACACAGATGAGGACTCTAACACCCCCACTAAGGAGAGGTGAAATGGCTATGCAAGTGGCTTCATTAGTATTTGGGTGTTGGTTGTGGAGACCCTTGCGATGACATATTTGGTGGGACCTTGCTCATGGTGCACGATGCACTCCCCTAATGATTGAGGAACTCTTGTAGATTGTAAAATTCAAGGGCCACCTTCTCGCTTTGTGCTTGGATCTACAAGTAGGCACATACAACATCAGGGGGAGGAGGTGGTGGATCATCTTTGGGAGGAAGAACAACCCAAGATGAAGGTCCTCCCCAAGGCAAATCTAAAGCCACCTAATCATCTTGAGTACTATATAGAGGAGCCAAAGGCACTATAATACCTCACCTAGGTGGTAGAGGCACCATAATACTAATTTGATCACCACCCTACATCAAAGAGGACCAACAAGATGACTTAGCAGAAGCTTTGCCACATAGATGAGGACTACAACACCCTCGCTAAGGAGGAGAGGAGAAATGGCTATGTGAGTGGCTCCATTGCCATCTAGGTTTTGGTGGTGGAGACCTTTGCAACAACATATCCAATGGGACCCTACTCATGGTGTATGATGCATTCCCCCAATGATTGAGGAGCTCTTGTAGATATTGAAATTCAAGGGCCACTTCCTCGCCCAGTGCTTGGATTTGAAGCAAGCATAAGTAAGCACAACTACTTTATCAGTAATTGAAAATTATTGAGAAAGAATCTCCTTATTAAAAATGGTAACATTCCTAGATTTTCAATGTTAAAAGAGAATAATATCTTTGAAAACTTTCAAAATGAATGTTATATATGTCGACCACTAAGAATGATCTCCAAACAAAGCCATCCACTAGTTGATGGCCTATGGGTGAAAAGGTTGAAACAAATTGTGAATCCATTGCCCAACATCATGAGCTTGAGGGTAGGTCCAGAAAATGTGTTTGAAAGTCTCATATTTGAAACATGCGAAGCACTTGGGATGAGCCACCCTAATGCGTTTGAGTCATTCCCCCACCTAGAGACCCTAGTAGACCAAAAACCAAATCAAGTTGGTGAGTTTAGGCTCTAACTTAGCTTCTCAAATTCGATTGAGACGAGCATGCCAAGTTTGGGGAGAAGAATTCAAATTTCATCGTCTATTTAACTTTTCTATAGCGAAAGAAAAGGGGTTCATAATTTGGTATAGCAACCTTGGGGTGTAGTTTTTGAAAGCAGTGGCATAGTTCCATCACCAATCTTTCCACCAAGCAACTAGAGGTTGAAGGCCAAGTTTGTGTAACATAACATTTGACATGAGTATCTAAATGTATAATATAGTAGGAAAATTAGAAGCTATCAACTTATACTTTCTTTCGCATATTGGCCAAAGAATTCAATCTACGAAGCAGTCTAGATCCCTTAGAGTACAAATGTCTTTTTTGAACAACCAAAGGACTTTGATACCTAGAATTTCAGCAAGGGGGAGCTTGCTTTTGGTCATGATAAGCGACTACCATAAATTGTGGTTAAAAGAAAGACTAGATCTAACCCTTTCCCTATTTAACCCTTTTGGAGATTAAGGGTTAGGAAGGAATATAATATTCAAGAGTGAAGTAAACTATTCCTAAAGGCAGGCCAATTAAATAATTCAGTTTATGATATTCATTTTTTGTGTTGAATTATTAAAAATACTAAATATAGAAACTACAATGCCAAATAGTATTTTGATTACGTAATCATGAAGAAGAAACAACACCTAGCTTATGCAATGATGCGCATATAAATTTGAGATGTACAGGCGTGAAAACAAGTTGTTTGATGTTTAGGACCCTGTCATCAGATTATGGAAATATTCTTTTTGGCTGCCTAGACACTTGCCTCAACCTATGAACAGTTGTGTCGATGCTACTATCCACATCTCGACGCTACTGTCCACATCTTGATGTAACTATCATGTACAAAATGTTCGTTATATCGAGATGTGACCATTTGGGTATTTCTAGGTTTTTTATCGCCTTTTGTTTGATGTATCTGAATCTCATGCATAGGCTCTGTATCACTATTTATAGCTAAAACCCTAGCTCTTCCCCTTAGGTTAAGTTACCTTACCAAAAAATGGGTTAGTCGGCTCATGGTATCGAGCTAACTCCAAAGATCCCTTTATCAATGAGCACTGCCTACATATGTAATACTCCAAAGAGGACCTCAAACTTATGTAGTTCTCCCCTATGTGTTGGTATGCAGGTGAAAAATAGTGTAGAATGTCATATGTGAGTACATATAATGATCTAGCTTGTAGCTTGAAAAATATGGCTAATGGGTTGTTCTTTGAGTGCTTCAGACCTGTAGTATGATTTTTTTTATGATTGATATGCAAATAGGGATGAATAGGGCAGAATAACTTAGTTGTGCACTTTGAAATTCAATAGTATATCTATGCTTGAGAGGTGATTGTCTTGATACCTCGGTAGATGAATAATGAGCAATCTTTGACTTATATTTATACTAGTTATTTTGAAATGATCCTCATGAAAGGGTTAATGACATTCTTAGGCCAACCCATACACCAAATTTTTTCAAATTTGAGTGCTTTTAGGGTGAGGACACTTGCGTTGGAGCAGGGATAGTAGCATCGATACTATTATCTTGTCTTGAATGCAACTATCCAAGATGGAAGAAAGTTGTTGAGGTTCTGCAATTGACAGTGAAGGATATATCAAATTTTAGGTGTTATGTGGTTACATGTGATCTACATAATCAAAGATGGACTAATAAATAAGTAATTAGACTCAGTGAGGTGGTGAGCGTAAGTCTTTTGGATAAAAGGAAGGTCAAACTAAAGGGTAGAGCCTTGAGATATATTTTTCAAGTGCACAAGACTACTTTAACATATAAATATAGATTTAAGCATCTATAGTCCCCATCCCATTTGAGAAATGGTTTAACAATTTTGAAATCCTTCCATAAACATTTAGCTAGAAAAACTCCTCGATTTTGAGAAGTGCAGAAGAAATGAGCATGATATGCAAACCAATATTTTTTCAACAAGCCTTACTATATGGAGAGCCTATATCAATGTAATGTTGAATTATAACTTTCTAAGCTTTAAGGTCAAGGCCTTCAATAGCCTAAATGACCCATTTGGCATGTAATATAGTAATGCTACATCTGTGAATATCAATGTTGCCCATTCCTTCTTTATTTTGAGGAAGGCAATAAACATCCCTAGCCACTATGTGAAAAACTCTAATTTTTTTAGCATTAGCCCAAAGAAAGTCTTTGACTAGTTTAGGCAATATCTTGTAGGAGATCTTCTTCACCATTCTCTCAATAACATATTGCCATAACTCAATAGGGGAACTATCAAAGGCAAAAGGTGTCATGTCCCCTCTCTAGTACGACATGACACTTTACGTGGATTTGCCTATTCCAGACTCTCGTAGGCAGATGGTGGTGATGAGAGAGTCATTTTTGCGTTTATTTGGCGATTGGATGGCTCATTATGCTCTTGCAGACATTATATTTATATATTACTTTTTATATGAGGCCAAAATGTTATATTTTTAAATTTAGGTGCACTTTTTATTTTATAAAGTTACTTTTTATTTAAAAAGTACAATGATGTTTTACAAGATGTATTACAGATACTTCTAGAAGTTTCCAAAAAGTGCATAAATAGACCCCATGGGTCTCTCATTTGGCATCCGAGTCTATTTTATCATTGAGTCTTCTTGAGCATTTGTGGGGTGTAATAATCTGCAAATTCTTTAGCATAATCCTTGAGAATGATACCTCTCAAGAGATTGCATAACTGAGGAAGTGGAATATCTTCTGAAGGGTTGCACATTGGAAGTGGTATTCAGCCATTTCATGTTGAACTTTGTTGAGTATTCAAGCTCAGTTTGAGAGTTAAACAATTTTGGAGTCATTTGGAGAGGAGATCGCATCATCGTCCAATTGAAGGGCTGCACAAGGAAATAAAATTATATATATATTTTATACAGTCTGTACAAGTACGGCCTGTACCTACAATAAGGTACGAACAACATACGGACAACATTCTTGCAGGTATGGATAGGGTTTGACATTCTTAGATTGTCCAGTTCTGAAGGAGATTTTTGCTTGTGTCTTAGTCGCCTGGCACTGAGGGTTTGAAATATAAGGTTGATGCACCTTCTTGGGCAAACTCGAGGCAAATTTCATCATTGGCATACCTGGGCAAACTTATTCCAGGTGAGTTTTTGACAGCTGCAGAAGCCAGAGAAAGACAACGATATTATGATGAAGCCAATTTGAACAAGCGCAACTTCTGTTCTGCTAGTCATAAGAGAGCACCTGCCTTTAGGTCACGCATGTCTGAGGCTAAATATTGATGCTACAATAATTGGTAATGTAGCTTGATTTATTAACCACTCTTGTGATAATCTATTTCCTACTTT
Source organism: Torreya grandis (assembly GCA_037957365.1). Taxonomy (NCBI): domain Eukaryota; kingdom Viridiplantae; phylum Streptophyta; class Pinopsida; order Cupressales; family Taxaceae; genus Torreya; species Torreya grandis. The sequence continues at coordinate 1,768,464 of JARHVA010000400.1, forward strand.
AGTTCGGTCTTTAGGTTCAATTCTTCCTAGGTTGTGCTTCTTTGCATCAAGAGATATTTCGGCAGGTGAGGAGTTGACCTTTAGCTATGGAGCAGTTGGAAAGAACTCAAAAATGTTATTTTGCTTTTGTAACTCTCCTGCTTGTTGTGCAAATATGAATCATTAATGCTGTTGTAACTAGGTTGTAAAGAACAATATTAAAATTTTGAACTGTTGTAAGCTCATCCTGAGCATTGTATTCGTGCGAATCAAACATTACAGTTTTCACTATCGGTCCTTAATGGGTTACAGTCAGGTCTAAAATAGCTATTTTTGCTTGACCATAAGGGTTAGACTGCACTGTAGTGTTAGTAGATATCCCTGTTTGAGTACCATCCAATTCTGAACACTATTTAGCATATTTGAATTGAGTAAATTTGTTGCTTAAACATTCTCTACAAACAGAGATTTACTTTCAATAGTATAGTTATTTGCTTACCAACTGTTTGACAAAATTTTATAAGTACAAATTCAGTGATTTTTGTGATCCTACTAGTAAGGGTCATTACAGTGGTATCAGAGCCATCATCCTGCCATCCTGTGATCAGCTAAATAACAGATGAGCGAGAGAGAAATTAGATATTATAACAAGGAACAATGGAGACAACAAAATCATAATCTTCAGATTGAAGGAGATATGTTGTCAGAAGCATTAAGAGACATCGACAAATCAATTCAAAATATGGCAGAGGAAGATAGAGATGCAAGAATTGAAAGGAAATTTGACACTATGCTTGATATGATGTCACTCTTATTAGGAAAACTGGATCAGCAAGCCATTCCAAATCAAAATCATCAACACACAGCTAATCATAGTGGAGTTAATGAGGAAAGGTCAATACAACGCGTTGGAAACACTAGAGGATCAGCCTCTAGGCCTCTTTTTCCCACCTTTACACCAAGAGAAGAATAATTACATGCTGCTTCGGCTACTCCATTTGGAGAAGAAGCTAGACAGGCCTACTTGGAGTATACCACTCTCCCTCCTGATATGAGAGAAATTTGGACTTTTGATCAATTCATAAATCAAAGAAATAAGAGAGGAGGAAGAAATGATCGCTATGCTCCAAGGAATGACTATCAACAAGCACTTGGTAAGATTTCCATGCCTTACTATGATGGTAGTAACAAATGCATAGCTAGGTCTTGGATTCAAAAGCTTGATAATTATCTTTCTTTGAGACCAATGCCTGAAGAGGATGCCATAAGATTTGCCACACTACATCTTGAAGGAGTTGTTCATGAATGGTGGTATCATGGGTTAGTAACTCTTGGACACAACCTTATCACTACATATGAGGAGTTTACCAACAGGCTGGTGGAAAGGTTTGATGTCAAAGATCTTGAGGTGAGTTTCCATGAATTGGCACAACTAAAACAACATGGTTCCCTTGATCCTTATATTAATGACTTCCAGAAGCTAGCAGCAACGGTACCTGATATTTCAGAGCGGAGGCTAGTCATGTTATTTATAGAAGGGTTGACTGAACCACTCAAGGGGTGGGTTAAGGCCTTTAATCCTCTCACATTTCAAGAAGCCATGAAGAAAAGCCGTAGTATGGAACTTGCAGCGCCAGCAAATAGGTTCGGTTCAAAGGGCTCTTCATCATACAAAGATAATAAAGAGGAATTCAACAAAGGTAAAGAGAAGGATGATGACATGAAAGACAAGTCAGCTACACCTTTGAATAAGGAGATGCTTAATGACCTGCGTAAGAAGAAGCTATGCTTCTATTGCAAGGGTCCTTATGAGTTTGGACATGACTATCCTATGAGGCCTAAGGGAAAAGCCAACATGATGATGTGGGTTTATTACGAGGGCTCAGATTCAGACATCTCAGAGTACCATGATCCTGATGATGCAAAGCAGGAACATGAGGTAGATAATGCTATACAAAAGGAGGAACTAGAGTTACATTTACAGGAGGCACGTCTATCTAGTATTCAAAGAGAGGGTGCTTTCAGACTTAGAGGTGTCTTGGCAGGACAAAAGGTTATTGCACTAATGGATAATGGTGCCACGCATAACTTTATTGATGCACACTTCACTGAGAGGCGTGGGCTCACCATTGAGGATTTTGAGGGACTGAAAGTTAAGGTGGCTGATGGATATACTCTTCGATGTGACATGATGGTACGTGATTTACCTCTACGCTTGAACAATTATGAGTTCAAGGCAGATTATTATGTGGTCAACATGGGTGACATGGACATAGTGCTTGGGATGTAGTGGCTACATTCATTGGAGGAGATTACCCTGAGACTTAAGGATATGGAGATGTGGTTTGAGGTAGATGGCAGAACACATGTGTTGAAGGCTATTCGTAATAGTGATGTTAAGACTATTACACTTAAGAGGATGGAGAGGCTAGCTAAGCATAATGATATAGAGTGGGCAGCTATTTGTACCTTGATGCCTACACATGAGGAGCAACACAAGGCTAAATATCATCTTGATGAGAAGGCATACATCAAGATTCCACCAGGCAGACCACCAGATAGAGTGCATAATGTATTCCATGTATCACGCCTCAAGAAGGTGTTGGGTCAGAATGTGGTGCCTTCTGCAGTGTTACCTCCCTTGGATAATGAGGGGAAGTTAATTCCAGAATCCATCTTGGATAGCAAAGAGAAGCAGCTTCGCAAGCGGGTGATCAAAGACTACCTGATTAAGTGGAAGGATCTACCCATTGAGGGTGCTACTTGGGAGGGTGAGGCCATTCTGCAGCATCCGGCATTGAGATTGCTTGAGGCCAAGAAATTTCAGGAGGGGCGGACTGTCATGTCCCCTCTCTAGTACGACATGACACTTTACGTGGATTTGCCTATTCCAGACTCTCGTAGGTAGATGGTGGTGATGAGAGAGTCATTTTTTTGTTTATTTGGTGATTGGATGGCTCATTATGCTCTTGAAGACATTATATTTATATATTACTTTTTATATGAGGCCAAAATGTTATATTTTTAAATTTAGGTGCACTTTTAATTTTATAAAGTTACTTTTTATTTAAAAAGTACAATGATGTTTTACAAGATGTATTACGGATACTTCTAGAAGTTTCCAAAAAGTGCATAAATAGACCCCATGAGTCTCTCATTTGGCATCCGAGTCTATTTTATCATTGATTCTTCTTGAGCATTTGTGGGGTGTAATAATCTGCAAATTCTTCAGCATAATCCTTGAGAATGATACCTCTCAAGAGATTGCATAACTGAGGAAGTGGAAGATCTTCTAAAGGGTTGCACATTGGAAGTGGTATTCAGCCATTTCATGTTGAGCTTTATTGAGTATTCAGGTTCAGTTCAAGAGTTAAACAATTTTGGAGTCATTTGGTGAGGAGATCGCATCATCGTCCAATTGAAGGGCTGCCCAAGGAAATAAAATTATATATATATATATATAAATAAAAAATACAGTCCGTACAAGTATGGCCTGTACCTTCAATAAGGTACTGACAATGTACGGCCAACATTCTGGCAGGTACGGACATGGTTTGACATTCTTAGATTGTCCACGTCTGAAGGAGTTTTTTGCTTGTGTCTTAGTTGCTTGGCACTGAGGGTTTGAAATATAAGGTTGATGGACCTTCCTGGGCAAACTCGAGGCAAATTTCATCATTGGCATACCTGGGCGAACTTATTCTAGGTGAGTTTTTGACAGCTGCAGAAGCCAGAGAAAGACAACGACATTATGATGAAGCCAATTTGAACAAGCACAATTTCCATTCTGATAGTCATAAGAGAGCACCTGCCTTTAGGTCACGCATGTCTGAGGCTAAATATTGACGCTACAATAATTGGTAATGTAGCTCGATTTATTAACCACTCCTGTGATAATCTATTTCCTACTTTAGTTCGGTCTTTAGTTTCAATTCTTCCTAGGCTGTGCTTCTTTGCATCAAGAGATATTTCAGCAGGTGAGGAGTTTAGCTATGGAGTAGTTGGAAAGAACTCAAAAATGTTATTTTGCTTTTGTAACTCTCCTACTTGTGCAAATATGAATCATTAATGCTGTTGTAACTGGGTTGTAAAGAACAATATTAAAATTTTGAACTGTTGTAAGCTCATCCTGAGCATTGTATTCGTGCAAATCAAACATTACAGTATTCACTATCGGTCCTTAATGGGTTACAGTCAGGTCTAAAATAGCTATTTCTGCTTGACCATAAGGGTTAGACTGCACTGTAGTGTCAGTAGATATCCCTGTTTGAGTACCATTCAATTTTGAACACTATTTAGCATATTTGAATTAAGTAAATTTATTACTTAAACATTCTCTACAAACAGAGATTTACTTTCAATAGTATAGTTATTTGCTTACCAACTATTTCACAAAATTTTATAATTACAAATTCAGTGATTTTTGTGATCCTACTAGTAAGGGTCATTACAGTGGTATCAGAGCCATCATCCTGCCATCCTATGATCAGCTAAACAACAGATGAGGGAGAGAGAAATTAGATATTATAACAGGGAACAACGGAGACAACAAAATCATAATCTTCGGATTGAAGGAGATACATTGTCAAAAGCATTAAGAGACAATGGCAAATCAGTTCAAAATATGGCAGAGGAAGATAGAGATGCAAGAACTGAAAGGAAATTTGACACTATGCTTGATATGATGTCACGCTTATTAGGAAAACTGGATCAACAAGCCATTCCAAATCAACATCATCAACACACAGCTGAACATAATGGAGTTAATGAGGAAAGGTCAATACAACGCGCTGGAAACACTAGAGGATCAGCCTCTAGGCCTCTTTTTCCCACCTTTACACCAAGAGAAGAACAATTACATGCTGCTTCGGCTACTCCATTTGGAGAAGAAGCTAGACAGGCCTACTTGGAGTATACCACTCTCCCTCTTGATATGAGAGAAATATGGACATTTGATCAATTCATAAATCAAAGAAATAAGAGAGGAGGAAGAAATGATCGCTATGCTCCAAGGAATGACTATCAACAAGCACTTGGTAAGATTTCCATGCCTTACTATGATGGTAGTAACAAATGCACAGCTAGGTCTTGGATTCAAAAGCTTGATAATTATCTTTCTTTGAGACCAATGCCTGAAGAGGATGCCATAAGATTTGCCACACTACATCTTGAAGGAGCTGCTCATGAATGGTGGTATCATGGGTTAGTCACTCTTGGACACAACCTTATCACTACATATGAGGAGTTTACCAACAGGCTGGTGGAAAGGTTTGATGTCAAAGATCTTGAGGTGAGTTTTCGTGAGTTGGCACAACTAAAACAACATGGTTCCCTTGATGCTTATATTAATGACTTCCAGAAGCTAGCAACAATGGTACCTGATATTTCAGAGCGGAGGCTAGTCATGTTATTTACAGAAGGGTTGACTGAACCACTCAAGGGGTGGGTTAAGGCCTTTAATCCTCTCACATTTCAAGAAGCCATGAAGAAAAGCTGCAGTATGGAACTTGCAGCGCCAACAAACAGGTTCGGTTCAAAGGGCTCTTCATCATACAAAGATAATAAAGAGGAATTCAACAAAGGTAAAGAGAAGGATGATGCCACGAAAGACAAGTCAGCTGCACCTTTGAATAAGGAGACGCTTAATGACCTGCATAAGAAGAAGCTATGCTTCTATTGCAAGGGTCCCTATGAGTTTGGACATGACTGTCCTATGATGCCTAAGGGAAAAGCCAATAGGATGATGTGGGTTTATTACGAGGGCTCAGATTCAGATAGCTCAGAGTACCATGATCCTGATGATGCAAAGCAGGAACATGAGGTAGATAATGCTGTACAAAAGGAAGAACTAGAGTTACATTTACAGGAGGTGCGTCTATCTAGTATTCAGAGAGAGGGTGCTTTCAGACTTAGAGTTGTCTTGGCAGGACAAAAGGTTATTACACTCATGGATACTGGTGCCACGCACAACTTTATTGATGCACGCTTTGCTGAGAGGCGTGGGCTCACCACTGAGGAGTTTGAGGGACTGAAAGTTAAGGTGGCTGATGGATATACTCTTCGATGTGACATGATGGTACGTGATTTACCTCTACCCCTGAACAACTATGAGTTCAAGGCAGATTATTATGTGGTCAACATGGGTGACATGGACATAGTGCTTGGGATGCAGTGGCTACATTCGTTGGATGAGATTACCCTGAGACTTAAGGATATGGAGATGCGGTTCGAGGTAGATGGTAGAACACATGTGCTAAAGGCTATTCGTAATAGTGATGTTAGGACTATTACACTTAAGAGGATGGAGAGGCTAGCTAAGCATAATGATATAGAGCGGGCAACTATTTGTACCTTGATGCCTACACATGAGGAGCAACACAAGGCTAAATATCATCTTGATGAGAAGGCATACATCAAGATTCCACCACGCAGACCACTAGATAGAGTGCATAATGTATTCCATGTATCACGCCTTAAGAAGGCATTGGGTCAGAATGTGGTGCCTTCTGCAGTGTTACCTCCCTTGGATAATGAGGGGAAGTTAATTCCAGAATCCATCTTGGATAGCAGAGAGAAGCAGCTTCGTAGTTGGGTGATCAGAGAGTACCTGATTAAGTGGAAGGATCTACCCATTGAGGGTGCTACTTGGGAGGGTGAGGCCATTCTGCAGCATCCGGCATTGAGATTGCTTGAGGCTAAGCAATTTCAGGAGGGGCGGACTGTCATGTCCCCTCTCTAGTACGACATGACACTTTACGTGGATTTGCCTATTCCAGACTCTCGTAGGTAGATGGTGGTGATGAGAGAGTCATTTTTTTGTTTATTTGGTGATTGGATGGCTCATTATGCTCTTGAAGACATTATATTTATATATTACTTTTTATATGAGGCCAAAATGTTATATTTTTAAATTTAGGTGCACTTTTAATTTTATAAAGTTACTTTTTATTTAAAAAGTACAATGATGTTTTACAAGATGTATTACGGATACTTCTAGAAGTTTCCAAAAAGTGCATAAATAGACCCCATGAGTCTCTCATTTGGCATCCGAGTCTATTTTATCATTGATTCTTCTTGAGCATTTGTGGGGTGTAATAATCTGCAAATTCTTCAGCATAATCCTTGAGAATGATACCTCTCAAGAGATTGCATAACTGAGGAAGTGGAAGATCTTCTAAAGGGTTGCACATTGGAAGTGGTATTCAGCCATTTCATGTTGAGCTTTATTGAGTATTCAGGCTCAGTTCAAGAGTTAAACAATTTTGGAGTCATTTGGTGAGGAGATCGCATCATCGTCCAATTGAAGGGCTGCCCAAGGAAATAAAATTATATATATATATATATATATATATATATATATATATATATATATATTATACAGTCTGTACAAGTACGACCTATACCTGTAGTAAGGTACAAACAACATACGAACACCATTCTGGCAGGTACGGACATGGTTTGACATTCTTAAATTGTCCAGTTCTGAAGGAGATTTCTGCCTATGTCTTAGTCGCCTGGAACTAAGGGTTTGAAATATAAGGTTGTTGCACCTTCCTAGGCAAACTCGAGGCAAATTTCATCATTGGCATACCTGGGCGAACTTATTCTAGGTGAGTTTTTGACAGCTGCAAAAGCCAGAGAAAGACAACGACATTATGATGAAGCCAATTTGAACAAGCGCAATTTTTGTTCTAGTAGTCATAAGAGAGCACCTGCCTTCAGGTCACGCATGTCTGAAGCTAAATATTGACAATATAATAATTGGTAGTGTAGCTTGATTTATTAACCACTCCTGTGATAATCTATTTCCTACTTTAGTTCGGTCTTCAGGTTCAATTCTTCCTAGGCTGTGCTTCTTTGCATCAAGAGATATTTCGGCAGGTGAGGAGTTGACCTTTAGCTATGGAGTAGTTTGCTTTTGAAACTCTCCTGCTTGTTGTGCAAATATGAATCATTAATGCTGTTGTAATTGGGTTGTAAAGAACAATATTAAAATTTTGAATTGTTGTAAGCTCATCCTGAGCATTGTACTCATGCAAATCAAACATTACAGTATTCACTATCGGTCCTTAATGGGTTACAGTCACGTCTAAAATAGCTATTTCTGCTTGACCATAAGGGTTAGACTGCACGATAGTGTCAGTAGATATCCCTATTTGAGTACCATTCAATTTTGAACACTATTTAGCATATTTGAATTGAGTAAATTTGTTGCTTAAACATTCTCTACAAACAAAGATTTACTTTCAACAGTAGAGTTATTTGCTTACTAACTGTTTGACGAAATTTTATAAGTACAAATTCAGTGATTTTTGTGATCCTACTAGTAAGGGTCATTACAAAAGGAATGCCTCAAAATTTGGATAGTTCCCTTCTGTTGATCCACTTCCCTTGGAAGTCATTGAGCCAATATAGAATAGGCATCATGCTTTGTCAGAAGCATTGAGGTTTGGCGTACTACAAATTGGACCACAAAGTTTTGTAAGAAATGTCAAGAAAATGAGCCTCTTCTTTGAAAGAAGCCTCATTCTTTGCAAGAGTAAGAAAAAATCATGTGAAAAGTGGCCATTTATCAACAGACTCTTCCTATTTGAAAGCATGATACCTATGATAAATCATTGCTCAAATTTGTGGGCAAGAAGGTAGCCAAAAGCTACTATGGCTAACATAAAGCATAGAAGCAAGCAGGCTACCTTGTTTGAAAGAATGGAAACGACCAAAGCTCTCAAACTTGTGTCCATTGATGGTCAAGCAGGCTGAGCCATCAAAGAATAGAGTTTGCATAGCTAAGAGAAATAATTATGCAAACCCTAAAGACTTTAACATGACAAGGATAAAGGGCCATCCAATGTGGTCACAGGGATTTTCAAAATTAAGTTTCAAAAATATAGTCCATTGTTGAGAGGCGTGATACCATTCCAAACCTTCCCAGAATTTAATTATGTTGTCTAGGGTGTAGCAACTTTTGATAAAACCTATTTTATATAGTTTGACAATTGTAGGAAGGATGTGCTGAAGGCAGAGCACTAAGGCTTTGGCTATGATCTTGGTAGAGACATTTAATAGAGTGATGGTTCTCCAATTGGTAATGAACTTTGGATCTCCAACTTTAGGGATAATTTAATGTTTCCTTTGTTTATAAGTTTCCATAAAGATTTGTCATGCAAATATTCATAGTAAAATTGAAGCAACTTTGGTTTGAAAAAATGCCACATGACTTTGTAAAACTCATAAGGAAAACCATTTACTCACGGTGTTTTATCATTTGACATACTTTGCATTGGCACATAAAGCTCATTGAAAGTGAGCGAGGCATCACAGAGCCATTGAGTTGAAGGGCTTACCCTGCAAGGAACCACATCCAAACATATTACATACCACTGTATCTTTACCAATTTATAGTGGTCCAAAAAGGCCAAGAAAATTGTCAGGAATCTAGAACCACAAACAGTTCTGATACCACTTGATAGGATCTAGGAAGCACAATTGATTACCATGTACAAGCAACTAAATGTGGAATTAACTAGAAGTAATAAGTAACTAGAAACTAGAAACAACACAAAATATGAGAGACAATACCCAATTGTATTAATACTCTTCCAGAAGGAAATACAATAAAGAAGATGCCACAGTCTTCTTCCTTACACACCTCTAGGGCTCCCACACCTCTAGGGCATAAATAGTAAATCTCTTCAAGAGCTCACTCTCTCAATCACGGTCCCAACAATCAACTCAAACACAAAGTTGTTGTTCACCTCCAACCAGTCAGTATCACTACTACCAGTACACAAGTACTCCACGTACTCCACGACCGAGTACACACCGTACTCCAAGTACACAATGTACTCCAACTAGATCTCACCTGATCTTGCTACCCATTGTGTTTCTGACCTCCCTAGATCTCACACACCTGCAAATCAACCTAGTTTTTCACACCTGCAAACCTAGATCTCGCACACACACACACCTGCAAATCAACCAATCTTACTTACTTAGAAGAACCCTTGTCCTTGCCTCACCAAGTCCTTATGATTCTCCATACCAGAACCTCTGTGGATCTTCTACCAGACCTTGCTCTCCCATAGATCTACCTGATCATACACACTTGGCACTATGGCACTATGAGGAGCCAAGCTTGCTCTCTCTATCTAGCACCCGGGGAATCCCTGCTTTGATCCCTCACCCTTTACAATATAGCCCATGAGTCTATTATATAGATCCCATGCAAACAATAATTAGACATCCAATTACAATAATTAGATCTGCAGCTCCAAGACTAAAATTAGCCTTTAACATGCAAACAACTGGTTTGTTAACAAACTGTTCATGAACTAGCAGTTCTGGAACCGCACAGGCGACCGACGTCGGTCCCTGTCTGCCTGGAGATGACCAACGTCAGCCGATCCATGACCGATGTCAACAGCCCTGTGGTTTGAATATGACCGACGTCGATTGGCCTGACTAACGTCAGTTTCTCTGCACCTTAGCAACCTCCTCCATGTTTGCATATAGCGAAGCTTTTAGCTCCACAACCTAACAATCTCTCACTTGGAGATAAACAGCTGCACTGTACCTATACTTGTACACTGCCTAATTTGTTTTCTGGCTTGTATCCCTCTTTAAGCTCAATATTGAAGACCAACCACCACACATCTTGTGGTACAATTCCTGTCATCCAAGTAACCTGCCATATCCGAAGTGCCTGACCCTGCATAACATGTTACCCTGCTGCTGGTCCCTCTCAGATACCTGAGAATCCACTGAACCAATTTTTAGTGCTTCCTTCCTGGATTGGCCACAAACCTGCTGATAACTCCCACTGCTGGGGCAATATCAGGGAGTACACATGTACTCAACCTCATCATGTGATTGGGGACCCTGTTCTGTGAACTGTCCATCCATAGGTGCACTTGTTGTTCTTCATCCTGCACTACCTTCACACAATCATCCTGTGACAACATCAACTTGTGATCTTCCCTTTCTCTAGGATTACTCATGCCAAAGAATTTCGCTGCTCCCAAATTCTTCATGACATACCACTGAACTAACTTTACCTTTAGTTCAGCAACTCCCTGCATGTGTGACCCTGCAACAAGCATACATACAACATACAGTAACAGGATAATGTAGCGACCATTATCCTACCTGGTAAAGAAACCATAATGGTTACAATGACATTGACTAAAGCCATGCTTTGTAATACACCTGTCAAACCTATACCACTGTCCTGCAGCTTTCTCAAGACCATATGACCTGGCCTTCTGTCTCACATGTCCATTCTCTCTCTTCTTTAACCAAGGAATCCATTAATCTCTCAGTGCTTTCATACCGGCTGGAAACTCTACCAAATCTCCCATTTGGTTCTCTTTCAAAGAATTCATGCCATGCTCCCAATGTTTCCTGAATCCTACCTGCTCTACTTTTTTAAAATTTCCTGGTTCTTGACCATCAGTGAACAACAAGTAGTGTAAAGAAGGGGAATAACGGATTTGAGGCTTACTTACACTTTTAGTCCTCCACATGGGTGTTTGAGACTCCTTGACAGCTTGCTATCCGTCCAAAATCTATTCCGTCAGTGATCGATGTCGGTCACATCCCAGTCTGCAGCCAACCAACATCGATTCCCTGTGACTGACCTGAATACTGACGTCGGTTCCCTGACCGACACCGGTGTCTACCCGACGGATGTCGGTGTCCACCCGCTTGACATTACCAACTTTGCCTGTCTGCACATGACCGACATCGGTACCTGTCTGATCGACGTCAGTTCCTCTTGATCGACGCCGGTAACTATGTTTTCTTGTGAGTGATGACTTTTTACCTGTGAGCTCTCTTTGGATCAAAACCCTATCCAAACTGCCTTGCTCAGAGATATCCAGTCCCATCCACTGATCTCTGTCCATTATCTCCTCCAAGAACACCAAGGCTTTCCAGTTCTTAAGTTTGTCAAACACATCTGAATTCCTCTTAAGAACATGCATCTCCTTCTTGCTCATGTGACCAAGCCTACAAAGCCACGTCTTCGCAACAAAAGAAGAATCAGTAATACAAGCAAGTAGATAAAGAGTACTTGCTTTCTTACCACCAGCTAATTCAAGTGCATCCGCTGTGAGAGTTACTATGCATCTCTCATCACCCAACTTTCCTAAAAAAATTAGCCTCATCTTCAGAACTGGGACCTGCATGACATCCTTCAACACCCATGTGTTGGCCGTCTGCAATTTCAGCCGCACTTCCCCTTTGCCAATACTTTGACAAGGCTCACCAACCCCTCTATTTGGGGCTGCATGGAAAGAGGCAACATAATCTATAAACCAAGATTCTACTTTATCTGAGGAACATATAAGAGCAATCCATGCAACAATACCTGCAACACATGCTTCTTCATTCCCTTTATGTTGATCCGCTATCAACCAACAATTTTTCTTTTCCTGCTCTTTCTTTCCATAACACCGTAATTGACCATTCATGCCTTTGAATTCCTCTATTCTTAGCTTACTTTCTTCTGCCATTGCTATACTCCCACTCAATCAGAAACCCTTGAGAGTGACCTGTAATCAAACATAAACCTGCTCCCTGCAACCTTAGCTCTAATACCACTTTGTCAGGAATCTAGAACCACAAACAGTTCTGATACCACTTGATAGGATCTAGGAAGCACAATTGATTACCATGTACAAGCAACTAAATGTGGAATTAACTAGAAGTAATAAGTAACTAGAAACCAGAAACAACATAGAATATGAGAGACAATACCCAATTGTATTAATACTCTTCCATAAGGAAATACAATAAAGAAGATGCCACAGTCTTCTTCCTTACACACCTCTAGGGCTCCCACACCTCTAGGGCATAAATAATAAATCTCTTCAAGAGCTCACTCTCTCAATCACGGTCCCAACAATCAACTCAAACACAGAGTTGTTGTTCACCTCCAACCAGTCAGTATCACTACTACCAGTACCACCAATCAATATCACTACTGCCAGTACACAAGTACTCTATGTACTCCACGACCGAGTACACACCGTACTCCAAGTACACAACGTACTCCAAGTAGATCTCATCTGATCTTGCTACCTGTTGTGTTGTTGACCTCCATGATCTTGCACACCTGCAAATCAACCTAGTTCTGCACACCTGCAAACTTAGATCTCGTACACACACACACCTGCAAATCAACCGATCTTACTTACTCAGAAGAACCCTTGTCCTTGCCTCACCAAGTCCTTATGATTCTCCATACCAGCACCCCTGTGGATCTTCTACCAGACCTTGCTCTCCCACAGATCTACCTGATCATACACACTTGGCACTATCGCACTATGAGGAGCCAAGCTTGCTTTCTCTATCTAGCACCCGGGGAATCCCTGCTTTGATCCCTCACCCTTTACAATACAACCCATGAGTCTATTATATAGATCCCATGTAAACAATAATCAGACATCCAATTACAATAATTAGATCCGTAGCTCCAAGACTAAAATTAGCCTTTAACATGCAAACAACCGATTCGTTAACAAACTGTTCGTGAACTAGCATTTTTGGAATCGCACAGGCGACCGACGTCGGTCCCTATCTACCTGGAGATGACCGACGTCGGCTGATCCATGACCGATGTCGACAGCCCTATGCTTTGACTATGACCGACGTCGGTTTCTCTGCACCTCAACAACCTCCTCCATGTTTGCATACAGTGAAGCTTTTAGCTCCACAACCTAACAAAAATTTCAGGGAGATAGGTAAAGTGGCCATGTGTATTTTTGTTGGCTTTAATTTATGTTGTAACTTGATTTGCTTGTAAATATTTAAAATAATATTTGGAAGCACCATCACCTACTTTGAGTTAGTATAAATAGGATCATATGTGAGTGCCTTTGGTTGCATGGCATTCACCAAACATAACAAACAATCCAAAAGTAAGAGGCCTCCTATTGCGTTTTCAAATTTTCAAAAGTTTTTTTTTAAAATTGGTCAAACCCTTTGCCATTTAGTTTTTTAATTAATTTACACATTACATTTTCCATATTAAATATCCTTTACACTATTGGAAAATGTTAAAGTTTGATCATTTTACCGAGTAATATTGGGTTAGAGGTGAGTTAAGGTTGAGTTTGCTAACTAAAAAAATTATAATTTTACTTTGAAATCGTTAATCTTATTATTAAAAAATTATTTTAATAAATCATAATAACCACTTGGAAAAAACTCATTAATTTGCTATTAAATTTAAAATTGGGATTGGAATATGACATACATTTCAATATTTTACATGATATTTACGTAATACGTTCTTGATACTTAACTGATACTTTACTCTTAAAAACCAAATTTAATGTATGGCGGATAAATTATATTTTTTCAGTAATTTAGACATGATAGACATACATACATTATTGGTGTAAAATTTGGTTGCCTTAGTTTTGTGACTCACCCAACAGGATGTGAAGTAAACTCACCAACAATTGGAGAGATCATCGTATAGATGGTGATTCTCACCAACAATTGGAGAGATCATCGTATAGATGGTGATTCTCCTCTACATTTGAGAGGGGCAGTTCCCTCATAGGATATGAATATTTTAAGGTTTTTGTGTACTTTTTACCCAAAATCACAAAAGGAAACAAAATTAAAATTAAAATGAGAAAAGAGGAGAAACCCACAACGGCATAAAAGTGGAGAACCACTAAGATAACTCGAGAGTAAATAACATAAATGGAATCCTTCCTCTCACACAAAAATGAACATAGGAGCAACATGGGTTATGGGAACAAAAGGGGGTACATGGATGCACAAAGTCTCCTCACAAACTAGATTACACACACTTGGTATAAAGTTTCTTTGATATCAAACACACAAAACTAGTGGACATCAGTAAAGCTCATGCATGGGGTTTTCAACACAAATTTTTGAAACACCACAGGTTGCACATAATCAAGAAAATGTAAAATATTAATAGAGCCTTCATCTACAAATAGAAACTCAGATTTCATAAACAAAGGAAATTAAAATCTGTAAACACCCATCATGCTATGATGTAAGTGCATTTATGTAGGAGTTTTAATTTTGTATGTTTTTGATCTTAGAAAGGTTTAGGGAGTCATATCTAGTCAATAGATGCAGATGCATGTACATAATAGGTCTAATTTTGTATGTTTTGGTCTTTTTGAGGTTTAGAGAGCCAAGTTTATGAATAAGAAGACTTTTCCATGCTTCATTTATCTTTTCTTAGTCATTTTAGGACGTTTCAGGTTTCCCACCAAAAATAGTGAATTCAAATTTTTGAATTTGAATTTGTTGTAAAGAGTTTGAAAGGTTTTCTCTTATCCGGAAACAATGCAAAGTCATGATCATTCATTTAGGGTCTAATAGGGTCTTAGAACATGTTTTAAGTAATTCTAATGCATTAAATTATACTTAGCCATGTCAAAACTTAACTAAGGTCAATTTTAAGTTGAGTTCACTAGTTGGTTAGACAACCGAACAATTTAAAAAAAGAGAATGTAAAGGAGAGAAAAAAATATGCATGAAAAAGAGAGGGAGCATGAGAGGGTAAACATGAGAGAAGGTTGGAAGTTCAATAACTCGTCAAGAAATCCAAAATTCCAAGGAAAAAGGTAGAGAAGTCCAAAAATACATAGTTTAAGAGGATAATACATAGTTAAGGACTATTGTAATTATCTTGCATCAAAATCAATGGATAATATGTATTGTTGAGCCTTTTGTTGAAAATTTTGATCCTATATCATATGTAATATGGTGTCTTTATTATTTTAAATTCATATTCATTGTTTTTGGAAAGTATTTTACTTGATGCAAACTTGAAAAGAAGACACAAGTTGCTACAGCCTAGAAAGACTATCAAAACAATAAAAAAAAAGTTTTTTTCACCTATATTTTAGATTGTTCAAGTGTTAAGAATAATTGAGACAATAAAATATTTTTTAGATAAACCTTTTTGAATTATTCAAATTTTTAAAAAAATTATTATTCAAATTTAAATTATATCTTTTTGAATGCTCTTGGCCTATGTATAGGCTTGCTAAGGTTTTCAACACAAAAATCCCTCTAAAATAAAAATGAACCCTCTGAAATTCATGAGACTTTGTAAAGAGGTGTATTAGAATGTTTATTAATTTTTCCAAGTGGTTGTAAATTTATTTGGCATTTGGAAAGAAATATATCTTAAAAACCTAGTCAACATGCTTAATTGTAAAGGCTAAAAACCCCTATTTTTACATATCTTACATTTTTAAACTTGGATAAATGTAAAATTGGATATACTGAGTTGGTAAAATATGTAATGAATGTGTAAAAGGTTTTTTGTGACAATAAAACTCTTAGTTTTGTTAAAATTTGCATTGAGAATATATTAGGCCTAATCATCTAGAAAATTTTGTTTAACATTTTCTTGCATTTTAAAGTGGAATGACAACTATAACCCAACATGATGGGTTATGATAATATAAAATGAATATACAAGAGGTATTTTTAATATAAATACTCATGATCAAGTAAATTTTTTAGTTAAGTAGGCTTGAAGGCTTTGATCTCTCATTCAAGCTAATTGTAAGTTAATTCTTCCTTTACCCATCACCATCATTTTTGGTATCGAAGCTCACAAAATATTTAAGAGAGATAATTTTTTTGGTTGTACTTCAAAGATGGCCTAAAGAGAAATATCTCATTGAGAGAAGTGAAGAGTAAGTTGTGAAAAATAAACTTGCAAGAAAGTGCAAGAATGACACTTAGAGGACCAACTAGAGGTGGTGCTAGAACATGTCAAAGAAGACAACCAAGAGATGTATTGTTAGAGGAGTTAATAAAATTGAAAGAATGTTTGGATGTATTATAAGTCACTCAAAGAAGAGGTGTTATGATATGTAATGTGAGTGAAGGAGAGGAAAAATCACAAGAAGAAGTGTGGCAGAATAAGGAAAAGAAGAGATAATGGAAGAAAGACTCCTAAAATCAATAAGAGGAATATGATCAAATTGGAAGTTATAGTATATGGAGGAAAGCTAAATGCTTAATAATTGGTAGACTGGATAGCTTCAATGGACCAACATTTTGACTTTTGAAGGAATATCAAAAGATAAGAAGGTCAAGTTTGCTTATACAAGGTTGAAGGGACATGCATATTTTTGGTGGGATAGTGTCCAAGAGGAAAAAATAAAATAAACAAAGAGAATATCAAGTGTTGGAACAAAATGGTGGTAAAAATGAAGTCTAAATTCATGCCAAAGGACTATCAAATACAATTGTTCAAAATACTTCAAAACTTGAGGTAGAAAGAAATGAATGCGAAAGATTATATAGAAGATGAAATCAACATTCTATCTCCAAGGTCAGTGGAAGAAGCATATCAGTGGACAGTCAAAGCAGAGGAGAAGCTAGCCAGAAAATAAACTTAGCATTTAAGAAGTAAAAACAATAATTTCAAAGGTAGCAATTTTAGAAGTACAGGACAATAAGATAGCAAAAATTAATTACAAGTATATGAGGATGAAGTAATCAACTCACATGATCAAGATCAAATTTTAAGAAGATCATATTCAGGAAGTAAAAGAGAAGACTTTTAGGGAAAGTGTTTTAGGTGCAACAAGTATGCAAGTCATAATTTTTATGATGCCTAGAGTATCTACAAGAAAGCCATAGTAATCAGGTTGTCCAAGTTGAAGAAGAATAAAGTGCAGGATCATGTGATGAACTTGAGACAAGAGAGTCTTTATTGATGAGCAAGATACTTCTCATAACCACTGGAAATATTTTGTTTAGAACCACCTATAAATCCAAAGGTAAGTGTTGTGAAATGATAATAGATAGTGGTAACACTAATAACTTAGTATCCTTAGAAATGGTTGATGGTAACACTAATAACTTAGTATCCTTAGAAATGGTTGATAAGTTAGACTTGAAAATTTTAACTCACCCTACACCTTATAAGGTGTCATTGTTGCAAAAAGGACATCAAGTCTTAGTCAATGAACAATGCAAGGTAGAGTTTCAGATAGGTAGATATAAAGATGAGGTTTAATGTGATGACATATCCATGGATGTCTATCGAGTTTTATTGGGAAGACCTTGGCAATTTGATAGGAGAACAATCTATGATGGAAGAAATAACACCTATGCATTTGATAAATATGGTAAAAGACATATTTTGACACCATTAAGGGATGAAGATAAAACAATAGTAAAAAATAGTAACAAAGTGTTATTGATGAGTGCAAAGCAGTTCTTAGAGCAGGGAAATAAAGAAGAGGTTGATAATATGGAGTAGAAAATGAATTTGAAAATTGTAAACAAGGAGTCATTGGAAACTCATTGTGACAAGAAGCAATAGGTGAATTAAGAGCAAGAGGTTGTCTTGAAGGACAACAAGATAATAAGGTTCTTATGTAAAGAGCCTAAAATTGATCTTAAAAATAATGAAAAAAAAGAATGTTGTGAGCAGTCTATGAAGGAGGGAATAGATGTTTCCTTGAAGGAGGAATCAATAAAAGAAGTTATTGATTCAGAAATTGTGAAAGATTATAATGATGGAAAAAACCAAGAAGCCAAATAAGGAGAAGAAGTCAAGCAAGATGACATAATTGAGAAACCTAAAGTAGAGAATATAGAAATGCAAAAGTCAGGTACAATAAAAGATGATAAGAAGTTGAAAATGAAAAGCACATAGATGAACAAAAGTAGTACATTATCATTAAAATCAACTCAATCACAAGGAAGATCCAAAAAAAAAAAGAGAGAAGAAAATTTGTAAGTGAATGCTTGGAGAGAATTGCTATCAAAGAAGGATGCAAGTCTCAAGACAAAGGTACTAAAATACAGTTGGATAAACACACATTTGAAGAGAATGCAAGTCTTTATCAAATATTACCCATTCTAAGTGGGCCATGGGATCCAAGATGTATAATTTTGTATGAGCTAAGGAATTTGACCAAACAAGAAAAGAGAAGTGCTGAAGAAGAGAAGAAGATACATCAAAAGTATTTGTATTTGATAATGATAGGTATGAGAGCAACTTTGAAGACCTCATGAGCATGATTTCATAAATAATTTTCACTTTTTTGGAGTCTGATGAAAATGCATGTATGTAAGAGTTTTAATTTTATATGTTTTGGTATTTTTAAGGTTTAGAAAGTTAAGTTTTGTCAATAAGAATCTTTTCCCATGCTTCATTTGTCTTTTCATTGTCATTTTAGGTGTTTCTAAGTTTCCTGTCAAAAATAGTGAATTTAAATTTTTGAGTATGTTGTAAAGAGTTTGAAAAGATTTATTAAATTCTATAACAATGCAAAATCATGATCCTTCATGTAGGGGTCTAATAGGGTATTATGACATGTTTGAAGTGATTATAATCCATTAAATCATACTTAGCCATGTCAAAACTCAACTAGGGTCAATTTTAAGTCGAGTTCACTAGTTAGTTAGACAATTTGACAATTTAGAAAAAGAAGGAGAACGTAAAGGATAGATAAAAAAGATGCATGCAAGTCCAAAGAGCCAACATAGAGAAAAAAATTGTTCAGAACCACTTGTAAGTCCAAATATAAGGGATAAAAAATGTTAATAGATAGTGATAACACTAATAATTTAGTATCCTCAGAAATAGTTGATAAGTTAGGATTGAAAAAGTTGACTCACCATACACTTTATAAGGTGTCATGGTTGAAAAAAGGACATTAGGTCTTAGTCAATGAACAATGCAAGGTAGAGTTTCAAATATGCAGCTGTAATATGAAGTCTTATATGATGTAATGCCCATGGATGTCTACCAAGTTTTATTAGGTAGACCTTAGCAATTTGACAGGAGAACAATCTATGATGGAAGAAATAACACCTATGCATTTGAGAAAGATGGTAAAAGACATATTTTGACACCATTAAGAGATTAAGGTACAACAATAGTATAAGATAGTAACAAAGTGTTATTGACACCTGCAAGGGAGTTCTTACAGTAGGGAAATAACGAAGAGGTGGATAATATGGAACAAAAAAAAACTTTAAAAATTGTGAAAAAGGAGTCATTAGTAATTCATTATGACAAGGAGCAATAGGTGAATGAAGAACTAGAGGATGTCTTGAAGGACTATGAGATGATAAGGTTCTTGTGTAAAGAGCCTAAAATTAATCTTGAAAATAGTGAAAAGAAAGAATGTTGTGACCAATCTATGAAGAAAGGAATACATGTTTCTTCTAGAAAGAAACATGTTAGCAACCTTGTAACACAACCTATGGAGGTTATAATGTTAAAAAATGTTAAGTTAGAGGTACATGATTTTCAAGGGGCCACAACCTACTTGATTGAACTTCCCACTATTTTCATGGAGTATACTGAGTACTTGACTGATAAGGGTGCCCTTTTGATAGATTTAGTCTCTGATGCATACTCTAGTTAAATTCTTATTTTAATTTTTTTGGAGTATACTAAGTACTTGACTAATGAGGGTGCCCTTTTGATAGATTTAGTTTCTGATGCAGACATTCATTAAATTATTGTGTTAAATTTTTTGTCAGTACTTGGTACTTATGAGATACTATCATTATATTTTTAAGTATGCTGATATTATTTTTAGTGGTTTTGATATATACATGGCAATATTTTATTTCCTACATAATGGTATGTTTGAATGGTTTACTGAACAATTATGGAAATGCACATGGATTTTAATGTTTTAGTAATTAGTTTTATTTTAGTATAATAATTTTTTAAAATTGTTTCTGCATAGTGGATCATGTTTCAACCTTGCCTAAATTAGTAAATAAATGTATGTAACATGATCAAGATTCAAGATGAGCCTGAGGGAAAGGTTGAAATCAATAATATTTTTTTTTGGTTATCTTTCATGTCCCAAAAATATGGTTCTCCAAAACTCTTTTTGTGCAATACATATGGTAAGATCATGTGTAGTACGTAGTATAAATTGAGTACATACCTCTGTAAGTCTCTCAAAAGACTAATCTAAGATCGACCATTAAATTATGATATTTGACATTGAATTATGAGTATGTTAGTTTGTTGTTTTAGTTGCTCTTAGTTAGAATAGTGATATATTTTCCTTTTCGTTGTTTTGTTTTCATTTACATTTCTATTTTTTCCTCTCTTAGTTGTTTTCATTTACTTTACTTTTCTCTCTTTTGAGCTATAGAGATATAAAAGAGATATCAAGAGATTGATAAAACACTTTGATAGAATCAGAAATATTTCCTTTAAGAGATTGCCTCTTAAATAGGCTTTACTCTATTGGATAAATTAGATTATATTATTTAAAATATGATTCACATATACATATACTTGATAACTAAGATTTTTTATTAGTGCATCATTCTTTATTTGACTAGCAGATTATTCCCAAAACTTATAAAAACTCTTATGCACATCTTAGAAATATTTGTTGCTTCATAGAATCACTGTTATTCTACAACCATAAAAATAAAGATTTAAGGTGCATCAAAATAGTCACTAAGAAACTATAGCATGTCTTTATAAATTTATGTTGGCTCCTATTTCTATGTTTTGCAAATGAGTTATGGTTTGGTTCAAATTTTAGTTTATAAATTTATAGATTGTGTAGATTTAGATTATGTCTACGATATCATTTTCAAATAGATATTTTTGTAGTTCATTTTCAATTTTTTTTTAATAAATGTGTTGGTATCATTGATTTTTTTAGGTGCCAAATTTTAAAATGCCAAAGTAAAAATTAATTTAAGAAGTCGAATAGTGATTTCATCCTTGAAGGGAGTGCTTTGCATCAATGATTCATAAAGCTAGCATTGAAAAGTTTTTGCTCTGAAAAATGTCTACTCCTAGTTCAAGTTATTTGAAAATAACATGAGGTTCATCAAAAGAAAGACCTTGCTGTCATATTTTGATAAACATCAACTAGAACAAGAATTAACAAGAAATACTGGTTTAGAATGTCAACTAGAACCCCAAATTCTTTCTCATGAACAAGATCATGTTCAATAGGGTTATGATCACTTTCAATCAGTGGATGCAAGTAACAATGCCAATGATCATGACATAGCTGATTTAAGACAATCTAGTTTTGAAAGTATTGATAATTCAATCTCACAAGTAGTTCATGAAATTTGTGACTGATCCAAAAAAAAATCACATGAATGAGAAATTTCAAAGAGTTTTCAATCTGAACGATTTTCTAAAATCATGTCATTGAACCTATTTTGATTGAAGATACCAATGAACCACCAAAAGAGTGTAGATGCAAGATATATAGTTAGAAACTAGGGAGGGATAAACACTTATAACTAAAGCTAGATACCATAGAGAAGCATGTGGGAAAAGTGTATGAAAAGAAAATTATAAGCGGAGAGGAGAAATTAGCGCTACGATGGAGAACAAAATAAGAGTCTCTTCATGTTAGGTATGCAAGTGAATATGATGAATACCTAGAAAAATAACAAAAGATTTATGTAAGTGGAAGAACCACTATAGCTTTGTAAAAATGATGGGAATCAGTGAAATGTAAAATACTGTACAACTTTGTATTATTTTTAACATTTTAAACAAAGGTGGACCAATGACCGATTATCTAGGATATAAGGACATGTTATAATTTCTTAGCATCCTGAACTTTCCAAATACTCATTGGTCAGCTACTAATGGTTGGGAATGGTCTAGCTGTCTTGCTCAAGTAGGAAAGGAGGATCTTCAAGAGAAAATAAGTCTTTCAAGATACATAGCATTGTCACTTGATAAATTTATAGCCATTGATGACACTTATTAGGTGTGTGTGCATGTTTATACTATTGTGAACCATGTTCATCAGCCTCATTTTCTTGTCATTCATAAAACAAAAGAAAATGCAACTTCTCAAAACATTTTTGAATTGGTCAATAATAATTTGAAAGAGGTTAGTGGCATGAATGATTTCTCAATTACAAGAAATATTTAATGTGTAGAGGCAGATGGAGCATCAGTTATGCAAGGTCAAAGAAGTGGTCTTTGTGTAAGACTACAAACTTCTTGTACACCGTATATAATTAGAATTTATTGCATGGCACATAAAATGAATTTGGCATTCAAAATTTTGAGCAAGTTTACATTAGTCTCAAAAGATGAAGATCTCATTTGTGAAACCCATTCATACTTTTGTAGAAGTCCAAAAAGTTTTTTACAATTTTAATTTTTAAAAAATATTTAACGCAAGGAAACAAACTACATAAGGATGTTGATACTCAATGGATTTCCCTTTGTAGACCAACAAATAGAGTATATGTAGAATATTAGTCATTGATGAGAATAATGGAGGAACATCACCACACAATAGAAAAAGTTCCAGATATTTTGTTTCAATAAAGTGATATAGAGACATTATTGACCTTATACATCCTTTGTCATGTTGGGGATCAACCAACAATAGATTACACTTGTGAAAGCAATAAACGCGAAAATAAATCAGATAGACAAGTAACTATAATGATAAACATCAAGAACAAGAGATACAAGAAACCACCCTAAAAACTTGTATTAACAAACTCTTTACAAAAGGAATACAATTGAAGAAACTTCTTTCTTCCACACCTCTCCTAGATGTATAGATCTCTCAATAGATCTCTATTCCTCAAGAGCTCTCTCTCTCAAGAACAATTAACTCCAACAAGCCTGGATTGATTCAATTTTGTACTGTTCTTCAACATTCACATACAATGAACTACTACAATAATTCACACAAAGCTAAGAAGATCTAATTCTACATATAGAATTAGGAAACTTGAGCATGCACTTACAACAAACAGTTAAGCCTCTTGAACAAGGGCTCTAAAAATAATATTACTAATAATAGAGACGCGAGCTTAAGACTACAACTTAAACTCATCATGCAAACACTCGCTTCTGTCCTAAAAAATAGCATTCTAGACGCACAGGTAACCGACGTCAGTTCCTGCTACTTGCCTGTGACCGCCGCCAGCCGACCCACTGCCGACGCCGGTGCCTCTGCAACTGCACTTGACCGACGTCGGTCGCTCCTGACCGACGCCGGTGTCTGTGTAGACCCAAAACTGTCAAAGTGTGCTCCTTGGTGAAGCTTTTAGCTCCACACCCTAACACTTAATGATAAAGAAATCTCAAAAAAGAACAATGTACATTAAAGAATATTCAGAGTTGAGAAAATTAATATGCCTTACCCTTGATAATTTATATTTAACAAAACAATCATTTACGGGGCAAAAGTTCACAAGTTGTAACTTAATGATAAATATTGAACATAGTAGTAACTATTTGCAATTTATTGAATATGGATATTTATGTGCAGAAGTGTGAGGATATAAAATACCCATACACACTTTTAACATAGTTGATCGATTTAATAGACTCAAAGAAGTTCCTATTATAAGGGATCGATTCTTTGAGGTTGTATCCTCTGTGAGGTCCACCTTGAAAGAAATTGAAAAATGTCTCTCTTTAGAGATTAGGATCAATGAACTACTAGAATCCACAGCTATGGTGTACCCTCATATTGAAAAAATTCTAGTTCATCATATTTTCAGAATAAAATCAAAACCTTGGCCCAACACTTATTCAAGAGTGTTGAATTGAATGGTAAACAAATTGAAGGCATTTTAGATTTGCCAAAGTTAAGGGAGCAATTTGTTTGATTTGACACAACAATGTTGGAACAAGTTAACGTTTTCTACAATGCTTTCAAAGATGGCTCGATCACTAGACTATGGACTACCTTAAGTTTGAATGAAATACTAGGTGATGGTATCTTAAGAATATTTTAATCTTGCTAATTTATGCCAAATAATGATTTTGGACTCAATGGAAGATGAGAGAGTTTTTAGTGTATTGTCATTTTAAAATTTAAAGTTAAGAATCAAACTTGACAAGAATTTGGAGACTTGCTTGAGGCTCTATATAACTAGATATAATGTCCTCAATTTTCCATTTGATAGAGCTCTATAAATTTGGTAGTCTACATCTGAAAGAAGAGGATTGACTAATAATTTTTTAAACACGCTACACTTAGGGAGTTTTGTAGTACTAGATCCGAGTCCAACAACTTTTGAAAAATATGCAATTGACAATTATCAAGAACAAAATGAATAAAATGGGCATGTTGAAATTTGAAATTTAGGCATATGAAATCTAAGGTTGATCGAGGAAAGATAGCAGATTTTGTGATCCGCAATAATTTTTCATGGATTAATGCAACCATATTGCATTTTGATAATTAATATTGGATGACTCTAATTCTGATGGAAAATCGCTAATACTTGATTAAAAAATATTTATTTTTGTGTTATGTTTGATTAAGAGAACATGCATATAACAACTGTAAATTCAATTGTAGAGATGCATAAGTATATTGTGGCATTCCCTTGTTATTTTATACCAAGTACATGTATTTTTGAGTTATGCTTTATTTAGAGAACATGTCTATAATAGTTGTAAACTCTATTATAGAGATGCATAAGTATATTGTGGTGTTTCCTTATTATTTTATACCAATCTTATTAGACCAACAACTTCACTTCTGCCAATAACTTGCACAAATAACTAGAAAAATCAAGAAAACCATCATATATGTATTCGAGTAACTTCCATCAATCCCTCGGGTGACGTGTTGGACCAACATTAAATTTTGTCTTGGCCCTTCAATATGCCGGTTCTAATTCACTAAAAAATTGGGCAATATCTGAACCTCGATCCCCATAGCTTTAATTTCACCTGCACTACATTCAATGCTAGAAATAAAATATACATTAGGTTTGAGAATTTGGGATTTGAAGTCATTTATGTCGTTAACCTCTTTTAACATTGTCTAGTTTTTTAAGCCTTGAAGACGTAACAATTTCAACTTACAAGTTTTAGATTAAGGTAAAAGCAGGTTTTGAAGGGACCCCGAAACCCTTTAACAGAATCAAGAAAGATAAAGCATTAACAACCACCAGGAAAAGCATTCCTGAATCCTACTGAAGAACAATATCAAAATCAGGTTTTACAGGGACCTGAAACCACAATCATAGACCAATAAAAGCACCCAAGTTTTACAAGGACCTGAAACCTTAACAAAACCAAGTTTTACAACTTAAAATAAGTACCCAAGTTTTATAAGGACCTGTAACCTTAAAAAGCTTACAACATAGGAAAAAGAATGCTAATATATATATATATATATATATATATATATATATATATATATATATATCTTTAGCATTCTGCCCTAGCCAACAATGCAGGTTGCCATTGCAATGATGACACAAGCATTTACCGTGACAATAAAAAACCCCAAAATACCTTTGGTTTATCTGTCACTATGATTTGATGGAAACACCGTCAGATCTAGCAATAAAGACTGCCAAATGACATCCATAGCCATGTTGAGAAAAAGGTCATGTTCCACCACGCCCTTAAACCCTAAAATCGCACTGCCTGCAAAAAATAACACCACAATCAAAGAAACAAACCCAGAACCAATGTCACAACACCCAATCCATCCACCTGATCGTCTGCCCATTCTCCCCCTCTGCTAAGCTTAGAGGATTCACCGCCATGACAATCAAAACATTATCGAAGAAATCCCTGACGTTTGGAAGCACATCAGCATGAGCCACGACCCCAGTCGACAGAAGGCGATGGTGAATAACCAAATCTGGTCGCCAAAGGCCGAGCAGGCTTAATAAAACATGGTTTTGAAGTGAGCCATCATCTGCACAAGGTGCACCAACACAGAGGAAACAAAGTTACCCCCATCTGTTCACTATTTCCTTCACAAACCAAATCGGGATGGCAGTCCAACTCAGGCTGGAAATCCAACCCGGGTTTCATCTGCAATACTAAAATACGAGGTAAAAATAGAGTTCCATGCAATAATAGATCTCCCATTACAATGCCGTTCAAACGTGAGGAAGGGTTTGAGGGGGCCGCACAGACGCAAGCCCCCAACCCTTCCTCATACCTCAACCAATATTATTATTTCAACTTACAAGTTTATAATTATAGTTTTAGTTATTTTTTATTAAGTTTTCTAGTCATTAAAACTATATAGAAGGAAGAGCATGCTTATTTTACTTGGTTTTATAAATGTATTTTGTGACTTAGGACACAATAAGCTTAAGGTAATAATTATATTTTGGTTGGCATGGTTTGTTAGTTGAAATAAAAATAAATTGAAAGGCCATTATTGATTATAGATATGGTTAAGACAATTTGGCAGACCTTATTATATAGTTTATAGTTTTAAAGCTATGAAAATGTTTTAAATATTTTTTTCAGTTATGTCATCCTCGCTTTTTTTAGTTGTCTTTCCTTATGGCTTCATACTCAGTGTATACTCTATATTCTGATTTTTTGTCATAAATTTTGATATACTTAGTTTATTATATTATTTGATTGGTCTTTTGAGAGACTTATAAAGCTTTGTACTCAATTTGTACCATGCCACATGAGTAATTCCTTGAAGTATTGTGCTTTAATTTCAAATTCATCAGCAAATTAGGAAGTCCACATTAGAACACTAGAGTTCCATGTCAAAGTTTATGATCTTTATTATTTTAAAATCCTCATATTATATCATATTTACATAATAGAACAAATAATCTCAATTAAACCATGGCTTATATATCTACAATAAAATTCTATCTCTTTTTTGTTCAAGATAACGAATTTGTAAAATTTAAAGGGGATAAAAAAGATGCCTCAAGAGTCAAAACTATGTCCATTAGCTACATTATGAAAATGTTCCATGGATTCAAGAAATGGAAAAAAAATTGAAGTTTCAAAATAACATCATATCATGACCAGGTTGGTATGGTTGTATTATGATTTCATAGTTGTCTTGCCCTATGGCCCCATAGTTGGTTTATTATTTATACTTTATTCTCTAATTTTTTGCCATAATTTTTTCTATGCTCAATTTATTATATTATCTGGTTGTTATTTACCACATTCTTCTTTTAAATAAATAAGAAACTAATTTCCTCTGAGAAATTGACATGCAAGATACTTCTTTTAAATAATACACAAAGAACAAACTGAATAAATGCAATAGAGCCTCATGATCATATTCCATTTTTTAAAAATGTTTAAAGTAATAATTAAATTTTAGTTGGCATGGTTTGTTAATTGAAATAAGAAAATATTTGAAAGGCCAATATGGTTATGGTTAAGATATTTTGGCAGAACTTATTATATAGTTTATAATTTTAACACTATGAAAATGTTTTGAATATTTTTTTTACTTATGTCATCCTCACTTTTCATAGTTGTCTTGCCCTATGGCCTTATAGTCAATTTATACTCTATACTCTAATTTTTTGTCACATTTTTTTATATACTAAGTTTATTATATTATCTGGTTGGTCTTTTGAGAGACTTACAAAGGTCTGTACTCAATTTATACTAAACCATATGGTCATCAAATTTAGTCCTTAAAAAGGAAAAATTTAATCAGTAAAAAAAAAGAACCATAAATAATATCTCAGATTTAGACTTATCATCCTCTAACCTCGTTCTCCATTGGTTTTTTAATTAACATAAATTACCTCTTATAAAATAAATCTACATAACTGCTTCAAATTGTTTAAAATGCTAGAACCACAAAACCTTAAAACTTAAATTCATATAACTTCATTTCTATTAAATTTTTATTCCTTTGTGGTCATGGGAATCATGAAGTGAGTGATAGTTGCAAGAGGAGGCCAAGGAGGAGTCTAAGCAGAAACAATGAAGTATAATCCATGTAAGAAATATAAGCCCTACACACTTGTAAATGTTTTCACACTTTTAATGAATTCTACCTATCTTTTAAGGGATTCAAACTATTTCCATGTTATTTTTTTCATCAGATCTTTGCTCGTAGTGTGAAAACCATTTTTTATCTTATATCAAAACCCTTAATATTGGAAATAATTTGGTTAACACGTAGGATTGTTTGTTTCGTAATGAGATCAACAAGATCTTTGTGTTTATTTTGGATTGTTTGTTTAGTAATGAGATCAACAAGACCTCAAAATTTTTATGAATGTGTGTCTGGCATTGATGTGGTGATGACTTTTTTCATAGTCACACACATATGCTTAGGGTTTAAGTTGGGGATGGGTTTGTATTAGTTCTTATTCGTGTTGTCTCTCATGTCCTCCTTGCTTGGATTTATTCATTTGAGCAAGTGTTTGAAATGGATGGAATACCCCCAATTTCATAGGGCAAAGCAAAATAATTGATCTAAAAAACTTAGGGTATTCACTTATCATAACCGTTATTCCATCAGGCATATTTTCCCCATGAATGTGTTTGCGGAAAGGGATTTAACTTTGGATTTTTTCTCATTATTTCTTGATTTGAATTTGACATTTAATTCACCATGTATTTATAAGTTTTTTGAAAGAGCTAATAGAAATTACCAGTCAATTTATACCTATGTGGCGATTTTGCCAAAGATTAGTCAATGGGATTATCCCTGAACTCTAAAATTCACCAAGATTTTATAGTAAGTTTTAAGGGTCCATTCTTATAATTTTCCCTAACACTTATACTTTTTTAATTAGAAGGATCCTAATGGACCTATAATAGGTGACATATTTGTCTTCTAAAGCTCTGGTGATAAATTTGATAACACAAGCATGAGACAATATGTTTAAAAAAATCATTTTAAAGGTGTTAGTTTGAACCTAAAATGCACCCATATACTTGAAAATCCTTATTTTGCCTTCATTTTTGAATACATACCTACATGTAGAGTATATAAAATATTTTTGATAGGTTTTACACTTAACCACACCAAAAAGGAACATAATACACCCTTATTTTACCAAAAATCACTTCTTTACATTCACCTTGCAACTTAAGAAAAAAAATATATTCTAAAGAGATTCCTTTTTTTGAAAAAGAAAAAGTAAGTTTGACCAAAACAAATTTGACCAAAAGAATGTTTTCGAAGGAACTGAACCTTGGATCTCCAACTTTCCAAAGACCTCACAAAATACCTTTCACCAATTACTCTAGAAGCATTTGTAATACATGAAGAGAGAATATTGTATTTGAACACTTGTATTTCTATGTTCAAAATAAAGAAAAATTACTTGCATAGTAAATCTGCATTCACTCATTCATTCATGAATTAACTTGTCGTAAAAATGGTTGTTACACATTTGTGGACCCCACTTTAAACCTAGTATTTAAAAAAATTAAATCAAATATAAATATTAATACTTTTGCAACACACCATGGTTGTTACAAGATGCCATATTGTTGTTGCAAACATCAACCATGCTCAGAATTCCATATAGTTACCACAAAGAAGAGTTGGAGGCTATACAAACTAGGGTTTAAGTGGATTTAAGCTTGCCAACATCAAATAGAAGATCATATCATAAATTTATTCAAATGAAAGCCATTATTACATTCTTAGATCATACAGTTTCATGGATAGGTCGTAAAAGTTCATATATTTTTCCAGCAGGGATTTGAATTCTGTGTAAAATAGTAAAATAAGGCTTTACAACATATTTCAAAGCATACAAATATAAAACTATTAGATCATATGCCATTTGAATCTTCCTGAGCTTTGGAAGGCCATACAAGGTAAAAAACTAGGGCTTCTAATCAAAACAGGTCGTACAAATGGAATGCATACAACATAAGGAAGCTTTAATGTTAATTTTATAGTCTCTTGGACCATACAATAGCAAACATAGATGTTATCAGCTAATTTTAGGGCTTTGAAAGTTGTACAAGCTGTAGAGGCTGCATAAAATTTACAAAACTATATTTTTTTACTTTGAGGCATAATAAAAATATAATAGTAATGTAGTACTATCTAATGTCTTCAAATTTCTTCTCTCTTCCACATGGGCCTTCACATAAACCTTCATATGGTAAACAAGGCTCTAGTACCACTATTAAGACTACACACACAGGTAAATAAAATAAGTACATAATATAACTTGATAAAGTTTGCATATAAGATAAATTCACATTATTTTAATATGTATAAATTTCAAGCTTTTAATAATATTTCATGAGGCAATTACTCTATGTGACCCCATGGGTTCAACCACCCAACTAACCAAACTAACATGATTAATAATATTACTAACACTATTAACAAGACACAAACATAAAGTAAATGAATTTGGATCACATGACCCAACAACATGTAACCCTGGTATTTTTCATCAAACAATACATCCCATCGGTAAAACATTTTAGTGGTGCCGAGAATAATAAGATGATATGCCTTCACATATTCACAATAGCCAAAAAAATACAAGGAATCCCCTTCCTTTCCATTTATTTATACTTATCATTTGGGATATGTGCCTATGTATTACATCCAAAACTATTTTAGTCAGAAACATTGGGATTGACAATAGAACATTTTTCTTCAAGAATCATGTCCTGCACTATTGAGTGGGGAGTGCAATTTTTTATGTATGTTTCACACTAATTTTCCTCTGCCCAAAACTAGAGAGACAAGTCTTTGGAATAAACCATGTAGTTACCATTTCCTTTACTAAATGACTTTTGTGTTCAACTACACCATTTTATTGATAGGTGTAGAGCATAACATGTTGAAGTTGAATGCCTACTTATTCACAAAATTTAATCATCTAATTATTAATGAAGTCTCCTCCATTTGATCACGATCACAATATCACTGTGGTTTAGGTTGAATTTTGTTCCTACAAGAGGCAAATCCATAAGAATTTTATTAATATTTAAAAGTAAATAAAGAGGATGCTTAGATGTCCTTAACCCCTAACATAGAATATAATAACTATATAAAGGTTTTACCATTCTATTAAAATTCTATGACTAACTTGCAACCTCCTATTTTACCTTATTTTTTATTTGTTGTCCCTAAAATATTACTTGGTAAAAATTTTCAAATTTGGTACTAATACAAAGTATTCACTGTGAAATCCAAGTTTTACAAACAAAATATGTTTATGGACTTATTTGTTTTTCAAAATTAAAGAGCATGTTTTCAACACCCTTTGTGCCCAAAAGGTCAATCCAACCTGGACCTCTAGACACGCAAGACACAAAAGTGTGTCTAAAAAATTGCCTAAGTATAAATTCATGTCTAACGTGTCCATGCAGTTGGGTTGTTTTGACCCCATAGGTGTTGTATAAATTACTCCATATCTGGGTTGAGCCAAAGCTCAAGTATGCAAACACACACCAACACTTTAGTGTCAATCATCCAACATGTTTATTCAATCTCACAATAGTTACATTTATAAGGAAAAAATATTTTATAAATAGGGAGGATATTCTTATCTCAAATCACTAGAACCTCTCCCTAATCTACTCCCTAAATCTCTCACATACTTATCTCCTACTATCTCCCACCATATCCCCTAAAACTCTCTCAAATCACTACGCAAGTTGTTTTCACAACCTCACTTACATTATTACGCATATTAAATCACACAATCACTAATTAATATTTAATCATGTGGAGTACTAACCTAACTAACATATGCACCCATGTGAGGACTAATTCATAACATTTCTCCCCCTTGGTGGTCACATGAGAAAAAACATCAAAAAAGTATATTTCTAGAGCTACAACAATAGTTGACCTTATTCTTCAGTTGTTACCATATTTTAAATTATCACTAATGCTTGAGGTTATCTTTACTTTGTTTTTCACCCAATGAAAACTACCTTGGGATGTCGATTTCCACCGAGATTGCATTTATTGACAATAATGGCATTTAAAAAAATATATTGTTGATAAGCAAAACTTATATCTCTTTTACAATTTTTTTTGACAATTTTACTCCTTACAAAATTCATTGAAAAAACACTTTATATCTCCCCCTTTACAAATTTTCATTAATCCCCCAAATTATCTTATCTCTTATAGGGTCTTTTACAAAATTTAACCACCAATCCATCCATTGAATTTTTCAAATATACATAGTTAAAATTTTGGTTTTAAATTTTAAGAAGTCAATGAAAATTTTAAAGAGTATAAAACCTTAATTAATTTGGGTAGATACCACGTATAATGGTTTTGATTACGTCTTTGCTTATGGAGAGTTGGAGTTCGATCAGTTCACAAGATGTCCCTAGGAATAGGGTCTATACTTTGAGTATGTAGAGCTTCAGAACAAAGGCTTAGTTGAAATGTCATGGAGATTAGTGAAGTAAATGTGTGGGTTGTTTGGAGGCTGAGGTAGATGGCTAGCTCATGGGAGAGGAGGACTACACGAGAGAAAAATCATAATCATGATAATGAATCAAGGTGTGTTGAGGTGAATTGACTTGGGTTTGAGGTGAAGAACAAAGCTCAGTAGGATTGTAGGTCTGTGGATAGACAATTGGGTCAACATGTTAAAGTTTGATGGTTGAGGATTTTGAACGCAATCTTTGTGCCATTCTAAAAAATGTTGAGAGAACCATGATGGAAATACTTAATCATTCATATATCTATGATAAATAGTTTACACATAAATATTGATGCAATCAGATCCAAGAGGAGATCTGTCAAGTTGGAAGGACAATGATTGGTTCAATAATATAAAGCTGGATGTCGATGCCAATATTGGTGTAGGTTAGATCTAAATGCACAACGCTTGACATAGAATATATTAATGTAGATCTAGATGTCTAGACTAATGATCTATCAAGAAAATGATCCCAAACCTTCAAATTTTGAAATCATATGCCTATTGAAATAATGTAAGATCAAAACAAGTTGCAAATAATTTACCCTCAAATCCAATCTTTAATTGGATTTAACAAGCATTGAAATCCAAAAAAATAAAATGAAGAGTTGTGCCAAAATATATCCCATGGTTGCACTCTAAAATTGAATTCTTTCTCATTGTTCTTATTTTTTTAACACACTACTTTGAATGCACAAAAAACTTGAAAAAACCAAAATAGATCAAAAACAACTGAAACAAAAGCAGGTCTTATTTATAGTCAACCCAAATAGTTTTAGACATTCTGAGTTCAAATATGATGTCTGTTTTACTCAAAAATGCTTCCAAATTTTTTTATTTTCATAAGTACTTTTTCAAATATACTTAAACTAGACTAAATAGACATATATCTAAGCATGAACATAATAAATAAAATGGATTAAAACTATGGATAGAGTGTATGAGATGGAAGAGGTACATAATGCAAATGAATTGTGTATGTCAGTGGGTTCATTGTGAGGTTTGTGGTATCTTCTAGGACCATTTACAAAGTGAAAAAAAGGTGAAAGGATGAAAAAATGAATTGCATAAGGTCCATGATATCTTGTTAACATTTGTTTTCACTGTTTTGACCAAAAAAATGGATGGAGCATGGATAAGGTTACTAGGTTGCACGTGGTTTGTGGTATCCTACTAACCCATTGTCTTAGTATACTTAATGAATAAAGCATAAGTGGAGTGAAAATTATAGAAGCATCTTTCAAAACCCTCTAAGATACCAGATGTATAAATTACTCCATATTTGGGTCAATCCAAAGCTCAAGTGTACGAGCACATAATTATACTTTAGTGTTAATCATCCAACATGTTTATTCAATTACAAAAAGGTTACATTTATAGTGCAAAATTCTCATACAAATTTGGAGATTATTCTTATCTCAAATCACTATAATCTCTCCCCAATCTACTCCCAAAATCTCTCACATACTTATCTCTTGCCATCTCTCACCCTATCACTTAAAACTCTCTCAAAGCACCATGTGAGTTGTTTTGACAACTTCAATTACATTATTGAATTAACCTCTCCACATATTAAATACACACTCACTAATTAATATATAATAATTTTTATTACTAATCTAACTAACCTATGCACCCATGTGAGGACTAATTCCTAACATTTCCCCCCTTAGTGGTCAAATGGGAGAAATCATCAGAAAAACATCTTTTTGGAACTGCAACAATAGTTAACCTTATTCTTCGATTGTGACCATATTTTTAATTGTATTTGATGCTTCAAGTTCTACTTGATTTATATTTCCCCCTAATTAAAACTACCTTTGGATGTTGGTTTCCATCAAAATTGCATCCATTTACAATAACGGTGATTTAAAAAACTATCGAAAAATAACACTTATATCTCCTTTACAATTTTTTATAACAATTTTACCTACTTAGAAAATATGTTTAAAAAACATCTTATATCTCCCTCTTTAAATATATATATTAGTCCCCAAACTATCTTATCTACTATAGAGTCTTTTACAGAATTTATCCACCAATCCGTCCAATGACTTTTTCAAATATACATAGTTGAAATTTTGGTTTCAAATTTTAAAAAGTTGATGAAATTAAAAAAAATAAAACCTTAATTGATTTTAGTGGAGACTGGGTATAATGGTTTTGACTGGTCTTCATTTGAGGAGAGTTGGAGTTTGATCGGCTTGCGAGATGTTCCCGGGAGTAGGGTTTATTCTTTGAGAATATATAGCTTTGAAATGGAGGCTTAGTTAAAATGTCATGGAGATTAGCCAAGGAGATGTGTGGGTTATTTAGAGGCACACATGATAGCAATATCACAATCGCCATAGTGATGTTGTCTGTGTTGAGGTGGATTGACTCGGGTTTGAGGTGAAGAATGAAGCTCAACATGATTGTAGGTCTATGGATAGATAACTAGGTCAATGTGTTAGAGTTCAATGGTTGAGGATTTAAATGTAGTCTTCATGTCATTCCAAAAAATGTTATCAAAACCATGATTGAAAGTCTTAACCATTCACTAATCTATTATAAATACTTTACACACCAAGATCAATGCAGTCAAAGG
Organism: Torreya grandis; assembly: GCA_037957365.1. NCBI lineage: Eukaryota > Viridiplantae > Streptophyta > Pinopsida > Cupressales > Taxaceae > Torreya > Torreya grandis. The sequence goes on from JARHVA010000400.1 coordinate 1,804,186, forward strand.
CAAGAAGAGATCCGTTGAGTTGGAAGGATAATGCTTAGTTCAATAATGTAGAGCTAGATATCGATGACAATATTAGTGTAGGCTAGATCTAAATGCACAACCCTTGATGTAGAAATAGATCAATGTAGATATTAATGTCTGAACTAATTATATATCAAGAAAATGATCCTAAACCTTCCAAATTTGAAATCGTATGGCTTGCTGCAACAATGTAAGATCAAGCCAAGGTGCAAACAATTTCTCCTCAAATCCAATCCTTAATTGGATTTAACAACCATTGAAATCCAAAAAGAAAATGAAGAGTTTTGCCCAAGTATATACTATGGTTGCGCTCTAAAAATTGAATTCTTCCTCACTATTCTTTTTTAAAACATGTTGCTTTGAATGCATAAAAAACTTGAAAAAACCAAAATAGAGAAAAATTAACTAAAACAGAAATAGGCCTTATTTATAGGCAATCCAAATAGTTTTGGACAATCTAAGTTCAAGTATGATGTCTATTTTGATAAAAAATGCTTTAGTAAAAATTTAATTCTCATAAGTGCTTATTCAAATACACTTAAATTAGGCTAAACATACCTAAATCTAAGCATGAACATAATGAATAAAATGGATGAAAATTGCAGATAGAGTGTATGAGATGGAAGAGGTACATAATGAAAGTGAATGGAATATGTCAATGTGTTCAATATGAGGTATGTGGTATCTACTAGTACTATTGACAAAGTGCAAGAAGGGTGAAAGGATGAATACATGATTTGCATAAGGTCCATGGTATCCTGTTAACCTTTGTTTGCAATATTTTGACCAAAAAAATGAATGAAGCACAAATAAGGTAATGGAGTTGTAGGAGGTTTGTGGTATCCTATTAACCCATTACCTTAGTCTACTTCATGAACAAAGCATGTGTCAAGTGAAAATCAGAGAGGCCTCTTTCGAAATCCTCTATAATACTAGATGTATAAATTACTCCATATCTGGGTCAATCCAAAGCTCATGTGTATAGATGCACAATTATACTTTAGTGTCAATCATCCAACATGTTTTTTAAGTTGCACAATGGTTACATTTATAGTGTAAAAGTCTTCAACAAATAGGGATATTATTCTTATATCAAATCATTAGAATGTCTCCTTAATCTACCCCCTAAATCTCTCACATACTTAGCTCCTACTATCTCTCACCCTATCCCCTAAAACTCTCTCAAAGCACCATGTGTTTTCACAACTTCACTTACATTATTGAATTATCCTATCCACATATTAGATACACATACTCACTAATTAATATTTAATCATGTGGAGTACTAATCTAACTAACCTATGCACCCCTGTGAGGACTAATTCCTAACATTTCTCCCCTTAGTGGTCACAGGGGAGAAAACATCATAAAAGTATCTTTTTGGAGATGTAATAATAGTTGCCCTTATTCTTCGATTGTGATCATGTTTTAAATTTTACTAATGTTTGAGGTTCTCCTTGCTTTGTATTTCCCTCTAATGAAAACTACCTTTGGATGTCAGCTTCCATCGAAATTGCATCCATTTACAATAATGATATTTTTTTATAAAATAATTGTTGAAAAACAACACTTATATTTCCTTTACAATTTTCTCTGACAATTTTACCTCCTTCCAAAAATTTTAAAAAAATATTATATCTCCCCCTTTACAAATTTTCATTAACACCCCAAATTATCTTATCTACTATAGAATCTTTCACAAAAATTAACCACCAATCTATCCATCAACTTTTTCAAATATACATAGTTGGAATTTTGGTTTTAAAGTTTAAAAAGTCAATGAAAATTTTAAAGAATATAAAATGTTAATTGATTTACATGGAGACCAAGGATAATGGCTTTGATCGAGTCTTTGATTAGGGTTTGTAATTCGAGGATGTAGAGATTCAGGACATAGGCTTAGTTGAAATGTTGTGGAGATCAACCAAGGAGATGTATAAGCTATTTGGAGGCTGAGGTAGATGTATAGCTCATGGGAGAGGAGGCATGAATGATAGAGAACTCATAGATGCCACAGTGATGCAAGCTATGTTGAGGTGAATTGACTTGGGTTTGAGGTGAATAACAAAGCTCCGTAGGATTACAAGTCTATGGATAGATAGTTGAGTCAATGTGTTGGAGTTTGATGGTGGAGGATTTTGAACAAAGTCATTGTGTCATTCCAAAAAACATTGAGAGAACCACAATGGAAAGCCTAAGCCATTCATAGATCTATGATAAAGACTTTACACACTAATATCAATGTAGTCAAAGCCAAGAAGAGATTCATCGACTTGGAAGGATAACGCTTGGTTCAATAATGTAGAGTTGGACGTCGATGCCAATATTGGTGCAAGTCAAATATAAATGCACAACCCTTGACATAAAAATAGATCATTGTAGATCTGAATGTTTAGAATAATGATCAATCAAATAAATGATCCCAAACCTTCAAAATTTGAAATCATAGGACTTGTTGCAATAATGTAAGATCAAACCAAGATGTAAACAATTTCTCTTCAAATCTAATCTTCAATTTTATTTAACAAGCATTGAAATCCAAAAAAAAATTGAAGAGTTGTGCCCAACTATATCTTGTGGTTGCACTCTGAAAATTGAATTCTTCCTCAGTGTTCTTTTTCAACACATTGTTCTGAATGCACAAAAAACTTGAAAAACAAAAATAGACCAAAAATGATCGAAACAAAAATAGGCCTTATTTACAGTCAATCCAAATAGTTTTAGATGTTTTGAGTTCAAACATGATGTCTATTTTGCTCAAAAACACTTCATGAATTTTTTTTATTCTCATAAGTGCTTATTTAAATACACTTAAACTAGGCTAAACAACATAAATCTAAGCATGAACACAATGAATAAAATGGATGAAAACTGTGAATAGAGTGTACAATATGGAAGAGTTACATAATTCAAGTGAATGGCTTATGTCAATGGGTTCACTCCAAAGTCTGTGGTATCTGCTAGTACCATTGACAAAATGCAATAAGGGTGAATGAATGAAAAAAGGAGTTGCATGAGGTCCATGGTATCCTACTAACCTTTGTTTGCACTGTTTTGAAAGAAAAATAAATGGATGGAGCAAGGACAAGGTAAAGGGGTTGCAGGATGTCCATGGTATCTTGCTAACCCATTGCCTTAGTCTATTCCATGAAAAAAGTATGAGTGGAGTGAAAATCATAGAGGCCTCTTTTGAAACTCGCTCTGATACCAGATGTATAAATTACTCCATATTTGGTTCGATCTGAAGCTCAAATGTATGAACACACAGTAACACTTTGGTGTCAATCATCCAACATGTTTATTCAATTACACAACAATTAAATTTATAGTGCAAAAATATCCTACAAACAGGGAGATTATTCTTATCTCAAATCACTAGAATCTCTCCCTAATCTACTCCCTAAATCTCTCACATACTTATTCCCTGCCATCTCTCACCCTATCCCCTAAAACTATCTCAAACCATTCCATGAGTTATTTTCACAACTTCACTTACATTATTGAATTATCCTCTCCACATATTAACTACATGCTCACTAATTAATATTTAATCATGTGCAATACTAACCTAACTAGTATATACACCCATGTGATGACTAATTCCTAACATTTCCCCTCTTAGTGGTCACATGGGAGAAAACATCAAAAAAACATCTTTCTGGAGCTACAACAATAGTTAACTTTATTCTTCAATTGCACCTGTATTTTGAATTATCCCCAATGCTTGAGGTTATCCTTGCTTTGTATTTTTCCCTAATTGAAAACTGCCTTTAAATATCAGTTTCCACTGAAATTACATCCATTTATAATAATGGTAATTTTTTTTTAAAAAATGTCGAAAAACAACACTTATATCTCCTTTACAATTTTTTCTGACAATTTTACCTCCTTACGAAATATGTTAAAAAAAACCCCTAAATTATCTTATTAACTATAGAGTATTTTACAAAATTTAACCACCAATCTGTCCATCGACTTTTTCAAATGTACATAGTTGAAATTTTGTTTTTAAAGTTTAAAAAGTCAGTGAAAATTTTAAAGAAAATAAAACCTTAATTTATTTGGGTGGAGACCTGGTATAATGGTTTTGGTGAGGTTTCACTTGTGGAGATCTAGAGTTCGAGAAGCTCACAGGATATCCCAAGGAGTAGGGTTTGTACTTCCAAGATGTAGAGCTTTAGAATGGAGGCTCAGTTAGAATTTCTTGGAGATGCATGGGTTATTTGAAGGCCGAGGTCGATGGCTAGCTCGTGGGAGAGGAGGCTTGCTCAAGAGTGAGCTCATAGTCACCATAGTGACACAAGTTGTGTTGAGATGAATTGACTCGGGTCTGAGGTGAAGAACAAAGCTCAACAAGATTGCAGGTCTGTGGATAGACATTTGGGTCAATGTGTTGGAGTTCGATGATTGAGGATTTTGAACGTAGTCTTTGTTCCAGTCTAAAAACCATTGGGAAAACCATGATGGAAAACCTTAGCCATTCATAGATCTTATATTATAAATACTTTACACACCAAGATCAATGCAGTTAAATCCAAGAGGAGATCCATCGAGTTGGAAGGATAATGCTTGGTTCGATAACGTAGAGTTGGACATTGATGCAAATATTGGTGTCAGCCATATCCGAATGCACAAACCTTGACACAAAAATAGATAAATGTAGATCTGAATGTCTAGAATAATGATCAATCAAGAAAATGATCCCAAACCTTCAAAATTTGAAATTGTACGACTTGTAACAATATAAGATCAAACCAAAATGCAAACAATTTCTCCTCAAATTCAATCTTTAAATGGATTCAAAAAGCATTGAAATCTAAAAAAATAAATGAAAAGTTGTGCCCAAGGATATCCCATGGTTGTGCTCTAAAAATTTAATTCTTCCTCTCATTGTTCTTTTTCAACACGTTGCTCTGAATGCATAGAAAACTTGAAAATACCAAAATAGACCAAAAATGACTGAAATAGAAATAAGCCTTATTTATAGTCAATCCAAATAGTTTTGGATGTTTTGAGTTCAAATATGATGTCCATTTTACTCAAAGATGCTTTAGTAAAAATTTTATTCTCATAAGTGATTATTCAAATACATTTAATCTAGGCTAAACAAACCTAAATCTAATCATGAACATAATTAATAAAATGGATGAAAACTGTGGATGGTCTACAAAATGGAAGAGGTGCATATTAAAAGCAAATGGTGTATGTCAGTGGGTTCACTTTGAGGTTTGTGGTATCCACTATTACTGTTGACAAAGTGCAAGAAGCGTGAACATATGAACAAAGGAGTTGCATGAGGTTCATGGTATCTTGATAACCTTTGCTTGCACCATTTTGATAAAAAACAAATGGATGGAGCATGGACAAGGTAATGGGGTTGCATGAGGTCTATGGTATTCCTCTAAACCATTTCCTTAGTCTAATTCCTAAACAAAGCATGAATGGAGTGAAAATCAGAGAGGCCTCTTTCAAAAGTCACGCTGATACTAGATGTATAAACTAGTCCATATCTAGGTCGAGTTGAGGCTCAGGTGTATGAATGCACAACACTTTAGTGTCAATCATCCAACATGTTTATTCAATTACACAATATCTAAATTTAATGCATAAGTATCCTAAAAATAGGGAGATTATTATTATCTCAAATCACTAGAATCTCTCCCTAATCTACTCCCTATATCTCTCACATACTTATCTCCTACTATTTCTTACCCTATCCTCTAAAACTCTCTCTACGTGAGTTATTTTCACAAATTCACTTACATTAAAGAGTGAAATTGGGATTGAAACCTTGAAGATAGAAGGAACACAATAAAGGGTATCTGAAATAGCTAATGGGTTTCCATTTGGATTTTGTACAGACCATACAAGTCAAGAATCGTCCATAAACAGGGCTACAAGGAGGGTATAGAACGAGTGCAAGGTTGGTTATGAAAAGGAATTGAACTTAATAAAAGTGGTGAATGTGTTAGTGAGTTGAGACAAGGACAATGAGGGAAATGAGACCTCTTTGAAATCAAGATTAAAGCATTTGAAAGGTTAAGAAACAAAGTGAAATTTGTAAACCATTGCATGAAGAGTGAATTCAAAATCCATTGTCAAAGGGAGTTGGATTTAAAAATAAAGGTCAAGATGTTTTCCTTGTACATGATTTACATCAGACGGTATGCAATGATTTTCTCATAGGCAGTTATAATCATTGGACCCCAATTATGGCAAACATGATTGATAGATAATGATTTAATATATGATGATGATAACTTGATACAAAGGAGAAAGATGAATTGGGACAACCTGCTAGTAGGGAGATGTTCATCCTAACTAACAAATGTTGACATTCTTTTATTATTTAATTACTCTATTTGGGTTATGATTGGGATTGGATCTGATGTTGGCACTGAGGAGATGTTGATATTGGCATTATTGTATAGACCTCTCAAAGCTGATGTTTGTTGTAGCACTTGATGGCATGCATCATGATAGAACATCATGAGGACTTGGATGCAATATGTATAAGGACTGACTCCTGATCTAAAAATCAAGATAAAACAATGCACCAATGATTAAAACCATGATGACAATGTTGAGGTATGAATATAGATGAATTCAAGAATAAGTTTGCAAGGAATCACCCAATAAACACACATATACTTGAATCAAGGAAACAATACTTAAATCAAAAAAATAGGCACACAAACAAACAAAGGTTATTCACAATGTTAGTACAAATAACATAACATAAACAACATAATGAACATTGCCCCTAGAAAATAGGTGACAACTTAACAAACAAACATGATGGGGGAATAGAAGAAAAGGAAGGGGTGGCCGAGCTATCTCCATATGCACTAGGCAAGTGGACGTTGAGTACATAGTTCCATGGATGATATATCCAACAAAACTTTAGGCCAAATTTAGTTATCCTAGGAAATAGGAAGAAAATGATAATTGATGAAAAACAAACATGATGGATGTTATAGAAGAATAGGAATGAGCTTGCAAAATGACAAGAGCATGGGATAAAAGGCCAAAAAGGATGGGGAAACTAAGTGACAAGTGATTTCTTGTGACTTATTAAAAGTTCTCAGAATTGTTAAGGCAAAGAAGTGGTCAAAGTTTTGGTTTTTCTAAATGATTTTGCAAATGTTTTTGAAAATTTAGAGTGTCTCAAATCGATCAAGAATGATGAGATACTAAATGGTCCAAGCTTGTAAAATAACGAGAGCGTAGCTTAGGTTGCTCACAAAATGACGAGAGTGTTCTAACTTGAAATGGATGCTTAAAAAATAGTGAGAGTGTGATGGTAAAGGGGGACTGAGCTGACCTCAGCGTGAATCAAGTATGACCCACATAGTCCCAAAATGTCCCTAGGTCACAATAATTCCACTTTATAGTAGAGGAATCTGACTAGTGTAGCATCCAATTCAAAAAAATAGGCACAGTTGGTATGATGGCACAATATGGCATAGGAATGGCTAGCGGGTATGTCAAGTCATAATAAATAATTTTTGCCCCTAGTTTACCCATAGGCAGTTATAACTAAGAAATAATGGATTAGATCAATGATACTAATTTGCCCATAGGTGGTTATAATTAATAGAAAGACCAGTGAAACATTGATTTGCCTCAATAGGTAATATAATCAGGCTCACATAAACAAACATGATTAGAAGTGAACAAGAAACGAAGGATACAACTACCAAAACTTATATCATACTACTCCAAAATATTACCTCTGTCTAGAAACTTCTATCTACGTGCCATCTATGATTTAAAAATTTGACTCAAGAGAGGAGGTTAGTATGGAGTTGATTCCAAAAACAATGAAATAAACTCACTGAACAAGCTAACATCTCTAGGCCTAGATCATGGAGGGAGCATGATAAACAAACCAACTAAAAACATAACTAAAAATAGAAAGAAATGAAAACTTAAACACAACTACCAATTTCTTACCCAAATCCTTGATTGCTCCAAAATAGCTTCTTTAGATTGCTTAAAACAACTACTGAAACTAATCTAATTTTTTATGCTAAAAACATAAAACCAATGGATAAACCAAGGTCAAATGGGCTAGGTTGATAGGATTTAAAACATGTTTGGTCGAATAGAATGGATCTCAGGATCATAACAAGAACAATTGATTACTGTTGCAAGCAACTAAACACGAAATTAAACCAGAATTGAAAGCAATTAGAAATCAAAATCAGCAAAGAATAAGAGATACAAGAAACAATGAAAACTTGTATTAAACTCTTTCAAAAGAAAATACAATTGAAGAAATCTCTCTTTCTTCCACACCTCTCAGATGTACAGATCTCTTTCCCTCAAGAGTTCTCTCTCACAATTACAAACACAATTCAACTACTTGAATTGATTTTCTACACACACATCCAAGCTATGAAGATCTATCCCCATTATATAGAATTAGGGATCATGAGCTATGCAATATCAACCATTAGATACACCTCCTAATCTAAGGCTTAAAACAATCCTACCAAAAATAGAAACTTAGACTCAACACTAACAGTTCAACTAATCATGCAAATAATCCGTTCGTCCCACGAAAATAGAATTATGGAATGCACAAGTGACCGATGTCGGTCCCTATTTGCCTGCATATGTGACCGACGTCAGTTGAATAACCGACGTCGATATCTCCCAGTCGACACCTAACTGAGGTCGGTCGCTCCTGACCGACACCGGTGACTGTGTAAGTCCAAAAACCTTGCAATCTGCTCATTTGGTGAAGCTTTTAGCTCCACACCTTAACAATCTCCCACTTGGAGATAAACAGCTGCACCTGTACCTGTACAACAACATCTTCTAGCTTCTCCATCTTCAAACTCAATCTTGAAGACCAACAAAAGTTGAATGAAGATTCAACTTCTCCTTTGTTATCGGCTTTGTTAGCATATCCACAGGGTTCTCATACATATGGATCTTCTCCAACTTCAACTCACCATCCTCCAATACCTGTCTAATGAAGTGATACCTAAGCTGTATATGTTTGGTTCTTGAATGAAAGGCTGAATTCTTTGCCAAATGAATTGCACTTTGACTATCACTGTATAATCTACAACTCTCTTGCTCCTTTCCCAACTCTTCCATGAACCGTGTCATCCATATCATCTCCTTGCTAGCCTCTGTGACTGCAATATATTCTGCCTCTGTAGTAGACAAGGCAACAACCTTCTGTAACTTTGAAATCCAGCTAACTGCCATTCCACCAATAGTGAAAACATAACCTGTGGTGCTTCTCCTGCCATCCAAGTCACTTGCCATATCCTCATCTACATATCCATGTAGAGTAGTGTTTGACCCTCCATAGCATAAATGCCTACTGCTGGTCCCTCTTAAATATCTGAGAATCCACTAAATTGCTTTCCAGTGCTCCTTTCCTGAATTGGCCATAAACTTACTGACATTTCCCACTGCTTGGCCAATATCAGGTCTAGTACATACCATTGCATACATTAAGCTCCCAACTGCGAAAGCATATGGAACTCTACTCATGTACTCTACCTCTTCATGTGAATTAGGACACTGTTCTTTGCTCAACTTAAAGTGTCTAGCCATAGGTGTACTTACCAGTTTTACATCCTGCATATTGAACCTCTCCAACACCTTGTTCACATAATCCTCTTGAGACAAAATCAACCTGTGATTTTTTCTGTCTCTCTTAATACTCATGCCAAGGATTTTCTTTGCTGCTCCCAAATCCTTCATGGCAAATGTATGAGCTAATTTTACCTTAAGCTTAGTAATATCCTGCATGTGTGAACCTACAATAAGCATATCATCTACATACAGCAACAGGATAATATATCTACCATTATCCAATCTCTTGAAATAAACACAATGGTCAAATTGACATCTACTAAAACCATGCTCAGTCATAAACCTGTCAAATCTCAAATACCATTGTCCAGGAGCTTGCTTAAGACCATATAAGCTTTTCTTCAACCTACACACAAGCTTCTCCTTACCTTTGACCTCAAATCCTTCCGGCCGATCCATATATATTTCTTCATCCAAATCTCCATGAAGAAACATTGTCTTAACATCAAGATACTCAAGATGCAAATCCTCAATAGCAACTAAAGACAATACAGTCCGAATAGAAGTCATTTTTACTACAAGAGAATTTTTTTTACCAAAATCAATACCTAGTTTCTGTGCAAATCCCTTTACTACCAACCTGGCCTTATGTCTCATTTGTCCATTCTCACCTTCCTTTAACCTATAAACCCATTTGTTTTTCAGTGCTCTCTTACCAGCTGGCAACTCAACTAAATCCCATGTTTGGTTCTTTTCCAAGGAATCAATCTCCTCATTCATGCCAAGCTCCCATTGTTTCTGGGTTTTTACCTGCATTGCTTCATCAAAACTCTCTGGTTCTCCACCATTAGTGAGCAATAAGTAGAATAATGAAGGGGAATATCTAATTGGAGGTTTACTTACCCTTTCTGACCTCCTCCTGGGCGACTGAGGCTCATCCTCTACTTGCTATCTGTCCAAATTCTCTGTCAGTGACTGATCTCGGTCATCTCTAGGCCTGTACCTGATCGATGTCAATTTTACCTGACTGACGTCAGTTCTTGTCTGACCGACGTCGATTCTTGAATTACCGACATTAGTTATTGTCTGACCTGTCTGACCGACGTTAGTTACTGTCCGACCTATCTGACTGACGTCGATTACTGCCCGACCTATCTGACCGACGTCGATTCCTTCTTGACCGAAGTCGGTGTCTGTGTTTTTTTGAAAGTGATTTCCCGCGAGCTCATTTTGGATCACAATCTCATCCAAATCTCCATGGCCCTGCTCAGAATCATTCAACCTCTTGAGCTGATCCCTGTACATCACTTTCTCATTGAAAACAACATCACGGCTTCTAATAATCTTGTTAGTTTCTAGATTCCACAACCGAAATTCAAAATCTTCATAGCCATAACCAATAAAATTGCACCTCATAGACTTAGCATCTAGCTTCTTTCTATTTTCCTTATCAACGTGCATAAAAGCTTCAAAACCAAAAACTCTGAGAAATGAAAGATCTACCTTTTTACTTGTCCAAACCTCTTCTAGAATTCCACCATCCAGTGCAGTACAAGGTCTTCTGTTAATCAGGTAAACTGCAGTGTCTACAACTTCTGCCCAAAACTGTAAGGGCAAACTAGCATGCAACCTCATACTCCATGCACGCTCCATTATTGTTCTATTCATCCTCTCAGAAACTCCATTTTGCTGAGGTGTCCTTGGAACTGTCCTTTGCCTGTGTATTCCATTCATAGAATAGTACATGTTGAACTTATAGCTGCAGTACTCACCACCATTTTTAGATCTAAGGCACTTCAATCTCAAACCTGTTTCATTCTCAACCAAAGCTTTTTATTTCATAAATGTGTCAAATACATCAGATTTCTTCTTTATGCAATAGACCCATACCTTTCTTGTAGCATCATCAATGAAAGTAACATAATACTGTGATCCTCCAATAGAAGCTACCTGAGCTGGTCCCCACACGTCTGTGTGAACAAGCTCCAACTTGTGCTTCCTCCTTGTTGACCCAATTTTGAGAAACTTCACTCTCTTCTGCTTTCCAAAAATACAATGCTCACAAAAATCTAGATCTATGCTTTTCAAATCTGAAAGCTTACCTTTTGACTTAAGAACTTTCATTCCCTTCTCACTCATGTGGCCGAGCTTATAGTGCCACAACTTTGCATCTACATCTAAAGTAGATAATATAGAAGGAGAATAATCAGTAATACAATTACATAAATAGAGAGTACCTTCTCTCTTACCTCTGGCTAATACAAGCGCACCCTTGGTAACCTTCCAAGTTTCAGCTGTGAGAGTTACTGTGCAACCCTCATCCCCCAACTTTCTTGTAGAAATCAGATTCCTTTCTAGGTTGGGTACATGCATGACATCCCTCAACACCCATGTGTTGCCATTCTACAATTTCAGCTGCACTTTTCCTTTGCCAACAATTTTAAAAGGCTCATCATCCCCTAAATAAACTTTTCCAAAATCTCCCTAGACATAATCATTGAAAAATTCTCCATTTGGGGTTGCATGAAAAGAGGCACCAGAATCTCCAACCCAAAATTCTATTCTATTATCCAAAGAAAGTACAAAAGCATCTTGTGCAACAATACCTGCAACTTTTGCTTCTTCTTTACCTTCATGCTGATTTTCTTCTTTAACCGGCAACCAGTAATCTTTCTTTGCATGCCCTATCTTTCCACAATTCCAACAGGTTATTCTTCTTCCATTTTTGGATATGGATCTTCTTCTCATCTTTGACTTAGACCTTGATCTCCCTTGCTTGCTCTTCTCTTTTTGCCTTCCCTTGCTTTCAATACTTAAAACATTACCTGATGATTCCCCTGTACTTTTCCTGTGAGTTTCCTCATTCAAGATTACACTAACAACATCATCTACTTTCAAGATATTTGTAGCAGATGCAGTATTACTAACTGCCATTACCAAACTATGCCAATTTTCAGGCAAAGAACATAATATTAAAAGAGCCTTAATTTCATCATCAAAAACTATTTTGACTGAATTTAATTGATTTATAATACCATGGAAATCATTAAGATGACTAGATACATATCCACCTTCCTGCATTTGCAAATTAAATAATTTCTTCATAAGATATACCTTATTTGAAGCTGAGGGCTTTTCATATAAATTTGCTAAAGTATCCATCAACTCTACCATTGTCTTTGCCTGTGACAAGTTGGAAATCACAAAAGATGCTAGACTCAACCTTATGGATCCCAAAGCCTTTCTATCAAGAACATTCCATTCTTCATCTTCCATATCTGTGGGCTTCCTTGAAACCCCTCCCAACGGTAAGTACAGATCTTTCTAATATAGATAATATTCTATCTATATCCTCCATAATTGATAATTCTTGCCGTTAAACTTCTCCATTCTCAGTTTACTTTCTTCTGCCATTGTTATACTCCCACTCAAATAGAAACCCCTATGAGTGACCTGTAATCAACACACACTAAATAGATCTGAAACCACCTGTTAGTGAACCCAAGCTCTGATACCACTTTTCAGTTGGTATCACTTGGTGAACTAGCAACCTAGCTCTGATACCACTTCTCAGGATCGTAACAAGAATAATTGATTACTGTTGTAAGCAACTAAACACGAAATTGAACTAGAATTGAAAGCAACTAGAAATCAGAATCAACAAAGAATAAGAGATACAAGAAACAATGAAAACTTGTATTAAACTCTTTCAAAAGGAAATACAATTGAAGAAATCTCTCTTTCTTCCACACCTCTCAGATGTACAGATTTCTTTCCCTCAAGAGTTCTCTCTCACAATTACAAACACAATTCAGCTACTTGAATTGATTTTCTACACACACATCCAAGCTATGAAGATCTATCCCCATTATATAGAATTAGGGATCATGAGCTATGTAATATCAACCATTAGATACACCTCCTATTCTAAGGCTTAAAACAGTCCTACCAAAAATAGAAACTCGGACTCAACACTAACAGTTCAACTAATCATGCAAACAATCCATTCGTCCCACGAAAATAGAATTTTGGAACGCACAAGTGACCAATGTGGGTCCTTGTTTGCATGCATATGTGACCAACGTCGGCCAAATAACTGACATCGGCAGCTCCCAGTTGACACCTGACCAACGTCGGTCGCTCCTGACCGATGCCGATGACTGTGTAAGTCCAGCAACCTTGCAATCTGCTCATTTGGTGAAGCTTTTAGCTCCACACCTTAACAATGGAATGGTAGAATGGATAAGTGATAGGATAAGAATGAGCTAGTAGAATGATAGGAAGTTAGAATGGTATGGTACAAAGAATAATTTTGATAACATGGTATAACTTGAAATGATTCTCATAGATAATACATCGTATTACTCAAGCGTAGTAATGCTTGAGGTGTTTAATGTTCATAGGCTTATCAAGTTCATCTACATATGGTGTGGTGAGCCTATATGATTCTATGCCATAGTCTGAAACAATGATTAAAGGACTTACCCAATTGGATTTGAACTTGCCTTTATGCTTCTTTTCGTCTGTGGTATTCTTTTGGTTCTCTTTGAGGATAAGATTACCAAGTTCAAACTTTATATGTTTCACGCACCAATTGTACTAGCCACGAAGGTGGTTATGATATGCCTATATATTGTTTACTACATCCATCTGTTTCTCATCAAGAAACTCTAACTCTTGTAGGTGAGCTACCGAAACTCTTCATCATCCAGGGCATGTTTCAAAGAGATGCATAATGATGGTAACTTGACCTCAATGGGAAGAATGGATTCACTACCATAAACAAATGAGTATGGAGTGGCTCCTTTGGGTGTGTGATGATTGGTATGGTATGCCTATAGGGCACAAAATATCTGAAGGTGCCAATCGTAGCTAACATCATTGACAATATTTTTAAGGATGTTGACAATGGTTTTGTTTGATGCTTTGTCCTAACCATTACCTTGAGGGTAATATGCCATGGAGAAATGTTGGGTGATGTCTTATTTGACACATATTTTTGACAGCTTTGTTCTTGAATGATCCACCATTATCAGATATAATGCTGGAAGGGATACCATAATGGCAAATGAGGTGGTTGAAGATGAATTTGGAAATTTGCTTTCCAGTCATGTGAGGGGCATAGCTTCAACCCACTTAGTGAAATATTTTGTGGTGGTGAGGATATGTTTATGGTTGTCAAATAAGGTGGGTTTTATCTTCCCAATGAGATCAAGGTCATGTGTATCAAATGGCCATAGTGTCAACATTAGTTTCAAAGTCTTGGTAGGGGCATGAATCATATTAGCATGCCATTGATATTTATCACATTTCTTGACATTTGTAGCTAAATCTGCATTCATTATTGGTCAATAATACCCAGTATGTAAGAAATTTTTGGATAGGATGGCCCTATTGGTGTGGGTTCCACATACCCCTTCGTGAACTTCCTATAACGCTAGTATATATTCTGACGAAGGTAAATAATGAAGTAGAGTTTCATCAAAACTACTGTGGTATAGGGTTGGTTCAAGTAAGGTTTAATGTTGGGAATTATGGATGAAGGTTTTGGTTTGTTTGTAGGATAAGTCTAGTGGCATAATTTAGTCATGGATGTAACTATATAAATTTGAATACCAAGTAGAGCTGGGACCAATAATACCACAAATCATTATGACAGTTGAAGGTTCATGAGCTGGAGTTGTTAGATTTTTTAAAAGAAATTGGTAGTCTTTTGCCATCTCTATATGTTGAATGAGTGACGCAATGGTAGCCATTGCATCTGTTTTTCTATTGCTTGCTCTTGGTATTTGTTCAAATTGGATATCAACAATCTATTTCTTGAGAGTATTGACCATGGCCTTATATGGAACCAACTTATCATCTTTGGTTTGAAAGTGGTCTATAACATGATTGATGATTAATTGTGAATCACCATAAACCTTTAAATGAGATATGTTCCATTATACCACCTGTCAAAGCCCTGCAATGAGTGATTCATATTCAACCATGTTATTGGTACAAGGAATGCTGATTTTGAATGACTTAGGGATTAGATCACCTTGTGGCATTATAAACAAAAGGCCAACCCCCAATCCATGTGTTATGAATGATCCATCAAAATATATCTTCCAGTGCTATTCCTCAAGAGGTGTGTCAGTGATGGTCATGATAGATTCATCAATAAATTGTAATGTGAGTGGCTATGTGTCTACAAGGGGTGCTTCAATAAGTTGATTTTCAAGAACTTGCCCCTTGATGGATTGTTGGTTCACATACTCTATGTCAAAATCACTGAGAAGCATGATCCATTTGGCCATAAGGCCTTGTAAAGTTATTTTTTGATAGGATACTTGAACGGATCTACTTTTGAAATGACCATGGTCTTATTGTTCAACATGAAATGTCATAGTTTTTGAGCTACAAAAACCATGCCTAAATAGACTTTTTTGATGAGTGTATAATTGTGTTCATATGCTACCAGTGTATGACTTAGATAGTACACTACATGCTCTTTTCCATTGTCATCATGTTAAGCTAGAAGTGCCCCCAGGGCTTGATCTATTGCTGATAGATATAAAAGTAATGGTTTCCCTGACATAGGAGGTAATAAAATTGGTGGATTTGTAAGATAGTCCTTTAGCTATTGAAAATATTTTTGACAATCATCATCCCAAATAAATATTACACCCTTCTTTAGTAGGTGTGTAAATGGATGACACTTATTGACCAATTAAGATATGAAGCGTTTGATGGATTGGATTTTGCCTTGTAAATTACAGAGTTGTTTTAGATTGGTCAGTGGTGGCATCTCTATTATGATTTGTACTTTGGTAGGATCGTATTCTATGACCCTGCAAGATATAATGAAGCCAAGTAATTTTCCAGATGTAACACCAAAAACACATTTATTTGGATTGAGTCTAACTTTGTATTCACATAGTCACTCAAATATCCTCCTCAATGTTGTTGGAGATCGGCCTTGGTCTTTAATTTGCCTAGTATGTCATCGATGTAATCTTCAATAATGTCATGCATCATATCATGAAATATGACTATCATGGCTATTTTATAGGTGGCCCTTGCATTTTTAAGGCCAAATAGCATAACCTAATGATAGAATGTTCACCATGAAGTGGTGAACACTATCTTATGATGATCTTCTGGTGTTGTTCATATCTGATTATAACCTGAGAAACCATCTATCAGTGAAAGCATCTCATAGCCCATAGTAGAGTCAATAATCATGTCAATGTTAGGCAATGGAAAGTCATCCTTTGGGCAAGCTTTATTAATGTCCTTGAAATTAGGGCAAATTTTGATTCCTTCTATATTTTTATTGATAGGTACTACATTATAAATCCATTCAGAATAGTCAATTGGCCTCATACATCTCGCTTCTAAGAGATTCTCCAACTCTTTCTTTACCAATACAACAATGCGATGATGCATTTTTCATAATTTTTGCTTCACTAATTTGGCATCAAGATATACCACAAGGTGGTAAACAATCAAGGTGGGGTCCAAACCAAGCATGCTAGAATATGCCCATGCAAATATATCTACAAATTCCCTTAATAAGGCTATTAAGACTTCACACTCCTCCTCAGTGAGGGGCACGCCTAATTTAATCCACTTTGGGTCATCTGGGGACCCTATATTTACCTCTATTGTATCTTCCACTAGAAGGGTTGAACCATCTCCAAGAATAGTGGACAAAGATTTGAACTATTTGGATATGTTAGAGTCCTCTATTAGGACTGGTTCTTCAATTTCTCCTAGACACGATGAATTAGAATCCCCCAATGGGAGATATGGCCATGTGATAAAAATAGTTGGAAACTCCTAGATTATGCAATCAAAGGCTTTTTATTCCTCAAGATTAAATTCAAACTCAGTGGTAGGATTTTCATTGATGTTGTTATGGATAATTTGATCAAAATATTATTCTTATTCAAGACCAATCTCGAACCCATAGACAGTTCATCATTGATGGTCTCCTAATCTATATTTGAAGAAGGTTGAACACCCCCGTCTAGTGGTACCTGAAACAAGTTTTCACCACTAGATTGCCCTTTATCTTTACTATTTACCTAGTTCAAAATCACCTCAAAGAGGTTTTCACTTTGGGACCTCAATGTTCTATTTAATTACTTTTGGATCAAAAGTAATTAAATAGACTTTAGGATCCATTTTGATTGATATTCTTGATTTATGATCTCCCAACAAAACATTATCCCTAAGGCCTAAAAATTTACAAAAGGCCTCATCATTCTAAAACTCATCAACCAATGTGGTGGATTCTTGTTGGCCCCAGTCTATCAATTGGACATAATATAGTGGTAATGTATTATGATGCATGACTAGTTGAAGGGTATAAATGGCGTTATGGTCAAATAGGTTGGTTTGGGCTAAGTCATCGAATTGGCTATGATTAAACTTTGTTTTGTTATCAACATCATTATCACTAGTCATTGGTGATGGAACTTGAATAAGATACATGGGGTTACCCCCAGGCGATTTAAATCCATGTCCATAGGTTCGTTTGTACTTAGTCATAGAAATTAGCTCAAGTGTTCCTTGTTGATTTTCCCAAGGCCTCCTTCATAGTCTTGGTTTTCCATGATTTGATTAGGAATGGGATACTTGTAATTTTTGTAACATTCAACTAATTTATCAATGTACAACCATGATTCATCTCCTTTGAGAGGATCTTATTCTTGGCCAGAGGCCGGTATGAAAGTGATAGGTCATAAACTATGTAATAGGCCTTTACCTTTTCTTTGCCATTGCACTAGTGGTTTGGATTTTGGTCTTCTAAAAGACTTTGGATTTTATGGAAGTTTTACAATGTGAAAGGTGTCATGGGTCAAGTACTCTCTTGGGCCATTGTCTGAAATAGTATAGTGATTGGACATTTCAGGAGGCAACATGTGGGAAAGTGAATCAAGGGTATTAGGATCAATGCAATTATCTTCTGGTAAATCAACAAGTATTTATTTCCCCTGTCCAGTTTGGCAATTGCATTCATGCTGAAATAGTAATTATAAATCTTGAACTCATATTCAAGATGTTTACAAAGCTCATATGGATGCAAATCTCTTGGAATTTAACCTCCATCCCTAAATGGGAGAATTTGATACACTAGTGCAATGTCATTGGGACTGCATGAATCTCATGTAACCAAGGTCCACCCAAAAGTATATTGTATAACAAATCAAGATCGAGCACATAGAAAAGTGCATCATGAGTCAAGGGTCCATTGATAACTAGAAAAATAATGGTGCTTTGTGATTCTCGCTCTTCATTATTGTAGGTTTTGATGGTGATTATTTCTACTTGGAGATCTACTGAGGTGTTCTCAAGGAGCTTGATAAGCTTAAGAGACACTATATTCAAAGCTGATCCATTGTCTATGAGGACATGTTTCACTTTGTGCCTCTTTAAGTAAACTTCAATATACAATGGATTATTGTGCAATGGGCCAAGGGATGACATATTGATTTTATTGAAGGTTACTTGTTGGGCTAGAGCTAGATGCCCAACCAAAGCTTGAAATTTGTCAGGAGATATGTCATTTAGAACTATGGATTGACCAAAGAACTCTATCAAGATGTTTTTATGGATTGTAGACGTACATAACAAATCTAAAATGGATATTAGTGATGGCATATTTTTAAATTGTTCAATAATGTCAAATGTCTTTGATTGGACAGTGGTAAATGGTTTGTTTTGAAGCAAAATGACTGGTTGGATGATGGGTGAAGTGGCAGATGGTTATAGGCCTAGTATGGTAATCTTTGATCATCGAGTTGTGATTGTATAATCAAGATTATATATAAGACCATTATTGCTATTAAATGATGGTGGAGGGGGACCAAATAGGACAAGTAATGGTTTTTGATGCACTTGATCATGGTCACAAGAAAATGATGAGTTATCAATAGAAGGTCCTAACATAGGAATCCTTGCTTACTAGTTCTCCTATGTGTGGTCCCAAGTCAAGGAAGGATTATTAGAATGGTTTGGTTGATTTGGTATCATAAGAAATGGTCTTGTCTGATTGGTACTTGGTCTAGGATTAATGGAAATGGTGTTAAAGTGATCTCCTATAATATAGCCTACAACTGCATTGTAGTCACGTGCAACTGCATGGTAGGTCTATTGGTTATTACCATTATGACCTTAGTTTTGTTTATTATTTTGACATTATTGGTTCTGATATTGATTATGTTGAGTCTGTTTGTTCAGACTTAGTTATTGATATAATTGTTGTTGATGTTGCACTAGCCTTCATTATTGTTGTTGATTGTTATGTTGGGGAAAAGGATTTTGAGAGATGTCAAGGCTCTAATTGGAGGTGGAAGATCCATAATCCAATGTGATATCTCCATTTTCTAGCATATTTTGAATTACATGTCTAATTTGCACATAACATTACAATTATGTCCATTGACCCTATGAAAATTATAGAATTATTTTGACCTATACTAGTCTAGCATGTCATCACCTTCATGAAAGTGCTCTTTCAGAATAGGCCATCTAATCAAGTTAGCTTCTACGAGTTTGTGAAAAATTGATTCTATGGGCTCTCCAAGACCAATAAAAGCATGAGGAGCAAGTACATTTATTCTTGGAGGAGGAGGGTTTTACAAAGGCATAGTTTGTTCAGTCTATTGCATTGTCTATGTTGGATTAGGCTATTACACGTGCTGTACATGTTGTGGCTGCTAAAAAGGTTATTTGCTAGGAGTAAGCTAGAAAGGTAGTGTAGGCTGAGTAATGGTGTTTTCACCATTTGGACATGTGAAGACTATGTTACTCTATTACCTATAACATTCTTGTTGTAGTTAAATTATTTGGGTTTGTCATTGTTACTGGCTTGTACTAGTTGTGATGCTTGCGCTTGGACTGGATGTTGATTTTAACCATTATTCTGAGTTTGATTTGATTTGATGAGGATAGTTTAATGATCACTTTATTAATGAGAGAGATTTTGATCAACAAACCTTTGTTAATGATCTCTCTGAATGTATGCACACACTACAACTCAAAATTTTAAGATATCTCATTGTGTAAATTTTTGGTAAACATAGTGACTAGTTACTTGTCTAATAGATTGTGGATGAATCAACTTGCAAGGGCTATCCATTGCTATAAATAGCTTACAAAGCTTTCACCAAATTTTTGTTTGGCCTATGTTAAGTCTACCAATGAGGTCTCATGCTTGAGATTGTAAGAGAAGTGTTGCACAAATTTGTCCAAAAGATCATCAAAATCAAAAATTGAATTCTTTGGTAACTTTAACAACCATTCTAAGGCTTGTCTAGCTAGACTTCTTAGAAACAACACCAACAAATAGATGTTGTTATAAGCCATTCATTGGCATACAACAATGAATTATATCAAATGTGTCTTGGGGTCACCTTTCCCTTTGTATTTATCAAACTTTGGTGGCTCATACCCTCGAGGAAATGGTATCTGTAAATACTCCATGTTGAAGGGGTAAGACCACATCATCTAACTTGAAATTTTTGGTCGATTCTTAGCTTGGATGGTAGAAATTGCATATTTCATTTGTTGTAGCTCTTGTTTGAGGAAAATTGTGGTAATATTAGCCTAAGGAGATGGTTGAAAAGTCACAAGTGGATTACTTTGACCAAGGTATTGTAGAAGCAGCTAGGAAATGGTCTAGGAATACACATTCACGAATTAGGGTGCAATTATTAAAATTTCACTTGTGGTTGTGTGATATTCTAGTTAGGTTTGGGTATGTAGGTCTGATGTTGGGAATACTATAGTTGGGATGATGGTATATGGCTGTAATATGCCTATTGAGGTTGAATAGGGACATGCTACTAACTAGTCATACCTAGCTGATTGAGAGGGACTTATGAACCAAGACCCTATCTTTGAACTTGTGGCACATTTTGGATGAAAATCAATTATTTCCTAGAAGTTACTTGAGGAACATTAGAACCTCTTTGTTGCACGAATCCATGTTAGGAAGTGCACACATGTTGGAGATTCAACATCTATTATTGACTACCACTTGTATATTATTGTTTAGACATCATTTGGTTTTAGATCGATATGTTGGTATGTGATGAAAGAGGTATGTTTGTTGCTACCTGAAAGGGTGGAACATTAGTTGCCCCTTGTTAAGGTGACAATATGTTTTGCCTCTACTACGTGGGTTAATTGGATGATGCCTATTGTTATGGAATATTACTCGTCACTTGTTGGGGAGGAGTAATATTCATCATATTCTATTATAACATGGCACTGGTCATTGGCTGAATACTTAATCCTTGTTGTTGGGTGCTAGAAGAAGTAGCTAATTGAGGATTAGAGGTAATTGGTTGAGTTTGGGACATATAAACTCCTACTCCCTGAGTTTGTGAACCTCTAATGGTGCTAGTTAAGGGCACATTTTGTTGTTGACAATGTGTTTATGTGTTAACACTATTTTGGTTTGGATTGGATGTTACTTGTGTATTGTCCACTATATTTTGCTCACTATTCTATGTAGAAGTAGAAGACACTTCTTTGATATTTTGGGTATTGAACATGTTTTTGATCAAAGTGTTTTGCATAAATGGGTATAAACCCTAATTTTATTGATTAGTTAATTCCATTAAATCTCTTGTTGAAGGAGCTAAATCAATAAGATGTCTTTTTGACATGGTCATCTAATTAAAGTTATGTGCTAGGTCTAGATATGTTTGGTATGTTGTCTACATTTGGACAAAGTGGTCCTCTATAAGGCCTCTTTGCATGACAATCATACGTAGATTTTGATATGGTATTGGTATTGGAATTAGGGTTGCTAGAAGAATCCTGATCATTATTTTGATAAGACATGTTATAAGGCCCTCATGACAGATTTTGTAAATTATCATGCCCTACCTCATTTCTCAATGGCATTGTACCATAATAAGGTTATTGTTGAACATTTTATGCAATCAAGGGTACACTAGCCAAATATTGATTTGTCTATTGTTGGTCTTGCTCCATGTAGGGAGGCATGTTAACCAAATAGTTGGCCAAAGGATCTTGAATCTGTTCCCCTAATTAAGAGTTGTAAGGTGGATAGGAATTCATCTACCAAACAACCTCATCTCCATAAGGGTCTTGAACAAAATACTCTTGTGTACTAATATTCCCATATCCTAGATTTTACATAGCTCCACTATGTGTAGTGATCCATTGTTAAATTAAAAGGTAAATGTTTCATAATAAGAGAGGATGATAATTTTGTAAAATCTAAAAAACTATGTCTAAAAAGACAAAGAGATTCAAACTTTATAACTAACTTGGTCAAGAGTGGAGTTGAATCTCCAAAAAGTTTGATGCAAAGATTTGGTAAAAATAGTAAAATGTCTAACGTTAAATGTTTTACACAAACAAGGTCAAGTAAAATGCCCTAAAAACAAGATGCCGAACTCTAATGTCCAAATGTGTTCTAAATAGGTCTAAACTAGGAAAGGGAAATGTTGCTAGGTCTTTTGTCCAAACACGGAGTCAAAAGCTAGGATCAAACAAGCTGTGTTAGGACTTTTATCCAAACAGTGTCAAAAGCTAGGCTTGAAAAAAAGGATGATGATAATGATTAATATAACAAACTTGGAATAGTTTTGGAAAAGACTAGGCACTAGATTCTAGACATAAATATGATTTGATTGGTGAAAAACATTAAACAAAAAGGCACTTTGAAGATGGATTGATTTATCAAATAAAGACACAAATAATAAAGTTTCCAAACTTGAGTAATGGATTAATCTAAGGCATGCAACCCAAAAGAAAAATTTATGTGTATTATCCCCATGAATTGAGACCTAAACAAAAATCAAACAATGTTTGAATCCAAACTTGGAAAATTAATCAAAAACTCAATTAACTTAAACTAGGGTTCTAATGACCAATAAGCTAGATGAATTTAAACAACATGACTGCACTAAACAAAGATCTAACAAGGCTCAACTAATTGGTTACAATAATGATAATTGAGACACAAGATAAGACAAGTCTTTTGAAACAATTTAGGTAGCATAATGGCATTATCACTCCTAAACAATGTGATAAGGGTTTATGTTTCAAAGACTTCTAAGGCATAAAACTTGAATTTAATTTGGGAAACATAATGGTACTCATTTCAATCAAGTGCCACACTCAATGTTTTTGACACAAATGTTTGCTAAGTTAAATCAAGGTGTCAAACAGATGGCATAATGCCTCCTCAAATAATATAGAAATGTTAGACACAAGACTCATTCATGACATGGTTTAAATAACAAAAGTTTTAGTTCCAACACACCAAGCAATAAAAAGATAAATGACAAAAATATAACTAAGTATAATCATTCTAAATCCTATCAAGGTGTGGCAAAGTAGGGTTAACTAAAACTAATTTGTTTTTGATTGTCTAGATTGATCCCATATGTACACACTTTCATGTATGCACACAAGATAAGTAACATGTCAATTGACTATGTATCGATTGACTTGTTTATAAAAGGTGTAGTTCTTTTCACAACCACACTACATCTATCACTTGCTCAATGTAGTGAAATGTCCATATCGATCATACGTCACAGGCTTAACCTACCACTAATGAAGATGGTTTAACCGCTCAAACCACCATCCCAATGGGGAAATCCCAATTTGTATACCCCCTCTCATGGAGAGGGGTTTAAGATGATGCTGAGAGATTAATCCTTGGGTCAAAGCTTCCCTATAGAACCCATGGGAGGTAATGAAGTCCCCCTCACAAGCCAAAATGCATGAAAATAAAAAACTAAATAAAAAGGCTTTATGGTTGTTTCTAGATCACCCAAGCCATGCGGGTCTTAAGGAGAGCCTCAAAAACATCATTTTTATGCCTTTGGACTAAGGCATAATTTGCAATGAAAATGATGCTTTTGATCCCACAAGTTCCCTATAAAGGATGCAGGGAGAGCATACACACACAAATTCATTTTTGAAAAAATAACAAACAACACAAAAGTCATAAACAAATATGAGTGAGGTTGATTTTAAGCACCAAATTTGAATGTGATAATTATTCGTTACTAGGCCCATTGGCTTAAGTGCAAAATTGAAAGGATTGCACAAAACCAAATGAAGTAAAAACCTCTAAATTCATTTTTAGCCCAAATATTGAAGTGTTCAAGATTTATCTTAGGTTCATGATTAAAACACCAATTTGAAAATGTTCAAGATCTAAAGATTGTTTTAAGCATTAAAATAAAATGTTTCTAAGATTTATCCAAATCCTAGGTTCATTTTAAGCACCAACATTCAAATGTGTGAGATAAAACATGTTCATTTTTAGACCCAAATTGAAATGTTTAAAATTTGACCAATTCCTTTTAAAACCCAAAATGAAATGTGTGATTAGTCAAAAATAAACAAATTGTGTTCAAATCAATCCTTGGCCCCTGAAAAAGCAAGAGAGTAACCCCCTTATTTGAAGCACTTTCAATTATTATCAAATGAAGTTTGAAAAAGAGCTCTTGGATTTAATTTACCATAGTGACCATTGGTGGTCAGAGATAACCATCAGTGATTTTAGGCAACCATCACTGATTGGTTAATAGATAACCATCAGTGGTCAAGTAGAATCATTATCGATCTATAAAGATTTTTGAAAAAAACTTGTGAACCTGAAGGCAAAACTACAAAAGGTAAATGCATCAAGTTAGCTAATGATTAGATGAAATCTAATACAAACATGCAAGGTTAAGTCTAATTGATGGATTTAAATGCCTTTGAAACCTAGAAGTCAAGAACGTGTATGATATAAAAAATCATAATGCAAGTTTTAAAGACATTTCCCCCTATAATTGGACAATCACTGGTTTACCCAAACCATCATTGGTTGCACCTGATCATCGTCAGTCACTGTGTAAAATCATGAATTAAACAAAAATGAAATCCAGCCAAAAAAAGGTTAGAAAATCAATTTTAGAGAGCTTCAAGCATCCAAATGAAGATTTAAAAGCTGCATAATGATATCCTTTCTATATGGGATGCATTATGTCCCATCAGGTGTGCCATATATGATCTGGGAATTTGACTCAAGAGAAGAGGTTAGTATGGAGTTAGTTCTAAAAACAATGAAATAAACTCATTAAACAAGTTAACATCTCTAGGCTTAGATGATGGGGGAGCATGATGAACAATCCAAGTAAAAACATAATTAAAAATGAAAATAAATGGAAACTTAAACACAACTACCAATTTCTTACCCAAATCCTTGATTACTCCAAAATAGCTTCTTTGTTGGCTTGCTTAGATTTGTGCTTAATAGGTCTTCATCAATGGATCTTGGTTATCTCCATCCCTCTTGGCACCATGTTCATGCTTGGCTTGGCTTTGATATGACTTGATGATTCAATAGTTTGGATGAATTTTGGCATTATAACTATATGCTCTTGCTTCATGCCCAAATTCCTACATAATAACACTATTATGTCCAAGCTCTCCAAATCAATAGATTGCATTTATAGATTTTGCAACTAACCCCAACCAAGTGAGTTAGAGGGTAGTTAGAGCTTGGAATGGGTTCAAACTTGACCTTTGTGAGTTAACTAACCTAAATGGAGTTAAAAGGTGTCAAATGGTCATGATTTATCATTAAATAGGAATGGGTGGGATATTTCTAGATATTTTCCAAAATGACAACTCATAAAAGGTAATAATTAGTATCTAAGATATGCATTTATTTGAATTTTCCTTTTTGATAATTGATTTATTATCTCATGGATGAATTCAATTAGGACTTTGATTTATTTTAGGACTTGAATTTAATTAATCCTTATTAGGCATTTTGAACATTTATTTGATTTTGATTTAATTCAATGTGTATTTTCATGATTTAATTAATTTATGGGCAAAATTGATTTATTTGCATGGTTATGAAGCCAAAATTGATTTATTTGCATGGTTATGAAGCCAAAATTGAGACATTTAGAAATTCTTAGGCTACATGGTTGATGGTTAGTAAGAATTGTTCTAAAGTCAGGTATAAATCCATTGGTGGTCAATTTTAGATGTCTACAAAAATTGGTGCTTACATGTAAATAACACTACAATCTAAACACTAGAGAAATCTAACTAGTATGTGGTGCATTGATGGATAAACTTGATGGTTATGTCATTAACATGACTTTCAAAATACCACAAAAGGAAAATTATGCCAATATGATCAAGAAGGTAGGGCAAGCCCATTAGGATAAGAACCCTGAAAAACACCGCTTGGCCATTAATGTTGGGTGGTTGACGAATAAAATAAGAGGTTTGTCAAAGATCCCAAAAAATTTGTATCAATTAGATTTCAAAGAAGAACTTTTTGAAATGAGTATTATCCTCAATAGAGTAGTTGAAAAGATGACCACTATAAAATTTCACCCCTAGATGTTCTTGGAAATGAACATTATCTACAGTAAAAAATAGTTTATTGATTATGGAAGTATCATTAAGGATGATTTGCACCAATAACTCACAGTGTAAATGTCACCAAGACATTTTACATGACTTTCTATTTGGTATACTCTTTGGAAACTTAATGAATCTATCCCAGTCTTACCCAATTGGTCAATCTTGGTCTTATTACTAAGGTGTTTGAGTTCTAATCTCAACTTATCCTAGAACAAAGTAATACAAATTTTAGAGAGTCAATGATGTTTTCATCATGAAGATTATGCATGCTTTTAGGTAGGATTGGGGAGTGAGGATGTCTCTTATATCTTAAAATGGAAGCTACTTCATTTAGTTCCAAAATTTCACCTACATCAAATTATGAGGATTTGAAGGCTACCCTCTTAAATTCCCAAAAATTGTGAATGATAAAATACTATTGATCGAAGTATGTAAACAACTTGTTGAAGGCCAAAAGAGGTGCAAAAAGAGGAATGTTTCTGGGGTATTTTTACAAATCACATTGGGTCATTGTGGCTACAAAAATGCAACTAATGGTCAAAATATTGAGACTTAAATGGTTCAATTCACATTGCATCCTCACACTAACAAGTCCTCCTTTGACAACAAAAGCTATATTAAGGCTCATCTGGAAATAGGTGCCACATAAACACATGTAGCTCATTTGGAGGACTATAGGAAAAATTATGCTAATGAATACGAGGTATGAAGGTGAGATTAGGGTCAATTTAATCTAAAAATATATATATATTTCGCCACTACTTAGGTACATAAGAGAACGATAGATGATGAAAGTGAATTGCTTGATCATGTCTTGAAAATTTAGACATGATCAAAAAATATTCCATTTCCACCATAAGCACTTATAACATATACAGAAAAACTCTTGAGGCTTGGGTGTAAAAGTTAATTTTGGATGGACTAAAGTATATTGAGAAAATGATAAAATAGTATACGAGAAGATAAAATGAGAGTAGAAAAAATGGATTAACAAATCAAATATCATCAAAATGAGCTCACAATGTGGGAAAATGTGGAAGAGGATATAGAAAAAACTCAACCACAAATGTTGATCTGTGTGCCAAATGGGGATTGTTCGATAATTAAAAAAATGATATTTCCTATTATTAGATTGAGAGTTCTGCACTAGATTAAAGTGCTGAATATAAAAATTGAATATCTAAAAAAGTAATTAAAGATTGAAGTTGAAAGGATTGTTATTGTTATTTCAAATGTGTGGAGCCTATATTGTGACTTAAGTAAAGAATATGGTTTGGGGTAGCACCTAATTAATGTGGTAAAAGCATACTTCTTGAAATCTTATCAAATAATAACTATTCAAGGAAGGCCTTTTCAATGTCTCTTCTATGAATAAACTCAGTAATATTCATACTTCATTGGAGGATTTGAATTCACAGTTGACCGAACTCTTAGATATTCTTAATATTATAATGATGACATCAAATAAATGTTTGATAGTTAAGAACATAATAATTCCCTAAAAGGATTCCATTATTGAAGTTAAAAAAAAAATGGGATATTTAAGGCATCTCGGGACAAGGGGAACACTGCAAGTCAGCCAGCTTCACAACATTTAGCTCCATCAAGTACAAATTCTTCCTTGGTAAATCCTCTTTAAAAGTGTTTCAATTCTTTTTTGGCATATTTTAGTTTATTTCTATCATATTCAAAAGTTGTAGATTTTCTTTTGTAAAAAAGATGAAATGTAAATGCACAATTAGAATAGGATAAAAATGATAATGTGAAGGGTCAAACCATTCCCTCCTAACACTATAAATAGGAGAAATGGCTATTGCACAAGGTTTGTTTGATGTTCATTGTAATTTTACTTGAAAGGAAAGAAGGAAACTTTGTGTCCATTCTTCAATTGAACAACATAAGGGACATTCTAGAACTTTGTGTCTAGCAATTTTATTTGTTTTTATTTATCATTCTTATGTTTAATGAATGTCTCTTTCAACTCTCAAACAATACATGTTTTATTTTCAACCTATTTATTATTTCTTCTTCTCATGTTAGGGATAATATTTGCATTTGATTATTCATGCATGACCCTTCATATTCATTATATTTTTATTTTTTCATCAAATATAGAAATAAATTAAACCCATTTCACTATTGTACCGGTATATATTGTAAGTAGATTAGTTTTAGTTTTCATTTATTTTAATAAAGAGAAACCCTCCTCATAATAGAGGGACTTTTATCCCCTTTAGCATTGTGAAAGCACTATATTTTGCACAAGTAACAAATATTTCACCAACTATTTTTTGGCACCCACCATAGGGCACGCTTTAGATATTATTGTGCTATCCACAAAACTTATCACTCAAAAACTCATAGGAGGTCATGTGGTAAGTGTTGTTTGCATACCAATTTATCGCTCAAAATAATTTCTTATGCAAATATTTATTGTCCTGATCATCTATTTGGGTGTAAACTTTATTACAATCCTAGCTGAAAAAATATTCACAAGGTTTAATAAAAAAAGAGGCAATTTTGAACCATTCTTTGAACTCCAAGTAAATTCTAGTATTAAACTCTCATAGAAAGGATTGGAAGAACTGGCATGGTGTTGAACAAATTTTTTCACTACTAAACATCCTAGCTCCAAGGGCCATATATTTTTTAATTATGGTAGTTTTACCAGTACTTTGGGGTCCTTGAAGTGGATCTTTGGCTCTAGGTGCCCAACTTCAAGAGTTACCTAGGGGCTTGAGGAATAATTCCATGAAATTTACCGGTGACAATAAAAAACAACCATATGAGAACATAAAAGCATTCTCCATTACCTATAGTGTTTTGGATGTAGAACATGAGGATGTTTTGGTTAGATTATTTATGGAGACTTGGACTAAAGGAGTGGTATAATGGTTTCATCATCTACAACCTAGTTGTATCATAGATTAAAATGCAATGAGAACCAAATTTGAAGAAATATTTAAGCCAAATGAAGATGAACACATAATCCTCGCTCAAGTAGATCAAATAAAAAAGGAACCCAATGAACCTATGATGAATTTAATTGCTAAGTTCAACAAGTTGATATATAAAATCCCTCCAAATTTTATGCCTACCTTAGAAAATAAAAAAGTTTTTTTTATTGAATGCATAAACATGTGAAGTAAGTTTCTTCCTACAAATAAACCATCCACAAACCTTGAAATAAGTCTAGAACTAGGTTATAGAAATAGAGACTGACATGATAATGGCTAAGAAACTAAAAAATGATGGATTCAAAATTAAGAAGTAGACTGATGTATACCTTTTAGTTAAAAATTTGGCAGATGATTTGTTGGACCAAAAAAATAGATCCCTCATACACTTCATGTTGTCCCTTATTAGGATGTTCATGTTTGCCTTTCAGCTTTAGCTCCAATTCTTGTAATTGAACCAACTCTTACACATGTTAACTTTTCATGCACTTGGCATATTATTAATGATCATTATGATTATAATTGTCTAGATAACCAAATATTCCTTCGATTAAATATTATGGTAAAATCATCAGAAGAAGGTGGTTTTATCACCTCTAATCCTAAAATATAAGAACCTAATGGTGACTCCATTGTGAATTATCTAGAATACAACCCGATTATGAGAAGCATGATGAAATAGTTGAAGATATGAAAATTCATTATTATGCAGTGTTCACAAGAGCATAAAATGATAAACTAAAGGAGGTGGAAAAGGGTAAATAAACTAGTAAAAATGGGGAAGATAAAATTCAATAATCTATTAAAGAACCTCCTCCAAAGGTTATTCTTAGTAGGTTCATCCCTTTACTTGATTTTTCAAAGAATAAAAAAATAAATAGGATGTGGAATGTACTTCCTAAGATTGTTTATCTTGCAAATATAAATCCTACAAGTTCATCTTCCTTTGACATCATCAATCATATAAGCAAAACTAATATTAAGATTACTCAAGTGGGGTACCTCAGGTCCAAATTTATATTAGCTAGATAGACTAATCTAATTCATATGAGGAGATAATCCTAGCATTTCTAGAATAACTCCTCAAGGAGTCTTTGCAAAATGGTGAGAAGACAAATCCATTTTATGTTTCTATTTTTGTTGGAGGCATTTGATTGAATAATTATATCATCAACTTTAGGGTATCAGACAAGGTAAAGTTGGCTAAGGTGGCACATGCATGTGGCTTAACCTATACCAAAATTTTGGTCGGTGTTACTCTATGGAATAAAAATTAATTCCCCTTACTTGGTATATTAAAGATGCTCAAGTGGTTGTATCATGTTTTCCACAAAAGAGGGTCAATATGACTATTCTAGTGGTAGATATCCCTGTTAGGATCCCTTGCTCTACTCTGAGAGAGTACAATTGATTACCTTTGTATAAGCAACTAAACACAGAATTAAACTAGAAGTAATAAGTAACTAGAATTCAGAAACAACAAAGAATATGAGATACGATAAATAATACAATCTGTATTAACACTCTTCCAGAAGGAAATACAGTGAAGAAATCTCACTCTTCCCACACCTCTTGGGTGTACAGTAATTCTCCCTTAAGAGTTCTCTCTCTCAATCAATTACAAGCAACTCAACACAGAGTTGTTCCCTCTAGTGACAATCAACCCAATGGTTATTGTTGCCTACTTTGACACAAGCAAATCTTCTTGATCTTGCACCTTGCAAATCTAATTGACCTTGCTTACCATGTAGATCTACCTGATCTTGCTACCTGCAGATCAACTAATCTTACACTTTGAAGGATCTCATCCTTGTCCTTGATTACAATATAGCCCAATGGGTCTCTTAAATAGATCCCAAACCAAACAATAATTAGAAACGCAGACTCAAGACTAAAATTAGTCTTTACATGCAAACTAACTATCCGTCTAAAATTAGACCAAATCTGAAACGCACAAATGATCGGCGTTGGTCTCTGTCTGTTTGGAGATGACTGATGTCGATCGATTCCTAACCGATGTTGGTAGCTTCTGGTCTACTCCTGACTGATGTCGACAGTCTTATCGACGTCAGTTACTGTGACACTCAGCAACCTCCACATTTGCATTAGTGAAGCTTTTAGCTCCACAACTTAACAATCTCCCACTTGGAGATAAATAGTTGCACCTGTACCTGTACCTATACATCTAATTTATTTCTAGCTTGTATCTCCATCTTCAAGTTTAGTCTTGAAGACCAACAAAAGTTGAATGAAGATTCAACTTCTCCTTTGTTCTCAACTTTGTTAACATACCTGTAGGGTTCCTATCCGTATGGATCTTTTCTAGCTTCAACTCACCATCCTCCAATACCTGTCTAATGAAGTGGTACATAAGCTGTATATGTTTGGTTCTTTGAATGAAAGGCTGAATCCTTTGCTAAATGAATTGCTCTTTGACTATCACTATACAATCTGCAACTCTCTTGCTCCTTTCCCAACTCTTTCATGAACCAAGTCATCCATATCATTTCCTTGCTAGCCTCTGTGACTGCAACAACCTTTTATATTTCTGAAATCTAGCTAACCACCATTCCACCAACAGTGAACACATATCCTATGGTGCTTCTCCTATCACCAAGTCACCTACCATATCCAAATCTACATGCCCATGTAGAGAAGTGTTTGACCCTGCATAGCATAAATACTTGCTGCTGGTCCCTCTCAGATATCTGAGAATCCACTAAACTGCTTTCTAGTGCTCCTTTCTTGGATTGGTCATAAACTTGTTGGCAACTCCAACTGCTTGGGCAATATTAGGTCTAGTACATACCATGTACTCAACCTCATTATGTAATTTAGGACACTGTTCATAGCTCAACTTGAACTATCCAACCATAGGTGTGCTAACCAGTTTTGCATCTTGCATATCAAACCTCTCCACTACCTTATTCAAATAATCCTCTTGAGACAAAATCAACCTATGATTTTCCCTGTCTCTAGAAATACTCATGCCAAGGATTTTATTTGCTCCTCCTAAATCCTTCATGGCACATGTCTAAGCTACTTTTACCTTTAGCTCAGCAATTCCCTGCATGTGTGACACTGCAACAAGCATATACACTACATACAGAAACAAGATAATGTAGCGACCATTATCCAACTTGGTAAAATAAACACAATGGTCACATTGACATTGACTAAAGCCATGTTTTGTCATAAACCTGTCAAACCTCAAATACCACTGTCCTAGAGCTTGCTCAAGACCATATAACCTGGCCTTCTATCTCACTTGTCCATTCTCTCCTTTCTTAAACCTGTGAATCCATTCATCTTTCAGTGCTTTCTTTTTGGTTGGCAACTCAACCAAATCCCACGTTTGGTTATTTTCCAAGGAATCAATTTCCTCATTCATGCCATGCTCCCACTATTTCTTGGATTCTACTTGCATTGCCTCTTCAAAACTTCCTGGTTTTCCACCATCAGTGAGCAAAAAGTAGTATAAAGAAGGGGAATAATGAATTTGAGGCTTACTTACCCTTTCAGACCTCCTCATGGGTGTTTGAGACTCCTTGATAGCTTGCTATCTTCCCAAATTTCATTCTAACAGTGACCAATGTCAGTCACCTCTCAGTCTGCACCCGACTGATGTCAGTTCCATGCGACTGACCTGACCAACATCGATTCTTACCTGACCGACGTCAGTTTCCACCTGCCTGACATCACCGACTTCGGTCTCCATTAGATCGACATCGATTCCTACCTGATCAATGTCGGTTATCACCTGACCGACGTCGGTAATTGTGTTTTCTTGTGAGTGATGATTTTTACCTGAGAGCTCATTTTGGATCATAACCTTGTCTAAATTGCCCTGCTTAAAATTATTTAGCCTCTTGAGCTGATATCTATCCATCATCTTCTCCTTGAAAACCAAGGCTTTCCATGTCTTAAATGTGTCAAAAACATCATATTTCTACTTTATGCAATACTGTGATCCTCCAATAGAAGCTCCCTGAGCTGGTCCCCACACATCTGTGTGAACAAGCTCTAACTTGTGCTTCTTCTTTGTTGACACAGTTTCAAGAAACCTCACTTTCTTCTATTGCTTAAAAAATATCGATCTATGCTTTTCAAATCTGAAATCTTACCTTTTGACTCAAGAACATCCATTCCCTTCTCACTCATGTGACTAAGCCTATAGTGCCACATCTTTGCATCTACATCTGAAGTAGATAAAACAAAAGGAGAATCAGTAATACAAGTAGATAGATAAAGTGTACCTACTTTCTTACCTCTTGCTAAAACAAGTGCACCCTTGGAAACCTTCCAAGATTCCACTGTGAGAGTTACTATGTAACCCTCATCACCCAACTTTCTTACAGAAATCAAATTTCGCTTTAAGACTAGGACATACATGACATCCTTCAACACCCAAGTGTTGCCATTCTGCAATTTCAGCTACACTTCCCCTTTGCCAACCATTTGACAAGGCTCACCATCCCCTAAATAAAATTTTCCAAAGTCTCCATGGACATAATCATGAAAAAATTCTCTATTTGGGGTTGCATGGAAAGAGGCACCAGAATCTAAAACCCAAGATTCTACTTTATCCAAGGAACATATAAGAGCATCCTGTGCAACAATACCTACATCTTTTGCTTCTTTATTTTCTTCATGCTGATTTTCTTTCAACCAATAATCTTTCTTTACATGCCCTTTCTTTCCACAATTCCAGCAGGTTATACCTCCATTTCTGGATTTGGATCT
This sequence comes from Torreya grandis, assembly GCA_037957365.1. Classification (NCBI taxonomy): domain Eukaryota; kingdom Viridiplantae; phylum Streptophyta; class Pinopsida; order Cupressales; family Taxaceae; genus Torreya; species Torreya grandis. Next base: position 1,838,889 of record JARHVA010000400.1, read on the forward strand.
CCTACCTATCTTTGACCTTGATTTCCCTTGCTTGCTCTTCTCTCTTTGCCTTCCCCTACTTTCAACACTTAAAGCATTTCTTGATGATTCCTTTGTGATTTTCCTGCAAATTTCTTTATTCAAGATTACACTAACAACATCATCAACTTTAAAGATATTTGAAGCAGATGCAGTATTACTAACTGCCATTACCAAGCTATCCCAACTTTTAGGTAAAAAACATAAGATTAAGAGAGCCTTAATTTCATCATCAAAAACTATTTTGATTGAATTTAACTGGTTTAACAAACCATGGAAATCACTAAGATGACTATATACCGATCCACCTTCCTGCATTTGCAAATTAAATAATTGCTTCATAAGAAATACCTTATTTAAAGCTAAAGGTTTTTCATATAAATTTGCCAAAGATTCCATTAACTCTACCATTGTCTTTGCCTGTGATAAGTTGGAAATCACAGACGATGCTAGGCTCAACCTTACAGTTCCTAGATCCTTTATGTCAAGAACATTCCATTCTTCATCCTGCATATATGTGGGCTTACTTGAAACTCCATCCAACGGTAAGTATAGATCTTTCTGATACAGGTAATTCTCTATTTGCATCCTCCATAATTGATAATTCTTGCCATTGAATTTCTCCATTCTTAGTTTACTTTCTTCTCCCATTGCTTTACTCCCACTCAAACAGAAACCCCTATGAGTGACCTGTAATCAACAAACACTAACCCACTGTGATACCACCTGTTAGTGAACCAAGCTCTGATACCACTTGTTAGTGAACCAAGCTCTACTCTGAGAGAGTACAATTGATTACCTTTGTATAAGCAACTAAAGACAGAATCAAACCAGAAGTAATAAGTAACTAGAATTCAGAAACAACAAAGAATATGAGATATGAGAAATTATACAATATGTATTAACACTCTTTCAGAAGGAAATACAATGAAGAAATCTCACTCTTCCCACACATCTTGGGTGTACAGTATTTCTCCCTCAAGAGTTCTCTCTCTCAATCAATTACAACCAACTCAACACATAGTTGTTCCCTCCAGTGACAATCAACCCAATGGTTGTTGTTGCCTACTTTGACACAAGCAGATCTTCTTGATCTTGCACCCTGCAGATCTAATTGACCTTGCTTACCATGTAGATCTACCTAATCTTGCTACCTACAGATTAACTGATCTTACACTTTGAAGGATCTCATCCTTGTCCTTGATTACAATACATCCCCATGGGTCTCTTAAATAGATCCCAAACCAAACAATAATTAGAAATGTAGACTCAAGACTAAAATTAGTCTTTACATGCAAACTAACTGTCTGTCTAAAATTAGACCAGTTCTGGAATGCACAGATGACCGACATCAGTCTCTGTCTATTTGGAGATGACCGACGTCGGCCGATTCCTGATCGATGTTGGTAGCTTTTAGTCTACTCCTGATCGATGTCGACAGTCTTACCAACGTCAGTTATTGTGACACTCAACAACCTCCACATTTGCATCAGTGAAGGTTTTAGCTCCACAACTTAACAATCCCTCCCAGCTATGGAATTATGTTGACATGATTTTATCTAAAGACCTTGGTGAAGAAATTCAAAAGGATCAAACTTATGCCAGGATTTTAATAAAAGGATTCAAATAAAATCTACTTCCTAAACCAAAATCTAAACCTCTTGTTCAAAATGGAAATATCCCAAAGTATATATTCTCTATAAGGAAATAGGTCCTAGTATATATATGATGATGACATAAAAATATCTAAAACTACCCAAACTTATTAAAAAATACATGAATGACGTATAGACCTTGGAATTTGATGGAAAATTTTTATCCACAGGTTTAGGTGTTGGAATAATTTTTATTTTTCCTCAATACGAGTTATTCCAATTTCATACAAATTACAATTTGAATGTACCAATAACATGGTTTAGTATGAAGAACCACTCCTAGGGCTAAAAATGGCAAAATAAATGGGAATCCAAAATCTCATATCCCAAGGAGATGGTGAGTTGATAATGAAGTAGATACAAAACCAATTCCAGATGAAGAATGAGAGATTAAGACATTACAGGAATAGGGTTTTGGATTGTATCAAATCTTTCAAATCCTTTTATATCATTGTTATTCCAAGAGAGGAAAATGCAAAATCAAATGTTTTGGTTGTATTTGCATCATTGTTAATCCCTCATCTAGTGATAGATAAAGATAAATATACCATTGAACTTATATAATGACCAAGTGTTCTATATAGCTCACAATAATGATATGGGTTTAATGATGATGAACAGATCATTGCTTTCTTAGGAGCAAACAAACAATTTCTAAAATTTATATTTTTAAGGGAGTTCATCAGCATATAGATAATCCTCCTCATAAGAAAGCAAAAGTGTGGATGAAAAGAAAGTTGTTAGATTTTCAAGTGTTGAGGATAATAAATTGGATGAGAATAAAGTCATCCAACTTAAATAAAAAAATATTAAATGGTTTGGTGTCACTTAAAGAATTATTTGACAAGCACGATTGGTACATAAAGAAGAAGACCCAATAAGAGCCTAAATGATTTCCTAACTACAAGAAAGTAAACACAGGCACAAAGGAAGAGCCACAATATTTGAATATTGGGAAATGTTATTCCAGGAAAGAGCATATGAGGTTCATATATCTCTTCAAGTTGTATATGGATATTTTTTCATGGTGTTTATGTAAATGAGAAGTCCTTCTAATTTGAATATATGCGACATAACATCCCTCTAAATTAAGGTGGTAACCCATTTAGGCAAAAGATGAAGCAATAGAACCCAAAAATCATAGGAAACATATATGAAGAAATTAATAAAATGTTGGATGCCAAGATAATTTTACCAATTCATCAATCCATGTGGGTGGTAAACAATATACTAGAGATAAAAAAATTGAGAAGTCAAAATTTGCATTGATTTTTGTAATTTAAATATAGCCTTGCTCAAAGATAACTACCCATTGATGATAATGGATCACATTTTATAGGTGGTTATGGGATATTAAATTATGTATATGTCAGAGGTTTTTGGGGATATCATCAGGTGTAATTAGCACCTAAACTCTAGCATAAAACAACATTCATGACTCCATGGTGCACATTTGCATATATAAGGATGCCCTTCGAACTCATCAACATTGAAGCCACTTTTCAGAGAGTGATGGATTTAGATTTTAGTGACATAAAGAATAAAATTATTATGATTTACCTTGATGATTTCATTGTATTTTCCATAAATATGGAAGATCATCACTATGAGCATTTGAAAAAGGTCTTTAAAAAGTGCCAAGCTCACAGTAACTCCGTAAACCTAAAAAAATCAATCTTTACAATCACAAATGGAAACTCCTAGGGAATATAATTTCTAAGGAAGGCACCAATATTGATTCAAAAAGGGTCAGGGGGATCTAGTAGTTGTCTCTACCTATTAGTAAACCTGGTACACAATCAATTTTCAATAAGGTGAGTTTTATAAGAAGGTTCATGCCTAATTTTGTTGAGTTAACAAGGCATATCACTAAAATTATGTAGGGGAAGAATGATTGAAAATGGAGTGATGAAATAAGGAATTGCATTAGGAAAATCAAGAATTCTATTGCTAACTCCCCTATACTATCATGCCTATATTTCACAATGATTTCGGTGCATATTACTTTTCTTCAAAGTACACATTCTTAACCATCTTGTTGTATAAAAATGATGGTATTGAATCTCCAATAACCTTCATGAGGTTTATGTTGAATGATCATTATATTATATAATTTCCTATTGAGAAACATGCATATGCTATAGTCAAGGTCATGACATGTTTCAAAATTTATATCATGAATTCTCACACAATTTTGACAATCCCAGATTTTTTCATCAAATCCATTTTAACACAAGAACTTAGTTATAATTGAGGAGGATGGATTGCTAAAGTGAAAGAGTATGATATAAATATCTATCCCACAAAGTTGGTAAGAGTACAATTCATTTTTTACTTGATAGTAGAGGGAATTGATAATCATAGAGAAACCTAAAAAAAATCAATGAAAATGAAATGAAAGAGTTGTTGCTTGTATTATTCATTGACTCTATTGATGAATGGTATTTAAAGATTTATTAATTATTATCATATGGATAATTTATATCTAACCTAAATTCTAAACATAAAATAGTAATCAATATTAGAGCAATAAGGAACATAATTTGGGATAACACCCTCTTCAAGAAATCCATTGATGGAATCTTTCTTGAGATGTGTTGATAGGGAACAAAAAAATAGATTGGAAACTTTCCATGATCAATATTTTTATGACATTTCTATCATCTAGTTTAGATATTAAAATATGGTCTTTGGTGCATGACAAAGACAAGTTTGACACACATTTATTGTGCATGAGTTGAATACTCAAAAAGGTCCTAATATACTATTCTCTCACACTTGCATGTTATCTTATAAGTCAACACTTTTATTATGTTGTTATAAATCTATAATAACCTCACTATTTGTTTCAAACCTGCTAAATGTCTTGCACATACATCTCCAAACTCTTAGATCAATCCACTTGTACTTAGGTCAATTCTACCAAATTTGATTAGTATTGCTAGTCAATACTAACTTAATCTAATTAGATTATTTATGCACTTTGGGCCTTTTGAACAATTCTTTGTACACCAATTAAGGCTACACTTTACTCTCTTTTTTATGGAATGGAAATAGTATTAATTTTAGAGATTGAGATACCTTATTTGTGTGTTTATTTGAAGGACATCATAAAAGATAATGAATATTGAGAAAAGTGATTACCTGAATTAGAAACACTAGATGAAAAACTCATACAAGGTATTGAACATCTTAAATTCTACCAAGATCATATAAAGAGAGCGTATGGTAAAAAAAATTCAATAGTGAATCTCAAATTGAAGACTTAAATATTAAAAGAGAATCAGAAGAACATCAGTGTAAATAAAGAGAACAAAGGTAAATTTGAACCTAATTGGCTAGGCCCATTTTTGGTTACAAATAAGGTGGGTACATGAGCCTCTCAGTTAGTTACACTAGAAGGAAAACCTTTAAGGAACCCTATGAACATCATGCACTTGTGCCGATATTACATCTAATTTCACATAATCCTAAATATTCCAAAAATACAAATACACAAAAAAAAAAAATTTCAAAATATTCAAAAAAATCCAAAATCAAAACCTTAGCATGACATGATTTCTAGATTACACTATTTACATACGTTATTTATCACATGTTTGGTACATGATTTTTTTTTTACATACATAAGGTTATTTATGACATGTTTGGTATATGGAATTTTCTTTACATGAACATGTATTTCATGATATTTGAGTACTATTTAAGACATATAAGTTACAAATAGACATACATATGTTGGCCTTCTCTTTACCTAGTGGCCATTGTAATACTGCGGACATCTTGTTCCATAGGTTTAATTATTATAGATTACATCTTTATATGGTTGTTGTACCATGTCGATCTATCTATATTATTTAAACATGCCTTGTTATTTTCATACACATTGATACACAGATATGCCATTATATTGTGATCTTACATTGATACATATAGATGGTGTATACTAGTCCTTTATTCTATTCTCAATTAATGTTGTTACTCTCTTATATGGTAGGATACTTTATGATTAACTATTGTGTGTGGCCATGTAAACTTGTTTGATGGGACATCCTTGATGTCCCTTACTTGTGACATTTTTATGTCCTTCTATGTGTGGCCCTTGCCCTTGTTTGTTGTAACATTTTATGTCCCTTGTATGCATCCCTTGGCCTTATGTATGACACTAAAACTTTTTATTGTTGATCTTTTCGACATTGAGTGGTGTCATGATCTATGTATTGTACTTTTAATATTTAGTCTTATTCATAGTTGCTTATATTATGTGTTTCAATTATACATTTATCTAGACATGACACTTACATGTCCTAAATTATATAGGTTACTATTGTCTCCAAATATTTTACCCTAGAAGAGAGTGTTCAAGTCTCTTCCAAATTTGGGCAATGTTGTAACATTTCCAAGCATGTGGGTATGCTTATAGAGGAAATGAACCTCTATATTTAAAGGGCTAGCTCTCTGAATATATCTCTGTAAACAACCTTTGTCTAAACCAGTTTGATTTAAAGGAAAAGAGTTAGAAATTACACAAAAGGAAACCTAATCTAATATTAGTGATGCATCAATATTATCTTCCACATGAATATCATATTCTAATGCACAATACAACAAAATGAATAAACCATTTTAAAGATCTAAGGGATTCTAACACAAGTATTTTAGTATAGAGGTGAGATGTATAAAATGACACAAGGAAAATGAATTGAAAAGCAAATTGCACATTCCAAGAATAGTTATACACTTACTACAATTCAACACACTTGAACACACTCTATATGACTTGTTAAACTAAGATCTCTTGCTCAGGCATGAAGGATAAAGGACAGAATGATATAAAATCATCACTTATTGTCACTCTATGTCACTTACACTCTTAGACAATTGTTCAGAATTAAAAATAAACGACTTGTACTAATGCTTAAAGGAAAAATATAACATCAATCTAGAAGGTCATCACCATACATCGTGTGGTTCTTCTTTACACTAGCCCAAGGGTTATATTTATAGAAAAAAGGAAGAGAAAGGAAGAGACCTTTGGTGCCAAAAGAGGAATCAATCTGTTAGAAGTATCCATCTTTAGCTGCAACTATATTTGCAAATGATGCTCATTCAGGCCATATGATTGATCCATGTCACCTTTAGTGGTTACACATTTAGCTTACTCTCTCAAAGATGCTTCCCAATGTTTTCACTAGTGGAAGATATTTTGGAATGGCATCAATGCGGTTATGAAGAATGAGTCCACTTATTATGGATTTATCTTGATACTAATAGCTTCTCACTAGCTCATTGAGGTGTCTAATGATGAGAGGAAGAGCCCTTTTCATTCTGTTGGCCTTGGAGAGGCATCACTTGGAGTCTATGTGCATGCTTTCATGGCATTTGTTAGAATTTTGGCTCCATGTGTATGTTCACAAACATCCCTTGAAAGCTCACCCTAGTTTGACCTTAGTCAAATGTTCAAATCCTATAAAGCCCCTCAGTCAATTGTTCCTTTGATTGGCCATCAAAAATGACTCAGATCTTGATCTAATCAATGGTGAGATGAACCCTCTAATCTACTTTGGTGGATGAACAATGCGAGCCCTTGTATCTTTGAGCATTTGAGTGAAGACCATCGATCTACCTCGGACCCACTATTTAAATGCCAATGGCTAGCTCATCACTTTGAAGTTGACATCCATATAACCATCATTATATTGGGAGCATTCATTTAGGGCATTTTCTTGGAAAATTTTCCCATGGACCATTTTGTTTTCACCCTTCAGAAAACTTAAACATGCCCTTTGGCAATCTTGAAATGTCCCTTCAAAAATCTTGAATTGGATACTTTCCTGAGAAAAGACCCTTAGAAATTTTTGCAAGTGTCCCTTCGGGCTTTTTCAAAGGACCTTTTGGACTTTTTGAGATAGCACCAATTCCTTCAAAAATATTGAAAATGTCCCTTTACAAATAAAGAAGCATCCTTTTGCTTGAGAAATGTTCCTTCAGACTTTTTGAAAGTGTCCCTTCAGACTTTTTGAAAGTGTCCCTTCGGACTTAGAAAAGTGTCCCTTCAGACTTACAAAAGACCTTTCAAACTTTTTTCAAGTGTCCCTTCGCAAGAGAAAAAACCCTTTGGTAAAATTGAAAATGTCCCTTTATAAATATTGCAAAGGACACTTCCATGAGAAAAAGACCCTTTGAAAAGATTGTTTTGGATAAAATGTCTGAAATAATTCCTTCAAAAAAGTTGAAAGAGCCAATTCCTTCAAAAAAGTTGAAAGAGCCAATTCCTAAGAAAAGAGCCTTCAAAAATATTGAAAATGTACCCTTCAAACTTTCTGCAAAGGACACTTTCATGAGAAAAAGACCTTTCAAAAAGATTGAAAATGTACCCTTTGGAAATCTTGAAATGGACTAATTCCTTCAGAATTTTTATTTCAAACAAAAAGTTCAAAATAATTCCTTTGAGACTTGAACAAAAAACCCAAAGCAAAACCTTGCCGATGGAAATAACACTTGAGTAAAAAGACTAAAATAACACTTGCAAAAAGATAAAACAAAGGCTTCTAAAGTAAATAACACTTGACACTTTACTATGGGGATAAATAAATTAAGAATGCTACACTTAGCCAAAATTAAAGATGTAAAACTTGGGTGTGAAAACTGGCTAACATTCTTGGTGATCCCTAGGGGTGGCATGCCCACTATGCCTAAGACCAGTTGTTTAAATCCTTCCATTAAGAATGGAGTCATGCAAATAGGCACCCAAACAATGACTTGAATAGACCTTTGGCTCAAAAAAAAACAAGCTAATTGATCACACATACAAAGGCAAAGACACACACCAAACAAAAGGAAGGAAACACACTTGTGCTACAAACCACTTAGGGAACACAATAGAAAACCAAAACAAACCTGGACCAAACACACACACCTAAGCTACTATTTAAAAAACATGTCCTGTAAGGACTAATAGCAGAAATTTAGATGTATTCCATTCATAGGGATAGGTAATTATTCTCCATTCATCTTGGTCAGTTGAAAAGAGTTGCTTTGCTTGCACTTGCTAATAATGTAAGGGCCACTCCACAAAGTGTCAAACTTTGTATGTCTACCTAGTTTTGCTCTATCTTCATCCCATTTCAAGACCAAATCACCTTCCTTAAACACTCTCGCACTGCTATTTTGTCAAATGACTTCTTCATGAGTACTTGGTGGTGCTTCATGGCCTTGTGTGCATTGTCTCTTGCTTCTTTCAGTTGCATTAGTTCTATCAATCTGACTTCCATTGGAGTACTTTCAAGCAGTTCCAACTGTTGTACAAGTTATAGAGTAGAGAGTTCTTGAGACATGGACAACCTATCCTCTCTCCCATAAACAAACATAAAGGGCAAATTACCAATTGATCTCTTAGGAGTAATCCTGTCAGCCCATAAGGTTGTCTTCAAATTGTTGTGTCATGCTCTTTGATTATTCTTCAATATCTTCTTGATTATCTTGATGAGATTCTTGTTAGTAGATTCAACCAATCCATTAACTTGAGGGTAATAGTTAGATTAGGTACTCAAGTAAACCCCATTCCTATTTTCCCAATCAAAAGTTTTAACACTTATGAAAGTAAGTGCATTATTAGAAATGATAACATGGGGAAATCCTAACCTTGTTATAATGTTCTCATAGAACTCCAAGATAGCATTTTTACTTGCCTCCTTTAATGCAATAGCCTCTACTCACCTTGTGAAGTAGTCAGTGGTAGTTAATATCCATTTGTGTCCAGCACTTGATGGAGGGTTGATCACACCAATGAAATCAAGGCCCCATTACATGAAAGGTTGGTCTACTTGGATAGGATTCAATGGAAGGGTTGAAAATTTATGTGTGCCTACAAAGAAGGCACATTGAAGACACATATTAGCCCAATGGTAATAGTACTTACAAAGACCAAGCTAATAGTAACCAGCCCTTATTATCTTTTTCGCTGTCATCCTAAGAGAGAAATGACCTTTATCTACACCATTGTGAAACTTTTCTAGTAGCATATCAAACTGATCACTATTAACACACCTCAATAACACACCATTCACGTTTTTTCTAAAAATAACACCATCTATAATATAGTAGGGAATAGTCTATAATCTAAAATGTCTCCTTTGAGACATGTTCAAGCCATTAGGACACCCACCATTTTGAATAAAACTAATGATGTCTTGTGTCCAACTTTGAACTTGTATGTGATCAACTAGTTGGGGGTGAACTTGGTTGATCAAGACTTCCTCTTTTGGCTCTTGAAAATATTAATCTAAATGCTTACATAACCCTTTTACTCTTACCAAGTTTGTCACCTTAATATCCACATCATACTCCATTACTTTGGTAAGCCACCCAACTCATTTTTTGTTAAGGTCTTTACTTAGGAGAAACTCCTTGGCGCTAGGATGAGAAACCATAACATGTATCTTGTTGTTTGAAACCATTTGTCTAAATTTTTTCAATCCTCTTATCACTATTAGAGCTTGCTTCTCAACAAATTTATACTTGACCTCATAATCTTCCAATCCTTGGTTAAAGAATGCAATTGGTTGCTTTACCTCATCATAATTATTTTGCATAAGCATAGCTAAGATTGTATCAAGGTTAGCAAAGGTATAGAGTATGAAATCTTTGGAAAAATTTAGGTTTAAGAGAGTAGGATATTTTTCAATTGCTTGCTTGATTGCCTCAAAACTACTATTACCTTTGTTTGTCCAAGCAAAGGCTTGGTTATTCTTGAGCATGGTTGTGATAGGCTTTATTATAGTTGTTAAGCTTGGAATAAGCCTTCTTAAAAAGTTTATTTTTCCTAAGAAGCTTTGAAGTTCTTTCTTATGTTGAGGCAAAGACAAGCCTAGAATAGCCTCAATCCTTTCGGGGTTAATAGGCAAGCCTTCTTTTGAAACAATATGACCTAATAAGCTACCTTTATGGACAACAAAGATGCACTTTTATAGATTGATGGATATTACATACTCCTTAAATTTCTCAAACACCTACCTTAGATTTTCCATATGATTAATAGCATCCTTCAAAAAAATAGTTATATCATCAAGGTCCACAAGTATAAACTTATTGATCAAACCTTTAAAAATCATGTCCATTACCCTTTGAAATGTAGCTCCAGCATTGGATAAACCAAAAGACATCTTTCTATAGGCAAAGGTCCCCCAATTTATAGTTAAGGTTATCTTGAACTGATTCTCTACATTCATCAGTATTTGATTGTAACCTGAATAACCATCAAGAAGTGAGAAGTGTTGAGAACCTAAGACAAATTGTAGAATTTATTCCATGGAAGGTAGTGGATAATGATCCTTGAGAGACACTCTATTAAGGTCTCAAAAATCCACACAAAGTCTGATCTCTCCATTCTTATTTTAGACAAGTACAAGATTAGCCACCCAAGTTGAGTGTTTGATAGGAAAGATAATCCTAGACTCAATCAACTTGGTCAACACTTTCTTCATGAGTTCCTCTATCTTGGGATTGATAGGCCTTTGTTTTTACCTGACTGGTTTAGCTCCAGGTTCTAACTCAATGGTGTGATGAGATAGACTTGGATCAAACCCTTTCAAATCTTTATATTCTCAAGCAAACATGTCATGGAACTCTTTGCATAATTCAATAAAGGCCTACCTCTCAAACATAGAACATATCTTACCAATTTTTAGAAGCTTGTCCTTGTAAATCATGACTCTTTCATAGTTTTCTTCTTTTGTTGACATGCTCGCTCTTTATTTCTTATTTTGATCATCTTCATTGAAAACACTCTCCAAAGTAATCATCCCCTTAGGTATCTTGTTTGGCTTCAGCTAAATAACTTATTCTTCATATTGATCATGTAGTCTCTTTTGGTTCCTCGAGGAGAATCTTACCTCATTTTGTAAGAAGTGTGCAATGTTTTCATCACTTTTAAACACCTGACATGACACTTCATTATTTGGAATAAAAGGCCTCACAATGACTTTGATATGAGACTGATCTTTCTCCTTTCCTACATTAGCAACTACATCAAATTATGATCCTATGCAACCAATCTATCAACGTGTTCATTGGAATCCCTTGGTATGGGTTGTATGTTGAAGGCATCAAAGTATTCAAGTAGGTCCCAAACCCTGTTCTTGTAGGATTTAAGCAAGGGATTATAGGTTGTAGCTTGATTTCTTACTTGGTGGATGACCAACTCATTATCCCCATAAACCTTCAAATTCTTGATCCCTTTCTTCTTTGCCCATTGGAGGCCATGAACTAGGCCTTAATATTTTGCCACATTATAGTTATAGCTAAAGTGGAATCTCTATGAGGAGTAGTATTGATTCTTTGATGGAGAAACTAACATAACACCAACCCTTGTACCTAGTTTTCTTCTTGAGCCATCAAAAAACATTTCCCAAATCCCTTCAAGTTCATGATCTTCATTAGTCAGTGAAGGGATTGAAACATCCTTTTCACACATAATAAACTCCTAAATCAGTCTCTTCTATGAATGTATATGGATCGATTCCATTCATTTTAATGTTGTACTTTTCAAGGGGGGAGTATGATTCACCATCCATGACACCTTCTTCTTCTTTACTAATTAAATAATTTTGATTTGAACTTGTCTCCATATATGGCTCAATATGAAACCTTGCTAAGGGTTGTGTCCTTATAGTCACCTTGGTTCTGTTGGGTGAATATTTTATCAGTCAGCTGTCTGATTGAAAAAAATAGGTCTTATCATCCATAACAAGGGAGATTGGTCAGCCCAGTGTGCAGGTTTACTACATCGAAGGTAGACAAATCTCTCCTCTCATCAAGGGGAAGTTCCCTATGAATATGCAGGATCAATATACTATATAAATAAGCAAAAAATAACACTCAGGGGTAGGATACACCATCCATCTCTCTTCTTTCAGAGACGATGTTTACAGGCAAAGGAGAAAGTCCTAGTGACAATACTGAAGGTACTTCTCTTCTTTTAGAAGTGACCTTACAATAAGGCTCAAGAGTTCTTTCAGGGGGTGACAAAGAACTGGTAGCAAAGGGTAGTAACCAACAGAATGAACTATAACACAAAGTCTACACCTCAACTACCCAAAGAGTGAAAAACAAAGGATAATGGGGGCATAAAGTCATCCCAATATCCTTCACATAAAAACAAAAAATGAAAACACACACTGAAAAAATGGTGAAAGCACAAAGTCTTCCTCACAATTGGTTTTAGGACACCTTCCTGATTACTTTCACTAGTTATGCTTGCCAAATTAAATAAACAAGAACACATTTAGAAGACAGACATAAGAACAATCTCTTAAAATGATACAAGTTATAACAACACAAAGTCTGCAAAAATAACTTGGTTTCTCATTCAAATAAAATAATATGAACAACAATCTGAGCTCAAAGTCTCAGTATTCTCCTTTCAATTTGGGCAAAGTTTCGCTTCTATAAAAAATGAAAGTCTCTTTGCATAATGAGAGCAATTACAATGTATAGCAATCAAGCAAGGCTTGGCACTCTTTCCCATGGGATGGTCCATGCTATAGTCAATACATTCAATGCACCCTTAGTTCTATCTGGAGGGCCATGCTAGGAACAGTGTCTTGCTTTAACTATGGCATACCCATCCATCTTATATGTCTTTTCCTAAGTTTGGATCATCTGGTCTGTCCCCTCTAATGTCTTACACAGCTTTCCATTTTGTATTTACTCCAAGGGAGACCAATAGGCCGTGCCTTCAATGTTTAAGGGCTCAAATATCTATTTTGAGGACTGTTCCACCTACTGGAATAACTACTGCATAGATATTTTGGCCTTTCCCTCTTTTTTATATTATTTGAGCCCTCAGGCTATCTTTTCCCCTTTCTAGTTTTGTCTTTTCTTGGCATTTGAGCTCTCAAGGCTATATCATTAGCCTTGCTGGCTCTTTACACTCTTCCATCAATGGTTCTTCCCTTTGGCATTTTGGCCTTTGAATGCATTAAGGCCCGTGCTCAAGCTTTCAAAGATCAATGACTATTTCATTGCCACAAATTTGACGTCTTCAAGCCTTTCATCATTTGAAAACCAATAGCTAATTGGTTGCCCTAAATTTGATGGCTATGGGGACGTCACCAGATGTCTAGATCTCAACGGCTAGTTCACGATGTTTGATTTTGACGTCTGCGAGCCCGTCATCTTCCTTGGCAATTCCTTTGGCTTTGTTGTTTGATCCTTTTTCGGAGGGGCCCTACCCTTTAGGGTCTTGATAAAGGTCTAATTTTGCTCAGGGAGAGCCCCCCGCAAGGGTTCTTTCCCTTCAAGTGGTCTTCGGATGGCCTTCAAGCTTTTTTCTCTCTGAGAGTCCTTGGGTTAATTCTTTCAGCTTCGCATCTTTCCCGCTTTTCATCGGGATTTTGGCATTCAAGCTTTTTTCATCGAGATTTTCCTACAGATAAAATGTCTGAAGGAATTCCTTCAGACATTTTGTTTGAAGGAAATTTTCCTTTCCTTAGCCGCTCCTTTCCTTCCTTTCGGTCAGGCTTTCTTCTCGGGTGAATTCCTTCGAATAATTTGTTTGAAGGACTCTTGCCTTAACAATTTTTGCCATGAGAACTTTTCCTAAAGAATTCCCACTTTATGCCTTCTCTTTGACCCTTGAACCCATTTTCTACCCTCTACAAGGGCATTTACCTTCAGTCCATTGCCCTTCGCAAGGGCACTTCTCCCTTCAGCTTTGGAGCAGTCCCTTGAACCTTTGATTGAACCAATCGATTCAACCAACTTTGGTTTAACGGTTCAATGGTTCAATCTCTTTATTTGGCTAAGTCCTTTTGATCTCTTGAACCAAATGCATTGAACCATTGAATCATTGAACCAATGAACCAAAATGGTTCAAGGTTCAACGGTTCAATGGTTCAAGGGTTCAAGCCTTTATTTTTTGCTAAGTGTTTGAAGCCGTAGAACTGTGAAGCGGTTGAACTTGATGAATTTTGACAAAGCACTTGACTCTTCGAAGCTTACCAATGATGTTAAACCTTAAACCCATTGAATCCTTGAACCTTTTTGGTTCAAGGCTCAACTGTTCAATGGTTAAATGGTTCAATACTTTCTTATAAGCTTGCCGATGAACCCTTTTGGTTGAACCAAGGCATTGAACCAATCCTAAAAATGCCTAAGTGCCAGAAACTTGCTTTTTTGAGAGAATTTACCTGTTAAAGTCGTTGAACCTATTTATTTCCTACAAAGTTCGTAGTTTTGAGGCCTTGAAGTCCATAGAAACTGAGTCTATATAAATAAACTTGCAAAATTCATAGAAATTGGTCCTACATAGTCCATAGAAGCCAGTCCTGCAGAGTCCGTAGAAACTAAGTCTATAGTTTTCTCTAACTTTGAAAGAGTCCATAAAAATCTTGCTCGTAGAGTCCGTAGAAACCTATCTATAAAGTCCATAGATTTAAGCCTACGGAGTCCGTAGATTCGAAAAAGTTTGAAAAATAGAGAATTTTAAGGTTCATGATAAATTTTTAGAAGAGAAGAGAGAATTTTTGGCTTGTAATACCAAAAATAGTTCATGTGTTGTCCCAAAAATGATTGATAGACTTTGGGGACAATAGCTAGCTTCAGTTGGGGAACTTCTCTTAGTTAAGATTTTGAAGCAGCTGAGGGGAGTAGAAACCAGAATCTATAGTGACTTGAAGTGCACCATTGGGCTATGGTGTCACGCTACCCAAAAATAAAAATTCCAAAAAATGAAAATGAACAACACGAAGCAGAAACACAGACTATACAAATATACATATGTACAGGTGAACTTATCTGATACTTCAATAGTTGAAGTGCTTCAGATGCTGCCCATTGTGGGGTAGAGAAAAGAGCATGCCATATTGATACTTCAACAGGAATCTATTCTCACTATTGATCTGATGGATAATAAATGGGGCTCTCCACAAAGAATAAAACTTGGCATGCATCCCCTTTGGTTCTCTTCTCTTGTCCCACAGGAGGACTTGATCTCCAATCTGGAAATCACAGTTTTTTGCCTTTTGGTCGAAGAGCTTATTCACCAAAATTTGATGGGCAAAAATTCAGTCCACCACCATAGTTCACTACTCCTCCAGCTCAGTCAGGCACATGATCCTCTTATCAATGGAGCTTTCATACGTTTGATCTTCAATTGCCTTAACCAATTTCAATGCTGATAATTTCAAGGTGATTGGTATTTCAGCATTAAGACCATAAAGAAGTTGGAAGGGAGACATACCAATTGCCCTCTTGGGTGTGATCCTATCTACCCATAAAGCATCAACCAATGCTTTATGCCATGTCCTTTAGTTGTCATCTATCAGCTTCTTGATGATAGTCACCGGGTTCTTATTGCTCGATTCAGCTTGTCCATTCCCTTGTGGAAAGTAATCAAAAGAGTGGGAGAGCGCGATCCCATAGTAAAAATAGAATTGAGTGATCTCCTGGGAAGTGAAACAAGCTGCATTATCAGTGACAATCTTGGTTGGGACCCCAAACCTGGCAATGATGTTTTCTTTGAGGAAGTTGCATACTACTTTTGAAGTAGCATGCTTGGTTCGAATTGCTTCCACCCACTTGGTGAAGTAATCTTTAGTTGTAAGGACATAATCATGTCCAACACTTGAAGATAGGTTTAAATCACCAATGAAGTTGATTTCCCATTGCTAGAATGGCTCTTCTAACACTACTAGCTTGAGAGGCAGGGCAACTAACTTAGGTCTCCCAATAAACTGCTGGCATAGTTCACATTTCCTTACCCACTTGTATGCATCTTGAAAAAGAGTAGGCCAGTAGTGCCTGGCTCACAAAATTTTATGGGTGGTTAAAGGAGCAAAGAAATGTCCTCCATAGGCCAAGTTGTGGAAAGATTTCAAAAGTCAGTTTTACTGCTCTTTATCCACACAATAGAGGAAAACTCCATCAAGGCTCCTCTTATATAGGCCGTTGTCCCAGAGGACAAAATTCACAGCTTTCAACTTGATAGTCCTCATTTCTTTATAAGATAGGTGAGTAGGGCACTCACTATAAGTAAGGAAATGAGCAATACCTGAATACCACTCATTTGTAGTGGAGATAAAGAGGACTATTGGCATGTCTTCTTCTTTTGATTCTTCATGCTCTATTTGTTCTGGCTTATTATCATCAATCAATTGGCATAGGATTTTTCCACACACTAGCTTCGTTGCTTTGATGACTAGATCAAACTATTAGATTTTTGCAATCCAATTGCCTCTTTTTGATCCAAGCTCCTACTGAGTTAATATGGATTTAACCGTGGTATCAAGAACCAAGGCAGTAATGTGTGAATTCAAGATGTAGAAGTGGAAATGCTTCACTGCCTTTACCACTTCATAGGCATGCTTCTCCATGCTTGAGTACTTCAGCTCATGAGCTTTAAGAGGATAGCTCATGAAATAAATAGGAAATTCCACACCTTCTTGGTTTTGTTGAACCAGAATTGTTGAAAGTGTGTGTTTAGAAGCATAACTGTATATGGTGAACTCCTTGTTATAGTCTGGGCAAAATAGAATTGGGGTGTGGGCAATAGCAGTCTATGTTTTGGAATGCCAGTTTGCCTTCTTCAGTCTAGCTAAATGTGACCTTGCCCTTCATCATGTTCATAATATGACGAGTCTTCTCAACAAACTCAGGGATGAATCTTCTTAAAAAGTTCACTTTTTTGAAGAAAGAGTGAACTACAATCTTACTTATGGGTAAAGTAAGATCTTGGATAGACTTGACTCTGTCTGAGTCAATCTTTATGCCTTCTTTGGACACAATGTGCCTAAGAAGCTTCCCTTCTGTCACTCCAAAGACAGACTTCTTGGCATTTAAAGAAATGCCATTCTGGTGGCAACATTCTATCACTTGATGCAAATGGCGTATATGATCTGGGTGATGCTTAAAAAAGATGATCAAGTCATCAAGATAAACTACAATGAACTTACCTATCTCATTCTTGAAAGCAAGGTCCATTGATATTTGGAAGGTGGCACCAACATTTATCAAGCCAAAAGGCATCCTTCTATATGCAAATGTGCCCCAAGGTGTGGTGAATGCAGTCTTGTATTGGTTTGCTTCACCAACTTTAACTTGATTATATCCTGAGAAGCCGTCTAGCATTGATAACATCTCTAAACCAATCACCTTCTGAAGCACTTGATCCATGATAGGCAAAGGATAGTTATCTTTTAAAGATGACTAATTCAAGTTCTTGAAATCCACACAAAGACAAATTTTTCCATTCTTCTTCCTTACAAGCATTATATTTGCAATCCATGTGGAATGATGGATTGAGAAGATTATCCTAACATTTATCATTTTTTGTATCTCAGACAAAATGGTACCTGATATATTTGGATTATATTGCCTAGAATTTTGCTTTTAAGGCACTGAGTCAGCCTTGAGAGGAATGTCATGTCAAATTACATCAGGCTTGAGTGACTTCAGGTCATCATAGGAGAAAGCTAAGACATCCATGTACTAACGGAGTAAAGTAGTGAACTTGAATCTCTCCTCAGGAGTGTAGCATTTCCCAATGTTCACCATCTTAGGATCATCCTTGGTACCTAGATTTACTTGATCAAACTCCTGGGAGGAGTTTGAATCTGTTGGCTATTGTTTGGTGAACCTATCATGTTTATCAAACAAATTTTCAAGAGAAACCAGGCCTTTGGGAATTTTTTTTCTTTTAGCTACAGGAACTCCTCACCTGCGTTAGAACTTGACTCAGGGGTTGGTTCAAGCTGTTAAGGCTCACTACCTTCAAAATAAAGCTATTCAAAGCTATCTTTTTGTTCTAAGAAGGCAATGATTTGGTTGTCATTGTTAAACACCTACCAATGACTGGCATTATCAGGTACACTTGGTCGAAAGACCAACTCAATAGTGTACCTATCTCCTTTGAAGTTTGGGTGAGGAACCAATAGAGTGGCTAAAATGGCTAGTGCATCAGTCCGATCATTAAATTCCCTTGGTATAGAAGAGATGTTGAAAGCATCAAAGCTTTCAATTTGATCCCATACTAGATTGTGGTAGTGGTGCAATATCTTGTTCTTGGTTTGATACAAGTTTTTCACCTGACAAACCATCAGTTTAGCATCTCCTTTGGCATGAAGGAGTTTGATGCCTTTGTCTTGAGCAACCCTCAATCCAAGCAATACTGATTCATACTCAGTTGTATTATTGGTATTGTTGAACTGTAATTTGTATGATGAAGGAAAAATATCTCTTTGAGGAGATATCAACACAATTCTAGCACCTGAACTGGTAGAGGAGCAGCTGCCATCAAATTTTAGAATCCATACCTCTTCAAACACTACTTTTTCTTTGGATCCTTCTTCATTTGGAGGTGGAGATACTTCCACATTTACATTGCACTCCACCAATTCTTCTGTTGTTCCAGCTGATTTAATCTTTAGGTTGACACCTTCAATAGCTTCAACAAGTTCATGAAATTCATTCATGGATAGAAAGTAGTTACCCATGCCTGAAGACTCAATTAGAATTTGAGCTTCAAGTGCTAATATTTGAGTAACCACATATTTTGCTTCCTTATCAGGGAACAACCTCTTCATAACACCTTTGACTGGGATTCACGCTTTGGATAGGTCCATGCTCAATTCACTTCTGACATCCTTGCATAAATCCCACCCAAAAAGGATGCAATATGATGCTAGGACGTCGGCCACCAAGACAGTCATCTTGATCCTTTTGTCTGGAAAGGCCGCAAATACAAATTAGGTGTCCTTAATTTGTCCCAGTAGAGGTACTTGCTTGTTTTCCATGGAGAAGCATCTACCAAAGGCTTTGGTCAGTGTGAGACCAAGGGATTTAGCTACTTTGGCAGGCATGACATTGTTCGAAGCTCCAAAATCAATGATGTAATTGTTTAGCTGATGTCTTTTTATTAGCAATGAGACATAGAAAGGTTCAATCCTATCAGGAACAGTAGGAGTAATGACAAGGTTGTTTCTGGTGGGTGCATTCTTGGGGGAATCATGAGTCACCTTGGGAATTGCTTATCCTAAAGGGATGTTTTGGTTCTTCACACATTGAACCAACTTATCCAACTGATCAGGGTTAGATTGCAAAAATTCAAATTCAGGCATTTGAATTTTGGTTTTCTTTATATGGTCAATTATGTCAAATGTCTAGAAAGAGCTAGGAGCAGAGGATGGGAGTTCATCCTTTTAGTTTTTATAAGGGGAAGGGTTGGTCTACGAATTTGAAATTAAAGGTGAAGGCAAGTTTGTAGCACTTACTTTTTTAGCAATCACCTGGTCCTTGGACTGGAAAGGCAGGGTGGTTCCCTGCTTAGCAATTAAAATTGTAGGCTAAGATTGCTCCTCTATCTTTTCTTTATTATCTTGCTGGGCTGACTGATTCTTGGACTGGGTGAACACAACATATGATCCCTCAGCTCATTACCTTCACTTCTAGGTTCATCCTGATAATTCAAGAAACCAATGTTGAAGTCACCAGCTAATTCTTCTTCCTCCTCAGTGAAGAGATTAACATCATTTTCTGAATTTAGCTCAAGTTGGAAGGAGAAATATGATTCAGCTTCAAGATATCCAACTACTGAGTTGGTTGGAGGTGCTTTAATGGCAAGGTTATTCCTCTGAGGGGGAGGAAGGTGATTTGTTTGCCCTTAATTCCTGGCAGCATTGCCTTGATATGACTAATTGGGGAATGTCCTCCTTGGTGCATCTCTATATCAAGGATTAGATGACATTCCTTGCACCATTTACAATCTGAGATCCAGTAATTCATTTGCTAGCTTCTGCACCATTAGACCAATGGTGGCTATAGGTGAGTATTTAGAGGAAGAAGAAGATTTACCTCTATTTGGATCTCTCCTTATCTTTCCTACCAAGATAAGGTCATCATCTACTTTAGTATCCAAGTATTAAGTAGCCTCAAGGTCTATGTGGCCAGCATGTCTTAATAGAAAACTTACTTTAGGAAACTGTGAGTTGATGAAGAAGCATTTGAGGTTTTCAGGTGTTGGCTAAGAAATAGTAGGAATCTGGTTCCTGAGCTTGTCAAACTTTGCCTCGAAATCCCTCATAGGTTCATGAGGTTCCTTCTTCATCTATGTGAGCTAGGACAATAGGCATGTGCATCTTCTGTACGCTTGAACCTGGCTTCAAATTTAGCTTTGAGTGTGTCCCAATCAGTCACTGACCGAGCCTGTAGATGGTAGAACTAGTTTGCAGTAGTGCCTTGTAGTGTTTCTATGAAAAGCCTGACTACCACATCCTCAAATTCCACTCCTATTATGCTATAGGCTATGCTAAAGACTACAATGTGTTCATCAGAATGAACTCTCCCATCACCAAATAATTTATGGAAATTCTTCCTTGAGCTACGTGGAAGTTCATGTAGAGGTGGAGTGAGGTTGAGTGGGCCAAAAGAATTACCCCTGGGGCCTTGAACTGCCATGATGAGATTATAAAAAAGAGGGATAACAAATATGGATGGAGTATGTATAGGTAAAGCTCTACTGATTGTATAAAAATTAGTTCTACCTTGTGTTGGTGTCTTGGTATGGGTACGAGGAACACTCTTGGATCATTGAACTTGAAGTTGGGGAGGGAATAAGTCAAAATTTCCTTGTTGCACCAACTCAAAGACAGGGTCAACAACACCTTGAACTCTCTGGCTTTTGGTATAGCGTGGAGTTACCAAATTTTGAAACAAAAATGGAAAAGGATTGGTCCTACTTCAGCTTGAAGATTGAGGCTTCAAACTACTTGTCCTTCCCCAGCAGAGTCACCAAAAAGACTGTTGAGTGAATATTTTGTCAGTCAGTTGTCTGATTGAGCAAAATAGGTCTTATCATCCATAGCAAGGGAGATTGGTTGGCCCAGTATGCAAGTTTACTACATCAAAAGTGGACAAATCTCTCCTCTCATCAAGGGGAGGTTTCTTATGAATATGCATGAGCTATATACTATATAAATAAAAAAAAATAACACTCAGGGGTAGGATACACCATCCATCTCTCTTCTTTCAGAGATGATGTTCACAGGCAAAGGAGAAATTCCTAGTGACAATACTGAAGGTACTTCTCTTCTTTTAGAAGTGACCTTAAAGCAAGGTGCAGGAGTTCTTTCAGGTGGTGACAAAGAACTAGTAGCAAAGGGTAGTAACCAGTAGAATGAACTGTAATACAAAGTCTACACCTCAACTACCCAAAGAGTGAAAAAAAAGGATAATGGGGGCACAAAGTCATCCCAATATCTTTCATGCAAAAATATAAAATTAAAACACACGCTGAAAACAATGGTGAAAGCAAAAAGTCTTCCTCACAGTTGGTTTTAGGACACCTTCCTGATTACTTTCACTAGTTCTGCTTGCCAAATTAAATAAACAAGAACACATTCAGAAGATAAACATAAGAACAATCTCCTTAAATGATACAAGCTATAACAGCACAGTCTACAAAAATAACTTGGTTTCTCATTCAAATAAAATGATATGAACAACAATCTGACCTCAAAGTCTCAGTATTCTCCTTTCAATTTGGGTAGAGTTTCACTTCTATAAAAAATGAAAAAGTCTCTTTGCATAATGAGAGCAATTACAATGTATAGCAACCAAGCAAGGCTTGGCACTCTTTCCCATGGGACAACCCATGCTGCAATCAATGCCTTCAATGTGCCCTTAGTTCTGTCTAGAGGGCCATGTTAAGAATAGTGTCTTGCTTTAACTATGGCATGCCCATCCATCTTATATGTCTTTTCCTGAGTCTGGATCATCTGGTCTATCCCCTTTGATGTCTTATGCAGCTGTCCATTTCACCTTTACTCCAAGGGAGACCAACATGCCGCACCTTCAATTTTTAAGGGCTCAAATATTTATTTTGAGGACTGTTCTACCTACTAGAATAACTACTGCATAGATATTTTGGACTTTCCCTCTTTTTGCTACAATTTGAGCCCTCGAGCTATCTTTTCCCCTTTCTGGTTTTGTCTTTTCCTAGCATTTGAGCTCTCAAGGTTATATCCTCGACCTTGCTGGCTCTTTATGCTCTTCCATCAGCAGTTCTTCCCTTTGGCATTTTGGCCTTTGAATGCATTCGAGCCCATGCTCAAGCTTTCAAAGATCAATGGCTATTTCATTGTCATGAATTTTACGTCTTCAAGCTCATCATCATTTGAAAGCCAATGGCTAGTTGGTTACCCTAAATTTGATAGTTGTGGGGATGTCATTGGATGTCTGGATCTCAATGGCTAGTTCATGATGTTTGATTTTGATGTCTATGGGCCCGTCATCTTCCTTGGCAATTCCTTTAGCTTTTTCATATGATCCTTTTCTGGAGGGGACTTGCCCTTTGAGGTCTTGAGAAGGTCTAATTTTGCTTGGGGAGAGCCCCCCGCAAGGGTTCATGCCCTTCAGGTTGTCTTCAGATGGCCTTCGGGCTTCTTTCTCTCAGAGAGTCCTCGGGTTAATTCCTTCAACTTTGCATCTTTCCCGCTTTCCATAGGGCTTTTGGCATTCAAGATTTTTCTACCAGGCTTTTCCTTCAGACATTTCGTCTAAAAGAAATCTTCCTTTCCTTAGCCGCTCCTTTCCTTCTTTTTAGTCGGGCTTTCTTCCCGGGTGAATTCCTTCGGACAAAATGTCTGAAGGAATTCCTTCAAACAATTTGTTTGAAGGACTCTTGCCTTAAAAAAATTTATCGTGGAAACTTTTCCTAAAGAATTCCCACTTTCTACCTTCTCTTTGACCCTTGAACCCATTTGCTTCCCTCCGCAAGGGCATTTGCCTTCAGTCCATTGCCCTTTGCAAGGGCACTTGTCCCTTTGGCTTTGGGGTAGTCCCTTGAACCTTTGATTGAACCGATCGATTGAACCAACTTTAGTTCAATGATTTAATGGTTCAATCTCTTTATTTGGCTAAGTCCTTTTGATCTCTCGAACCAAATGCATTGAACCATTCGGTCGTTGAACCTATTGAACTAATGAACCAAAATGGTTTAAGGTTCAATGGTTCAAGGGTTCAAGCCTTTGTTTTCCATTAAGTGTTTGAAGCCATGGAACTGTGAATCGATTGAACTTGATGAATTTTGACAAAGCGCTTGACTCTTTGAAGCTTTTCGACGACGTTGAACCTTGAACCCATTGAACCCTTAAACTTTTTTGGTTCAAGGTTCAACGGTTCAATGGTTCAATGGTTCAATCCTTGCTTAGAAGCTTGCCGATGAACCCTTTTGGTTGAACCAAGGCATTGAACCAATCCTGAAAATGCCTAAGTGATAAAAACTTGCTTTTTTGCGAGAATTTACTTGTTAAAATTGTTAAACCTATTTCTTTCCTGTAGAATTTGTAGTTTTGAGGCCTTGAAGTCCATAGAAACTGAGTCTGTAGAAACAAACCTACAGAGTTGATAGAATCTGGTCCTATAGAGTCTATAAAATCCAGTCCTACAGAGTCCATAGAAACTAAGTCCGTAGTTTTCTTTAACCTTGAAAGAGTCTGTAGAAATCTAGCTCATAGAGTCCGTAGAAACCTATCTGCAAAGTCCGTAGATTTAAGCCTACGGAGTTCGTAAATTCAAAAAAGTTTGAAAAATAGAGAATTTGAAGGCTCATGACAAATTTTTAGAAGAGAAGAGAGAATTTTGGCTTGTAAGACCAAAAATAGTTCATGTGTTGTCCCAAAAATGAGTTATAGACTTTGGGGACAACAGGTTCCATATCTTATTTTAAAAGCTAGAAAAGACCAATGAGTAGAAAGGTACCCTCCTATCTTAGCCATGAAGTCCCTTGACAAGCAAATAACAAAATGAGATGGAAGGTATACCATCACAACATCTTGTATAATGGGGAAACTTGGGAAATCATGTATATAGACTTTCAGACCTTTGACCAATTCCACTGTCTTGGTTGGAGTCCCATTGAGCTATAACACAACTTTACTATGTGGTTCATACTTCAATCCTAATTTATTATCCACCACCTTAGGCATGATAGTGGTACTAACTCCACTATCTATAGTACAATTGTGAACCAACTTGTCTCCCATTAAGAGTGTGAGGTAGAAGGGTGGAGGATTTTTAGATTTGGTGGAGGGCTCTAAGACATGACTTGGAGTATTGTTAAGGTCTACACCATTGTGTTTTGAAGTTTGGGGGGCTACATGAATGCTCATGAGCTGTTCTTGTAAGAGTTCCCTTTGACAAGGCATATGCAATACTTCCCAAAGAGATATGCTTATCATGGTATTATTCAAATAATCGACAATGTTTAAAGGGGAAGTATTCACCTTTTCTTGCATTCTTGAAGATAGTGAGGGAGTCTGAACCTATTGTATTGAAGGCTTGACAACCCTACTTACATTTTGACTTTGTTGAGGAGCATGACTGGTAGTAGGTATTTCACCAGCATTCACACTTTATGGCCTTGGAGAGGCATCACTTGGACTCACATGTACTCTCGAAACATATCCCAGAGCTCTCTTCTTGGCTCTTGTATTGGCTGTAATTGATGTGCTTTGATTTAACATGTAATCATCCTTCACTTGAAATTTCATCATACCTACACTTTGGATGCTACCTTCTCCATGAATATCCCTTTACATGAGATTTGATTCTTCTGATGTCACGTAAGGAGTAGATTCTTCTTATTAGACCAAAGTTTGGTTGTCTTCTCCACCATCATGCATAAATTGACCTTGAGGTTGTCCCCATTAGTCTAAATGATCCTCCCCTTGGACCAAGTTAGCATGCACTAAAATAATAACCTTCATGGAAGGAGTGGAATAAGGATTATAAGCATTGGGTTGCCTATTGAAACCTTGTTTACCTTGTCTTTTTCCTTGGTAGTTGTATTGGGGTGGATCTCTATAGCCTTGTTGAGGATAGTATTGAGGGTTAGGTGGAGTACTTTCCTAGAACTGAGCTTGCTTGAATAATGACTAGATTTCCTCATCTTTGTCCATAGCATTATCCACCTTCTTGGGAAAGGTTCTTGGATTTACATTGGCATTAGGAACTTGTGGTATGTTTGGAGCTTTAACAAAACTATGAGATAATAAAGGCATGAAAATATTGGAGGTAGCTTTCTAGATTATATCAAGATATTATCAACTTCAATAGTTACCTCATATGAGTCTGGAAAAGCAAATCCTCTTATTGAATGCAACATTACTACCACATCAATAATGATAGCCTTGAGATAAGTGGGAAACACAAAGCGAGGAGGAGGTCTCATGACAGGCAACAACCTATACCATGTATTTTGAAATATTTTGTTAAAATATCCCATAGATTTGTTAGGACCTCTTTTTGTCACATTCAACTGGTGGATTAACAAAGTATGGTCACTCTTATTCTCAAATCTAGTTACCAATAATTCCCCAAAGCCATCCCAACTTTTATTGCAAACACCTTCTAAAGTCCTATACCAGTCAAGTGACTTACCTCTTAGAGACATGGAAAGCAATCTAATGGTTATGTTGGCTCAGGTGACATTATGGAAGTTACAAAAATTTGAAATGTCCCTAATATGCTCAGATGGGGTAATATAACCCTCTCCATTGAAACTGGGGAGATTCTTGGTAGAATTGGGAGGAATAGGGTTGTACGTAGGAATGTCAATTAGATTTTAGGTGTTGAAGGCTAGGAAAGGTTGTTGCCTATCCATTTCTCTTCTTTCCTCTTGATATCCTATCTCTTCAACTTATTCTTCTTCAAAACCTCCTTGTCTAGGATCTCTAAGTGTTGGGAATAGTTCAAGGTGTTGTTCTTTAATAAAGGTTCTAGCTAGAGGGGTTTGATAAAAAATCGTAAATGACCTAGTGAGAACCATGAAGTATAACATGGGAAACATGATCTATAACTAGAGATTCTCACCTTTTGGAGTCACCAAATGCTAGATTAAAAATATTTCTACAACCTTAAGGTTGTTAAGACCTGTTGTCCCTGAAAAATGACTTCTCATTTTTGGGACAACATATGAACTATTTTGGCCTTGCAAGACCAAAATTGTCCCTTCCCTTTACAAAAATTTGTTTAGAGCTTTCAAATTCCTCATTTTTCAAGCTTTTCCAGTAAAGGGATTAGCAGGTTCAAAGGTTCAATGTGATCAGCAAGAGCTAGGCACATTTGTCAGATGTTCAAAGTTTAACCATTTCAAAGGTTTCGTGGCTCCGAGCACTTAATGAGTTTCAAAGGCTCAAACTGTTGAATTGTTGAACCTTGAACCATTTTGGTTTATCGGTTCAATGGGTTCAATGATCAAGAGGTTCAACGCATTTGGTTCAAAAGGATATCAAAGGGGCTTAGCCAAATAAATGGAATGAACCGTTGAACCTTGAACCACTTCAAAGTTCAATGGTTAACAGGTTTAAAGGTTCAAAGGTTGCCCCAGTTAAGGAAAGAAGCACGTGTAAAAGTGAGAGTTAGGTGGATGCTGCCAAGTGTCGTCAGCTGAGCCCATTATACTTTATTTCAGGAAGTGGCAGAAGCTGCCACCTGTCCCTTAAAGAGATCGGCAGAGGCTGACAAGTGTTATCATCTATGAGAGCCTAAATGAGCCCCAAATGTTTTTATGGAGTTGCAAAAGCCTGAGAGTGGAAAGTGCCAAGTGTCAACAGTGGAATGTTTCAGTAAGAAGAGGTGGAAGATGCCACATGTCAAAGGATGGGGCCCCCTCAAATGCAAATACATAGAATCAAAGGGAGGTGACTTCCTTCAGATAAATTGTTTGAAGGAATTCCTTCAGACATTTTATCTGAAGGAAATAAAGGGACCAACAACCCTCTAAAGAAATTGAAGCTCGAAGGCCACCTGGAAGATTTTGAAGAGCAGATACCCTTGCGAGGGGGAACAATCGACACACATAAAATGAACCTTTTTCAAGACCCTGAAAGGCATGTTCTCTTCAGAAAAGGTTGAAGCATCAAAGCACATCAGAAGATGCCAAGTGTCACATACTGAGACATAGTTTGAAATGAATCTTCAAAGCACAGAACTCGCCATGTGTCCCATCCCAGTGCAATGGAAGCTGCCACGTGTTTACATTCATGCCCCCAACCTTTAACAGTTTTAAAGCTTATTTCAAAGACACAGATGCTGCCACGTGTCCTCACCCATGTCACAACAGGATGACAGGCTCATGAACATCAAATTCAGAGCGACTAGCTAGCCGTTAACCTTCAATCGAGGAAAGACCCACAAACGCCAAATTGGCTACAATTGTCTGTTGATTTTTACAGACTCAAAAGGTGAACCCAGATGCATATAAAGAGCCTAAGGCTGGGACATAGTGAAGGAAGAGACAAAGAGGGAAACTCAGCAGAAGTTATTTCCAGTAGGTGAAGCAGTTTGTTCAGTAAATATTTGGGGCCTCCAAACATTGAAAGCACTGTCTATTTGTCCCCTTTGAGATAAAGATAAAATAGACAATTGTGTGGCTAGCAGGTGATGGAATGAGCGATTCAGGCTAAGGAATAAACAAAGGATATAAACCAACACACCACAGTTAAATCAGTTGCCCTATTCCAACATGACAAAATCAAGAATGCATCTAAGGCATTAATGCACCGAATGGATCATCCCATGGGAAAAGGCTCTAGACCTCTCTCTACCTCTATATAATGTAATCTTTCATATCATTGAAGGAGACTTTTCATTTTTACAGGAGTGAAACTCTACCCATTTTGAAAGAAGAAGACTGAGACTTTGAGCTTAGATTGTAATTTCATTTCATTTTATCTGAATGAGAAAGCAAGTTGTTTGTAGACTTTGTGCTGTTTTGGCTTGTGCTACTTTAGGAAATTGTTCTTATGTCTATTTATTAGAAGCATTCTTATTCATTTAATTTGACAAGAAGAACCAACAAAATTAATTAGTAAAGTGTCCTAAAATCAACTATGAGGAAGACTTTGCGCTTTCACATTTGCTTTCAGTCTGTGTTTTTCTTTTCTTTCTGTGTTGAGGATTCTGGGATGACTTTGTGCCCCCATTATCCTTTGTGATATACTCTTTGGGTAGTTGAGGTGGAAACTTTGTGTTCTATTTCATTTTGCTGGTTATTGCACCCTTTCACCATTAGTTACTTTTACTACCTAAAAGAAACTCCTATTGTTTTCTGCAAGAACACTTCTGAAAGAAGAGAAGTGCCTTCAGTGTTTCCACTAGGATTTTCTCTTTTGTCTGTGAGCATCATCTCTAAAATAAGAGAGATGGATGGTTTATTCTTCCCCCATGTGTTATTTTCTGCTTATATATATAGTATATCGCCTCCATATATTTAATAGGGAACCTCCCCTTGATGAGAGGAGAGATTTGTCTCTAGTTGATGTAGTAAAACTGCACACCTAGACGAACAATCTCTCTATGCTGTGGTGATAGGAACTATTTTTCTCACCAGTTATTTGGTCGACAAAATATTCACCCAATAGTTTTTGGTGACTTCGATGGGGAGGGACAAGCAGTTTGAAGCCCCAAGCTTTAAATTGAAGCAAGACTAGTCTTTTTCTATTTTTGTTTCACAATCTGGTAACTCCACACTATACCAGAGGCCAGATTCCCAAGGTGTTGTTGACCTTGCTTTTGAGTTGGTGTAGCAAAGTAATTTTGAGTTGTTTCCTCCACAACCTCACCTTAGACGAACTAGGAGTCTGCCTCCTAGCCCTACTAGGTCACCACCACAAGGCAGAGCTTCTTTTTTTGCTGCTAGCTGAGATTTGTCTATCCACACTCCACCTGGATTAGTGATCCCACTTTTACATAATCAAATCATGGCTCAAGACCCCTAGGGTAACTCTTTCGATCCACTAAATTTGACTCCACCTCTGCATGAGCTTCCACTCAGTTTAAGAAAAAATTTCCTCAAATTCTTTGGTGATGGGAAAGTTCATCTTGAAGAACACATTGCAGATTTTAGCATAGCCTATGGCGTAATAGGGGTAGAATTTGAAGACATAGCAGTCAGACTGTTCATGGAGACACTACAAGGTGCTACTACAAACTGGTTCTACCACCTGTAGGCTAGATCAGTGACTAATTGGGACACTTTGAAAGACAAGTTTGAAGCCAGGTTTAAGCCTACAGAAGATGCACATGCCTTGCTAGCCCAACTCACTCAGATGAAGAAAGAGCTTCATGAGCCTATGAGGAATTTTATTTCTAGGTTCGACAAGCTGAGGCACAAGATTCCCATGGTCACCTGGCTAACACCTCAGAACCTCAAATGCTTCTTCATCAACTCACAACTGCTTGAAGTGAGTTTCTTGCTGAGACGAGCCAGACACATAGACCTTGCTGCTACTCAGGACTTGGCTACTGAGGTAGAAGATGACCTTATCTTGGTAGGAAAGATAAGGAGAGACCCTAATAAAGGTAAATCCTCTTCATCTTTTGAATACTCACCTACAGCCACCACTAATCCAATGGTGCAAAA
The DNA here is from genome assembly GCA_037957365.1 of Torreya grandis. Lineage (NCBI taxonomy): Eukaryota > Viridiplantae > Streptophyta > Pinopsida > Cupressales > Taxaceae > Torreya > Torreya grandis. The sequence continues at coordinate 1,868,982 of JARHVA010000400.1, forward strand.
GCTGGCAAATGAAATGCTAGCTCTCAGAAAGCAAGTGGCACAAGGGATGTCATCTACTCCTGCATATAGAGATATGCCCAGGAGGACATTTTAGAATTAGGTGTACCAAGGCAATTCTACCAAGAATCTAAGACAGCAAAATCACCTTCCTCCCCCATAGAGGAACCTCACCCTCAAAGCACCTCCAACTAACTTAGCAGTTGGATATCTTGAAGCTGAATCAGATTTCTCATTCTAGCCTGAGTTGAATCTCAAAGATGACGCTAATCTCTTCACTGAGGAAGAAGAAGAATTAGCTAGTGACTCCCATATTGGTTTCCTGAACTATCAGAATGAACCCATAAGTGAAGGCAATGCAGTTGAGGGGTCATATCTTGTTTTTACCTAGTCTAAGAATCAATCAGCTCAACAAGCTAATAAAGAGAAAGTAGAGGAGTGACCTCAACCAGTAGTTTCAATTGCTAAGTGGGGATCCCCTCTTCCTTTCCAGCCAAAGGACCTAATAATTTTGAGAAAGGTAAGTACCCCAAATGCCCCTACGCCTTCTAATTCAAATCCGTAGTTTAGTCCTCCCCCTTTGAAAAATCAAAAGGATAAACTCCCATCCTCTGCTCCTAGCTTGTTCCAGACATTTGATATCATTGACCATATAAAGAAAACCAAAATTCAAATGTCTGAATTTGAATTTTTGCAGTCCCATCTTGAGCAATTAGATAGACTGGTTCAATGTGTTAAAAACCAGAACATCCCTATTAAACAAGCAATTCCCAAAGTGACACATGATCCTGCTAGGAATGCACCCACCAAGAACAACCTTGTCATTACTCCCCCTGCTGCTCCCGATAGAACTGAACCTTTTTATGTCTCATTGCTGATAAATGGACATCAATTGAATAATTACATCATTGATTCTAGAGCTTTAGACAATGTCATGCCTGCTAAAGTGGTCGAATCCCTTGAGCTCACATTGACTAAGACTTTTGGTAGATGCTTCTCCATGGAGAACAAGCAAGTGCCTTTGTTGGGACAAGTTAAAGATGCCCAATTTGCATTTGCTACCTTTCCAAACAAAAGAATCAAGATGACTGTCTTGGTAGTAGACGTCCCAACATCATATGGCATCCTTCTTGGGCAGAAGTTTTGTAGGGAAGTTGGAGGTGAATTGAGCATGGATTTATCAGAGGCAAGGATTCCAGTCAAAGGTGTTATGAAGAGGCTGCTCCCCGAGAAGGAAGCGAAATATGTGGTTACCTAAACCTTAGCACCTGAAGCTCAAATTATGTTTGAGTCTTCAGACATGGGTAACTACTTTTTGTACATGGATGGAGTTCATAAGACATCTAATGAAGCTCCTGTAGAGGATAGCTTGGAAATGCATTCAACTAGAATAACAGAGGAATTGGCTGAGCACAAGGCAAGTGTGGAAGTATCTCCACCACTGGATGAAGAAGAATCCAAAAGAAAATCAGTATCAAATGAGGTATGGATTCTTGAATTTGATGGCAGTTGCTCTTCCACTTGTTCAGGAGCTGGGGTTGTGTTAATATATCCTCAAGGAGATATTTTTCCCTCATCTTATAAATTGCAATTCAACAATATGAATAACATAGCTGAATATGAGTCTCTATTGCTTGGATTGAGAGCCGCTCGAGACAAAGGCATCAAGCTCCTTCATGCTAAAGGATATGCTGAACTAGTAGTTTGTCAGGTGAGGAACCTGCATCAAACTAAGAATAAAATATTGCATCATTATTGCAATCTAATATGGGACCAGCTTTAAGACTTTGATGCTTTCAACATCTCTACAGTTCCTAGAGAATTCAATGACTGGGTGGATGCACTGGCTGTTTCAACTACTCTCTTGGTCCCCCACCCAAATTTCAAAGGAGACAGGTACACAATTAAGCTAGTCTTTTGGCCAAGTGTACCTAATAATGCCAGTCATTGGCACGTATTTAACAATGACAACCAAATCATTGCCTTCCTAGAGCAAAAAGACAGCTTTGAACGGCTGCATTTTGAAGGCAGTGAATCTCAAAAGTGTGAAACAATTCCTGAATCAAATGCAGACATGGGTGAAGAGTTCTTGCAACTCAAAGGGAATAAGATTCCCAAAGGCCTGGTTTCCCTTGAAAAGTTATTTGATAAGCATGATAGATTCATCAGACAGTAGCCAATGGATTCAAGCTCATCTCAGGAGTTTGATCATGTAAATCTGGAAACCAAGGAAGACCCCAAGATGGTGAACATTGGGAAATGATGTAATCCTGAAGAGCATTTCAAGTTCACCTCTTTGCTCAATGAATACATGGATGTCCTAGCATACTCCTATGCTGACCTAAAATCACTCTAGCCTGATGAAATTCGACACATCCCTCTCAAGGCTGATTCAACACCTTACAGGCAAAAGTCCAAGTATTATAATCCAAAAATATTAGGTACTATTTTATTTGAGATGAAAAAAATGCTAAATGCTAAGATAATCTTCCCAATCCATCATTCCACATGGGTTGCCAATATAGTGCCTTTGAGAAAGAAGAATGGTAAAATTCGCCTTTGTGTGGATTTTAGAAATTTAAATCAGGCATCCTTGAAGGATAATTATCCTTTGCCAATCATGGATCAAGTGCTATAGATAGTGATGGGCTCGAAGATGTTATCAATGCTAGATGGCTTCTCAGGATATAATCAAGTCAAAGTTGGTGAAGCAAACTAGCATAAGTCGCTTTCACCACACCTTGGGGCACGTTTGCATATAGAAAAATGCCTTTGGGCTTGATAAATGCTGGTGTTACCTTCTAAAGAGCAATGGACCTTACCTTCAAGGATGAGATGGGTAATTTCATTGTATTTTATCTTGATGACTTGACCATCTTCTCTAAGCATCACCCAGATCATGTGAGCCATTTGCAACAAGTGTTGGAGCGCTGCCGTCAAAATGGCATTTCCTTAAACCCCAAGAAGTCAGTCTTTGGAGTAACGAAGGGGAAACTTCTCAGACACATGTCCAAAAGAGGCATAAAAATTGACTTAGACAGAGTCAAGTCTATCCAAGAACTTTACTTGCCCATAAGCAAGACTGTTGTTCACTCTTTCTTTGGAAAGGTGAATTCTTACGGAGGTTCATCCTTGAGTTTGCTGAGAAGACTAGGCACATTATAAACATGATGAAGGGAAAAGCTACCTTTAACTGGACTGAAGAAAGTAAGTCAGCATTTGAGGATATCAAGACTGCCATTGCCCATGCTCCAGTTCTACCTTGTCTAGACTATAGCAAAGAGTTCACCATTTAGAGCTATGCTTCAAAACATACGCTTTTAGCAATTTTGGTTCAACAGAATAAATAAGGTTTGGAATCTCCCATTTTTTTCATGAGCTGTCCTATCAAAGCTCATGAGTTGAAGTATTCAAATATGGAGAAGCATGCTTATGCAGTGGTGAAGGCCGTAAAACATTTTCATTTTTACAACCTTAATTCTTGGGTTATTGCCTTAGTCCCTGACACCACAGTGAAATCTATACTGACTCAGCATGAGTTTGGGACAAAAAGAGAAAATTAGGTTGCAAAAATCCAAGAGTTTGATCTGATCATCAAGCCAACAAAGTTGGTACATGAAAAGGGGCTATGCCAACTAATTGCTGATAACAAGCCAAGAGGAAAAGAGCATGAAGAACTAGAGGTGGATGACACACCAACAGTCCTCTTTGTCTCCACCACAAATGAGTGGTATTCAGGTATTGCTCATTTCTTTACTTATGGTGAATGTCCTGCTCACCTATCTTATAAAAAAATGAGAACCATTAAGCTAAAATCTATTAATTTTGTCCTCTGGGACAATGGTTTATACAAGAGGAACCTTGATGGAACATTCCTTCGTTGTGTGGACAAGGAGAAACAAAGCCGACTTCTAAAGTCTTTCCACAATTTGGTCTGTGGAGGACATTTTTTTGCCCCTATGACTACCCATAAGATCCTATAATCTAGGTATTAATGGCCAACTCTCTTTCAAGATGCATACAAGTGGGTCAGGGGATGTGAACTATGCCAACAGTTTGTTGGAAGGCCCAAGTTAGCTGCCCTATCCCTTGAACCCATAATCATAGAGGAGCCATTCCAGCAATGGGGGATTGATTTTATTAGAGCTGTAAATCCATCATCAAGTGCTGGACATGACTATGTCCTCATAGCAACATAATACTTCACCAAATAAGTGGAAGAAGTTCCAACCAAACATGCTACTTCAGAAGTAGTATGCAATTTCCTCAAAGAAAACATCATGTCCAAGTTTGGGGTCCCAATCAAAATTGTCACTGACAATGCTGCCTGTTTCACTTCCCAGGAGATTACTCAATTATATTTCCACTAAAAAATCACACTCTCCCACTCTTCTGATTACTTTCCACAAGGAAATGGATAGGCTAAATCAAGCAATAAGAACCTGGTGACTATCATCAAGAAGCTGGTGGATGATAACCAAAGGACTTGGCATAAGGCATTGGTTGATGCTCTATGGGTAGATAGAATTACACCCAAGAGGGCAATTAGTATGTCTCCCTTCCAACTTCTTTATGGTGTCAACGCTGAGATACCAATCACCTTGGAATTGCCACCATTGAAATTGGCTAAGGCGATTGAGGATCGAATGTATGAGAGCTCACTTGAGAAGAGGATCATGTGCCTTACTGAGCTAAATGAGCAGAGAACTATAGTGGTGGACCGAATTGTTGCCCATCAAAGTCTGGTGAAAAAGATCTTTGATTGAAAAGTAAAGAATCATGATTTCCAGATTGGAGATCAAGTCCTATTATGGGACAAGAGAAGAGAACCAAAAGGGATGCACAAAAAATTTGATTCCATGTGGAGGGGCCCTTTTACTATTCATCAACTCAATGGTAAAAATAGTTTCCTATCGAAGTATCAAGATGACACTCTCTTTTCTCTACCTCACAATGGGCAACATCTAAAACACTTCAACTCTTGAAGTATCAGATGAGTTCCCCTATACATATGTATATTTGTGTAGTCTTTTGTTTCTATTTTGTTCTTTTGTTTTCATTTTTGGAGCCTTTATTCTTGGGTAGTGTGACTCCATAGCCCAATGACACACTTCAAGGCACTGGAGATTTTGGTTTCTACTCCCCTCAGCTGTGTTTCAAGTTTCCAACTGAAGGTAGTTCCCTAATAGGAGCCAGTTGTTGTCCTCGAAAAATGTCTTCTCATTTTTGGGACAACATATGAACTATTTGGCCCTACAAGACCAAAATTTTCCCTTCCCTTTACAAAAATTTGTTCTGAGCTTTCAAATTCCTCATTTTTCAAGCTTTTCTAGTAAAGGGATTAGCGGGTTCAAAGGTTTAACGTCATCAGCAAGAGCTAGGTGCATTTGTTAGAGGTTCAAAGTTTAACCATTTCAAAGGTTTCACAGATCCGAGCACTTAATGAGTTTCAAAGGCTCGAACCGTTGAACTGTTAAACCTTGAACCATTTTGGTTCATCAGGTCAATGGGTTTAATGATCAAGAGGTTTAATGCGTTTGGTTCAAAAGGATATCAAAGGGGCTTAGCCAAATAAATGGAATGAACCGTTAAACCTTGAACCGCTTCAAAGTTCAATGGTTCACGGGTTCAAAGGTTCAAAGGCTGCCCCAGTTAAGGAAGTAAGCACATGCAAAAGTGAGAGTCAGGCAGATGCTACCAAGTGTTGTCAGCTGAGCCCATTATACTTTGTTTCAGGAAGTGGCAGAAGCTGCCACCTGTCCCTTAAAGAGATCGACAAAGGCCGACAAGTGTCATCGTCTGTGAGAGCCTAACTGAGCCCCAAACATTTTTATGGTGTTGTAAAAGCTTGAGAGTGAAAAGTGCCAAGTGTCAACAGTGGAATGTTTCAGTAAGAAGAGGTGGAAGATGCCACGTGTCAAAGGACAGGGCCCCTCAAATGCAAAGACATAGAATCAAAGGGAGGTGACTTCCTTCAGACAAATTATCTGAAGGAATTCCTTCAGACATTTTGTCTGAAGGAAATAAAGGGACCAGTAGCCCTTCAAAGAAATTAAATCCTGAAGGCCACCTGGAAGATCCCAAAGGGCAGATATCCTTGTGGGGGGAACACTTGACACACATGAAATGAACCTTTTTCAAGACCCTGAAAGGCATGTTCCCTTTGAAAAAGGTCAAAGCATCAAAGCATAGCGAAAGCTACCAAGTGTCACATACTGAGACACAATTTCAAATGAAGATTAAAAGTGTAGAACTCACCACATGTCCCATCTCAATGCATTGGAAGCTGCCATGTGTCTGCATCCATGCCCCCAGCCTTTAATAGTTTCAAAGCTTATTTTAATAAGCTTATTTCAAAGACACAGAAGTTGCCACCTATCCTCACCTACATCACAGTAGGATGGCAAGCCTGTGAACATCAAATTTAGAGTGACTGGCGAGCTGTTAACCTTCAATTGAGGAAAGACCCATGAATGCCAAATTGGTTGCAATTGTCTGTTGATTTTTGTGGACTCAAAAGGTGAACCTGGATGCATCTAAAGAGCCTAAGGCTGGGACATAGAGAAGGAAGAGACAAAGAGGGAAACATTGAAAGCATCGTCTATTTGTCCCCTTTGAGATAAAGGTAGAATAGACAATTGTGTGGCTAGCAGGTGATGGAATGAGTGATTCAGGCTAAGGAGTAGACAAAGGAGATAAACCAACACACCACAGTTAAAGCAGCCACCCTGTTTTAGCATGACAAAATCAAGAATGCATCCAAGACATTAATGTATCGAATGGATCACCCTAAGGAAAAAGGTGCCAGGCCTCTCTCTGCCTCTATATAATGTAATCTTTCATATCATTGAAGGAGACTTTCCATTTTTATAAGAGCAAAACTCTGCCCATTTTGAAAGAAGAAGACTGAGACTTTGAGCTCAGATTGTAATTGCATTTCATTTTATCTGAATGAGAAAGCAAGTTGTTTTCAAACTTTATGCTTTTTTGGCTTGTGTTACTTTAGGAAATTGTTCTTATGTCTATTTCCTAGAAGCATTCTTATTTATTTAATTTGACAAGCAGAACTAGCGAAAGTAATTAGTAAAGTGTCATGAAATCAACTGTGAGGAATACTTTGCGCTTTCACATTTGCTTTCAGTCTGTGTTTTTCTTTTCTTTCTGTGTTGAGGATTCTGGGATGACTTTGTGCCCCCATTATCTTTTGTGATATACTCTTTGGGTAGTTGAGGTGGAAACTTTGTGTTATGTTTCATCCTGCTAGTTACTGCACCCTTTCACCATCAATTACTTTTACTACCTGAAAGAAACTCCTATTGTTTCCTGCAAGAACACTTCTAAAAGAAGAGAAGTGCCTTCAGTGTTTCCACCAGGATTTTCTCTTTTGTTTGTGAGCATCATCTCTGAAAGAAGAGAGATGGATGGTTTATTCTACCCCCATGTGTTATTTTTTGCTTATATATATAGTATACAGCCTCCATATATTTAATAGGGAACCTCCCCTTGATGAGAGGAGAGATTTGTCCCCTGTTGATGTAGTACAACTACACACTTGGATGACCAATCTCCCTATGCTATGGTGATAGGAACTATTTTGCTCACCAGTTAGTTGGTCGACAAAATATTCACCCAACAAGACCAACATTCACCTTGACATGTAAATAATTAGGACTAGCATTCCCACCAGGTGTACTAGAATTGTTGTCTCCAAATATTGCACCCTAGAAGAGAGTGTTTAAGTCTTTTCCAGATTTGGGCAATGTTGGAACATTTTCAAGCATGTGGGTATGCTTATAGAGGAAATGAACCACTAGATTTAAAGGGCTAGCTCCCTGAATGTATCTCTACAAAACAACCTCTATTTAAACCAATTTAATTTAAAGAAAAAGAGTTAGAAATTGTACAAAATGAAACCTACTCTAAGATTGGTGATGCACCAAGATTATCTTCCACGTGAATATCATATTCTAATGCATAATACAAAAAAATTCATAGACTATTTTCAAGCTCTAGGGGGTTCTAACACAAGTATTTTAGTAGAGGAAAGATGTATAAAATGACATAAGTCAAATGAATTGAAAGGCAAATTGCACATTCCAAGAATAGTTATACACTTACTACAATTCAACACACTTGAATACACTCTATATGACCTATTAGACTAAAAAAATTTACTCAGGTGTGAAGGATAAAGGATAGAAGGATGGAAAATTATCACTTACACGCTCAGACAATTGTTTAGAACTAGAAAGAAAAGACTTGTACTAATGCTTAAAGGCAAAATATAACATCAATCCAGTAAGGCTTCACCATACATTGTGTGGTTCTTCTTTACACTAGACTAAGAGCTCTATTTATAGCAAAAATGAAGAGAGAGAGGCCTTTGGCACCAAAAGAGGAATCAATGTATTAGAAGTATCCATCTTCAGCTACAACCATCTTTACAAATGATGCTCATTCAGGCTATATGATTGATCTATGTCACTTTCAGTGGTTACACAGTTAGCCTGCTCTTTCAAAGATCTTCCCCAATGGTTGCACCAGCAAAATATATTTTGAAATGGCATCAATGCAGTTATGACAAATGAGTCCACTTTTTATGGATTTATCTTGATACTAATAGCTTCTCACTGGCTCGCTGAGGTGTGCAATGGTGGGGAGAAGAGCCCTTTTCATTCTATTGACCTTGTAGAAGCATCACTTGGAGTTTATGTGCATGATTTCATTGAATTACTTAGAATTTTGGCTCCATGTGTATGTCTACAATCATCCCTTGAAAGCTCACCTCAGCTCGACCTTAGTCGAATGTTCAAATCTTATAAAGCCCCTTCATTGATTTTTCTTTTAATTGGCCATAAAAAATGACTCAAATCTTGATCTGATTAATGGTGAGATGAATCCTTTGATATTTTTTAGTGGATGAATAAAATGATCCCATGTATCTTTAATCATTTGAGTGAGGACCATCGATCTGACTGGGACCCACTGTTTAAACGCTAATGGCTAGATCATCACCTTGAAGTTGACATCCATATAAATGTCATTCTACTAGAAGCATTCATTTAGGCATTTTCCCAAATAATTTTCTTGTGGACCCTTTTATTTTCACCCTTTAGAAAGCTTAAACATGTCCTTCAGCAATCTTGAAATGTCCCTTCAAAAGTATTGAACTGGACACTTTCCTAAGAAAAGACCCTTCAGACTTTTTGCAAGTGTCCCTTCGGGCTTTTGTAAAAGACCTTTCAATCTTTTTTGAGAGATCACCAATTCCTTCAAAAATATTGAAAATGTCCCTTTTCAAGATAAATAAACATCCCTTTTCATGAGAAATGTTCCTTTGGATTTTTTTAAAGTGTCCCTTTGAACTTAGAAAAGTGTCCCTTCGGACTTAGAAAAGACCCTTCAACCTTTTTAAAAGTGTCCCTTCGCAAGAAAAAAGACCCTTTAGCAAAATAGAAAATGTCCCTTCAAAAATATTGCAAAGGACACTTTCATGAGAAAAAGACCCTTTGAAAAGATTGAAAATGTACCTTTCAGAAATCTTGAAATGGACAAATTCCTTTAGACTTTTTATTTGACAAAAAGTCCAAAACAATTCTTTTGAGACTTGAACAAAAAACTTGAAGCAAACCTTGCCAAAAGAAATAACACTTGAAAAAAGACTGAACAAAGGCTTCCAAAGGAAATAACATTTGACACTTTGATGTGGGGATAAATCAATTAATAATGTTGCACTTAGCTAAAATGAAAGATGCAAAACTTGGGTGTAAAAATTGGCTAACAATTACATACCTACATTGATTGATATATATGTTACTATTATGGCATACTCTCTACATGTTCACATTATACTATATGATGCTATATGTATACATGACATGATACAATTAAATCTTATTTTGAGGTGAGTGACTTATAAGAGACATCCCTCATCTCAAAAGTGGGGATTTATAATTAACTTATCATAGAGACATAAGCCTTCATAGACAAAAAATTAGATAAGAGTATAACTTCAAAGATTCAAAATAGTTCAAATATTAGATGGTTCATTTATTTCATAGATATTGACACATTAGTATAAATTACAAAGGCATATGTCATGCATATACACTCACTTTATAGACACTTGAGCATAGATTCACACACACATGAGTGTATATGCATGGGTATATGTACACAATTTAGAGGAACAATAATTATAAGTCTCCATATACACATGTATTTGAGATATAATTTCTTAAATTCAGTATATAGATGCATAACATTCAATATTGTTTGGTGCAGATTTAGGGAGCATGATAATTGTTTATGCACATGTATACAAATTTTAAAATTTAGGGGGCATGATACCGGCTCCTGCACACATACACAATAATACAGTTAAATTTAAATGATAAATGATTTTCATCCCACTTCATATTATCAAATGTGTGGTCTTGATGGGGGCATAAACATTGTTCATTCTCTTTTGACCATTCATTTTATTCTACATTAAGAAAAACTATGTAAACAAACCTACGTTCATGATGGTGGTATGAACATTATTTATTCACTTTCAATCATTTTTTTTGTTTACAACAAGTGAACTTGAGCGAGCTTGAGATAAACTATACAATTTAATATATAAGTCATATGTAATGGTTGATTCACTTTCTTTGAGTTAACTTGGCCTGATGGTTGTCTCTTTACCTACATAGTTATTTAGATCAGGACATTGGATATTTTCTCCCACATTCATAAGGTCTTTGGGATGTTGTCTTCCCAAGCCAAGGGCCTGCATGGTTATACAAATTTGGGGCACAATCACCCAAACTTTCCATGTACTTCAACAAGGAAGCATAATTTTCTATAATGTTTCAACAATAAAGAATCATCTCCAACATGTTATAAGGGCAACATGGTTTTCACCAACACACAAGTGTACTCTAAATCTTATTCTTTCAAAATTTAAAAAAATTAGTTTTAGAATAAAATATTCAATCTATAGACATTGACTACACATGATTGCACGTTTTGATATTAAATGGCCTTCATAATTAGAGCTTCATATCAAATATAAAGTGTGTTATACACACTCAAGTACATTTTATGATTTTATTTTAGTAGTTTCATTACTATAATAAAAGGGGGGATTTGTAGATACAAAAATCTAGTCTTCGATACTTGAAAATGGCAAGCTTCACACACATTTGCCATGCATGACTTGAGTACTCAAACAAGGTCATAATCTATAATTTTTTCACACTTGCATGCTATCTTATGAGTCAAACCTTTATGTATGTGTTGTTACAAACCTACAAGAACATCATTATCTATTTCAAAACTACTAATTATCTTACAGAAACATCTCTATACTTTCATATCAGTTTGCCTATATATAAGTTAGTTTTTCCATATTTGGTCAGTATCGCTAGTTGATACTAGCCTAATTTGGTTGGTACCAACCCATTCCCAACAAACATCTATTTTATAAAATTAAACCTATCCTTAGGGTTCACACATCATCTTAGTGTGTTTTTGATTGATAAATTATTCAATTGGATCCATATATAAACAAATCAAGGTCTCGTTCAAAAATGACTTGGCACTTATCTCAAACACATCTATACACTATTTCATAATGAGAAAATATTCCCTATTATTCAAAAAAATTAATCCATCATGAGGAGAAGTCACAATACAAGTATGAATCACTCTAAATCCAAGCCAAATCAATAATTATCAAGTAACAAAGTTGAATCATTAGTTGTATACATATAACAAAGGAGCAATATTGCATAATAACACTAGGTGAGAGAACTACGTGTGGATTGATTTAAATCCTCGTAGTATTGGATACGTAGGTAGTTATCAATCATCAAACTAAATTTAATGGGTTCAACTCAACCCATTACACTTTCTCTATTTTTCAAGTTTATAGGCCTCACAAACACACTTAGGGTTTCAAGGAAAATGAGACTAATTTTTGGAGTTGTGCACATCATCAAGGTTTGAGATCACAAACAAAGAATAATAAAAAATAAGCACAGGCAACCATATAGTCATTATGCCCCACTTTCATGTAAGTCAATAAAAATAAGTAGGTTAATATCGACTGGCAGTGTTGACATAGATCAATAGAATTGACCCAACGTAGATAGAGAATCAATTTTGAAATTGAACAAACCACATGCATGCTTTATCCTAATTTTCACTTCCAAAATATAGCAATAGTCCAACAATCATCCAAAAAATATAAATACTTGTCCTTTTTTTGTACTTCATATATTTATCATATGCCACTTTTCAAATTAAGAGAATCAAACTTAATTTTTTACATTCGGATATATGCTTGAATGCCATATATTAATGTCTGAAATACATTTCAAAGTTATATCTTAATTAGATTAAGTTCATCACCTTAATCCAAATTAGGGTAAAATAGATACTCAAGGAATTAAAAAATATGTAATCTCATTAGTATTATCCAAAACTATTCAAGGGTGCATAAAAGTGATTTTCAAAGTGTGAAGCTCGTTAACACTTTATTGGGAGATCAAAACTTGAGGCTTTGCCTCTACAGCCCATAGTGGTTGAAGAACATTTTCAGAAGAGGGGATTAGATTTCATAAGTACTTTTAATCCTCATTTGAGTGAAAGACACACTCATTTGTTCACAACCACATATTATCTCATGTAATTTGTTGAATCCATTATTGTGAGATCCACAACTTTTGAATTTGTTTGTAATTTCATCAAAGAAAACATTTTGGTCAGATTTATAGTTCTTCAAAAGATAGTCATGGATAATGCTTTTATTTTTTTCATCTGAGCTTATTTATTTTTTCTATGGATATAGGATCTTATTGAATCACTCTTCATATTATTATCCTTAGGGTAATGGTTAGGTAAAATCGAGAAATAATAATATCATGACTATTGTTTGTAAGCTTGTAGATTAAAATCAAATGAACTAGCATAAAAACCCATATGATGCTCTCTAAGAAGATCATATGACTCATAAAAGATAAATTGGGGCTATTCTTTTTCAAACATCATATGAAATAAATGTAATGATCCTTGCTTCCCTCGAGTTTCCAACTCTTTGACTAGATGAAGCTATGTGAGATTATCAAGTCAACTCGATTGAAAATAGAATCATGTATCTAAAAATATTGGAATAAGAATGAGTGATATTGGTTGATAGAATCACAATGCATCAGAAGAAGGTTAAAGGACTATTTGATCACAAGGCAAGGTAGCGAAAGTTTTAGATTGTATTTTTGGTCCTTCTATAGGATAAAAAAGAGAACCAAGAGGGAGTGATGGAAAGTTAGACTCCTTTTGTATGGGACCTTTTGATATTCATCATTTCTACATTGAAAACACATACTAATTGGCTTGTCATGATGAAACTCACCTTCCATTTCCATATAGTGATTAGTGTTTGAAACATTACAAATAGTGAATATAAGTGTCCCCTACCAAGCCCATAGTGATTTAATATTTTTTTATGTTTCCCTTTTCTATTATGTGTTTCCATTTCTTATTGTGTGATTTTCCTTTCTGTTAAGTCTTTTCTTTCCTTCCACAATCAAGTTGTTTTAAGCTTATTCTATAGTCCAATGGATAAGGCACTTGTATTGACACCTTAAGATTATAAGTTCATCTTATGTACTCTTAAAGTCCATGTCCCTAAATAAGCTAGTTGTTGTCCCAAAAAAATTACTTGGTCAAATTTTCAAAATTTTAGTACCATCACAAAACATTCACTTTGAAGTCCAAGTTTGTTAAATAAACATTTTTGTACTTATTCATTTTTTTAAATTAGAGAATGTGATTTTACCACACTGCATGCCCAGAAGGTAGAGACATCCTGACCCTCAATAAGTAATGAATGCAAAAATGCACCCAAAATAAGCTCTTAAGTACAGATTCACACCTAACACACCTTCCCATCCTCATAATTTTAACCATGCAAGTGAGATGCATGTGAATTCACATCTAGTTGAGACTTAACCATGGCTTCACATCTTACATACCCACATGGTAGGGCTAACCTAGCCATGGGGACACATCTCACAAACAAACTCACTACTATGTACCCAGGGATATGATATATTAATGTATATGGGTTGATGGAGATGCCAACATGTGGCATACATCCCCTTAGTTATATGGGTCAAATATATTAGGATAAATGAGTAACTTGTGGAACTAATGCATTGGTTAAAGGTTAGTCTACAGGGATTAGGAGGTTATCCATCCATTATTAGCTAGATATAAGTCTATATAAAGGAGATGAATATCATTGTAAAGAAATCAATCAATCAAGTGTTAAGTCTTTTATTTGGTAGAAGGATATTGGAGGTTTTCCCCTTGAAGTGGCATTGTGGAGTTATTCCATCCTAAAGGAGAACCATATGATGTTGCCCTACCATAGGGGTATTATTCTATTTTTGCATATATTGAATATTCAGGCATCTTGGCTCACCAATAGCTATTGTGTTATGTTGATCTACATTATATTTTACATATTCTAATTATTTTAAGTATGGATCATAAAAATGGTATGTACTTAAGAATATGATATATTAACATATATGGGTTGATAGAGATGTCGACATGTGGCACATATCCCCCTTAGTTAGTTATATGGGTCTAATATATTAGGATAAATGAGTAACTGGTGGAATTAATGAATTGGGTAATGGTCAGCCTAAATTGGAACTAGGAGATTACCCATCCATTGTTAGTTAGATAGAGATCTATATAAAGGAGATAATATCATTGTAAAGAAATCAATCAATCAAATATTGAGTCTTCTATTTGGTAGAAGGACATTGGAGGTTATCCCCTCAAAGTGGCATTGTGGAGTTATTCCTTCCTAAGTTGTATGTTATGGTTTTGCCCTACCTTAAGGGTAATTATTCTATTTCTACATATATTTAATAATTGGGCATCTTGGCCAACCATATCTATTATGTTGTGTTGTGTTTATCTACACTATATTCTACATATTTCAAATTATTATAAGTGTGGATCATAACACATATGGTAGGTATCAGTGGCTCAAGCATGCTAAAAAACCTCATAATTTTATATAAATTAAAAATGAATCACCCAGTTAGATACATAGATACACCAAATGTTTTATTACTTTGTGCCAACACGACCCAAAAACTCCACCCTTCCATCATTTATAAATAAGGAAGAAAAAATTGACCAAATTTAAATCAAAATATTTATCTCTCCAAACATTCCGCATAAGTACCCTTTTAGTGTATTTTGAAGCTAGTTTTAGGTGAATTTCAAGTTGGGGGAAGATTGACATACCCTGGGTACATTAGAGTTCAACCCAACTCTTATAGCTTCCTAGGGAAGAGTTAGAGGGTGAAATATACTTTTTCAATACCACCTTGACCTACTCTCTACACCAACATAAACTTTTGATGTCATTAGACCCATGTGAAAATATCTGAGCTCTTACTGAAGCAGCCTTTCATGCTACTAAAGAATCTAAAATTAAGTTCAAATACATGGGTTATGAGCCCATGTCTATCTTGGAGATTGATATAGAAGAGATCAAATATTTTCATATTGAACATGTGGATCTCAAGGAATTTTATTTAAGGATCAATTTAGAATCTCTTAATATTATTGTTTCTACCTCAAATTTGCTTTTAGATCTAAGAGAAAGAAGAAACTAAAAAAAGGTAATGGACAAGGCTTGGAAGTACCTGGACTAAAGATTGCGCACCGTAAATCCAGACGTTTGTGAGCACTCCTCTTTGGCTGTGGAGGAATGACACCTGCAAAAGAAGAAAACTTGGACAAGAGGATGTTAGATAGATAGGCAGTGGGTTGCCAAGCAAGAGCTTGTTCCCAGAAGTATGAGAACTTCCTTGAGGGAGGTCAACCCACTATTTTGATAAAGAGATAAATGACTGATAAATGACAGAATGCTAAAATAGACTGAAATGATAGCAAACTGAAAGAGAAAAGGAAGCAAAGGCTTACCTGGAAGAAGCTGTCAAACTGGTCACAGTCGCCGACGTCGGTGGTTGTACCGGCGTCGGTTGTCGGGTCTGCCGATGTTGGTTAGTCTGCCGACGTCGGTGGGGGTAATGACCGGCATCGGTCGGGGCAATGGCAGGGTCCGGTCTGTGGATGGTCCGGGTCTTGATCTGTGCTCTGTTTAAAGATGGTCAGTGGACGGGTTTGTGGACGAAGGTCTGAGTCTGCTCTGGGCCTGGTTTGAGGATGGGTTTTAGTCAGAAGGATGGAGAGGGACAGGGAGATAGAGGAAGCCAATCTGGGAGATAGGAATCCGGGTCTGGGTGACAGTCAGGTCTGAGGGGGTAGAAGAGCTGAATATAGCTTAAAACATGATAACTAGAAAGCATAAAGAATAGAAACAGAGAACATACCTGTGCCCTGCTGAAGAAGGTGTTGTTGTTGCCGCTTGTTGAAGCCCTGTTGCTGATGAAGAATCCCTGTTGTTCACCTGCAGAAGATTGCTGTGTACCTGAGGGAGAGAGAGTCAGATTGATTGGTAGAGAGATTGATGATACAAGGGTTTGATGCCAAAGATTCAAGAGTTAGGATGCGAGAGCTAGAGAAGCAGAGAAGTGAAGAAAAGCCAAGCGGAACCAGAGGACAGAGAAAACGGTGAAGAAACCGTTATAAAGGGTGCTGACGCCGGCAATATCGCCGACGTCGGCCGAATGCTGACCGACGTCGGTGGCTGAAAGGCCGGAGAAAGGCTAAAAATAGCCTTTCATCCGTTTTCCAACAGCCGGGTCAAATGAATGCCAGGATGAAACGGTCGACGGGGGGTTAAATGGGTGAGAGAAGAGGTTGGAATGGGAGTCTAAGGCATTAAATGGCCATGTGGGGAATGAAGAGGATCCAAGGAGGGTATCCTAGGGTGGCGAGGTGGCAAGGAGAAGGAAAAGGGTCTTATTTAATTAAAAATAGGTGATTATTTTCAATTAATAAGACTTAGGTAGGTTAGGGATAGTTGAAGTGGCAAGGGACCAAGGGGAGAGAGGAAGACCAAGGGTTAGACACTTTTTAGGTGTCTACATTTGCCCCTTTTTGTCTTGTTGATTGTTCTGAACGAATTGCAAGACAAAAACAGGGAGTGGTTGCCCCAGGTAAGGGATGATGTGGATTGCCCCGAAGTATGGATGAGGTATTCCCCCTCAAAGCAGGAGTCGAAAGAAGGAACCTGATGTCGGGTGCTGATTTGACAAAAGGTGGATGAAAAAGAGAGAGGTGAGTGAGAGCGCTGCAAAAGTCATGATTGCGTGCATACCACTGCACAAGATGGTCAGGTCAAATTGTCGCATGTCGAGGGTCAAGGAGTGCCAAAATTGAAGTAACCGGGCCCCAGCATTTAGTCGTCTGCTGATCGGGTCACTCAATTTAAGCTGAAGCTCCAAATGGTCATCGTGTCCCAGGTATCCAGGGCTCAGGAAGTGCTCCCAAAAACACGAAAAAGCCACAAGTAGTAGGGATCAACTGGCTCGCGATCCTATACTTGTGAAGGGTCAAAAAAGTCTGCGGACAATTCTGCTAACCAGCCGTGGAATAGCATACACGCAAAAACAACCAAGGCAACATTGGCTTGGAAGTGGTCGAGGTCGAAGGAGATAGGCATGATCGCCAGTGGTCATTGGTCAAGAGGATGGATAGACGAAAGGATGCGGCCGAGCTAACCCCAGAAGACCCCATGTCAACTGAGTGCTGCCTACATAGCCCCTGTCGTAGGGGCCTCAGGCCGATGTAGTTCTCCCTAAAAGGGAGGGAGGGTCGGAGGGATTGATTGGTCTTGGTCAAAGTCGATGATTGGTCTTGGTCAAAGGAAATGATTGGTCTTGGTCAAAGTTGACGAAGTTGGGTGTGATAAGAGTTAAAGAAGAGAAGGTTTGTCCATCATAGAGACGAACAAACAAGGGTGGTCGAGCTAACCTCAGAAGATGTGTTATCTGAGTGCTGCCTACATAGCCCTGGTCGTAGGGCCTCAGACCAATGTAGTTCGGACTGCGAGGGTCAAAATGGTCGATGATTGGATGTGGTCAAGCGTCGAAATGATGAGGATAAAAAGATGAGGATAAAAGGATGCTACAGATGGTGTCTTCTATAGAAGTGGTCGAGAGTCTTTCATTCCTAGCAAGTTTCCATAGTCGTGATGGATGTATGCTAGAAATGAATAGAAGGTCTATTTATGCTTCAGCAAGTATTGGTTTATGCTTAACATAAATTGGGTCTGGTCGGTAGTTTCCATGTGTATTGGTGTCCATAGAAACTATGCGAAAAGGACAAGGATGATGCCTGATGTCATGTTGAAAATGTCGAGGCTGGTTTGAAAAATGTTGAAGTTGGCTGGGTTCAAGGATGAGTCGACAATTGACGTGGCCAAAGCGTGACCAAAGTGTAGAGAAAAGGTGAAAGGCAAATTGCTCTTTCATTGACAAGGACCAGAAAGGAAGCATAGATAGGGGTTATTAGAACAAAAGCCCCGTTCATGCATTGCGTCGTTGGCCAGTGTTGAGTTAGAACGGTAATCGAATCACTTTGACATTAAAGTGAGCTTGAAGTCCCTTGAGCCGGTGATAGGAGGAGGATAGGGTAACCCAGTTTAAGAGCAGGAATAACTTTGCCCCTTTTATAGGAGACCCTGAGACAACTACAAGCCAATGTCCGTGACTCTTTTTTTTTTTTTTTTTTTTGCGCAGACTGATCGATGTGGGAAGCCTGCATAGAGATGTCACTTGATGTAATGGTCATGTTGCGAAGCTGATCGATGCGGGAAGCTTCTAAGAAAAGTGTTGTTTATTGCCAGAGTAGTCATAGCCATCCTTCGAGGGAGTGGTCTATATTTTTGCTTAATAATGTTTGAAAAGTTGGCCTAGCTGTCCTTCGAGGGATCAGTCTAGTAATACAGCAATGATAGTACAGCTGTCTTTCGAGGGAGCAGTCTGTCTTTTTGATTTGACTTGATTTAGTGAACATGGATATGTTTTGACATCTTGATTTGGATTTATTGATAGGAATGAGAGTCACGGACAAGACTGTAGAAGCTCAAGGACGCCCCTTTTTATTAGGACAAAGCATCACTGCATCCTAAAAGGGTTGTAGAGGACTTGTTAAAGGGGAATAGGGTTGAAAGGGATGAGGATTAAGAGGACGAGGATTGCTCAAGGGATGAGCTCAAGTTACGTGTCAAGTAGACGAGTACTCGACTAACAGAAGAAAGGTCGAAGATGCAAGACAGAAAGGGGGGCTCAAGGTCTGATAAGTTCCTGGGCCATGCTAGTGCGTTAAGGTCCGAGTCAATCGGGAGCAAACCTGTCCCATTTGCCTCTTTCCAGATTGGTCAGGTGTTGATTGATGGATGTGAAGTTGGTTGATATGGTTTGTTGATTGGTTGAGAAAGGTTGAATGTTTTAGATAAAAAGGATTGGTTGAATGATATTTGATTGTTGATTGGTCGAGAGTTGGTTAAAGTGTGGTAAAATGTTTGGTCAAAGTTTGTTGAAGGTTTGGTCAAAGGTTTGGTCGATGTCATGGTCGAGGGTTGGTTGAGACTTGGTCGAGATTTGGTTGAATGTTTGGTCGAGAGGTTTAGTTGATTGATATTTGGTTGAGACTAGTCGAATAATTGGTCGGGAGTTGGGTCGGTGGATACTTGGTCGGGTTTTAAGATAAAATGAGTGATTGATATGTAGTAGAGACTGGGTTAAACAGTTGGTCGAGGTTTGAAAAAAGGATGAATTCCCCCAGCGGGTAGGGAGAATGTTTGAAAGGTTGGTTAAGGTCGGTTGAGGTTTAGTGGTCAGATGGATGGTGTTAATGTCGAATAAGGAGGTCAAAGGCGGCAAAGGGACCACAGTTTGGCGTGGAGATCCCGATTTAGGTGATGAGGTTGGAGAGGCATGAGTCGAAGTTGATGTTTTGTCAAAAAGGTGGTTAAGAGGGGCCTTGATGAGAAGGGAATGATTTCTCCGTTGTTGACGAATGACAGCTTTAAGAGCGCAACAACGCTCAGTGTCATGTCCCGGAGTGTGATGATAATGGCAGAATGCGGAGTTGTCGAACCAAGATGGCCTTGATCCGAGAGTAGATGAATGAGGTGGTGTTGAGGGTTTGTTGATGACGTGGTCGAAAAGAGGGGTGTCATTCCCAAGACATTGGCGAATGGCGACCTTGAGGGCATGACAATGCTCCGTGTCGTGCCCAGGCATGCGATGATACGCACAAATGCGAGTGTCATCGAACCATGGCGGTTTAGGTCTGAGAGATTGATATTGTCTAAGAGGCAGGAGGTCAATACGAGACGACTGCAACAAGTGCCGTAAGAGCAAGACATATGAACCTGCTAACGGGTCTGGATGCTTTATTGCAGTGAGAGTTGGTGACGTTGGTTTGGGAGGTGAAAGAGGCATAGGTCGAGAGTTCGGATGAGATGTATGTCTGATGGGATGAGGAAGTAATGGAGGTGATGTGCCTCTATGAAGGATGGGAGTGGGAAGCACTCCTATTAAAGTGGACGGATGCGGGCCCAAGATTGAAGGTAATGACGAAGGTGGGGGAGGAGTCCTCCGATGTGGTCTAGTAGCTTTCGTGTGTTTGGGTCGAGGGCCACCGTTGTGCGAGGCGAGGTTAGATGTGGGTTTGGGTTTGGATGTGGATGAAGGTGAGTGAGATGTAACAATCTCAGGCAAAGGACAAGAGGAAACCGTGACTGGGTCTTCCTCAATTGAAACGGGTAAAGAGACTGGTTCTTCTCTTGGTGGAGAAGAAATAAGAGAGTCTGGCTCCTCAAGTGGGCAGAGGGCATGGATGATCGCGCCTTCTACTTGTAGTTGAGGAGTAGGTAAGGTAGGGTCTTTGGATGAAGGTGGGCTTAATGGCGTTGATGTGGTCAAAGCGTCCTCTGATACAAGAGAGGTAGATGGAGGACTAGTAGGAGAAGGAGGTTCCTCATCCTGTGATAGACGAATAGGAGAAGACTCTTATGTCTGTGAAAGAGATTGGTCAGAGATAAGAGGTAAGATAGTGTTAATCGTGTGAATGTCATGGTCATGAGAATCTTGGGTTATGGTTTGGACGTTGTTTTGAGTAGGCGGATGATTTGGAAAAGGGTGTTTGAAGATGTCGATATGTTGATTACGCGGGGCGTTCGGTTTATCTAAAATAAGATCCCCCTTGTCGATCATGTCTTGGACGATGTTTTTGAAAGTTCGGCAGTTGTCAATGTCATGGCCTTGGACGCGGTGAAAGGGACAGAAATCGGCCTCTCTATACCATATAGGGAGGGCTTTTGAAGGGTCAAATTGAGGTGGTTGGATTGGAGGGAGATTGAGGACCCCCTGCTTGAGAAGTTTTTCCAAAACGGAAGCGTATGGTTCTCCAAGTGGAGTGTAAGAACGCTGAATGTACCGTTGTTGGAATTGTTTGGTGATGCTGGAAGATGTCGAAGGTTGAGAGTAATTCGTTGTTGTTGAGGATGGTGATCTAACGACCACAGTGTTGGCCACTCCTTTGGACTTGGAGTTGGCAGAAGAAGAAGGTCTGGAAGAAGAATGATCAGTAGATTTTGCGTTGGTATTACGCAATTCGACCTTATCTTCTTCAAGGGCACGGAGTTCAAGCTTTCGAGCCATGATGAAAGCTTTGTCAAAAGTGCGGAATGTCTGAATCCGCAAGCTAGAAGAGATGTGTCTGGCACATGCTCGAGAGAAGAGCTCGATGAGCTCGGGTTGAGGTAAAGAGAAGGGGAGCTGGTTGATAAGGCCTCTCCAACGAGCGACAAAATCGACAATTGGTTCGTCGTCAAATTGCCTGATGGAGTAAAGGTCTGTGATTGAGACTTGTTTGGTGATGTTGATTGAGAAATGGTCAAGAAATAGTTGGGCGAGTTGGATGAATGAAAAGATAGAGTGTCTGGCAAGAGAACTATACCAGTCAAGGGCAGGGCCAGAAAGGGACATAGGGAACGTGCGTAGAAGCAACACATCGTCATGGGAAATAAGATAACAGGCATGTCTAAATGCCTGTAGATGTTGTTGTGGGTCTTCCTTACTCTGAAAGCGAGTGAATTTAGGAAGCTCCCAATGGTTAGGATATGGTCGAATAGGGACGGAAGGATGGATGGGCTCATTGCAAATTTGTTCATATGACAAAGTATTGCTTGAACCGGAAATAGAGGCTTCGAGACGGGACATTTTATCCATCAGCATCTTGATAAGATCTACTGACGGATTGGCGGGTTGAGCGCCCCCTAAGTTGTAAGGCGCTTGGAAGAGGCTAGAGGAGGTGGCGACATAGTCGGTTGTACAATATACGGATGACTAGTCGCAGGGGCGGAAGTGGAGGCTAGAGGTGGTTGCGTTACGAAGGTTGAAGGCATAAGTTGACTGAGCACCGCCAAAGGTGGTTGAATGGCGGCACTGGTAAAAAGAGAGGTTGGCACTCCTACATTTGTGGGCGCAAGAGTGTAAGGGGTCGAGGCAATCAAGTTCTGATATGAGGTAGAACTTGGTTGAATTGCAGGTAGTTGAGGGGGTAATGGAACCCCGATGGAGGTCGGTCTAAAAACAGACGGGAAGGCCAAACTTTGCGTATTGGCCATGGTTGGGTTAATAGTTGAGGTGAAAGGCTGAGTCATAAAGGGTTGGGTGGCGAATGGTGTGGATGTCATCGCCACGTCACCCGAAAGGTCCCGCGTTGGGTTTCTCGCGAGATAGTTTTGGAGGGCTACGGTATTGAGGTCCAAGAATCTCTCGAAATCTTGGTCCCCTTCAGGGATGATGGGAATTTGAGTCGGGGTCGGGGTCGGGGTCGGTCCTGTAGGAGTTCTTTCAGTCTCCGAGTGGAACTCCATGATAGGACTGGTTAGAGACAAGATAGACGGAAGCGGCTGTTGGCTAAAGTGGTTAAGAAGAGAGTCCTGGTTCTGGAAACTGTGTTTTTGCAGTCTCAGAATGGAGTTTTTGACAGAGAAAAGATAGGTTTCAGGTTGCTGGTTTTGAAGAGAAAGGACAGTGACAGAGACCGACGTCGATTTAAAAACCGATGTCGATAATAAATGTGGCCGACGTCGGTTAGATAACCGATGCCGATAACAGATGAAGCCGACGTCGGTAGAAGAACCGATGTCGGTGACAGGGGAAGGCCGACGTCGGTGGCAGAACCGATGTCGGTCACTGTGTTTTCCAGAGAGCCAAAAGGTTCTTGGAAAAACAAAGAAGAAAGTGTCCTCACACACTCAAACAAACAGATGAGAAGAGGAAAACAGAGAAAGACAGACAAGCCTAAGCGATAAATCCTAGGAATTAACCTTAGAAAAATGGGTCCTAGAAGAAGGCGGTCTAAAGATGGTTTCGGGTGTTGTTTTAGGTGCTCAAAGATCTGTGTTAGGGTCTGGTACGTGGCCTGGTGCTAAGGAGCAAGCTCCCCTCACTTCACGATTCCAGTGGTTAGCTGGTCTCGCTTAGCCAAGATATACCTCGCCTAGAGTTTATACTCCGCCAGAGAACGGAGTGGGCTTCCCCCTTGGTGATGAAATCCAAGTAGGGTCATCGGGACGGGTAAGGTATCCGCTGGGTGATGAAATCCCAGTCGGGCCTTGTCTCAGGTATGTTTTATGTGTGTTTTAGTGCATGTGATTCGGTAGTGTAACATCAAGTGTCTACGGTTTATTCAATATGCGCCTAAGTTACTAGATGTGGACTAATGCAAGCACAAGCAAAAATGAAAGTGCAATATGTTTTAATGCCCAAGTCGAAATGTGATGTTGTTATGAAGACAAGATGGAGAAAGGGACGAGAGTATGATGTTTAGACTAGTCTAGAATGCAAGGAACAAAGGTTCGTTTTAGTCCCGCTTATAGTGTCATTTGGAATAGAAGAAAGAGACAAGAAGAAAGGAGCCTAAATGCACCTAAATGAATGAAAAAGAAAAAGGAACCCAGGAGGAACCTAGGGTCCCACCGGGCGTGCCAGAGATGTTTCTACCTCAAATTTGCTTTTAGATCTAAGAGAAAGAAGAAACTAAAAAAAGGTAATGGACAAGGCTTGGAAGTACCTGGACTAAAGATTGCGCACCGTAAATCCAGACGTTTGTGAGCACTCCTCTTTGGCTGTGGAGGAATGACACCTGCAAAAGAAGAAAACTTGGACAAGAGGATGTTAGATAGATAGGCAGTGGATTGCCAAGCAAGAGCTTGTTCCCAGAAGTATGAGAACTTTCTTGAGGGAGGTCAACCCACTATTTTGATAAAGAGATAAATGACTGATAAATGACAGAATGCTAAAATAGACTGAAATGATAGCAAACTGAAAGAAAAAAGGAAGCAAAGGCTTACCTGGAAGAAGCTGTCAAACTGGTCACAGTCGCCGGCGTCGGTGGTTGTACCGGCGTCGGTTGTCGGGTCTGCCGATGTCGGTTAGTTTGCCGACGTCGGTGGGGGTAATGACCGGCGTCGGTCGGGGCAATGGCAGGGTCCGGTCTGTGGATGGTCCGGGTCTTGATCTGTGCTCTGTTTAAAGATGGTCAGTGGACGGGTTTGTGGATGAAGGTCTGAGTCTGCTCTGGGCCTGGTTTGAGGATGGGTTTTAGTCAGAAGGACGGAGAGGGACAGGGAGATAGAGGAAGCCAATCTGGGAGATAGGAATCTGGGTCTGGGTGACAGTCAGGTCTGAGGGGGTAGAAGAGCTGAATATAGCTCAAAACATGATAACTAGAAAGCATAAAGAATAAAAACAGAGAACATACCTGTGCCCTGCTGAAGAAGGTGTTGTTGTTGCCGCTTGTTGAAGCCCTGTTGCTGATGAAGAATCCCTGTTGTTCACCTGCAGAAGATTGCTGTGTACCTGAGGGAGAGAGAGAGTCAAATTGATTGGTAGAGAGATTGATGATACAAGGGTTTGATGCCAAAGATTCAAGAGTCAGGATGCGAGAGCTAGAGAAGCAGAGAAGTGAAGAAAAGCCAAGCGGAACCAGAGGACAGAGAAAACGGTGAAGAAACCGTTATGAAGGGTGCCGACCCCGGCAATATCACCGACGTCGACGGCTGAAAGGCCGGAGAAAGGCTAAAAATAGCCTTTCATCCGTTTCCCAACGGCCGGGTCAAATGAATGCCAGGATGAAACGGTCAACGGGGGGTTAAATGGGTGAGAGAAGAGGTTGGAATGGGAGTCTAAGGCATTAAATGGGCATGTGGGGAATGAAGAGGATCCAAGGAGGGTATCCTAGGGTGGCGAGGTGGCAAGGAGAAGGAAAAGGGTCTTATTTAATTAAAAATAGGTGATTATTTTCAATTAATAAGACTTAGGTAGGTTAGGGATAGTTGAAGTGGCAAGGGACCAAGGGGAGAGAGGAAGACCAAGGGTTAGACACTTTTTAGGTGTCTACAATTATAGTTACACTCTTATCAATGATCTTATGCCAAAAACAACTAGTTTTCCTATTTTGATATAATGTTCAAACTTGGTGCTTGTAGGATTGGATTACAAAGTTGGTCAGTCAAACATTAGTCATGTAAACACAAAAAAATCCTTTTAGGATTTTTCCACTTCTTGTTATCATCTTGAACATTATTATCATCTTTTTGGAGACCACGTTCTTCTTATTATTATCAAAGTTAGGAATCACATAAAATGCATCACCCCATTTAGGGATACATTAGCCTAAATTAACACTTATATATGACAAGCTCAAACCATTTAGCATGTTTTTAGTGATTTTGGCCTAAATTGTGCATTTGAGTGTAATTCGAGTAAGATTGACAATTTCAACACAAAAAGTGTTAGGAATTGGATGTCTACATTTTTCCCTTGTTTGAGAAAGCATAATGATACATTCAGGTGAAGCAACATCTTTTTGAAGAAAATGGAAATGACCCATAATGCCCCCATGAGAGGACATACAAGGATGAAAGAGAAGGATGGAGTCTCAAAGAGAGAGAGAGAGAGAGAGAGAGAGAGAGAGAGAGAGAGAGAGAGAGATTAACCCATGGAATAGATCACATAAGCCCCAAATATGGGGGGAATGGGAAGGATTCAATTCAAACATATAAGTGACACACCTTAAACACACCTAATTTGAGAGTAAAAGTTACGTACTTATGACATTGATCAATCTCGAGACAAGTTGCACACTAAAATAATGTCATCATGGGCAGTAATGTGGAGAGATTGGAATTAAAGGAAAATGAGAATGTGGTCTCCAAAAATATGATAATAAGAAGTGCCCCAGTAGAGAAAATTTGATTTTGATAAAATAGTTTTGCCCTAGCAAGGCTAATTTTGGTCATTGATAAAGAATAAATAATGGTCTTGCCCCCATAGGGCTAATTTAGATTTGTGACTTGGTTTAAATGTTATGGCCCATCATGGGTAAACTGACAAGCAATTAAGTCAAGGATATAACCTAAAACATAGATTAAAGAGAGCGGTTGCAAACATAGATGTGATGGTACAATGGATGTGAAAATAAATAAAGAACCAAGCATTTGATAATGCATAAAGTGTTGAAAGAGATGAAAAGAATAATGAAGACGGTCGAGATAACTTGAGATATGTCATGTATCCAAGTGCTACCTACATAGTCTAAATGGACCTTAAGCCAATGTAATTCACCCAAAATTGGGAGATAATGGAATGAGGGATGATGAAAATTGACCAAGAGTTGATTAGACTCATGATGTATGCCAAGAGATGCACATCTAAGCATAGAGTTAGGTGCTAAACCTATTGAGCCTAGTTTATACATAGTGATCTAGAGATCTATTCATCAAAGTTGTGTTGATGTTAAGACATGAATCTAGAGCGCAAAGTGCTTACTATAGCGAAATAAATTAGGCATCATAAGTATGAATAAATCATAATGATATGGCATTTAAAGTGCATAGATCCGGTTGAAATGTGAATACCTATAACTAAGGATAATGGTAAAACAATGACCAAAACCAGAGTTACAACTATTTATATTTAAACAAAAAAGCAAAGATAAACATAAATGAACCTAACTTAAAATCAAGATATGAATAGTCAGGATTTAAGTAGGGACAAGAATATTTTAAAAACAAAATAAGTTCAACCTAATAACATGAGATCAAGATATAAATAATCAAGATCCATGTGGACCATCAACATGTTCTTGAAAACAAAAGAGAAAAATCAAAATCAAACAGGGAAATGCAAGACCAAGATGAGACAAGAAGTAATAAAAGGAGAAAAGAAGAGGAAATAAATCACAATAAAACACCAAGAAAAAAAACACAACAAAACACCAATAAAACTCAAATAAACATAGACAAATAAAAACCAAGTTAGTGTAGTTTAAAAATAATTGCTCATGCACATGTAGTAAAGGCATTATTTTCCACCACAATGTAACAAAGAACAAGGACACAAAATTTGTTCCCTAATTAAAGAGGAACAATGGTAGAATAAATGGGGGAAGAGAATAAAATGAAGGGGTTGGTCAAGCTAACTCCAGATGTACAAGACAAGTGGACATTGCCTACATAGTTTCATGGACGCGCGTTCCAACCTGAACTTTAGGCCCAATGTAATTCTCCCAAGAAGTGGGATAAAAGAAAAAGGTGATGATCAAAACATATGATTAATTTTTTAGAATATATGGAAGACATGACAAATGTGATTGGTCTTGAAAAATGTCAAGTTGGTGGGACAAGATGATTTGTAAAATGGTAAGAACGTGGCATGGTGGGACAAGAATGTATAAAATGTACAAAACCATAAGACAATGTTTTTTTTTTCTTTTATGGATAATTTTCTAATGTTTTTGGGATAAAATATGTATAAAGTGGAACCAATTAATCTAAGAGATGCTCATCCAAAGTAGAAGTTCAAATAAATAGTTAAGCTGACTGAAACGACACATGCTCATAAATTAGTGAGTTTGAGGCATCTTGAAAAGACAATAATGTTCACCAAAGAGCATCAAATGTAATATATAATAGTGTGTAGCATGAAGTCAATCTGAAGAAAAATCTAGTAGGTAAAGATCCTGAGCTAAAAAGGTGTCCTTGTTCACTTATCTATAGAAGAAGATGTAAAATATTATCATGGTTGAACTACTTTGTATAACTAGCATTAAAGGTGTTCAAAATGCTGATGAGACATAATCAAGATCATAATTGGTCGAGGTATAAAATCTTTTAGGTTAAAACAAGCCCAATTCATAACAAAGAATATGGTTCTAAAAGAGAACAGTCCAAAGAATAAGGTCCAATAGGTGGATGGTCTAGGGTGGTCAAAAGAATGAGGTTATCAAGGAGAATGGTCTAAAGAGTATGGTTCTCAAAGAGAATAGCATAGGGTAGGATAAAATGTGTTTAGAGTACCAATGGTCCAAGATATTTCACTATCTAGAGTCATGAAAGTAATAGGGCTCATGTGAGAGTGGTCTAGGGTAGTATACAATGGTAAGATAAAATTACTTCAGCATGAGTTGCCCCTAAGTAAGGGGTCTTGTAGATAATGGTTTGCATCTATTTACATGTATATCCTCTTAAGGTGCATAATGTTCATGGGCTCTTTAAGTTTTTCACCATTTGGTTTAGCTATTCAATATGCCTTAGATCCATAATTCATCATGATAATGTATGGTCCCAACCAATTAGGTTGAAACTTATCTTTTTTCTTGTGTTCAACATTTGTGTTCTTTTGATTCTCTTTCAAGACCAAATCACCAATATAAAACTCCTGAAGGAGAATGCACTTGTTGTATCTTCTCCATAATCTATTCTAATAGGTTTGAAAGTTTTCTAGGGTAACCAAACACTTACCATCACTAATTTATAGTTCTTACAGCCTTGAGACCCTATATTCCTCATCATCTTCAATGTGCTCTAGCTATACTCACAATGATGGCAGCTCAATCTTGATTGGGATAATAGCTTTTGTACCATAGATAAGGGAGTATGGAATGGCTCATGTTGGGGTTCAATGACTAGTTCTATAAACCTATAGGGTAGGAAAGATTTGCAAGTTCCAATTATGGCCAACATCATTGACAATATTCTTTAAAATGACTACAATGGTCTTGTTTGATGCCTCAACTTGTCCATTGCCTTACAGGTTATATGGACTTGATTTCTTGTGCTTGTTATTTAATTTTGTGCAAAGAGATTTTAAATCTTAGTTTACAAAGGATACACCATTATCAGATATAAGGTGAGTTAGGATGCCATATCGATAAATGATATGGTAAAGAATAACTTTGGCAATTTACTTCTCGATAACATAAGTGAGAGGAATGGCCTCAATCCACTTAGTAAAATACTCAGTATCAGTCAGGATATGCTTATGGCCATCTTAAAATGTTGGGTTTATTTTATCAATGAGATCGAGGCCCTCAAGTAGAGAATGTCCATGGTGTTATGATCAGCTATAGAAGTAAGGAAGGTGCATGTATCAAATTTCCATGTTGCTGACAAGGAACGCACTTCCTCATATAATTACAAGCATTGGTTTCCATTTTTAGCCAATAATATCTTATTCTGAGGAGCTTCTTTTCCAAGAATACATCATTGGTTTGGTCCCCACACATTCCTTCATGAACCTCCTTCAGTGATAGCCTGGATTCTCTTGAAGATAAACAATGAAGAAGGTTCCATTATAGCCTTTGCAATAAATCATGTTTCCAAGGAGAGTATAACATGATAAATGGTGAAGGAAGATGATGTAGGGGCATCCTTGTGGATCCCAATATGGACTCATTTTTGATTGATTTTATCTAGTAAGTGTTTTTTAGGTGTATTAGGTCCTAATTTTGCCCTAAGAGTGATCAAAGTTAGTCCAAGTTGCATAAAATTTGAAATATGGAGTTTCCCTCCAAAATGACAATTTTGAAAATTTTAATTTCTTAAGCTTTGTAAAAAGGGTTCCATGCATTATATAAGGTTGGTTAAGTTAAAAAATATGTAAAATAGGTGTCCTAGAGGTCTGAAGAGTTTTTAAAAGTTCCTAAGTGTCTTATTATTCTATAGGGTAAGATCATACATTGGTCATATTGGTAAAACATACAAAAATACAATGTACTTTAAAGGAACCAACATGAGAATAACTCCAAGATTCAATTATGTTATTTGTAAAAGGTGGCAGAGTAATTTTAGAGGAATTATTAAGGTATTCCATTTGAATGAGATAGATATGGATATGTGATTAATGAATCTTGATGATTAAAGATGACTAAGGAGATGAAATTTCTGAATGCATTTTGAAATTATATGGCTGTGACTGAGCCTTATGCTAGTTTGAATCTACAACATGGTAAGAGATAGTATGTTTGATTATTTATAATGTTGAATAATAAATTATTTCATCTTTTTTGAGATAGTAACTCCAAAATTGAAGCATAAAAGTTACCTTGCTGAGATATTCAGGTCTGGAATAAGGTTTGGGTCATAATAAACTTGTTCATACATTTGCATGAGTTTTTATTCTTTTGAGCATTGAGTTTTGAGGATGGATAAAATAAAGACATTATTGATGTCTTAATAAGTTATTTAGATTCGTTTTCTAGCAGACATGAGATTGGATTTGTCTCATAGTGTGAAAAACCCTGATTTCTTGTTGAACTGCCGTCTACAACATTGAATCCTATAAGTCTAAGTTTCTTTATTTTGAATCTTGATATGAATCAAGATCATTAGAAAAAGGTTTTAAAATGTTCATATAATATTTTAATACCCTCCTAGTAGGGTTTGGATACTGTTGGTAATGTTTGAATAACTAAAACCCTACCTAACCCTATGTATACCCTATTTTCTGCTAAGGTCACAATCAAGAATGACTGAGAACTTCATGTTGTGAGTGAAGAAAGGGTTTTGGAGACTTTATTAAAGAAATAAAAAGATTAATATTAATTATACAAAACTTTTCAAATAAGTTTTTTGGTTTGAAACCCTTCATAGACCAAGATATAGCATTTTTATTAGCCTCGACTTGCTTAATCTTTAAAAACCCTACCAACTAGGGTTTAGCCTATTGGGAGAAATCCAACAAGTGAAAAATAATATTTTTTTGTAATATTATGTAATTTTATGTCCCCTAACTAAAACATGTACTTATAATATTTTATAGATCAAGTAGTATGGACTTCTAGCAAAGGGTGTGGAAAAGGGGCTAAAAAGGCCTAGTTTGGAAGAGCTACAAGAGAGAAAAGTGACTTAAAGAGAGAGATAGGACCTAAAATTTTAACCACAAGTTTATTTAAATAATATATATGATTAATATTGGATATTCATCATATATTTTAATTTTTTAGTACTAACTACTTTCAATTAGATAGGGCTACAAGGAAAGCTTGTTTATAAGGCAACATTGCATAAGGAGTAAGTGGGTGTTGAGATAGTTGAATAAAGGGTATAGGGATTTATTTGAGACTCTCATAATTATTAAAATTATCTTGAAATCTAATAAAAATATTTTTATCTTGTTTTTTGCATGTTTTTTGAACTCTTAAACCTAAGATAATAAGGAAGATTTCATTTTTCAAGGACAAGAAAGTGAACACTTGTGCAAGCTCTGCATCATTTGGTATCAGAGCATAAGATGGTTAGAGGAAAATATTAATAAGGATTAAATTAAATAAATTCAATGGCAACTTACATCATCTCAAAAAATTTAACAAAATATGGCAAATTTACTTATTGAAATGAGGAACATGCTGGCTAGAAAGGAAGCTATGGAGATAGCTCAAGGAAGAAGGGTCATTGCTGAAGAGGACACTGATAGAGAAGAGGAAGATCCTAATGCATAAGAGTAGGAATAAAGATAATATAGAGTGTAGAAAATATTGATCAAATCCAAGATGAAGATGGGCTCAAAACCAAAGCTAGATGTGCCAATGTATGAAGGTAATCTAAATGTGGATGAGTTGGTGGATTGGATAGAAGCCATGGACAAATATTTTGAGTATGAAGAGGTAGGTGACACCAAAAAAGTGAAATTTGTATTCATAAGATTGAGATGATGTGTTTCTTTATGGTGGGATGAAATCCAGGAAGAGAGAAGGAGAAGAGGTAAAGCCAAAATTAAATCATGGGATAGGATGGTGGTGAAGATGAAGGCAAAGTTAATGCCTAAGGATTAACATACATATTTATTTATAAGGTTTTAGAATATTAGACAAAAGGAACATTTAGTGAAGGAATACACATAAGAGTTTCATATATTGACAATCAACACAGGACACTTGGAAGAAGATAATGAGAAGGTAGAAAGGTATTTGAATGGTGTCAATTTCTCCATACAAGATGAGATTAGTATATTGACATTGAAATCAGTTGAAGAAGCATGCCAGGCAGATTTGAAAGCTAAAAAAAAGTTGGCAAGAAGGCATACACAACAAGCAAAAGGAAGAGGCAAACAAGTGAGAGGAATAGGAGAGTATGACAACAAGCATGCTTATGAGGAAGGTGAAAGTAGTGGAAAAAGATAGGAAGCACAACCAAGAGGTGGTTATAGAGGTAGAAGACCATACTATAGAGGTGGAGATGCTAGAGGAAGAAGAACTAGTGGTTTCTTAGTAAAATGCTTCAAATGCAATAATTATGCATGCCATAAGTATTGGGAGTGTCTAGAGGAGCAACAAGAAAGGAGTTATAGAAATGAGAGAAAAAATCAAGTGGTACAGCCTACAGAGGAAGAGAGTATTGAATACAATTCCCAAATGGTAGAACTTGAATAAGGAGAGGCACTCATGATGAGGAGGACATTTTTGAAGCCACCAAAGAAGCAAGATCCTACACAAAGGAGAACACTCTTTAGGATAACATGTAATTCCCATGGTAAATGTTGAAAAATGATTATAGATTCAAAGAACATGAACATATTGGTTTCCAATGAGATGGTAAGCAAACTTGGTCTTAAAAGATTGCATCATCCTACACCTTACAAAGTTTCCTTGCTTCAAAAAGGGTATAGTGTGCTTGTTAATGAATAATTCTTAGTAGATTTTTATATTGGAAATATAAGGAGCAGGTCATGTGTGATATCATTCCTAGAATGTGTGTCATGTATTGCTAGGAAGGCCTCGGCAGTTTGAAAGGTGAACTAGTCATGATGGGGTGAAGAATACCTATTCTTTGGAGCACAAGGGAGTCAAGTATACATTATTGCCTTTGAAAAATGATGATAAAGTTTTTGGATTCTACTCTAAGGTATTGGTTTTAGGTTACAAAGATTTGGTGCAGCAGGAAGATGAAGATGTGAAGATGGAAGAACAACTCAAAGAGATTGAGGCAGCCCACGTTGAGGAATGTGAACCATTGGAAAGTAAGGAATTTTTCAATTAAGTTAGTGAATGAGTTTTTTGAACATTTAGTGAATATTTTCAGTTGTGATTTCATTGAAGGAGTAACAGGGAAACTCCAATGCATGAGGGAAAGTCTTGATAAGGAAGGAGGTGAAAAAGAGTTGAGTAGTGTACAACAAGTCCAAGAAGGATAACCTAGTGAAGGCAAAGGTATGAGAGTGATGATTCAAGACAATGATAATATGGAAGTGAACAATCAATCCTTGTATATATATAGTTTAAGGTCAGTTATGAAGGTGATATGCAACATCCATTCAAACACTTAAGCAATCAGATGGCATGCAAGGATTCAAGAGTTGACATATATGAGATGAAGTGTACCAAGCAAGAAGAATGGGTTAAGGATGAATAAAACACATTTGAAACATTAGCGTCATGTGAAATAAAGTTTGAGATGAATCATCTTGAAGGAGTGGAAGCATGGTTTGCACATTTAAAGTAAGCAACAAAACACAACAATAGTGTTTTCCTTGACAAGTTTGTTGCATGTGCAGGTACACCAATGAAGAATAAAAAATATATGAGGCATACTTATGGATCCCAGGAACATGTTCACCTATATGAGAGGAAAATAGTAATAAAAAATTTCCATCAAGAGGTACAAAGCAATTAAGGAGGAGCAAACACCAAGTTGACATATATGGCAAAATTACTTCAGCTTGGTAGTATGATGTAGGGGCATCCTTATGGATCCCAATATGGACTCATTTTTGGCTTGATTTTACCTGGTAGGTGTTTTTTAGGTGTATTAGGACCTAATTTTTCCCTATGATTGATCAAAATTAGTCTAAGTTGCATAAAATTTGAAATATGGATATTCCCTCCAAAATGACACTTTTGAAAATTTGAATTTCTTAAGCTTTGTAAAAAGGGTTCCATGAATTATATAAGGTTAATTAAGTTTTAAAACATGTTCAATAGGTGTCCTAGAGGTCTTAAGAGTGTGAAAAAGGCCCTAAGTTTCTTCTTATTCTATAGGACAAGATCATACATTGGTCATATTGATAAAACATACAAAAATGCAATTTACTTTAAAAGAACCAACATGGGAATATCTCCAAGATTCAGTTATGTTATTTGTAAAAGGTTGTGGAGTTAGTTTAGAGGAAGTCTTAAGGAATTCCATTTGAAGGAGATAGAGATGGATATGTAATCAATGAATCCTGATGAATAAAGATGACTGAGGAGATGAAATTTCTAAATGTATTTTGAAATTGTATGGTTGTGACTGAGCCTTGTGCTAGTTTGAATCTACAACATGGTAAGATATAGTATGTTTGATTATTGATAATGTTTAATAATCAAATGTTTTCTCTTGTGCGAGATAGTAACTCAAAAATTGAAGCATAAAAGTTACCTTACTGAGATATTCAAGTCTAGAACAGGGTTTGGGTCATAATAAACTTGTTCATACAGTTGCATGAGTTTTTTATTCTTTTTAGCATTGAGTTTTGAAGATGGATAAAATAAATCCATTCTTGATGTCTTAATAAGTGAGTTGGATATGTTTCCTATTAGATAAGAGATTGGATTTGTCTCATAGTGTGAAAAACCTTAATTTCTTGTTGAACCATTGTCTACAACATTGAATCCTATAAGTCTGAATTTCTTTGTTTTGAATCTTGATATGAAGAAAGATCATTATAAAAATGTTGTAAATTGTTCATATAATATGGGAAGACCCTCCTAGTAGGGTTTGGATACTGTTGGTAATGTTTGAATAACTAAAACCATGTCTAACCATGTGTATACCCTATTTTATGCTAAGGACACAGTCAAGAATGACTGAGAACTTCATGTTGTGAGCAAATAAAGGGTTTTGGAGACTTGATTAAAGAAATAAAAAGATGAATATTTCCTAAAGAAAAATTTTCCAACAATTTTTTTGGTTTGAAACCCTTCATAGACCAAGATATAGCATTTTGATTAGCCTTTGCCTACTCATTCTTTAGAAACTTTACCAACTAGGGTTTAGTATTTTGGGAGAAATCCAATCGGTGAAAAATCCTCATTTTTTGTAATATTATAAATTTGATGTCCCCTAACTGAATCATGCACTTATAAGATTGTACAAATCAATTAGTATGGACTTCTAGCAAAGTGTGTGGAAAAAGGTCTAAAAAGGCCTAATTTAGAAGAGCTACAAGAGAGAAAAGTGACATAGAGAGAGAGATAGGACCTCAAATTTGAACCACGGGTGTATTTAAATAAGATAAAGGAGATTTTAATATTGTAAAGTCATAATAGAGTGTAATTTTTTAGTACTAACCATTTTTAGTCAGATAGGGATACAAAGAAAGCTTATTTGTAAGGCAGAGTTGTATAAGGGGTAAGTGGGTGTTGAGATAGTTTAAATAAAGGGTATAGGGAGTTATTTGAGACTCTCTAAAAGAGGATAAGGATATTAAAATCCAATTTCAATATTTTGATCTTGTACTTTTTATGGTTGGTGAACTCTTAAACCTAAGACAAGAAGGAAGATTTCATTATTCAAGGACAAGAAAGTGAACACTTGTGCAAGCTCTGCATCATTAAGTGATGCAGAGCATTAGGGAGAAGTCTTAATAATAACCAACATATGATTCTTTGTCTAATTTATCTTATGCACCCACTTGTTTGATCTTCAACACTCTATTCCTTTGTCCATCTCTTCTATTTGCATTGGGGTTGTTTGCCTCATTCAGTTGTATCTGTGCCATATACTTCTAGAGAATCTACTTGGTGTCCTTGAGTTTATATAAAACCCAACTACATTCACTCTTCCTCAACTTTGAACTTACCTCCTTTTTGCAATCACTCATACACTATATCTTTAAGCCAACATACTTCTTAGGTCTCAAATCTAAATCTGGGGTTAGATATTAGAGACACTCAATCTTCTTGTTGTGATGATATTGATTGATTTTAAGGCATCCCTCTTAGTCTAATATACCCTTTGGTTCCCTCTTCAACTCTCTTTTACATTCTCTATTGACACCAAACTCTTACAAATATCTTAATAGGTACCATCCCCTAGGTTACAAGGACAAAATGCTTGACTTGGATAACAAAGGTTCCATTTTATCATGGAGGAGTTTTAGATGATCCATTCACACACGTTTGAACCACTTTCATCTGTCCAATCACATCCACTATATCTTTCTCCACATTGCATTATCAATGGTCACTCTAGGCTACTAACCCTATTTTGGCCCTTTCTTTTGGTTTGTCAATCTAGGATTTCTCATCAATGTCTTATCAATAAAAACCTTTCTTTAGGCCTAATTAGGCCTATTCCCAATCCTTATATGTTCAAACCATACTATTCCATACTCAATCAAGCTCAATCCTTTTAAATTAGTTAGGATACATCTCATTATGTAATAATACAAAGTTTTATGGAATTTGGATAGTTAAATCTCTTTTTATAGGCAAAACCCTAAAACTAGGGTTTATAGGGCACGTACCTAGCCGAGAGAACATGAAAATCAATATCTAAAACTATATTGATCTTATAGGGTTCAAATAAACTTGATAAGGTTTGTTTAAATCCCTTACACCTTGTCCAAGGGTTTATAACTCTTCTTTTTCCTAATCCATACTCAAAACATTAAAAACTCGATCAACTATGAGAGAGGAATGACTATATATAGTAGGGTTTAAGCTTTAACGAATCTTAATGATCTATGTAAAGATATTGGAGCCTCCATCCACCTTGTTACATCTGTCTCAACCTATCTCAATCATTAGAATCAATAGAAATAACTTTTTATCAAGAAATGTTAGTACATGTCATATGACTGTGCACGTCTTGATAGATTATTACAGTATTGAATGAACCAACAAACACAATGGTAGCATTACACTTTATGAAGGATTTAAACACACTCTTTCCACTAAAAACACACTAATATAACTTCATTATTTCACTCTTAATATGTTAGGTTGTGGAGCTAAAAGCTTCACTGATGCAGACATGGAGGAGGTTACTGAGAGGTTGTTGAGTTGTAGAGCAACTGACATCGGTCTGATCAGTCGACGTCAGTCATATACATTGAGAAGAGCAACCAACATCGGTCAAGGATCAGCTGGCATCGGTCACCTCCAGGTAGACAGGGATCGACATCGATCACCTGTGCAATTCCAGAACTACCAGTTCATGGACAGTTAGTTAATGAACCGGTTGTTTGCATGTTAAGAGGCTAATTTTAGTCTTGAACTGCAGATCTAATTATTGTAATTGGATGCCTAATTATTGTTTGCATTAGATCTATATAATAGACTCATGGGTTGTATTGTAATGTGTGCTAGAAAGCCATTGTGCTTGTAGAGAGAACAAGAGTAGCTCCTCCTAGTTCCAAAGGGGTGCTGAGTGTGTATGATCAGGGAGAGTTGTAGGTTGTGCAAGTTATACTAGAAGATCCATCGAGGTACTGGTTGAAGAATCATGAGGACTTGGTGAGGTAAGGACAAGGGTTCTTCAGGGTGTAGAGATATCTACGTGGTAAGTAAGGTCTGGTGATTTGTAGGTTAATGCAAGAGCAGGGAGATCTACTTGGAGTACGGTTGTGTACTTGGTGTACTGGTAGCATTGTTACTGACTGGTGGAGGTGAACAACAACTTTGTATTGGAGTTGATTGTTGTGACCGTAATTGAGAGAGTGAATTGTTGAAGGAGAATTACTGGTGAGCCCTAGAAGTGTGGGAGCTCTAGAGGTGTGAGAAGAAGTGTGGCATCTTCTTTAATGTATTTCCTTCTGGATGAGTATTAATACAATTGGGTATTGTCTCTCATATTCTGTGTTGTTTCATATTTCTAGTTACTTATTCATTCTGGTTAAATTCTGTGTTTAGTTGCTTATACAGAGGTAATCATGTGTGCCCTTAGTGGGCAGTAGAGGATCCTGACACGTGGTATCAGAGCTAAGGTTACAGGGAGCAAGTTTTGTGTTTGATTATAGGTCACTCTGAGGGGTTTTTGATTGAGTGGGAGTATAGAAATGGCAGAAGAAAGTACACTAAGAATGGAGGAATTCAAAGGCATGAATGGTCAATTACGGTGTTATGGAAAGAAAGAGCAGGTAAAGAAAAATTGTTGGTTGGTAGCAAATCAGCATGAAGGAACTAAAGAAGCAGATGTTGCAGGTGTTGTTACACAGGATGCTCTGGGATGTTCTTTGGATAAAGTAGAATCTTGGTTTATAGATTATGTTGCCTCTTTCCATGCAACCCCAAATAGAGGGGTTGGTGAGCCTTGTCATAGTATTGGCAAAGGGGAAGTGTGGCTGAAATTACAGATGGCCAACACATGGGTGTTGAAGGAGGTCATGCGAGTCCTAGTCTTGAAGATGCGGCTAATTTCTTTAGGAAAGTTGGGTGATGAGAGATGCATAGGAACTCTCACAGTGGATTCTTGGAATGTTACCAAGGATGCACTTGAATTAGCATGTGGTAAGAAAGTAGGTACACTTTATCTACCTGCTTGTATTACTGATTCCACTTTTGTTGCACAGGTGTGGCTTTGTAGGCTTGGTCACATAAGTGAGAAGGGAATGGATGTTCTTAAGACAAATGGAAAGAGTTCAGCTTCGGAGAGCATAGACCAAGATTTCTGTAAGCAGTGGGATGCTACAAGAAAGGATTGGATTTATTGCAGGAAAAGGAAGACTGATGTATTTGACAAACTTAAGAACTGGAAAGCCTTGGTGTTCTTGGAGGAGATGACGGACAGAGATCAGCAGATGGGGTTGGATACCTCTGAGCAGGGCAGTTTGGATAGGGTTTTGATCCAAAGAGAGCTTGTGGGTAAAAAGTCATCACTCACAGGCATACACAGGTACCGATGTCAGCTAGGGGAAACCAATGTCGAACAGACAGGTGCTGATGTCGATCATGTGCAGACCAGAGGAATCAGTGGTGTCAGGTAGGTGGAGACTAACATCAGTAGGATAACCAGCGTCGATGACCTAGACAGTCGCATAAAACTGATGTCGGTCAGATGCAGACTGTGTGGTGACCGAGTTCAGTCACTGGAACAGATTCTGGGCAGACAACAAGCTATCAAGGAGTCTCAAATGCCCATGGGGATGACTAAAAGTTTAAGTTTGCCTCAAATTTGTTGTTCCTCTTCTTTATACTCGTTGCTCACTACAGAGCAGGAAGGATCCAGGAAACAGTGGGAGCATGGCATGAAAAGGATGCAGAACCAAACGGGAGATTTGGTAGCATTGAGTGAACTGTTGAAGGAGAATTAATGGTGAGCCCTAGAAGTGTGGGAGCTCTAGAGGTGTGAGAATAAGTGTGGCATCTTCTTTATTGTATTTCCTTTTGGATGAGTATTAATACAATTGGGTATTGTCTCTCATATTCTGTGTTGTTTCATATTTCTAGTTACTTATTCATTCTGGTTAAATTTCGTGTTTAGTTGCTTATATAGAGGTAATCATGTGTGCCCTTAGTGGGTAGTAGAGGATCCTGACATAATACCTATAATATTTCATATTCAACATCTTACCTTCAATACTTGATAAAAGCAAACTATGGACAAGGTATTAACAAAATTTTGTTTGTTTGATTCATGCCAAGCTACAAGGTCTTAGGGACTTTCACATATCACAAGGTGTCTCTTGGTAATTATAAACATATAAAAATGTCTATGTACTATCCAATCCACTACCTTTCCATATTCCTTTAGTTTTATACTCATTCCACATAACCTTTCCACACAAAAGAAGGGTCCTCCTCTTAAGTTCGAGAATTATCATTTTGTCAAACAATTGGACTTCAATACAATGTATTTAATTACTTACTACATTAATAATGAAATATAACATCCTTTCTAAGAAACTTGAAGTACAAACCCATGCTTAAGGAAACAAGGTTATATATCAGTCAAGGTAGAGTCTGCCTGTAGCAATAGAATCACTATGTCATTATGACAAGTGCATTGGACTCCTCACCTAGTTTGGGATTCAAACAACCATGTTACAATAGATACCATCCTTTATTCAATATCTAACAAATCATTAAACTCTATTTTTAGACCCAAATATTTACCTTCATAACTTGACTGTGACATTAGTCCTTAGGTTCTGTATAGGTACAAGAATCTACTTTATGAGCTCCACCAAATTTACACTCACCAATATTTATTCCAATATACTGATGATGATATATATATATATATATATATATATATATATATATCTTATACCCAAACATGAGTATTATTCAATCAACAAGGGACTTAAATAACAACACTATTGGCTAAGGACTGTGATTCATCTTCTTTAGTCCATACCTGTAATCATACATAGCCTATGTAGAGATGGCCTTCAAAGTCCATCTAAACATTGTAAATACATGCAAAGATTCAATCCACAAAAGCTTGCAATTGACACAACCAAAATGTTCTCCTTATCTTTATTCATTATTTCAACATCCATTAGATATAGTCCACACATGGAACTAATTTCTTGCTTGAGGATTATTGCTTTTTATTACACTTTCAGGGTCCCTTTCCTGGAGATCTCTCTCCTTTATGCCATTCTCTTTTCCACACACAGTGACTCCTCTTCTTTCAACAAAGGTTCTTGGTTAGTTACCAAAACTACTTCTTGGGTTGGTCAACCCAACTCATGGGTGAGGTTACAAAATAAATGTATGATTCTCAATTTGACAACTTAGACCTTTAGGACTCCCATCACCCTCTATATTACTTTATTGACTCCATTGAACTCACATTGATCACCTAAAACCCTTATACATGTATTTAGCCTTTTTAGCTTCTTTACAACATTTGAATTTTAAAATTACCATTTTGGAGGGAAAACCTCCAATTCAAATTCTAAGCCATCTCATGGCTTCTTAAGAAATCTAGGACCTTTATTATACCTCTTGGCATGTACTACAACCTTGAACACTATCTTTTTGACTAGATTTGACTCTTATAGACTAAAACACACAAATGAGGTTTTCTTGCCTTGATGCCCCTGCATCATACTCCCCAAGAGGGAGAAAAATTGAGCCACCTTATTTCTTTCTTGCCTTCCAATTTTTCCTTTGATGGTCCTTCACATGTTCTTAACTATTGTTCAAGTGTTCTTGCTCCTTCTTGTTTGCCAATCGCTTACTCTTCTTCCTCTTTGCCTTATCTAGCTTCCTTTTCCATGCATCTTCCATCTCCATCAAGTACTTCAACTACTGTAACTCCTTACATGCTGTGCTTTCTACCTTTTCCAAGTCATCTTGATCTCCATCATGTTCAACTACAATCAACTTGTGTTCATTATCTTTCCTCATGCTCATTTGATAGTTTGTCTCCTCTTTGTTTTCTCGTGTTTCTTACTTGGATAGTGGATTTTGCTTCTTGTTCTTGATTTATTCATATTCATGAGGCTCTATTAGCCTTTCATGCATCTCAACATTTGTCCTTTATTCATCTAAACTTTCCTTTTCTACCTTTTCTTCCAACTCCTTCACATTTTGATGCTTTGGCCTTTTAGCCTGCTCACTATGCAAGAATAATTTCTTGTTCCACTCATTCTCTTCAAAGTGCATTGTTATGTGACAAATATTTGGGCTCCCACATCCATTTTTATCAAGTACAAACTCAGAATTAGCTTGACCCATTGTGAAACTCACCTTGTTTGCTTCTTCATGCCTTATTTGCTTGTCAACTAACTTACTTGTTTACCTCTTTGTTTGCACAACTCTTAGTGCTTATCTTTGTTGCTCTTCATGTGTCCTTTCATTGATATTTATCTATTATAAGGCACCTATTTTAATCTCATTTAATGGAGTGAACAAGTCCTATATCATCTTCAACTCCTCTTGCAACCTTTGTGCAACCAATTCTCCTAAATCTTCATCAAACCTTGGTGTACTTTGTTCTCCACTATCTTGGGTAGATTCTTGTTTGCCTTCTCCTTAGAATCACTCATTCTTGATATTCATATCAGCCTCCTTTGGCTGAATATCATCTTTCTCAAGCACTCTTGGA
Organism: Torreya grandis; assembly: GCA_037957365.1. Classification (NCBI taxonomy): domain Eukaryota; kingdom Viridiplantae; phylum Streptophyta; class Pinopsida; order Cupressales; family Taxaceae; genus Torreya; species Torreya grandis. The sequence goes on from JARHVA010000400.1 coordinate 1,911,301, forward strand.
GGTGCTTCTTATTTAACTTGCTTTGTTATACATTCATCCATCAATGTAATGGTTTTGTTGTTCCCAAAATCAGCTACGTTTATTTTGTGGATAACCCCTACAAAACTTGTTTGTTTCGTAATCTATACTCTAAGTTCATCATTCAAGATAAGATTCTCTTGATCTCAAGTGAAGTTGACTGACATCTTGGGAAAGATTATAACACTCCCTTGTCATGATTTCTTGAAAATCATGAAACTCGTTGTAGTCTTTATCTGATCAAAATGTCAAATTTTGATCATTTTTCAAGGCATTAGCAAATTTCATTTTCTCCCTTCATAGGCGGCACTTTTCACCGCTCTTGCATTTTATTTTATTTTATGCTTGGGTGGCAGTTTTTGCCGCTCTTGCATATTTTATTTATTTTTCATGCATAAGCACATTTTTTGCCGCTCTTGCATTTTTCTTCTTCTCTCCATGCGAGGGCGGTGATTTTTGCTGCCAGTGCATGGATTTCACTGTCCTATGCAAGGGTGGTGATTTTTTCCACCAATGCATGGATTCCCCTGTCCTATGTGAGGGTAGTGATTTTTTCCACCAATGCATGTGTTCCCTTGTCATGTGCAAGGGTGGCAATTTTTACCACCCAAGTAGAGTTTTTTTTAAACCTTGATTTTTGCATGGCATTTATGGCTGCACACACCAAGTTGGTAAAACTCATTTTGGGGCATTTAAATCCCATTTGATTTTCATTTTGATCATTTTAAAATTTCCTAGACTCCTCCTTGCAATCATTCAACTGTGCAAGCGAGTAAGGTTACAAATTCACCAAGTATCGAGCTTAGGACTTCGAGATTGTTGGGTAAGTCGTTTTGCTTCTAAGTTTTTGTTTTTTGAGTTTTATTTTCCTTTAGGTTGGGTTTTTCATTTTTGGTTTTGTTTTTAGTAGTTCAACTTTTATTTTTTTGGTTTTGCTTTACCTAAGTGGGCCTTAGTGGCTAGTTCCACCAAACCTCCTTTCGTGCCCTAAGTTATCTTGCATATCAAGTCAGTGTCTTGACCCAACTTAAGTTTACCCTCACCAAGTCTTGATTGAAAATCACCTTAAACTTCCCGCTAAAACAAACCATTTGCATTGTCGACTTTTTTACCACTTGCAAGTTATAAACTTCATTGTTAAACAAAGTGTAAAGGTGGTTAATTTTACCACTGAAGCATTCCCTAACATTTCTTGCAGTGGTGGCAAATTCTGCCACTCTAACATCATAACATGAAAATCCTTACTTTATGCCATAGCATAAGTTTTCACCACTCCTACATGTTAAACATGCCTAACTGGTGATTTTTGCCTCCCATGCAAACTGAAGTTTCTCCTACCTACAATGTCGGCATTTTTTACCACTTCCACATGCAAACCATATGTGAGGGTAGAAAATTATGCCGTTGAAGCATAATACAAATGTTCCCCATATGCAAGGGCGGTGATTTTTGTCACCCATACAAACACCCTCTCAAATTTCCTAACTCTGAGATATTTTCAACTTTGCTTTTTTGAGCCCACTTTCCTCTAGTTTTCTGGCCTACTTGCACTTTATCCCTTTTAGGCACATCCCCATGGTCATGATCATCAACATGTAGTTTTCCCAGATTGCCATTATTTCTCCTAATTACATGATCATGACTTTTATTGTAGTTTCTTCTGTGGATCCTTCTTCATCGATATTCTTTTGGTAAAAGCCATTTCAGATGATTGAGTTTTCTCTGAAGAAGTCGAAGGCAATGAAGTATAAATATCAAGGTGTTTTTCTAATCACCTCAGTTACTTCTAATGTTGATGACATTAGAGATACAGAGATTGGTCATGTGGACATGGCTGAGTTTGTGGAAAGAACTAAGTCAAGCAATCCTAGCTACGAAATGAAGAAAATAATTGACAACAATATTCATTTGGTATCTTCTTCCCCTATAGTGGCTCACAACACAAAATTTGTTCTCCAATGTGCTCAATTCTATAATAAGGATACCAGAGATGTGTTAGATGCTAGTAGTAATGTGACAATTAGACTGGATCCTAAGTTCCTTGATAAAGTGTTCATATGCCCCCTACTATAGAAGTGATAAAGCTTGATTTTGTTGAAGCACAAAGAGAATATGACAAAGATCCTAAAAAGTGAAGAAACTAATCAACAATAAATGGCTCAAAACTCCAAGGGTAAATTTGTCAAGGTGGACATGGAGTTTTCCAAGAAGTGACTCTACAAAAGAAGTTAGTTATCTGATAACTCTTCTCAGTAGGATAAGAGGTTTACCCTCTTCCTCATAGTTTCATGAATGGATGTATCCCTTCATCAAGATAATTATCCAAGGCAAATAAATCATCTTCTAGGGGGAACAAGTCAGCAACACTTTGCATGAGTAATTGATGAAGGTATCCACTACCTTCAAATTCTACATGACGTCTTACCTAGTCTATATTGTACCTTCAATGAGAATCTTTTCAGGTTTAACATTAGAAGGAGATAGGAGAGTAATCCCAGTGTATCAATACTACTCTCAGTTAACATTGAAGGGTTTTATTCATCATTTCAGGAGAGTAAATGATGCTTTTTTTTTAGTATTTTTATGTCTTTTTGATCCTCAATTAGAACAAAGAAGAGTGTCAGATGAGGCCTGGACAGTTGTGAATGATTTTGGATGCATGTTCTTACAATTTCTTTCTTTCTCATACTAAGGGTTGGCTTTTTCCAAGGTCATCCTTATATGCTTTCGAGATTCCCCTCAAATAAATTGGTCTTAATATAACTATGTAGACAAATGATCATCATGCATAATAAATAGATGGAACTCAAGAAGCCTGATTTCATGTTCCCAGTTGAAATTGGTAGGTTTTCAGTGTTAACCACTAGAAAGGCTAGAGCCATAGAAACTGAAATGCAACTCATGACCTTGAAGCAATTCAAAATAAGACCAAATTTTGATTACAGGGGCATAAAGGATATAATTAGGAGGAAAACCCAATTTCATGAACCTATGATTGAAAACATTTGGGTAGATTTGAGAACAGTGGAAGATGTCAGGAAAATGCGACTACAATAGGTTATCTCTTGAGCAGATTGAATATATGGTACTTGTTGATAGCCCTAAGAATTTAGTGGATGATGGAGATTTGATTAATGATAGATACAATACTAAATATATTTCCAATGCTCCTCTTCATCCAATTCAATGGTCACTAAAAGAGCTGACTTCCTTGAGGAAAAGATTTGAACTTATATTGGCAAACACCAATAATGGGTTAGCAAATAAAGGAATTACTTTGAAAGAATTCATCACAAGTTCAAAAGCTGAATTTCAAGAAGAAATAAGAAGAAAAATAGTAAATAACATGAAGAACAAAAGTGATATCCCTTCTTCTTCCAAGCCACATAAGCCTAAGATCATATTTGTGACGAAGAAGTCAAAAGTTATTGAAAAAGAGTCAGAAATAGCAGATATGGAAGTTGAGAAATAAAGCACTGAAGAACCAACGATGGAACTGATGGAGACTAATGATAGGCCTACAGATCAACTAGAGAAGGAGACTTTGTCTCCACAAGGGAATGTGCAACAAGAAATAGGAATCTTTTCTTCCCCGGTTGACACACCTATTACAATTCCTTCACCTATTTTTCCAATTAATCTTCCCTTTTCTGGATCACCCTCTCCTTCCAAAATAATTTTTGACAACACTCAAGACACTTTTGATGAAATTCTTCATTCCTTAGGGTCAATTCCTAGTTTGTCATCCCCATATTTTGATATTGAAGATAGTTCTACTTTTGATCACTCAAGAAAAGGTGCAGTTTTTACTAATACTCCACCTATTATTTCCACTACTAGTGCAAGTGCAGTTCTGATAATGCCAACAATGGAGATAGATCCTAATGTAAGTACTTTTGTGCTCCCACCATGGTTATCAGCATATACACTCAAAAGGAAGAAACAATCCATCTCTCCAGATGATTTTGATTTCAATAAAATGGTGCAAGTAAAAGCCAAGGCCCTAAATAAGCTAAGGATTATTTCAAAAATGATTGGGGATAAGGGACACCAATTTTTAAAAATTACAAGACCTCCATAGGATGTAAACATTGAAAATTTTGATATAAATGATTACTCTATCTCTAGAGTTGATTAGGTAAGGTAACTCATGAAAGTGCTAAGAGTGATATTCAGTCGGCCATGGACATCTTGATTTAGAAATTTGACAGAGAGAAAGAAATGAAGGATCACTACAAAGCCATGGTGGAAAAATTGATCGTAGTGGTAAGGAGAATTACTTTCACTCCAGAAATAGTAACTCCTGAGGCCATTTCCATAGAAGACCCCGTTATTCAGAAAGTGGAAAAGACCTATCTCAAAGGGAAAGTACTTGAAGAGTACTTGGACAAGATGCATGCACAAGGAGTTTCTTTACTCACAAAGTTATTTGAGAAGACAGATAAAATGATAAAAATAAGAGAAAAACTTGATGATCTCATTAATGTTATTTCTCAAGATATTGAAAGCATAGAAAAGTATCTTGACAAATGGGTGGATATGAGGAAACTAAAAATAAGCACTCTAATGTCAATTAGTGTCATTACTGATAGAGACTCTTATATTGAAACTAAAGAGGCATTGACATAAAGGAGTTGGGTGCTCAAAGAGTTAATCAGTGACCTCAAATCTTCAAGAAAACTCAGTGAACAAAATGATGTCATTATTTTGCATAAATTGGAGGAGCTACCTTGCAAACTTACATCACAAGATAACCAATTCCTTTCAGTAAAATAAATGATTTGGGAATTTGAAGGTATGTTCCAAAAAAAATTGAAGATAAGGCATTTTCAATAGCCTCTATGGATAATATTATGGATAATCAGTTAACTCTAGATAATATAAAAACTAGGTTAACTAGTCATGCTAAATAAGTCATAGCAGTAAGAGATACCATAGTCAGAGCTAAGATGATTTTCAAGAACACTGCTAGTCCAGACAGTATCAGGATGTAAACAACAATCACTATGTATGATGCTCACATGAAGAAAGATGGGGATACAAATTGAAACTATTTTTCCCTTGATCTAATTTCCACTTTTTAAGTGTACTTTTGCAACCGCTTTGGATATTTTTACATGTACTTATTTATATGTAATTACATGTAAAAATATAAGAAGTCCTAAGTCAAAAAGGACTCTTATCTTTGACTCAGTCAAAGTAATTAGGTTTTTTCTAAAAATTCTCAAGGCCTCTCCCTATAAATAAAGAGACCTCTATTGTAATTATAGATCTTGGAGTTATTAGAAGTAAAACTCTACCAAAATTGAAAGGCATTTTGAGACTTTGAGCTTAGATTGTAAATCAAATTTTATCAAGTGAATAAAAAAAAAAGTGACCTTTCAAACTTTGTATTGGAATAAGTTGTGTTGTGTAGGAAATTGTTTTTTATGTCCTTTTCCTAATACAATCTTATCTATTTGATTAAATAAGTAGAGTGAGTGAAAATAATTTGAAAGATGTTTTGAAATTGATTATGGAGACTTTGTGCTACTATAATTGTCTTTAGTTTATGTTTTAGTGTCTTAGAACAAAGGATATTGAAAAGACTTTGAACTACTTATTCCTTTTGTGATCATATACTTCATTGTAATTTTTGGTGAAGACTTTGGGTTGCACCTCATTCTATTGTGTTCCAAGTTATAAATCAGCAAAAGAAGCAATGATAGGCTTTGTGCTCTCATAGGTTTCTTATGAATTCAGTTAATATCAATAAAGTTTTCCTTTAATTTGAAAACATCATTTCTAAAAAAAGAGAAATAAATGATATGATCTCACCCCTGAGTTAATATTTAGTTTACATTAGTTTATGATAGTTTATAGGGAACCTCCCCTTGCTGAGAGGAGAGATTTATCTCATTACACTATGGCTGATATAACCATTTTGCCTTCAGTTAGCTGATGAAAAAATATTCACCCAATAGTTTTCTGGTGACTCTACTGGGGAAAAATGCACAATTTGAAGCCTCACACTTTGAGTTGAAGCATTTTCAGTTCTTTTCCATTTTACATTATGGTAGATACATGGTATACACAAAGCTAGAGAGCTCGAGGTATTATTGATCCTATATTTGAATTCATATAACAAAATAATTTTGATCTCTTGCCTCTATGATGTCACCTTCAACGAATCAAGAGTTTTCCTCCTACCAATGCCATATCTCTAATACTAGGGGAAACTTCTAGTCTTAGTGCTAGTAGGGTTTTATCTATTCATATTCCACAAAGGTTTGTTATCCCTCTTTTTAATCATCATATCATGGCAGCCCAAGGCCCTTGGGGTAACACTTTTGGCCCTCTAAATCTAACCCCACCTTTGCATGAGCTACCTTATAGTTCGAGAAAGAATTTTTCCAAGTTCTATGGTGATGGGAAAGTTCACCCTGATGTGCATATTACAACTTTCTACATAGCTTGTGGTATGATATGCATTGAATATGAAGATATAGCAGTAAGACTTTTTGTAGAAACACTAAAAGATGCTACCACATATTTATTTTATCATCTTCAAGCTTAGACTATAATCGATTGGAACACTCTTAAGACCAAGTTTGAGGTTAGGTTCAAACCCACAGAAGATGCACACGCCTTATTGCCTCAACTTACACAAATGAAGAAGGAGAATCATGAGCCTACGAGAGACTTCATCACAAATTCAATAAGTTGAGAAACAAGATTCTTGTAATTACTCAACCAACACCAAAAAATTTAAGTGCTTCTTTATCAATTCTCAACTTCTCGAAGTAGATTTTCTGTTAAGGCATGCTGGCCCTGTAGATCTTTCTGTAGCTCAGATCTTGGCTACCAAAGTCAAAGATGATCTCATCCTTGCAGGTAATATAAGAAAAGGTTCTTAACAAAAATAGATTTTCCTCTTCTACCAATTTTTTTTATACAAGCACCACTGATCCTATGGTGCAAAAGTTAGCAAATTAATTGCTAGCACTAAAAAGACAAATGTCCCAAGGTATATCTTCTTCTCCTTATTGGGATATACCGAGGAGGACATTTCTCAACAATTTATATCAAGATAATGCTGCCAAAAATCAAGGGCAACCTAATCATCTTCCTCCCACATAGGGGAAGCTTGCCATTGAAGCAGCACTAGTCAACTCAGTAGTTGATTATTATGAAGCTGAACATGATCATTCTTTCCAACTTGAGTTGGACCAAGAAAATGATGCTAATCTCTTTGTAGAAGCATAAAAATAATTAGTTGGTGACTCCGCTATTGGTTTTTTGAATTACCAAGACGAAGTTAAAAAAGGAGAGGTGTATGATGGAGCATATGTTGTTTTTACTAGGTCTCAAAATTAGTCAACTCAACAAGTTGATAAGGGAAAAGTAAGAGAAGAACCTCAGGTAGTAATCTCAATTGCTAAATGGGTAACTTTGCTACATTTTCAATCAAAGGACCCTGTGGCAAATAAGCAAGTAAGTACCTCAAGCAATATTGTACCTTCTGCTTCTATTCCTCAGACCAGTACCACATCAAATAAAAATTAGAATGATAGACTTCCTTCCTCCGTTTATAGTTCATTATAGTTATTCAACATAATTGATCATGCTAGGAAGACCAAGATCAAAATGTCTGAAGTCAAATACTTACAAGCTAATCTTGAACAATTGATAGGTTAGTTTAATACATCAAAAACAAAACCATCCCTATAAGACAAGATTTTCCAAAAGTGACCCAGGATCCCTCAAAGAAAAAATCCACCAAAAATAATCTTGTCACTACTCCTCTTGTTTCCCCTAGAAAAATAGAACCTTTTTATGTTTCTCTATTGATAAATGGTCATAAGTTGAGCAATCGTATAATAGACTCTGGAGCCTCTGATAATGTTATACTAGCCAAGGTAGCAGATTCTCTCGGTCTTACCTTAACTAAGACTTTTGGGAGATGTTTTTCCATGGAAAATAAGCAAGTACCAATTTTGGGTTAAATCAAAGATGCCCAATTTGTATTTATGAATTTTCCAAATAAAAGGATTAAGATGACAGTCTTAGTGGCTGATGTTCCAGCTTCTTATGGCATTTTGCTTAGACGTATTTTTTGTAAAGATGTAGGTGGAGAGTTGAACATGGATCTATCTAAAGTAAGGATACCTGTTAAAGGCATCATACAAAATTTACTTCTTGAAAAAAAATTAAATATATTGTTACCCAAATGTCCAACCTCGAATCTTAAATTTTTTTTGAATCCTCAGGAATGGGTAATTATTTTCTATCCACTGAAGATGTTTTTAATTCATCAAATGAAAGTTCATTAGGTGATAATTCAAATAGAAAATTAAAAGAATTTTTAGAGAAAAGTTTAGATGAAAAGGAATCTTCCCTCATTAATGAAGAGGAATATTTAAGAAGATCAAGTTCTAATGAGGTTTGGATTTTAGAATTTGATGGCAGCTGCTCCTCTACCAATTCTGGAGCTGAAATTGTTTTGATATCTCCACAAAGAGATATTTTCTCTTGCTCATATAAGTTGTAATTTGACAATACCAACAACACCACCGAATATGAATCATTGTTGCTTAGATTGAAAGTTGCTGGTGCTAGAGGTGTTAAGATTCTTCATGCCCGAGGAGATATTGAATTAGTGGTTTGTCAAGTAAGAAATCTATATCAAACCAAAAATGAAAGATTGTGACATTATCACAATCATGTATGGGATTGCCTTGAAAGTTTTGATGCTTTCAATATTTCTACAATGCCAAGAGAGTTTAATGATCATGCAAATTTATTAGTTGTCTTTGTAAATCTCATGGTTCCTCATAAAAATTTCAAAGGAAACAATTACACTATTGAGCTGGTCTTTCGACCAAGTGTACTTGATAATGCTAACCATTGGTAGGTGTTTAATGGTGATAATCAAATTATTGCTTTTCTTGAAAAGATGGATAGCTTTGAGGAGCTCTATTTTGAAGGTAGTGAATCTCTACCATGGGAATCATTTTTTGAAATAGATTCACAAATTGGTAAAGAGTTTTTTCAACTAAAAGAGAATAAATTTCCAAAAGGTTTGGTTTCTCTTGAAAATCTATTTGATAGGCATGACAGATATATCAAGCAACAGTAACAAATGGATTCAAATTTCGCTATGGAGTTTGATCAAGTGAATTTGAGTTCGGAAGCAGATCCCAAAATATCAACATTAAGAAATGTTGCACTACTCATGAAAAGTTCAAATTCATTACTCTTCTTCATCATTACATTAATGTTTTGGCATATTCTTATGATGATTTGAAATCTTTCAGGTCTAAATAAATTTAGCATGAAATCCCTCTTAACGCTGGGTCATTACCTCACAAGTAGAAATAAAGGCAATATAGTCCCAAAATATCAAGTACTATCCTTTTTAAGATTTAAAAGATGTTGAATGCAAGAATAATTTTTCTAATTCATCATTCCACCTAGATCACAAACATAGTTCTGGTAAGAAAAAAGAATGAAGAAATTCATATCTGTGTTGATTTCAAGAATCTCAATCAATATTCTCTGAAGGATAACTACCCCCTACCCATCATGGATCAAGTATTGTAAACAGTAACTAGCTCAGAAATGATATCTATGTTAGATGGTTTTTCTGGGTATAATCAAGTGGAAGTTAATGAAGCAGATCAATATAAAACTGATTCCACTACACCATGGGGCACATTTGCATATCGTAGAATGCCTTTTGGTCTGATCAATGCTGACAACACCTTCTAGAGAGCAATGTACCTTACCTTCAAAAATGAAATAAGGAAGTTTATTGTGGTGTATCTTGATGACTTGAATATTTTTTCCAACCATCATCCTAATCATGTGCATCATTTACAATAAGTGCTAGAACGTTGTCGACAAAATGGTATTTCTTTCAATCTTAAGAAGTCAGTTTTTGGGGTTATAGAAGGTAGACTTATCGATCACATTGTATCCTGAAAAGGCATAAAAATCAACTCAAAAATAGTCAAATCTATTCAAAATCTTACTCTACCTGCTAGTAAGACTGTAGTTCATTCTTTCTTTGGAAAGGTGAGCTTTCTATGAAGATTCATTCCTAAATTTACAGAGAAAACTCGCCACATTGTTGACATGATGAAGGGTAAGGCTACTTTCCATTAGACTAGTGGAAGGCAAAGTGGCATTTGAAGATATCAAGAAGGCTATTGCTCATGCTCCAATCTTGGTTTGTCCAGACTATACCAAATATTTCATAGTACACAACTATGCTTCTAAACATACACTTTCAACCATTTTGATTCAGTAGAATGAAGAAGGTATGGAATCTCCCATATCATTTATGAGTTGTCCTCTCAAAGCTCATGAATTGAAATATTCAAACATGGAGAATCATTCTTATGCCATGATTAAGGTGGTAAAACATTCTCCAATTTTATATCTTAAATTCACATATTGTTATTCTGGTGCTTCATACAACAATAAAGTCTATTTTAACTCAACAGGAGTTTGGTACTAAAAAGGGCAATTGGATTGCTAAAATTCAAGAGTTTGATCTTGATATCAAACCTACTAAGCTTGTGCAGGGAAGAGGTCTCTGTCAATTGATTTTTGATAATGTACCAAAAGAAATTGAACATGAAGAAATAGAAGTTAAGGACATGCCAACAGTTTTTTTTGTCACTACTACTTGTTGGGTGAATATTTTGTCACCAGCTAACTAATGGAAAAATTATTTCTCTTCAACTACAGCAAGGGAGATTGGTCAACCAAATGTGCAGGTTTACCACATCAAAGGAGGACAAATCTCTCCTCTCATAAAGGGGAGGTTCCCTATAAATATGAGGAGTTATAGACTATATATATATGCAAAAAATAACACTTAGGGGTAGGAAAAAACCATTCATCTCTCTTTTTTCAGAGATGATGTTCAAAAACAAAGGATAAATCTAGGTGAAAACACTTAAGGCACTTTTCTTCTTCTAGAAGTGGTCTTACAGCAAATAACAAGAGTTCTTTCTAATAGATAATTGGTAACTGGTAACAGGGGGTGTAGTAACCAGCAAAAAAAGGTGTAGCACAAAGTCTCCACCTCGACTGTCCAAGAGTGAAATACGAATGACAATGAGGGCACAAATTCATCCCAAGGTCCTTTACATAGAAACAAATAGAGAACACACTAAAGACAATGGTGGCAGCATAAAGTCTTTCCATAGTTGGCTTCAAGACACCTTCCTGATTACTTCCACTAGTTTTGCTTATTTCATTCAATGGACAAGAACACATTCAAGAAATAGACATAAGAACAATCTCCTAAAATGACACAAGCTATTATAGCATAGAGTCTGGAAGTAACCTGCTTTCTCATTCATATAAAAAAATATGATCAATAATATGAGCTCAAAGTCTCAGTAATCACCTCTAAATTTTGGTAGAGTTTTTACTTCTATAACCAAAAGATATCCTTGGTGAAAAGAAGAGTTTTATAATATATAGCAGCCTAGAAAGACTTGGCACTTTATTTCATAAAATGGCCCATGTTGCATTCAATGCCTTGAATGCATTTTTAGTTTTGTTAAGGGGCCATGCTGGAACAGGGCATCTACCTTAACTGTGGCTTGTCAATTCATCTCAAAATATCTTTTTCTCTGCATGGGTCATTTGACCTTTCTCCCAATAGGTTCACAGTTGTCCCCTCGCTTTCTTGTCAAGGAAGAAAAATAAGCCACACCTTTTAATGCTTGTGAGCTCAGATGTCTACTTGGCAGACTATTCCACCTACTGGAAATAACTCCTACGTAGATATTTCTAGTCTTTCCCACTTTCTTGTTGTGATTTGAGCTCTCAGGCTATCTTTTCCCTTTTTATTGGCTCTTTTGGCTCCCCCTTCAATTGGTCACTGAGTTCACTCTTGACTTTTGTCCTTTTCCAGCTTTGTCTCTTCTTGATTTTATCTTTTCTTAGAATTTGAGCTCTCGGGGATATCTTTCCAGCTTTATTGGCTCCTTGTGCTCTTCTCTTAGCAGTTCTTCCTTTTGGCCATAAGGCTTTTGAATGCATTTAGGTCTGCACTCAAGCCTTTAAAGATCAATAGTTATTTAATTGCTATAAATATGACATTAGTGTGCCTATCATCATTTGAAAGCCAATGGCTAGTTTATTACCTTAAATTTGACAGCTTCGAGGACATCACCAGACATCTGGATTCCAACAGCTAGTTCATGGTGCCCAACTTTGACATCCACAGGCCTGTCACCCTTTGGTCAATTTCTTTAGCTTTATTTCCTTTAGATTTCCTTCGATCGAGCTTAGTCTTTGAATCCTTTTGAAGGGAAAGTGTCCTTTCAAGACTTGGGGGAGGTCCTTTTCTAGGTCGTCGAGAGCCCCCCGCAAGGGTACATGCCCTTTAGAGTTATTTAAGTGGCCTTTTTCTTCAAATCCTTCAGACAAAATGTCAGAAGGAAATCCTTCAGACATTTTGTCTAAAGGATTTCTTCCTTTGTCTTTCTTGCTTATTCCCTCAGGCTTGTGCTTTCGGGTGAATTCCTTCAGACAAAAGTCTGAAGGAATTCCTTCAAAATTTTATCTAAAATAATTTGGCTTGTCTTTTGCCTTGAACAAATCTGAAGGAATTCCAACTTTTCTGCCTTGTTCACTTTTTTGAAGAAAACCTTACCTTTTTAGCCTTTTGAAACAATCCATTTTGCTCATCACCTGCCCTCCACAAGGGCTATTTGATCTCCAAAATTACCTTTCAAAAAAGTCACAAAGGTCCTTTTGGCACCTAAGTGCCCTCCGCAAGGGTAATTGTCCTTCAAGATTTTGAAAGACTCCTTTAAACTTCCCATCGGGCCTTTGATCATTCCTTCAGACAAAATGTCCAAAGGAATTCCTTTAGACAAAAAGTCTAAAGGATTTCACTTGTAAAATTCCACCACAGAAAATCCCTCTGAAAGATATCTTTTTTGTTCCATTTGTCGTCTGTAAGGGCACTTGTCCTTCAAGCTTTGGGACACCTTCCTTTGAACCTTTCGATTGAACTGACTGATTAAAATTGCCTAAGTGTTGGGAACTTGTTTCTTTCCTATAGAGTCCATAGAAATCAGCCTACAGAGTCCATAGAAACAAGCCTGTAGAGTCTATAGAAATAAGCTTATGATGTTCGTAGAAACAAGCCTGCAGAGTCCATAGAAACAAGCTTACAGAGTCTATAGAAATAAGCCTGTAGAGTCCATAAAAACAAGCCTACAGAGTCCATAAAAATAAGCCTGTAGAGTTTGTAAAAACAAGCTTGTGGAGTCTGTAGAAATAAGCCTATAGAGTCCGTAGAAACAAGCCTGTAGAGTCCGTAAAAAAAACTTGTAGAGTCTGTTAGCTGAAAAAGCTTGAATAATGGAGAATTTGAATACTCAGAATAATTTTTTGAGAAGGAAAAAGAGAATTTTGGCCTGCAGGACCAAAATAGTTCATATGTTGTCCCAAAATGAGTGATAAATTTTGGGAACAATAGCTAGCTCTAGTTGGGGAGCTTCCTTCAGTTGAAATTTTGAAACAGCTGAGGGGAGTAGAAACTAGAATCTCTAGTGCCTTCAAGTATGCCATTGGGATATGGAGTCATGTTAACCAAAAAAAAAAGGTGCCAAAAATGAAAATGAAAAGCACAAAACATAACTAAAGACTATATAAATATACATATATACAGATGATCTTATCTGATACTTTAAGAATTAAAGTGCTTCAGATGCTACCCATTATGAGGTAATGAAAATGGCATTCCATCCTGATAAACTAGCAAAAAACTATTTTCTCCCTAGAATTGATGATGGGTGAATGGAACTCTCCACCAGGAATCACATTTTCTGTGCATTCCTTTTGGTTCTCTCTTCTTGCACCATGGCGAGACGTGGTCTCCAATCTGAAAACCATAAATCCTTGCTCTCTTGGTGAAGAGTTTTTTTTCCCGACTTTGGCACGTAGCAGTATGGTCCACTACCATAGCTTATGGCTCTTCTGGTCCAGTGAAGCACATGATTTGATTGTCAACAGCAAACACTTGCCAATGGTTAGCTTTATTAGGCACACTTGGTCAAAAGACCAGTTTGATAGTGTACCTATTATCTTTGAAATCAGGGTGAGGAACCATGATAGTTGTAGGGACAGCCAATGAATTTGCATGATTATGAGGCTCTCTGGGCACTATAGAAATATTGAAAGCTTTAAAACTTTCAATTTGATTCCATACCAAATTACGGTAATGGCATAATCTTTTATTCTTAGTTTGACATAGGTTCCTCACCTAACAAACCATCAGTTCAGCATCTCCTTTAGCATGAAGGAGTTTAACCCCTCTATCTTGAGCTACCTTCAACTCAAGTAATAGAGATTCATACTCAATAGTTTTGCTGATGTTGTTGAACTGTAACTTGTATGAAGAAGGAAAAATATCTCCTTGAGGAGATATTAACACAATCTCAACTCTTGAATCGGTAGAGGAACAACTGCCATCAAATTCTAGTATCCATACATCATCAAAAGTTGACCTTACCTTAGATTTTTCTTCATTTGGAGGGGAGGATTCCTTTGGGCTTGCACTGTGCTCTCTCAATCCTTCTTTTGTTCCATCTAAGCCAATTTTTAGATTGTTATTTTAAGAATTTTTATCAGCTAAGATAGGAGCATCCTCTGTAGTCAGGAAGTAATTACCTATGCCTGAAGACTCAAATAGAATTTGAGCTTCAGGTGCTGATATTTGAGTGACCACATATTTTGCTTCTTTTTCAAGGAGCAATCTCTGCATAATGACTTTGACTGGGATCCTTGCCTCAGACAGGTCCATGCTCAACTCACCACCAACATCCTTGCAAAAATTTCACCCAAGAAGGATGTCGTATGAGGCTGGGATGTCAGCCACCAAGACTGTCATCTTGATTCTCTTTTCTAGGAATGCTGCAAATGCAAATTAGGTGTCTTTAATTTGTCCCAATAGTGGCACTTGTTTGTTCTCCATGGAGAAACATCTCCCAAATGTCTTGGTCAGTGTGAGACCAAGGGATTCTACCACTTTGGCAGGCATGACATTAACTGATGCACCTGAGTCTATGATGCACTTGTTTAGTTGATGTCTATTTATCGGTAGGGAGACATAAAATGGTTCAATCCTCCTGGGAGCAGGAGGAGGAGCAATGACAAGGTTATTCTAGGTGGATGTGGTAGTCACCATTGGAGAAATTGGTCCTGTAGGGACAATTTTATTCTTCACACATTCCACTAATCTCTCCAACTGCTCAGGGTTGGATTGCAAGAATTCAAACTCAAACATTTAAATTTTAGTTTTCTTGACATGGTCGACTATGTCAAACATCTGAAATGAATTAGGAATAGAGAAATGTAGTTCATCCTTTTGATTTTTAGGGGGAGGAGAACTGATTTATGAAATTGGAGTAGAAGGTGAAGGTTTACTTGAGGTACTTACTTTTTTAGCAATCACCGAGTCTTTTGGTCAAAAAGGTAGAGAAATTCCTCATTTGGCAATTGAAATTGCACGCTGAGCTCACTTCTCTATTTTTTCTTTATCAACTTGCTGGGCTGACTAATTCTTGGACTGGATGAACATATCGTATGATCCCTCAACTATTTTACCTTCACTTCTAGGTTCATCCTGGTAATTCAAGAAACCAATGTTGGAGTCACCAACTAATTCTTCTTCTCCCTCTGTGAAGAGATTAGTGTCATCTTCTGGGTTCAACTAATGTTGGAAGAAAAAATCTGATTCTGCTTCAAGATATCCAACTGTTGAATTGGTTAGAGGCACTTTAATGGCAAGATTTCTCTGTGGAAGAGGAAGATGATTTGGCTGCCCTTGATTCCTGGCAGCATTGCCTTAGTATGACTGATTGGGGAATGTCCTCCTTGGTATATCTCTATACGAAGGGGTAGATGACATCCCTTGTGCCATTTGCTTTTTAAGAGCAAGCAACTCATTTGCCAGCTTCTACACCATTAGATTAGTGGTGCCTATAGATGGATTTTCAGAAGATGAAGAAGATTTACCTCTGTTAGGATCTCTCATTATCTTTCTTACCAAGATAAGGTCATCTTCCACCTCAGTGTTCAAATCTTGAGCAACAACATGGTCTATGTGGCTATCACGTCTGAGTAGAAAACTCACTTCATGCAGCTATGAGTTGATGAAGAAACATTTAAGGTTCTCATGTGTTGGCTGAGCAATTGTAGGAATCATGTTCCTTAGCTTGTCAAATTTGGCAATGAAGTCCCTCATATGTTCATGAGGTTCTTTCTTCATTTGTGTGAGTTGGGCCAGTAGGGCATGTGCATCTTCTATAGGCTTGAACTTTGCTTCAAACTTAGCTTTAAGAGTGTTCCAGTCAGTCACAGTCTGGGCCTATAGATGATAGAACTAGTCTGCAGTAGCACCTTACAATGTTTCCACAAATAGCCTGACTGCTACGTCTTCATACTCCATGCCTATCACACTGCAGGCTATGTTGAAAGTTGTAATGTGTTTATCAAGATGAACTCTCCCATCACCAAAGAATTTGGGAAAATTCTTCGTTGAACTGCGTGGTAACTCATGTAGAGGTGGATTTAAATTGAGTGGGCCAAAAGAGTTACCCTAGGGGCCTTGAACCGTCATGATTTGATTATGTAAAGTGGGGATAATAAATCTAGGTGGAGTATGTATAGGCAAAGCTCTGCTAACAGCAAAAAAAGAAGCTCTGCCTTGTAGTAGTGACCTAGTATGGGTAAGAGGAAGACTCCTAGTTTGTTGAACTTGAAGTTGTGGAGGAAACAAATCAAAATTGCCTAGCTGCATCAACTCAAAAATAGGGTCAACAACACCTTGGGCTCTCTAGCTTCTAGTATAGCGTAGAGTTTTTAGATTGTAGAATAAAAATGGAAAAGAACTGGCCCTACTTTAGCTTGAAGCTTGAGGCTTCAAACTGCATGCTCTTCCCCAGTGGAGTCACCAAAAAATTATTGGGTGAATATTTTGTCACCAGCTAACTGATGGGAAAAATAGGTCTCTTCAACCACAGCAAGGGAGATTGGTCGGCCAAATGTGTAAGTTTACCACATCAAAGGGGGACAAATCTCTCTTCTCATCAAGGGGAGGTTCCCTATAAATATGAGGAGCTATATACTATATATATATGTAGAAAATAACACTTAGGGGTAGGACAAAACCATCCATCTCTCTTTTTTCAGAGATGATGTTCACAAACAAAGGATAAATCTAAGTGAAAACACTGAAGGCACTTCTCTTCTTTTAAAAGTGGTCTTACAGCAAACATCAAGAGTTCTTTCTAATAGGTAACTGGTAACTGGTAACAGGGGGAGTAGTAACTAAAAAAAAGGTGTAGCACAAAGTCTCCACCTTGACTACCCAAGAGTGAAATACAAAGGACAATGAGGGCACAAAGCCATCCCAAAGTCTTTTACATAGAAACAAACAAAAAAACACACTAAAGACAATGGTTGGAGCACAAAGTCTTCCCATAGTTGGTTTTAAGACACCTTCCTCATTACTTCCACTAGTTCTATTTATTTCATTCAATGGACAATAACGCATTCTTGAAATAGACATAAGAACAATCTCCTAAAATGACACAAGTTATTACAACACAAAGTCTAGAAGTAACCTACTTTCTCGTTCATATAAAGAAATATCATCAATAATCTGAGCTCAAAGTCTCAGTAATCACCTATTAATTTTGGCAAAGTTTTTGCTTCTATAACCAAAAGATCTCACTAGTGAAAAGAAGAGTTTTACAATATATAGCAGCCCAGAAAGACTTGACACTTTGTTTCATAGAACGGCCCACGCTACATTCAATGCCTTGAATGCATTTTTAGTTTTATCAAGGGGCCATGCTAGAATAGGGCATCTGCCTTAACTATGGCATGTCAATTCATCTCAAAATATCTTCTCCTCTGCATGGGTTGTCTAACCTTTCTCCCAATAGGTTCACAGTTATCTCCTCAATTTCCTGTCAAGGAAGAAAAACAAGCCACACCTTTTAATGCTTGTGAGCTCAGATGTCTACTTGGTAGACTGTTCCACCTATTGGAAATAACTCCTACGTAGATATTTCTGGTCTTTCCCTCTTTTCTATTGTGATTTGAGCTCTCAGGCTATCTTTTCCCTTTTTGTTGGCTCTTTCAGCTCCCTCTTCAGCTGGTCGTTGAGTTCACTCTTGACTTTTGTCCTTTCCCAGCTTTGTTTCTTCCTAGTTTTGTCTTTTCCTAGAATTTGAGCTCTTGGGGCTATCTTCACAGCTTTGCTAGCTCCTTGTGCTCTTCTCTCAGTGGATCTTCCTTTTGGCCTTAAGGCCTTTGAATGCATTCGGGTCCACGCTCAAGCCTTTAAAGATTAATGGTTATTTCATTGCCGTAAAGATGACGTTCACTAGCCCATCATCATTTAAAAGCCAACGGCTAGTTTATTGCCCTGAATTTGACGGCTTTAGAGATGTCACTAGACATCTAGATTCCAATGGCTAGTTCATGGTGCCCAACTTTGACATCTGCGGGCCCATCACCCTTTGGTCAATTCCTTTAGCTTTATTTCCTTTAGATTTCTTTCGATTGAGCTTAGTCTTTGAATCCTCTCGAAGGGAAGGTGTCATTTTAGGACTTGGGGGAGGTCCTTTTCCTAGTCGCCGAGAGCCCCCCGCAAGGGTACATGCCCTTCAAGGTTCTTCAGGCAGCGTTTTTCTTCAAATCCTTCGGACACTTTGTTTGAAGGATTTTTTCCTTTGTCTTTCCCGCTTATTCCCTCAGGCTTTTGCTTTCAAACGAATTCCTTCAGATAAAAGTTTGAAGGAATTCTTTCAGACTTTTGTCTGAAATAATTCATCTTGTCTTTTGCCTTAAACAAATCCAAAAGAATTCCAACTTTTTTGCCTTGTTCACTTTTCTTAATAAAACGTTACCCTTTCGATCTTTTGAAATAGTCTATTTTGCTCATCACCTGCCCTCCGCAAGAGCTGTTTGATCTCCAAAATTGCCTTTCGAAAAAGTCACAAAGGTCCTTTTGGCACCTAAGTGCCCCTTGCAAGGGCACTTGTCCTTCAGGATTTTGGAAGACTCCTTTGAACTTCCCGTCGGGCCTTTGATCATTCCTTCAGACAAAAAGTTCGAAGGATTTCACTTGTAAAATTCTACCATGAAAAATCCCTCTGAAAGATATCTTTTTTGTTCCATTTGCCCTCTGCAAGGGCACTTGTCCTTCGAGCTTTGGGACACCTTATTTTGAACCTTTCGATTGAACTGACTGATAGAAATTACCTAAGTTTTGAGAACTTGTTTCTTTCCTGTGGAGTCCATAGAAATTAGCCTATGGAGTCCGTAAAAACAAGCCTACAGAGTCCGTAGAAATAAGCCTACGGAGTCCGTAAAAACAAGCCTATAGAGTCTGTAAAAATAGCCTACAAAGTTTGTAGAAACAACCTCCAGAGTTTGTTAGCTAAAAAAGCTTGAATAATGGAGAATTTCAAAACAATTTTTTGAGAAGGGAAAAGAGAATTTTGGCCTGCAGGACCAAAATGGTTCATATGTTGTCCCAAAATGAGTGATAAATTTTGAGAACAACACTACTGATGAGTGGCATTCCAATATTTCTCATTTTCTTACCTATGGTGAGTGTCCTACCCATCTATCTTATAAAGAAAAAATAAATGTTAAATTGAAATCTGCTAACTACATCTTATGGGACAATGGTTTGTACAAAAGAAGTCTTGATGGAGTATTTCTTCGTTGCGTGGATCAAGCGCAACAAAGTAAATTTTTGGAGTCTTTCCATGATTTGGCTTGTGGAGGACATTTTTCTATACCTATGATGGCTCACAAGATTTTATGAGCCAGATACTATTGGCATACACTATTTCAAGATGCATACAATTAGGTTCGTAGGCGTAAGTTATGTCAACAGTTCATTTGGAAACCCAAGTTGGCCGCATTACCTCTCAAGCCAGTGGTGATTGAAGAACCTTTTCAGCAATGAGGTATTAACTTCATTGGCACCATGAACCCATCCTCAAGTGCCAGACATGACTATGTTCTCACCGTAACAAACTATTTTACCAAGTGGGTGGAAACCATTCTAGTTAAGCATGCTACTTTGGAAGTGGTATGTAATTTCCTTAAGAAAAATATTATTTTTTGATTTGGAGTTCCAAACAAGATTATAGCAGACAATGCCACTTATTTATCTTCTCATGAGATTAATTAATTTTGCTACAATCCTGAGATTATTCTTTCCCACTCCTCAGACTATTATCTGCAAGGAAATGGTCAGGTGGAATCAAGCAACAAGAATCTAGTTACTATTATTAGGAAACTGGTAGATGACAATCAGAGAACTTGGCATAAAGCATTGTTTGATGCTTTATGGGAAAATAAGATTACACCTAAGATGGAAATAGGTATGTCACCATTTCAACTTCTATATGGTCTGAATGCAGAGATACCAATTACCTTGGAATTACCAGCACTGAAGTTGGCAAAGGCAGTCGAAGATCAAACTTTTGAAAATTCTATTGTTAAAATGATCATGTACCTAACTGAACTAGAAGAGCAACAAACTATGGTAGTAGACCATATTTTTGAACATCAAAATTAGGTAAAGAAACTCTTCCACAAAAAATCAAGGATTCATGAGTTTCATATTGTAGATCAAGTCTTATTGTGGGACAAGAGGAGAGAAGCAAAAGGAATGCATAGAAAATTTGATTCCTTGTGGAGAGGTCCATTCACCATTCATCAATTATATGGTGAAAATAGTTTCTTACTAGAATATCAAGATGAAACACTATTCTCACTACCTCACATTGGGCAACATTTGAAACACTTCAATCCTTGAAGTATCGGATAAGTTCATTTGTACATTTGTATTGTTTTATATTTTTAGTTGTCTCTTTGTTTAGTTATTTGTGTCTTTTTCTTTTTAGTATCTTGACTCCATGGCCCAATGCCATGGATGAAGGCACTTAGAGACTGTATTCTACTCCTTTTGATCATTTCAAAGTTCAATTGATGGAAGTTCCCCATCTGGAGCCAGCTGTTGTTCCCAAAATCAGCTACGCTTATTTTGTGGACAACTCCTACGAAACTTGTCTGTTTCATAATCTATACTCTATGTTCGTCATTTGAGACAAGAATCTCTTGATCTCAAGTAAAGTTGACTGACATCTTGGGAAAGTTTACAACACTCCCTCACCATGATTTCTCAAAAATTGTGAAACCCATTGTAGTCTTTATCTGATCAAAATGTCAAATTTTGATCATTTTTCAAGACGTTAGCAAATTTTATTTTCTCCATACATAGGTGGCAATTTTCACCGCTCTTACATTTTTTTTAATGCTTGGGTGGTAATTTTCACCACTATTTCATATTTTATTCAATTTTCATGCATAAACAACATTTTTTGATGCTCTTGCATTTTTCTTCTTCTCTCCATGCGAGGGTGGTGATTTTTGTTGCCAGTGCATGGATTCCCCTGTCCTATGTGAGGGCGGCAATTTTTGCCACCAATGCATAGATTTCCCTATCCCATGTGAGGGTGGTGATTTTTTCTGCCAATGCATGTGTTCCCTTGTCATGTGTAAGGGTGGTGAATTTTGCCACCCAATTAGAGTTTTTTTTTAAACCTCAATTTTTGCATGACATTTATGGTCGCATGCGCTGAGTTGGTAAAACTCATTTTGGGGCATTTAAATGCCATTTGATTTTCATTTTGATCATTTTAATTTTCCTAGACTCCTCCCTATAATCATTCAACCATGCAAGTGAGTAAGGTTACGAATTCACCAACTACCGAGCTTAGGACTTGGAGATTGTCGGGTAAGTCATTTTGCTTCTAGGTTTTTATTTTTTGAGTTTTCTATTCTTTTAGGTTGGGTTTTTCTTTTTTGGTTTTGTTTTCAGTAGTTCATCTTTTTTTTTTTTTGGTTTTCCTTTACCCAATTGGGCCTTAGTGGCTAGTTCCACCAAACCTCATTTCGTGCCCTAAGTTATCTGGCATATCGAGTTGGTGTCTTGACCCACCTTAGGTTTACCCTCACCAAGTCTTGATTGAAAATCACCTTAAACTTCTCACCGAAATAAACCATTTGCATTGTTGACTTTTTTACCACTTGTAAGTTATATACTTCATTTTTAAACAAAGTGTAAAGGTGGTTAATTTTATCGCTGAAGCATTCCCTAACATTTCCTACAGTGGTGGCAAATTTTGTCGCTCTAACATCATAACTTGAAAATCCTTGCTTTATGCCTTGGCATCATTTTTTGTCACTCCTACATGTTAAACATGCCTAAGCAATGATTTTTGCCTCCCATGCAAATTGAAGTATCTCCTACCTATAGTGTCGGCATTTTTTGCCGCTTCCACATACAAACCATATGCAAGGGCTAAAAAATTTGTCACCAAAGCATAATAAAAACATTCCCCATATGCAAGGGTGGTGATTTTTTCTGCCCATGCAGACACCCTCTCAAATTTCCTAACTTTGAGATATTTACAATTTTACTTTTCTGAGCCCGCTTTCCTCTGGTTTTCCAGCCTGCTCACACTTTAACCCTTTTAGGCGCATCGCCATGGTCGTGATCATCAACATGCATTTTTCTTAGATTGCCAATATTTTCCCTAATTGCATGATCATGAATTTTATTGCAATTTCTTCTATGGATCCTTCTTTATCAACATCCTTTTGGCTAAAGCCATTTCAGATAACTGATTTTTCTCCAAAGAAGTCAAAGGCAATGAATTATAAATATCAAGGTGTTTTAACAATCACCTTGGTTACTTATAATGTTGATGACGTTAGGGATACAGAGATTGGTCATGTGGACATGGCTGAGTTTGTGGAAAGAACTAAGTCAAGCAATCCTAGCTATGAAATGAAGAAGATAATTGATAGCAATATTCATTTGGTATCTTCTTTCCCTATAGTGGCTCACAACATAGAATTTGTTATCTAATGTGCTCAGTTCTATAATAAGGATACTAGGGTTGTGTTAGACGCTAGTGGTAATTTTTGACGCTAGAGATTGCACTCGGGGCAAGGAGGCCCAGCTCCTGCCTTCTCCTCGTAACATGGAAACTCTCCTCTCACCTGTGGGACTGACAAAGTTGGAGGAGAGAGTCTCTAGATAAGGGCTAGCTCCCTTCGATGCATCGTGTTGTTTCCAGCAAGTGCAAAACACATATATATAGATATATAAAAGGGGGGGATGAAAAGGGAGAAAGATGTAGGAAAACAAACTACTCTAAAGAGGTGATGCACCAAAATAAGGTGACCTTCACACACTCACACTAAAACCAGACAAACACATACATACACTACACATTTGGTAGAAGGACCAAGCTGCTAGAAACTGGTAGGGAGGCCTTAATGGAAGATACAAAAAAAGAAAGAGATCACCAAAGGTGCTGTGAGACGCACACTTATGTAGCAACTTCCTCTGTTTCACACTTCTCAATTACTGCTCTTCTCCTTTCAGCTACAGAGATGGCACCTTGTAGATAACAGGTCTGCTGGTGTTGAACCTATGAGAGCATCAAGAAACAATGACCGGACATAGACAAACACTCAAGGCATACTCTGAAACATCTATCCAAATGAAGGTAAAAAACTGCATTTTATTTGATTCAGGTGAAATTTTAGCAAGGTTACGCCTGGCTAAAACTGTGAAAAGATGATTACAAAAATGACAAGTATCGAATATATATGAGAAGCAAAGAGGCCCATTTGGCGCTCTTTCAACAAGTGGCCATCGTGTCCCTTCAACAAGTTTCTCAAAACATTAATGAGACGTGGGCTTTGTCTGCTCGAAGTTCGCATTTTTAATGTCAAAATGCGGTCTATCCACCCATTAAATGTAAAATGGAGAAAACTGGTTACATTACTTAGCTGCTGCATCTTCTCATGATCAATTCAAAGGAACTATTTCACCTATTGGATTCACTTCTCAAATTGGTGCCACTTAACTGCTTGCTCATTTTGTGAATGTCTTCTTGTCCTTTTCTCAATTTTGTCTCTATCTAGCTTGTTCAGCCCCCAGGGGTGAACACTTAGCAGATCGCTGCATTTTAGCTCCTTTTGGTTAGCACTTCTTTATTTTGAACACAAATGGTTATTTCCTTTGGTCAAACTTGACATCCTCAAGGACGTCATCGGGCCTGCTGGCTTTTTTGTGGCTGCTGCACCTTAGCGCCTAGTTGGGCACTTTTCCTTGTATTCTTGGTAGGTCCTTTGGATTCAAACTGTCGGGTCTTTGTATGTCACCACAGAATTTTGTCTGTGGATGTTTTCCTACAGACAAAAGTCCACAAAAATTCATTCGCGCTTTGCCTTGTGTTAAGCCGTGCCCGCTCCTTTGCCTTTTACCTGAGTTTAAACTTTGACTGGATCCTTCCATGCAAATATTTGAAATGCCTACCCTCTCAAAGGGCACCCTTGACTATTAAATATCCTTCAGTTTGGGGCAGTCCCTTGAACCGAACCCATTGAGCCAAATTTTGGTTCAATGATTCAAGGTTCAAAGGAGCGCGTCGATGAACCAAAGGCCGATGAACTTCTCCAAGCTCGATGAACCATTCATTGAAACGCCATGTTGAACCTTTGACTTTGAACCAAGCCGCTTGAACTTTTGACTTGAACCAAGCCCATTGAACGAAAATTTGGTTCAACGGTTCAATGGTACGATGGTTCAACGCCACTAAACCAAGATGCTTGAACTAAGCGATGGATGAACCAAGTGCCGATTAAACCAAGGGGCTGAACCAAAGAGCGATGGTCTTGAAAATTGAACTAAGACTTAAACCATGGCTGAATGAGAATTGTGTTAAACTTGTGCAATCTGAAGATGACTGGCATTAAAATAGCAGGGGAAAAGTTGACCAAAATTTTGCATGTGGGCAAAATTGGTCAACAGATTGGCGACTCATAGTGAAGCATGCCTGCTATGCTTAGAATCCAGTTGCCTTGCAGTCCATTGGGCGCAGAGTTAGATGCAGCTATAAAAGAATTAGCAACAACCCCAAAGATTTGAGAATCAAATATGAAGCCTTTACCCCACACACAAAGGGAAACACACAAGGCTAAGAACACTACTTGTGCAAACTGCACTTAGGGAAAACGGGGAAAAACAACTGAAAACAAACTATTATATATAGCTAACCAGGAATGCCCACCTCCCTCCTGGATCAAAAGGAAAAATTCTTCTTAAGTCCCCTTCCTGGTGAGAATACTTATGGTGCTAGGCAATTAGCTGAATGGAAAAGAGAGTTGGTGACCTGCTCTTCTTACCTGTCACCTGATTTGGCTTGTACCTGAGTGGAGATTCAAACATGCTTCCAATGTATACGTACTCTATTTGTTTTTGGAAGCTTGCCTCCTGTTGGTTCCTCAAGCTGGTGTGTCTCATCAAGAAATCAATTTCTGCCCACTCATCACCAGAAGCCTCCTGATATGCATCATTGACTGGCTTGTTCTCTTCTGCCTCATGCTCGGGTTCCATGGTATGACCGTCCTCATTGATGATTTTGAAGAAAGTATCTTCAAATTCACCAACCTCTCAGAAGGATAAATCTAAAAGACTGAAGCCTCTTTGCATTCTTGTTTGAACCCCAATGCTACCTTCTCTGCTCTTATCTGGCTCATGGCCTCCTTGAAGAACAGTGCAGCCTGCCTCAATGTCTTCAGATGGATCATTTAAAATATGAACAAGAGGCTGTCCATGCTCCTCCATGTCACCTAAGGTGGTTTCCTCCTCATTCACACTCATGGAGTCTCCCTGATTAGTCATGAACTGAGCATACTCCTCTTCGCTTGCTTCCCTCAAGACAGGCTCCTCCTCGAGAAGGGGTGAAGTGGAAGGTTGATGGACGAACTCATGTGGAAGAGGAGGCAATCCTTAAACTAGAATCGAATGATTCTCCTCTTTCCATTTGGTCAGCACTTCACCTATATCAGGCATGGCCTAATAGTTCTCTTGGGGATGTGTAGGTGGGGTGTGTTCAGACATGGAATGTGATGTTTAGTCTGAACCATCCATTACTCATTAGCTGAGGAAACCTGCCTTGGAATCTAATTCTGCAATCCACCTATCCATATCTTTCTGGAAAAGCCTTTCTTGGAAGTCACAATCATCATCAAGAGTAGGAGCAGCCCCATCTTCTTCAAGGTTTTGAGCAAAACCTTTCCCTTTTTCCTCCTTCCCACCCCAAGATTCCATTGTTTTCTTCCAGCTCATGATCTTGGGATTGGAATCTTGCTTCTATAAACAGGCGGCAAATTTATCATTCTCCAGGTCCTGAGCTAATTCATGGTGTTCCTTCTTCCAATTTAAAAATGGGAGATCATGTTGAAAGACTTGAGGAGGTTGGGGAAGATTTGGGAGGATCTGCTCATGTACAGGAAGAGCTGTTTAAGAAGAGGCATGCTAAAAAGCTAGGTGCACAGGATTGAGGGTAGGATCGATTGATGCATCAGATGAGTCAGAATGAGCAAGGGCCATCTGATAGAAAGGATTCAGCATACAAGAGGGAGTTTTCTCTAGAATATGAGGGGGTAGACCTTGGGCCAAGATTTCTTGATTTTCATCCTTCCACTTTACCAACATTTCATCAATATTGAAATCAGCTTGTGGATTGGTGGAAAGGGTGTCTTTTGGCATCGGCTCCTCTGCAAGGTCTAAAAGCTCCATCTCTCTTTCTCTCAGTAGTCTCATCTTAGCCTCTAATTCCTCAACCCACTTAGCTAGATAATCCTCATTTTGCACTTCTTAGAGCTCGTGGGAAACACCATAGAGATGGGGAGTGCATGAAGATTGCCATGAAATGCAAGGAGCCTCTTGAAGGAGGTTGGAGGGAACTTGAGAAGGACTAACCTGATCTTATACCTCGCACTCTTGGACAATGTCTTTCACCCCCTTGCTGTTCCATGACTCAATCACTTGATTCCATCTCAAAAAGTTTGGATTGGGCATCTCCATTGGGGTTGATGAGGCCATAATGTGAGAGGGCAGCGAAGATTTAGATTCTACTTCCCTTACTGCCAAAATGGATTGCTACTTATAAAGGTTTGCCAACTCGATCTGTCTATCAAGATTAGCCTTAAACACAAGGTTTGCTATTTCGGAACTCTCCTCAACATAATTGGGGAAAGGACTTTGACAGGCTTGACTTGGCTCAAGAACAGGGGTTGTATATGACTAATATGACGCTTTGGGCAGCGAGTATGTAGGTTGATAGACTTGGTAAGGCTGCCTCTCATGCACACTCAGCTTCTCCTCCACAGATGTAATTAAACCGCTCACATCCAGCATCTCATTTGAAAGCATGTGCCAATTCGCTCTTTCAATAGGAGCCCATTCTTTCTTAACCTGATCCAATGCATTCCTCACTTGATGGACGATATGATCAAGAATTTATTAGCCATACCCCTTTCTAGTGTTAAGATCAATTACATATTTGTTGTATCCCAGCAGTGCTCACTTGAAGGCAGAAACTGGTTGATTGGCAAAAATATTGGGTTGAGTGGGAGAAGCGACATACTAAGAAGACTGAGCACAAGGGTGATATAGCTCGTAGCAGGGTTGAGACTGGCCATATTAGGCATGGTAAGGATTGTCATAAGGATGTTAAGGATCATAGCCATGCTCGCCGAAAAAAGCAGAGTCCATAGCTCTTAATGATGGGATTATACATACCAGAATGTTATTTCTTGATGGTATGGTACCAGAACTGCTTAACCAATTGATTTAACTCAGAGTCACCAAATGCTAGAAATAAAATTTGCTGTAACAGGACCAACATCAATCCTAAAACTCTACTGCGTTTAAAAAACTTGTGGTCCCACCGGGCGTGCCAAAACTATTGATGTTGGAGATTGCACCCAGGGCAAGGAGGCCTAGCTCCTGCCTTCTCCTCGCAACATGGAAACTCCCCTCTCACCTGTGGGACTGGCGAAGCTAGAGGAGAGAGTCTCTAGATAAGGGCTAGCTCCCTTCAATGCATCGTGTTGTTTCCAGCAAGTGCAAAACACATATATATAGATATATAAAAGGGGGGGATGAAAAGGGAGAAAGATGCAGGAAAACAAACTACTCTAAAGAGGTGATGCACCAAAATAAGGTAACCTTCACACACTCACACTGAAACCAGACAAACACATACATACACTACACATTTGGCAGAAGGACCAGGCTGCTAGAAACTGGTAGGGAGGCCTTAATGGAAGATACAAAAAAAGAAAGAGATCACCAAAGGTGCTTTGAGACGCACACTTATGTAGCAACTTCCTCTGTTTCACACTTCTCAAATACTACTCTTCTCCTTTCAGCTGCAAAGATGGCACCTTGTAGATAACATGTCTGCTAGTGTTGAACCTGTGAGAGCATCAAGAAACAATGACCAGACACAGACAAACACTCAAGGCATACTCTGAAACATCTATCCAAATGGAGGTAAAAAAAATTGCATTTTATTTGATTCAGGTGAAATTTTTGTAGGGCTGCACCTGGCTAAAACCATGAAAAGATGATTACAAAAATGACAAGTATCGAATATATATGAGAAGCAAAGAGGCCCATTTGGCGCTCTTTCAACAAGTGGCCATCACATCCCTTCGACAAGTTGCTCAAAACATTAATGAGACATGGGCTTTGTCTGCTCGAAGTCTGCATTTTTAATGTCAAAATGTGGTCTGTCCACCCATTAAATGTAAAATGGAGAAAATCAGTTACATTACTTAGCTGTTGCATCTTCTCATGATCAATTCGAAGGATCTATTTTACCTGCTAGAGTCACTTCTCAAATTGGCACCACTTGGACTTAACTGCTTGCTCATTTTGTGAATGTCTTCTTGTCCTTTTCTCAATTTTGTCTCTATCTAGCTTGTTCAGCCCCCAGGGGCGAACACTTAGCAGATCGCTGCATTTTAGCTCCTTTTGGTTAGCGCTTCTTTGTTTTGAACACAAACGGTTATTTCCTTTGGTCAAACTTGACGTCCTTAAGGATGTCATTGGGCCTGTTAGCTTTTCTGCGGCTGCTGCACCTTAGCACCCAGTCGGGCACTTTTCCTTGTATACTTGGTGGGTCCTTTGGATTTGAACTATTGAGTCTTTGTATGTCACCACAGACTTTTGTCTGCAGATGTTTTCCTATAGACAAAAGTCTACAAAAATTCATTCATGCTTTGCCTTGTGTTAAGTCGTGCCCGCTCCTTTGCCTTTTACCTGAGTTTAAACTTTGACTGGATCCTTCCATGCAAATATTTGAAATGCCTGCCCTCCGAAAGGGCACCCCTGACCGTTGATTGTCCTTCGGCTTGGGGCAGTCCCTTGAACCGAACCTGTTGAACCAAATTTTGGTTCAATGGTTCAAGGTTTAAAGGAGCGCACCGATGAACCAAAGGCCGATGAACTTCTCCAAGCTCGATGAACCATTCATTGAAACGCCACGTTGAACCTTTGACTTTTAACCAATCCGCTTGAACTTTTGACTTGAACCAAGCCCATTGAACCAAAATTTGGTTCAACAGTTTGGTTCAACCATTGTTGAACTGAGATTTGAACCGTTCCGTTGAAATTTTTATCATTGAACTAAGTATGTTGAACCTAGTCCGTTGAACCAAGAAATTGGTTCAACGGTTCAATGGTACGATGGTTCAACGCCACTAAACCAAGATGCTTGAACTAAGCGATGAATGAACCAAGTGTTGATTGAACCAAGGGGCTGAACTAAAGAGTGATGGTCTTGAAGATTGAACTGAGACTTGAACCATGGCTGAATGAGAACTGCGTTGAACTCGTGCTATTTGAAGATATTGGCATTAAAATAGAAGGGGAGAAGTTGACTAAAATTTTTCCTGTGGGAAAAATTGGTCAACAGTAATGTGATAATTAGATTAGATCCTGAGTTCATTGATAAAGTGTTCATGTGCCCCCTGCTACAGAAGTGATAAAGCTTGATTTTGTTGAAGCTCAAAGAGAATATGACAAAGATCCTAAAAAAGTGAAGAAGGTAATCAACAATAAATGTCTCAAGACTCCAAGGGCAAATTTTTCAATTTGGCCATGGATTTTTCCAAGAAGTGACTTTACAAAAGAAGTTGGTGATCCGATAACTCTTCTCAACAGGATAAGAGGTTTACCCTCTTCCTCACAGTTTCATGAATGGATGTATCCCTTCATCAAGATAATTCTCCAAGGTAAACAAATCATCTTCTGGGGAGAACAAGCCAGCAATGCTTTGTATGAGCAATTGATGAAGGTATCCACTACCTTCAAATTCTACATGACTTCTTACCTAGTCTATATTATAGCTTCAATGAGAATCTTTCCAGGTTTAACATCAGAAGGAGATAGGAGAGTAACCCCAGTGTATCAATACTACTCTTAATTAACATTGAAGGGTTTTATTCATCATTTTAGGAGAGTAAATGATGCTTTCTTTGTAGTATTTTTGTGTCTTTTTGATCCTCAATTAGAACAAAGAAGAGTGTCAGATGAGGCCTAGATAGTTGTGAATGATTTTGGATGCATGTTCTTATAATTTTCCTCTTTCTCGTACCTAAGGGTTGGATTTTTCCAAGGTCATCTTTATATGCTTCTGAGATTCCCCTCAAATAAATTGGTCTTAATGGAACTATGTAGACAAATGATCGTCATGCATAATAAACATATGGAATTTAAGAAGCTCAGATTCAAGTTCCCAGTTGAAATTGGTAGGTTTTTAGTGTTAACCACTGCAAAGGCTAGAGCCATGGAAACAAAAATGCAACTCATGACCTTGAAGCAATTAAAAATAATACCAAATTTTGATTACAGGGGTGTGAAGGATATAATTAGGAGGAAAACCCAATTTCATGAACTTATGATTGAGGATGTTTGGGTAGATTTGAGAACAGTGGAAGATATCAGGAAAATGGACTATAGTAGGTTATCTCTTGAGTAGATTAAATATCTAGGACTTGTTGATATCCCTAAGAATTTAGTGGATGATAGAGATTTGATTAATGATAGATACAATACTAAACAGATTACCAATGTCCCTCTTCTTCCAATCCAATGGTCACAAAAAGAGCTGACTTCCTTGAGGAAAAGATTTGAACCTATATTGGAAAACACCAATAATTGGTTAGAAAATAAAGGAATTAATTTTAAATAATTCATCACAGGTTTAGAAGCTGAATTTAAAGAGGAAATAATTCATGATAGGTTCAAAACCTATGTAAAATTGGCAACCATATAGTCTCTTTGAATGTCCTTGGCATGGACATTGTCCATCTTCTCTTATCTTCACTCTTTTGTGCTCTCATTGGCACATCTTTTTCCTTCTTGTTCTCTTCAATGAGAACCCTCAAATCTAATAACAATCTTGTGATCTTGTACTTTGCATGGTTGGTAAACTCTTAAACCTAAGACAAGAAGGAAGATTTCATTGTACAAGGACATGAAAGTGAACACTTATGCAAGCTCTACATCAGAAGAGTTTATGTATATTATTGGATAGGTTAGCTAGGAGAATGTGATCATGAAAGTAGTTATAGAGATCTTAGAACCATGGTAATTCAGGTGGGGGATTGGGACAAGCAATGGCACATACCCTTTCTGAATCTCATATAATATGTGTAGGCTATAAAAGATTCTCAATGAAAAATTGATACTCTTTAGCTATCCATCAATTTTTATCATGGAACCAATCATTGCCATTACATTGGCTAATCTATTTTTGGCCCTTGAAACTTGTTCAAATTATAGATATTTAAAATAACCTTTGAGATTATCAATAATTTTTTTGTAAGGAACAAGCTTGTCATCTCTGGTTTGATATTGATTAGTGGTTTGATTGATGATTAATTTAGAATCACCATAAACATTTAAACTCTAAATATCCCACTGTATAGCAAGGTGAAGCCCTAAAATCAATACCTCATACTCGACCATATTATTCATACAATGAAATTGTATATGAAATGCTTTGGGAATCAGATCCTTCTAGGGTGTAATTGACAATATGTTGGCTCCATATCTGTGGGATGTAAAGGAGCCATCAAAATATAGTTTCCATTGTTCAAGTTCTTGTGATGCTTGTTCTATTGTCATAATATAATCATATAGAAATTTTAATTTGAGCAGTTGAGTGTCTACCATAGGGGCTTTTATAAGTTAATCAACGATAACCTATCCCTTGATTACTTTTGATTCTGAAACTCAATGTCAAATTCACTTAGGAGCATGACCCACTTAGCTATGTGTCCTTGAAGAGCTATTTTAGATAATAGGAATTTAAGAGGATCCACCTTGGTGATGATAATAGTTTTTTTGTTTAGCAAATAATGCCATAATTTTTTAGTAGCAAATACCATAGTTAAATATGCCTTCTCAATAGGCATGTAATTATGTTCATAATCCACCAAAGTGTGGCTTAAATAATATACTACATGTTATTTACCTTGATCATCATGTTGGGCCAAAATTGCTCCTAGTGTATGCTCTTTTATTGATATGTAAAGAAGCAATGGTCATCTAGGTGTTGGTAATCTCAAGACTAGTGGATTGGCCAAATATGTCTTGAGTTTTGCAAATTTTATCTGACAATCATCAACCCATTGAAACGTGATCCCTTTCTTTAAGAGATGGGTAAATGGGTGGCACTTATCTGCCAATGTATAAATGAACCTACCTATAGATTAGATCTTTCCTTATAGGATTCATAGCTATTTAAGATTGTTTGGTGGAGGCATTTCCACAATGGCCTTAACCTTGGTAGGATAGACTTTGATCCCTCTTTTTGATATAATAAAACCTAGTAATTTCCCTGAAGTGACACGAAAGACACACTTCTTAGGATTCAGGCAGGCTTTATATTCATGACGCCTCTCAAAGATTCTTTGTAGAACATCAAGATGTCCAACTCTTATTCTTGATTTTGCTTGTATATTATCAACATAGTCCTCAATAATATCATGCATCATGTCATGAAAGATGACAATCATGAAATGTTGATATGTGACTCGAGTATTCTCAAGCCAAATGGCATGACTTGGTAAAAAAATGTTCCTCATGGAGTGGTGAAAGCAATATTGTGTTGATATTTTTAGGCTATCTTGATCTGATTATATCCATAAAATCTACCCATTAAGGATAGCATCTTGTACCCAACAGTCGAGTCGATGATGATGTCAATGTTGGGTAGAGGAAAATCATCTTTGGAGCACGCTTTATTTATATCTTTGGGGTCTTTTTAATTGCTAGGACTATGTTTGAAATCCTTTTAGAATAGTCCAGTGGTCTAATGAAACCTACTCTTAACAACTTTTACAATGCTACTTTAACCAATAAGGTGATGTGTGGATGCATCTTCCTCAATTTTTGATTGACTTGTTTGGAAATAGGGTGGACAACAAGGCAATGCATAACCAAATCTAGGTCTAAGCTTGGCATGTTAGAGTGTGCCCATGAAAACATGTCAATATAATCCCTTAGGAGGGATATAATATGTTCATGTTCTGCTTCAGTAAATGAAGCTCCAAGATAAATAATTTTGGGATCCTCATAGGTTCCCAGGTTTACTTCCGTTGTGTTTTCTACGAGGAATGTGGATCCATCTTCTAAAATCATAGGTAAAGTATGATCATGATAATCTTATTCTACTACATCTTCTTGTTTTTCCTCCCAAAGTTCTAGATAGTATGATGAATAGAAATCTGCCATCTCAGGTAAATACCAAGTAGCAAAAACCTCTAAAAATTGAAGAGCAAGATGCTCAAACATTTGCAATTGTTTTGAAGAGATTTGTATTAGCTATAGAACATGGGCTAGATGGACCTTCTGCTTCCTAAGGGTCAACAAACTTTCCTACCTGAGAGCACCTAAAATAATTTTTCACTCAAAGGCTTGTCTTTTTCTTTACTTTTTCCCTAATTAATGAGTGCTTCAAATAGGTTTTCATTTGAAGATCTCAATGTTTCATTTTTATTGTGACCAAGAAAGTTTGCTTGATATCCAAAGTAGGATGAAGGATCTAATGACAAATCAATGCCTTGTTTTTGATCATCAATGGAAAATACATATTGTAGGCCCACGTATTTTATAGTTGATTCTTCATTTTAAAACTCATCAAATCGTATTATCAAATTTTGTTGGTCCCAATCAATGAGTTCAGGTTGGAAACTGCATAGGGAATAATGAGGGTTTGCTCCAAGATGGGAAACTCCAATAAAGGTATGAGGTTATGCTTCATTAGGGGAAGCTCCAATAGTAGATCTTGCTTTAGTATGGGAAGCTCCAATAGTGGGATAGGTTATTACTTCAGGATGGGAAGCTCTAATAGTTAAGGTCAAAATAATTTTAGAATCAAATAGGTCTATGTCATCAAACTCATTGAAAAGGTTATAATGGGATGTTATGTTGCTACCAAGAGTCTTGTCACTAGTCAATTTAGAAGAATCACTATCAAAAGTTATGAGGTCATCCTAGGCGATATGAATCTAAGACCATGATTCAAATTAGGTACTCCAACTGATAAGGGTTCTAGGATTCCTTGGGCTCATGGGCCAAGGCCTTTTCTTGTATAATCAAGATGATCTATGATCTTATTAGGGATAGGATACTTCAGATTATGAAATTAATAAACAAGACCTTTAGAATATAACCAATCTCCCTTGGTAAAAACCTCTCAAACTTTATTTGGCATGATAGAAGGTACAAAAACCATAGGTGGTTTTCATTGTTTCTTCTTCTGTTGCCAAATCATGTTAGGTTTGTTAGGATTATTTGAAGGTTTAGGTTTATAAATGTTTTTAGAGTTTTAGGAAACTTCATAACATGAAAGGCATCCTTAAGATTGCACGTGGAAATTCCCACGTCTTTAATAACAACTTGCTTTACAAGAGTTATGAGAAATAGATCAGCTAACGTGGAAGCAAGATCACCAAGGTTGATATAATTAGATGGAAGTGGATGTGAAACTATAGCCTTGTTCTTCTTCACAATAAATTCAAAACCTATGTAATAGTTATAATTGTGGAACTTAGCCTCAAGATGTTTGCAATACTTGTAATGATGTTGGTAGATGATAATAGTAACCTCAATCCCATCATGGAGAAAATTTAGGCACTGATGTAGGGTGGAGGGAATGGCATATACTTCATGGATCCAAGGATGACCAAGAAGTATGTTATAAGTCAATTCAATGTCCATAATATGAAGTAATAAATGGTGTGAAATAGACCCAATAATGATTGGCAACCAAATAGTACCAGTAGACTCCCTTTTGGCATTGTTGTAAGCCTTGATGGTGATTGTCTCTGGTTGAATGTCTTTCATATTGTAGCTCAATATTTGTACCAACTTAAGAGATATCATGTTTAGCCCTGAACCATTGTTTATAATAACCTTCTTGATCTTATGGTTTTCAATTATTACTTCAATTTACAATGGGTTATTATGACTCGATCCAAGCATAAACATGTCTTTTTGATCAAACATTACTTGACGAAATGAAGATAAATGTCTCACAAGGTTCTATAACTATTCAAGATTTATATCATTAGGAATAGTGGATTATTACAAAATATTGTTCAAGATAGTTATATGGACTTTAGATATCTGCAATAGATCTAAAATGGAAATTTATATAGGGGTTTTTCTTAATTGGTTCGATAGACTATAAGGCTTTTTAACATTAGGACAAAATAGCTTGGCTTTACTTGGCACAATAGTTGACTTTGGATCCATTAGCATAATGTTCACATTGGTTTCTATAGAAGAAGTAGGCAAAGGGCCTTGGAGAGTAACTCACGAGCATCTAGTTGTGACTATGCAACCTAGAGGTGGCAGGGAGCCAATATGATCAGAAGATGAAGGCAAAAGGCCCTAAGGGTGACTCATGGGTGTCTAATTGTATTACTATAATTTCAAGTTGGTAAGGAGCCATTATAATTAAAGGAAGGGTTTTGTCCAAAAATAGTACTAGCCTTGGTACTAGCCATACACTCAAGTTAGCTGCTACAAGATTTTGGAACATTGTTTCAATTGGTTCTCCCAATTTGCTAAAGACCCTAAAATTGTCATGGTTTGTCCTTCATGGAGGTTGTCTCTGCAAATTAGGTGGTGGATTAGGAGGAACTAATTGTATATTTAGGGTTGGTGGAGACTACACTTTTTGTACATGCCTTGTTTCAATCACTTCATTTCCAACCATGTTCTTTTTCTTTTTAAAGCCCTTAGGTTTCTCTTGTTGGACTAGAAGATTGGATCAAATTCAAATTTTGACCCTATATGAAAATATTGACAAGGCTTTTGGCAATAAGAGCCTTCTCAATCTACACCCCTTTATCTATAATTTCTTCAAATGAGTTAGCACAATCTATCAACAGATTGTACATGACCTCAAGATGTAAGTTTTGTTTAAAATGTCTGCCAACTGTTTATCTGACAAGTTATGTTGAAAGTGACCCACTAATGCTCTCCACCTTTGTAGGTATGTGGCGAAACTTTTTCCATCACATTGTTTGGATTTACACAAGTCAAAAATAGTCAATTCATGCTCAATGTTTTATGAGAAATGGTTGAAAAACTTTTTATATAATTAATTCTAATAGGTAACTGATCCTTTGGGTAACTTAAGTAGCCAATATAAAGCTTGCCCCACTAAAATTCATGAGAATAATCAAAGCAAGTACACGTCATTATAAGTAACCTCTTGAAATAATATGAAAAATGTCTGAATGTGTTTATGTGGGTTCCTTTTTCCTTTGTATTTATCAAACTTTGGTGCCTCAAAATGAGATGGAAAGGGGACTTAGAGAACATATATATCAAATGGATATGGACATATCTCATCAAACTTGTATTTATTAACTCTATTATTCGTCTCCAATTATGTCACAATATCTTTCATGGAGTTTGACTGTTACATGTTTGGTGCATTCATGGGTGGAACATAATGTTTTTGGGGTGGTATATGTACCCTTTCTATTATTGTTGGGGTGGTATGTGCCCCTATTGTTGTTGTTGGGGTGAAATGTGCCCCTATTGTTGCATGGATTTGGTAGGGACTTACACCCTATGATCCTCAACTTGGTTTTGGTTCACTCCTTGGTCAAGTATGTAAGTGATTGATTCCTAGGAATATGTTGCCTTGAATCAACCATGCTTTTCTAGTTTTGGGGAGTTTTTTATCTATTTACCATTGTGTGTGTTGGTTTAGACAAACTAGCCAAATTATCTTGAGGGATATCCTCAATTTGAACCGAATGTTTGGGTCTCTATGTTTGTAAAGTGACAAGAGGTTCTTGATGGTTAAATAATGTGTGTTTCATGTCTAGAAAAACATTTTTCACACCTCTTATGTCTTTATCTATTCATTTGAGACTCCTTGATCAATCGTCGTTATGTTCTCAACCAATGTTTGTTGCATAAGTTTAATCATGTTTTCTTTCTCCTTAGAAGCATCATTGTAGATTGAAGTAGTAATTAGAGATTCATTCAAGTCCAAGATAAGTTGATCAGCATGTTGTTGACTTATTTTCTTAATCTTGTTGACAAGATCTTGATCAGTTATTTTTGACTCTACAAGTATTTATTTTCCCTTGTTAAAAGAAGAAGGTATGTTTGATTGTGCAATGCTTTGGAAAATTTGATTTCGTTGTTGTTCTCTTTATCTAAATAAGGTGTGTAATTACTCCATAGGAAAATATGAGGGTAGTCTAGCACCAGAGTCTATCAACTTAAGGAATGCTTCATCTTGGTTCTCTTGATATTCAGTATACTATTTTTTGGATCCTACAGTTGTAGGAATGTCCTCAATGCCAATGGAATTGTCTTGACCATCATAATAATGCTCTTACTATTAACTAGGGTCGTAAGGGACCCCACTATGAGTGAACCTTTGAGTTATGTCTAAAAAGGTTTGCTCTATATATTTGACTAGATTTGGATCAATGTTGTGCAAACATTTAAACAAGGTATAGATTTTGATCTTTCGTACAAACAAATGACTAAGGTACCAAAGAGACTATAAAATAAGGGTGGCATGGAACCATGCACAATTATAATAATTTTTTCATGAATTTACTTAACCTTAGGTATGGTTGAAATCATATAATTTAGAAGAGGGTATGATAACTCAGAAATATAAGATGAAAACTAGTACACCAAAGACTAGATTTTTGTGATACATCAATACTATAAAAGCTAGTTCAACTTCGATGATTTACTAATAGAAAACTAGAATAAATCCCTTCAGATTTAGGAAGGAGACAATCCAAACCAAGAAACTCAAGATGTGGAAACATGCAATAATTCCTAAGTATAAAACTAGAACCAAACGAGCAGTATAATGTCACCACATGGTAATAGGAAAGGTAGTATAAAATGTGTTATAGGACTCAAAGAATGAGTGATACACAAGATGACTTAAGTCCACCAAATGATGAGAATGATAATGAGTATATGAATGACCTTCAATCCAAATTAGAAATTGAACCCAAGTTCCCTCAAGTCAAGTGTAAATGGTGAACCCAATTTAACACATCAACTTTATGAACTTAGAAAGGTGCAATTTCAAATTTAAATGATCAATGAATAACTTAAAGAAAATTAGGCAAGTGTTTCAAATTCAAACAGGCAGCATAATGGCACCAATTAAATGATATGACACAATGTTTAAGATGACAAATTTAAACAAGGAAAAGATTGATTTTCACTTTAGCAATGTAACGCCTCCTTGTTTAAAAAATTTGTGGATAACGTGTTTTGGTTATGACATTTATTTACAAGTGTTGACTCAAATCATGACCAAGTAATCTAAGACCAAAATAGACAAATACAACTAAGTAATTGTCATAAGCCCTAAACTGACAAGGTTGCATGATATTGTTGAAGTCTATCTTTATACGTAAACTTGAGAGGAAATTAAGTGTTCATCCAAAATAAAATTGAATTATATGGTAGGGTATTTTACACCCCCTTCTCTCAAGTCATAATACAATGACATGGACCTTGGGGTACACCTCGCATCAATAGTACTTCCATGGCAAGTGGGGTTTGTCTAAAACTTTACAAATTTTTATCATCTAGATGGATCCCATGTGTACCAACTTTCAAATTAGCACACAAGAGAATCAACATGTCAATTGGATTCATGTCAAATGGATTATTGTGAAAAGGTCTTATCCTTTTCACAACCACTACATCTATTGCTTGCTCAGTGTAGTGCAATGTCCAAAATGATAATAAATTATGGGCTAGCTTGCCACTAACAAAGATGGTTTAACCGCTCAAACCATCATCATAGTGGGGTGATCCAAATTTATATACCCCCCATGGAGAGGGGTTGAAGATGATGTCAGGAGATGAAGTCCCTTGTCAAAGCTTCCCTATAGAACCTGTGAGAGGTAATGAAGTCCCCATCATAAGGCAAAATGCATGGAATAAAAACTAAGTAAAAAGGCTTCATAGGTTATTTTTAGATCACCCAAACCATGTGGGTTTTAGGGAGAGCCTAGACAAAATAATTTTTACACCTTTGGACTAAGGCACAATTTACAATATAAATAGCACTTTTAATCCCACAAGTTCTGGGGATGGGGGAGAGCATACATGCACAAATTATTTTTTTCTCAAACAAATTTAACCAAGCAATGATAGATGACTTATACAAAAACAAAACTTTGAAGTGAGTTTGGTTTTAAAACACTAAATTGAAGTGTTTGGTGATGTTATTTCCATTGGCCTTAAGTTGCAAAAACTTTTTAAAAATAATCACAAAACATTCAACATAAACAAGCAATTTTTCATTTAAAGTACCAAATATAAAGTTCCTAGTTATTTTTAAGAACCAAAATGAGGTTAAAAAGAATTAATTAAGATCAAAGTGATCACTTTCCATGTTGATCCTGCATAAAAAATTAGATAGTGTAGTTTAGCTTTGAAGCACTTTTTGGTTTGAGATAAGCAAATTTGTATTTATTACTCGTAGGTCTATGTTTTTTTGAAAACACAGTGATCATCGACGGTCATTATTTGACCATCACCAATTTTTTCAATACTGTTGTTCGAGTTTTAACCAACATGGTTGGTCAAAACTTAACACCGATGGTTACTTGTATACCTGAAGGCATCAAAATATTTGGATAAAAAACACTTATTAGCCTTGTTAGCATAAAATCTCTAAAATGAAAACCTTCTAGATCATAAAATATATTCAGACTAGAGGCTTAAAGATTCAGATTAGCCAATATAACCTTGAATAAAGCTCAAAATGTCTTTAGGCAAGAAATAATTTCAACAGAAACTTAACAAACTTGTGATAGGATAAAAACTCAAAAAGACACTTTCTAGATTATGATTTGGTGTAGACCAGAGACTTAGAAAACCCAAATTGTTAGCAAAAAACTTGAGAAAATGATCAAAATGAAAAATTTTGAATGAATTTTCCCCTGCAACCCAATTGATTGCAGTTGGACTTAACCATTAGTGGTCACTGTGTAACCTGTGAGTGCAAAAAAAATGTTAGAAACATGGGAAAACAAACATAAAAACTATTGTTTAAGGACTTTTTATTGACTTAAATGGAAATTTGAAATTGCCATAGTGTCTTCCTTGCTTAAATGGACTCCACAAGTTGCACCAGGCATGCCAAGAATGTAGGATTGGATTACAAAGTTGGTCAATCAAACAATAGTCATATAAACATAAATAATACATAAAGAACTTAACAAACTAAGCCAAGCCATTCCAACGGGGTTTGAAAATTATAATGAAGGACAATTGAAATAAAGCAATACCAATTACCTTCCCAAGTGATTCCACCATCCAAGAGTAGCTCCAAACATGTTTTTCCCCTTGATCTAGTGTTCGTGTCTTTGTCAATAATGGATGCCAAGCTCCTCCATTATCCTAAGATTGCTATGTATAACCTAGGCTCAAGATAAAAAATCTAATCTATGCCTATCAAATGAATCTTGCAAATAAAACACAATGATCAAAACAAAGAAAGGTTGTGAAGATAATTTTAATTTATAAGTTTACAATAATTTAGCTTAAAAATGATGTTTTGTGTCCTTCTATTTATAGATTTTACAAATGGGCTAAGATCAACCATGATCATCCATCTCAAGATTGAGATGTGTGGCTATGAATTAATCTAATATTTACAATGAAATCCATAAATATCCTCACAATGATTTGGTAAGAAGGGGCATTAATTAGGTATAGGTGTCCATAATCTTGATATTTATTGCATTTATGGCTTGAGAATGTCACCCCATAGATCATGTTACTAGGTGATGCAAATATTGAGAATCAATTTCTAATAATGAAATAATCAATAACCTCAATGGAAAATCCACTTAAGATCTTGATTTGAATTAGTTAACTTAAACAAGATTAATCAATTTTAGTGCAATTCTTTGGAAATTGGTGCTCAATTAATCAAAATGGTCAAAAAGTCATATTAATGGGTCATAATTTGACTCAAGAAGAATTAGAAGGTGACGTTAGATGCATATGGACCGTAGTCCCATTTAGGATATTGCTGACACAAAATAACAAATGTACGTGATGTATAGTAACGAATTAGAAGAAAAGAGTGATCTAGAGCACAAAAAGGCAAAATTGTCATTTTGTCTCGAAATGAATTGATTAAAGTTAAGAATCACACAAAATACATTTCCCCATTTAGGGATACATTGGCCTAAATTGACACTTTTATATGACAAGCTTGAACCATTTAGCACATTTTTAGTGATTTTGGTCTAAATTGTACATTTGAGTGAAATTCGAGTAAGATAAAAAATTTCAACACAAATAATGTTAGGAATTAGATGTCTAGAGTGCTTACATGTGCACATCACTACAATCTAGACACTAGATAAATTCAGTTAACAAGTAGTGCATTGATGGCTAAGCTTGATGGTAATTCCATTGAAATGAATTTTATAATACCACAGAAGTATGTCTATGCTAAGA
The DNA here is from genome assembly GCA_037957365.1 of Torreya grandis. NCBI lineage: Eukaryota > Viridiplantae > Streptophyta > Pinopsida > Cupressales > Taxaceae > Torreya > Torreya grandis. Next base: position 1,953,305 of record JARHVA010000400.1, read on the forward strand.
TGAGAAAGAAGGTAGGTCAATCCCACTAGGATAATAATCCCTAAAAAACACCTCCTAACCATTAATGTTAGATGATGGAAGCATAAAATAAGAGGTTTTTCAAATCTCCCAAAGAATTTATACATATTAGACTTTAAAGCATAACTTTTAGATATGATTTCTCTCCTATAGTATTTGGAAATAAGATCAATATGGAATTTCACCCCTATATGTTCTTGAAAATGAACTTTATTTGAGATGGAAAATAATTTAATGACTAGGGAAGTATCATCAGTGATTCTTTGCACCAATAGTTCAACACTATATATGTCACTAAGACATTTTACATGACTACTTATCTAGTATATTCTTTGGCTACTCAGTGAATCTATCTTGGTCTTACCAAATTAGCCAACACTTATCCTATAACAAAGGTAAATGAGTTTTACTCAACTTTTCTTAGAAGAAAGTAATAAATATTTCAGATGAGTCAATTTTGCTTTCACCAAGAGTATTATAGAAGCTCTTAAGGAGGATTTGGAGGAAGGATGTATAATGAAGGATTCAATCTTATATCTCAATATGGAAGCTACTCCATTTAGTTCTATAAGTTCCCCTACATCATAGTATGATGATTTAAAGACCACCTTCTCATACTTCCAAGGCTTGTCAATAATAAAATACTATTTATTGAAGTATACAAATAGTTTGTTGAAGGTCACAAGAGGTGCAAAAAGATACATGTTATTGGTGTAGTTTTTTTACTCGCATTAGGTCATTACACCTATAAAAATGTGATTTATGCTCAAAATAATTAGACTATAATGGTCTAATTCATGTTTCATCCTCACACAATCAAGTCCTCATTTGACAACAAAATTTATATCAATTCTAATCTTGGAATATGTGCCACATACTCACATGTACCTCATTTAAAGGACTAATTGTTAGATTATGTTGATGAGTATAAGGTATGAAGGTGAGATTAGGGTTATTGAGTCTAGAAAAAATCAAACATCTTACCAATACCTTGGCACCTGATGGAATGATAGATGATTAATTTGAAGTACTTGATCTTGCCTCTACTGAAATTATCATGGCCAAACTATTGCCCATGATAAATTGGTTTGCCCAAGAGTTGACTATCCTATAGATTTGAACCAAGCTAGTACTCAACTAATTAATGAATTGGTTCAATGAGAGTCTTGCAGAGTTCACAAGATCTAGTGGCTTAATAAAATTAAAATCCTCTATCCCACATAAGCAAGCTCTTACATCGACATCTAATGGATGACACTAGCAACTTTGGTACAATATCTCACCCAAAGGTACCTCATGTAGAGATAGTGATAAAGAAGATCCAAATCAACCTAAGATTTTAAGCAAGACTTTTGGCGAACATCCTTCCAAAATAGTGAAATTTAAGATCAAGAGATCAATATAGTGGCAATTGACTTCTTCTCAAGAGTGTAATGTTTATTTACTAATTGATAATATTTCATAGTAGTATATTATTATTAGTTAGGGACTATATCAATCAGTTATTATAAGAACATTTCAAATCTCTAGATAATAGATTTCAACATCCCTACTTGTTTTATCATCCCTTTAGATTTCACTGTTTCTACGCTAATTTCGCTTTCACATTCAAAAAATAGAAATGAGAAACTAAGAGATGGTCTAGGGTTAGAAGATACCTGGATATAGTCGTGCGCACCAAAATCAGATGTTGGAAGGTACTCCTCTTTGGCTGTGGAGGAATGACACTTGCGAAGAAAAAGAGACTAAACACGAAAAAACGTTAGACGAAGAGATGGTGGGCTATCAAGCAAACGCTTGATCCCTGAAGTACGAAGACTTCCTTAAGGGATATCAACCCACTAATAAAAAATAGAATATTTGACTGAAGTAGAAATAATGAAAGACGGAATGAAAGCAAATAAAAGACAAAAAGTAGAATGTGTACCTGATATGCAACAAACTACTCTGCACAATCACCGGTGTCGGTCTTTGTGCCGGCGTCGGTCAGGGAAGGGAACCGACGTCGATTAAAGTGCCAGCGTCAGTAGGGGTAATGACCGGCATCGGTTGGGGCAATAGTTTTGGATAGGGTTTGGTCAGGTCTGGACAGGGTCTTAGGATTTGCAGAAAGGTCAGATGTTTTTGTCTGAGGGTTCGGGAAGCCGGTTTAGGAGTCAGAGGGATTGTTTGAGGGTTTGTGTGTAAGGGGTATGGGCAGAGTTATAGACTGTATATTTTGCAGAGGGTGGATAGAGGTGATACGGGTGGAAGTAAGGTTGGGGCTATAGTTTGAATCTAAATATGGGTAATGATAGCAATTAAAAACAATAACTAGAGATCAGAATAAAAACACAGAACAAACGCTTACCTATTACGCGTTGAAGATAAAAGTCAGAGACATGATTGATGTTGTCGTTGTGTCACAAAAGTTCGATGTAGCAGACCTCCAGCAAGATGACTAAAGTAGAATACCTGTACCGGAGAGAGAATGCAAGAGATTGATTGTAGATTGGTTGGATGCCAGAATTGGTTGATTGTTAGAATTGGTTGATCATTCGAATGAAGAGGTTTGTTGATTGATACGAAGGAAGGTCTGATAACTGATCGAGAAATAGATTGGCAACCGAATGGATAATGGATAACAAATAATGGTTCCTGCACTCAGGTCGAGAATGCAGTGTTAAAGATAACTGACGTCAGTAGGACTACCGACGTCGGCCAATAAGTGATCGACGTCAGCGACGTCAACTAGGTTATGACCGTCGTCGGCAGATGCAGAATGGGGACAAAGGCTAACTTTAGCTCTCTGCTCATTTTTACATGTTGCCAGGGTCAAGGCTTGTGGTAAAATGGTCGACAGGGGTTAAATAGGCGTGGAAAACTAAAATGGGGGTTAAGGAGAGGATGACAAGGGTTAGACACAATTACGGTGTCTACATTTGCCCCTTTTTGTCTTGTTGGTTGTTTTGGATGAACTGCAAAACAAAAATAGGAGTTGGTTGCCCCAGGTGTGGGATAAGGTCGATTCTGTCTTGTTGGTTGTTTGAATGAACTGTAAGACAAAAATAGGAGGGGTGGTTGCCCCGATTATGGATGAGGTATCCCCCCTCAAAGTAAGAGTCGAGAGAAGGGAATCTAGAATCAGGTGCTGATTTGATAAAGAATGGATGAAAAAGGGGTGAAGATAGAGTAAGAACGCTGCAAAAGTCGTGATTGCACGTACACCACTTCATGAGGATGGTCAGGTCAAATTGTTGCAGGTCGAGGGTCGAGGAGTGTCAAAATTGAAATAACTGAGTCCCAGCATTTAGTCATCTGCTGATTGGGTTATTCAATCTAAGCTGAAGCTCCAATGGTCATCATGTTCCAGGTATCCCAAGCGCAAGAAGTGCTCCTGAAAACACGAAAATGTCACAAGTAGTGGGGATCAACCAGCTTGCGATCCTATACTTGTGAGGGTCAAAAATATGGGCTGCACACAATTTTGCTAACCATTCGTGAGGTAGCTGACAGGCAAAAACAACCAAGGCAACATTGTCTTGGAAGTGATCAGGGTCAGAGGAGATAGGTATAATCTCCAATGGTGATTGGTCGAGGTGGATGGATGGATGAAAGGATGTGGTCTCCAGGGTGCCCCAGGGGGCAAAGATAACGTGGTTTGGAGAACTGACTGATCGGGGGTAGGATTGTGGGGCAAGGTGATGAAAAAAAGAAGGGTTTGAAGTCTGCCGATGTCGGTGATAAAACCGTCGTCAGTGGCCCAAAGGGACCGATGTCGGTAAGATATCGGCCGACGTCAGCGACATAGGTCACGATGATGCTGACATCGGCAAAATGCCAAATCTGACAAAACTGGATTGGCAGCCCACCAAAAGTCATTTGCTATTGTTGATTGAGAGAAAGAAAAGAGCTCTGGAGCTAAGTGAGTGAAAGTGACCCAGAGTTAACCGAGGAGTAGTGTGAGGTGGCAGATAGGAATTGGTGAAGAGAGGGAGCGAGTTGGAGAGTGATTGGATGTTGCAGAGGCGCTTGTGGGCCAGGTGGAGCTTGCAGAGATTTAGATGCTGAGGAGATGGCCGAGGGGAGTAGAGGACCCGCGGGGGGTCCACCACCAGCGGCACCCATCGTGGCACCACGCTGATGACGTCGGGATGAGGTAGGAGGCCCTAATGAGCTCAATCGATTGATTTGTGCTTTGATTTGATTTTTGAAATTTTTTATTGTTTAGGTAGAAATTGAGGGGGGAAGGTAGCTAGGAAGGTGGGTAGGGGGTCTATGATAGATTAGGAGTAATTTAGGAGTGATTTGGGGGGTTGGGGAGTCAATAATGGGGAATACCTAAATTTAGGGCTCGCCCCATTCGGCCCTAGGGCCGAACCAGTCGTCGACGTCAGCGGGTTCGCCTGCGTCGGCTGACCAGAGACCGGCGTCGGTCACTAACCTGCCGACGTCTGTCACTAAGTGACCGACGTCAGTTAGGTGAGTGCCATCACCGGCATGATAACTGATGTCGATGGTTGCCTGGTCAAAAGGAGTGATGAAAAATGGTCAAATTGAGGGGTCGAAGCTACACCAAGGGCTTCCTAGAGGTCAGGTCAGGTGTAGATGGTCAGATAGGTTGGTCAAAATAGAAATGGGAGGAAAATTTTTAACATGAGATTGACTTGGGTGGATGCAGGCGAGACAGACTCTGATGCTGCGAGATTGCCTCCTGACTTTACTGACGCAGATGCGTGGAGGTGTGACGATCGAAGAGTGGGTGCAGATGAGCGCAATTGGACTAGGCGGGTTGAGACGCTACTGCAGAGTGGCACGGGATGTGAGCCTGATGGTGGCACTGATCAAGCAGTGGGACCATTCCACCAACACCTTCCACCTGCCCACGGGCGAGATGACGGTCATGGTCGAGGATGTGTACCAGATTTTACAGCTGTCGGTACATAGAGTTGACATCTATGCGTGCTCAAGAGAGGCACACGATATACACATGGTTATGCTATTTGGGGAGCACATCGCTGAGATGAGCTATCACTCAGCAAGATTTGCTTATGAGCCTCTGTACGCGACAGATGAGGATGCACATCAGCTGGTTGTCTTGATGATGATCAGGATTACAGTGTATGCACTCCCAGATGCAGAGGGAGGCAGGTTTCCAGTTGCCATGACCAGAGTTTTGACAGACATGATTGAGCGGCAGATAGTGTTCACCTAGGCACCAGTCTTTTTGGCCCAGGTATACAGAGAGCTATGGGGCATCAATCGGTGGTGACGGTATAATCTGTGTGTAGGCCACCTTCTGCACTGCTGGGCATATGAGCATATCACGGTGACACGACCTCTCGGCCTTCCAATGGCGATTCAGGCTGACTTCAGGGTTGGATTCAGGTGATGGTATGAGATGATGGCGCAGACGCGAGTGGATGGAGTGGTCAGGGATATTAACCACTATCGAGGGGTGTTGGAGGCCCTAATTCCAAAAGACATCATCTGGAGACCATACCTAGGATATCCAGTGTTTAGAGACTAGGGGGAGCAGTTGGTTGGAGTACAGAGCCTGAGATAGGTCAGGGGCAGGCGAGCCAGTGAGCTCGAGAGGATTCTAGCAGAGACAGAGTGCGGCGCCAATATGGGTTGCTACAGGATGTTCCTCTCGTATTTCTACAGTATAGGTAGGATGATATAGAGGCGCCGCTCCCACTGCCAGAGGAGACAGAGGAGCCAAATTTTGAGGAGTTGCTGGCAGAACCTGGGATGGCTGACCCAGGTTGTACAGAGGCCTACACAGCATGGTGGACAAGGCAGTACACAGGTGTTTAGGCAGGGCCACAGCTAGATTTACAGGTTATCACCAGGGAGCGAGATGCAGCCCATGAGGAGAGAGACACAGTGCAGTAGGAGAGGGATGCAGCATAGGCCCAGGTGACCATTTTATAGGGACAAGTCACAGTTTTACAGGGGCAGCTGGCGGGGGTGACAGGACAGGTGGCTGCTTTGACAGGACAGGTCACTATGTTGCAGGGTCAATTGGCCGTAGCCTAGGCATAGGCATCAGCAAGACAGGGCTTGAGAGGATAGGGCTCGATGCAGTATCCACCTCAGCAGCCCACACAATCAGTGTCAGTGCAGCCAGAGTTTTCACAACCATAGGGTTCAGTGCAGGGCATGGCAGCAAGTCTGATGGGTCCACCGCAGACTGTATATCTAGTTAGATACAGTGATGCGCTGGATGAGATCGCATATTATGAGAGGGCCATCAGGGGGTTCCCTTAGATACAGTGATACTCTGAGATGAGGGCAGAGCAGAGTAGACAGAGATCTATGTCTCGAGCGACGGCTTTTGGGTCTCACAGATGACACAGATCAGAGGGGGGAGAGGATACAGCATCTTCTCGGCCACCGCCACCACCACCACAGCCACAGCCTTGAGGGCAGATTATGATTTTTTATTTTTGATGTATATACTGACCTGCGAGCTGTTGATGCGAGATGTATGAGAGAGAGACAGAGGCACAGATTGTGCGATTGTATAAAACATTGTTATATATATATGATGTGATTTTGATCATGGATGTGTTATGAAAAATGTTATGGATGTGTTTATATGTTATTTTGATTTGATATATGTTTTGATATTATGTTTAGGATTATGATGCTGAGATTATGGTGTTTATATGATGATGGATGTATGATTAGGATTAATGATTAATGATATGGATGAAAATGATTAATGTTAATGATTATGAAAAATATGTGATTGTTTGTGATGTGATTGGCAGGTGATGAAAGAACGTGATAAAAGAAATGCGATGAAGGAATGGCCGAGCTAACCCCAGAAGACCCCATGTCAACTGAGTGCTGCCTACATAGCCCCTATCGTTAGGGCCTCAGGCCAATGTAGTTTTCCCTAAGAGGGAGGAAAAGGGTCGAAGTGATTGATTGGGCTTGGTCGAGGGCAAGGTCATGGTCAAAAGGAGGATAGGGTTTGTCCATCAGATAAATGAACAAACAAGGGTGGTCGAGCTAACCTCAGAGAACGTCGTGTATCTGAGTGCTGCCTATATAGCCCCGGTCTTAGGGCCTCAGACCAATGTAGTTTGAAACTAGGAGTCTGAGTGGTAGATAGGTGGTGAAAGTGGTTGATAGACTGGTCTTGGTCAAGGTCGAAATGATGAGGAGAAAAAAGATGTTACAGCCTTTTCCAAATGGTGTATTCTGTAACATTGGTGATGTGGTCTTTCATCCCTAGCAATTTTCCATAGTCGTGATGGACGTATGCTAAAAATGAATTGAGGTCTATTTATGCTTCAGCAAATATTAGTTTATGCTTAACATAAATTGCGTCTGGTCGATAGTTTCCATGTGTATTGGTGTCCATAGAAACTAGTGTGAATAGGTTATGATGATGTGACAGGTCTGAAAATGTTGGGTTGGCTTGGTTGGGTTTGACAAATGATGAATTTGAATGTGACCAAAGTGTAGAAAAAGTGAAAGGCATATTGCTCTTTCATTGACAAGGACCAAAAATGACAGCATAGATAGGGGTTATTAGAACCAAGAGCCCCATTCATGCATGACGTCGTTGACCATATGTTGTGTTAGAGCGGTAATCGAATCACTTTGACATTAAAGTGAGCTCAAAGTCCCTTGAGCCGGTGATAGGAGGAGGATAGGGTAACCCGTTTTAGAGCAGAGATAACTTTGCCCCTTTTATAGGAGACCCTGAGACAACTACAAGCCAAATCCATGATTTTTTTATTTTTTTATTTTTTGGCACAGACTGATCAATGCGAGAAGTCTACATAGAGATGTCATTTGCTTGGTGGTCATTTGCAAAGCTGATCAATGTGGGAAGCTGCTAAGAAAGATTGTTGTTGGTAGCAAGAGTTAATCATAGCCATCCTTCGAGGGAGTGGTCTATATTTTGCTTTATATATAAGGGCTTTGAATAACTGTCCTTCGAGGGAGCAGTTTATTAGCTACAACAATGATAGTACAGCTGTCTTTCGAGGGAGCAGTCTGCGTTTTGATGTGATTTGGTGACCTTGGATATTTTTGACATCTTGATTTGTTTTGATAGAAATGTGAGTCATGGACCAGACTATAAAAGGTCAAGGGTTCCCTTTTATTAGGACAAAGCATCCATACTGTATAAAAGGGGTATATAGGATTTGTTAAGGGGAGTAGGGTTGAAAGGAATGAGGACTAAGAGAACGGGGATTGCTCAAGGGACGAGGTCAAGATAAATGTCAAGTGGACGAGTACTCGACTAACAGTAGAATGGTCGTAGATGCAACGCATTAAGAGGCTCAGGTTCTGGTCGTCCATCGAGAGAAGACAAACGATACATCCCTGATCCATACTTGTGCATGATAATGAAAGGTTCGAGCCAATTAGGGGCAAACTTGCCTCGTTTACTTCACTCCATATTGGTCACGTGTTGATTCTTTTTGAGGACGAGGTCTCCGATATTGAAATCTCGTTCTCACAAATTTTTGTCATAGGCTCGCTTGATGCGATGTTGATAGACATGGAGATGGTTGAGGGCAGCAAGACGGCACTCGTCAAGTAACTCAAGTTGAGCTAAGCAATCTTGACGAAAGTCATCATTGGAGAGAATGTCATGCAGGGAGATGTGGAGAGACGGGATCTGTACTTCGAGAGGTAGGACAGCCTCTGTTCCATACACGAGAGAGAAAGGGGTAGCACCCATGGAGGTTCAAATGCTAGTGCGGTAGGCCCACAAAGCGAAGGGAATGTGAATATGCCAATCCCTTCCAATGTCGCTGACCACCTTCATGAGAATTTTAGTCAAGATTTTGTTGGAAGCCTCAGCCTGCCCATTTGCTTGTGGGTAGTAAGGCGAAGAGAAACTGAGCTTGATGCCAAATGAGTCGCAGAGTTTTTAGACAGTCTTGTTTTTTAAGGACTTGCCATTGTTGGTGATGATTTTATGAGGGACACCGAAGTGGCAAATGATGTGGCTGTTGATGAAGTCGACAATCTTGTCAACTTTTGTGGAGATGAGAGGAATGGCTTCCACCCACTTGGTGAAATACTCGGTGGCAGTGATGATGGATTGATGACGAAGAGACGAATGAGGGTTAACCTCACCGATGAGATCTATGCCCCACTGAGAAAAAGGCCAGAAATCTTGAGCGACTTGTAAGGCATGACTAGGAAGATGAAGCAAGTTAGAGTGTTGCTGACACTTCATGCAATGCTGAACATAGTCACTACAGTCTTGATGAAGGATGGGCCAATAATAGCCCAGACGAAGGATGCACTTGGCAACCGAATTCCCACTGAAATGTCTACCACAAATCCCATCGTGGACTTGCTTAATGGCTTGAGATGCTTCAGTGGAGGTGAGACAGTGAAGAAGGAGGTCGTCGAAGCCTTGCTTATAGAGAAGACCCCCTAGCATGGTATAGCGAGCGGTACGCTTGATAAAAGCTCGCCGTGCATTGTTAGAGAGGTTGGGAGGAATGACAGACAAAGATAAGAAGTCCACAAGTTGCTTATACCAAACATCTCGTGGGCTAGAGTCTATGGTGTTGACATGATTAATGTTAGGAGAGATATAAGAAGGCAATGACACATGATGCACCATGACAAAAAGTCTGGATGCAGATGAGGAAGATGGGATATGGGAAGCGAGAGAAGCCATGGTGTCAGCAAACTTATTCGTGGATCGAGGAACAGTCTGCAAGAGGTAATGGTTGAAAGATGCAAGGAGAATGTCAGCACAATTTTTGTACCTTTGCAAATTTTCATTTTTACAGAGGTATGAACCATTGACCTGATTGACGACAAGCTACGAGTCACCGAAGATGTTGATGGACTTGATGCTGAGAGAGAGGGCGGTCTGAAGTCCCAAAATTAAGGCCTCATATTCAGCCATATTATTGGTACAATTAAAGTCGAGCTTGAAAGACAAAGGCATGGGCTCACCATCGAGTGGGATGAGAATGACTCCCGCACCCCCACCAAGTTGACATTTGGAGCCATCGAAGAACATGGTCATTTGGTAGACAGTGTCATCAGTGGAAAGCGCAGCGATAGACTCGTCAGAAAACTCGCACTACGAAGGTTGATTGTTGAGAAGAGGGGCATCTCCCAGTTGATCAACGATGGTTTGCCCCTTGATAGATTTCTGCTAGATGAATTCGAGGTTGAACTCAAAAAGCAGCATGAGCCACCGAGCCATACGTTGATGTTGATATGGCTTGGAGTGCATAAACTTAAGAGGGTCGGTGTGAGTGATGACAAAGGTTTTGTGGTTAAGAAGATAGTGGCGGAGCTTGGTAGCAGCAAAGACTAACGCCAAACAGAGTTTCTCGGTATGAGTATACCAAGTTTCATAGTCGACCAGTGTTCGACTGATATAGTAGACCGCTTGCTCACGATGATGCTCGTCTCAGTGCGCGATCATGGCACCTAATAAATGGTTGGTGACAGAGATATAAAGGTAGAAGGGTTGATCATCTTTAGGTGGAATGAGGACTGGTGAAGAGACCAGATAGCATTTAAGGGCTTCAAAAGCCTCTTAACAGTCCTTATCCCATGTAAAAGAGACGTCCTTTTTAAGGAGATGATGAAAAGGTTGGTAGTGGTCAGAAAGCTGCGAGATGAAATGGCGAATGGACTGGAGCTTCCCTTGTAGACTGCAAAACTGCTTGAGATTGGTCAGGGGTGGCATCTCGAGGATAGCACGGATCTTGGTAGGATCTATCTCGATGCCATGGAAAGAAACGATAAAGCCGAGAAGCTTGCCGGAGAGGACCCCAAAGACACATTTCTTGGGGTTAAGGTGGACATTGTATTGAAGAAGGTGAGAGAAGATGATTTTGAGAATGGTCAAATGGTCACGGCGAAGCTTGGACTTGTCGAGAAGGTCATCCACATAGTCTTCCATGATTTTATGGAGGAGATCGTGGAAAATGTAGGTCATGGCACGCTGATATGTGGCATCTGTGTTCTTCAAGCCGAAAGGCATGACTCGATAGCAGAAAGTCCCCCATGGGATAATGAAAGTGGTCTTGTGCTGATCTTCCGGAGCAATCAGGATTTGATTGTATCCTGAAAACCCATCCATGAGAGATAGCATTTCATGGCCAGCCATGAGATCAACAAGTTGGTCAATGTTAGGAAGAGGAAAGTCGTCTTTGGGACAGGCTAGCTTAAGGTCGTGATAGTCTATGCAGATCTGGATCCCCCCAATCACCTTGGTGATTGGGACGATGTTAGAGACCCACTATGGATAATCGATGGGCTAGATGAAGGAGACAGAAAGGAGGCGCTGAAGCTCCTCTTTGACAAGGAGGGCAACGCGAGGATGCATCTTTCAAAGCTTTTGCCTAACAGGCTTAGCCTTTGGTTTGGTGACAATGTTATGGATAGCGATGGTGGGGTCGATGCAAGGCATGTCACGGTAGGTCCAGGCAAAGGCCTTGCTATGGTCTGAGAGGAATTGGGTATAGTCAAGTTGCTCCTAAGCATCTAAAGATTGTCCAATCTTTAAGACGTGAGGAACATCAAAAGAAGAGAGGTTGATGTCAATGGTTGATTCATTTAACATAACTTGGGTCTCAGAAGGGAGAGAGCACTGGATGAAAGAGTCATCAGCACCCATGTAGGAAAGAATGGCATCATCATCAATGCAGTGGACAGTGTGAATGGTTGCCGACTCATCTTCTACCATGCTGGGAAAAATGAGAGGGAGAGACCTGGACACCCCATTGAGCTGATAAGTCAAGGGTTCCAGGCGGATGGTGTTTATGGAAAAAAACTAGGAGGGATGGAAACCACCGACTCCGTAGGTGGAGGAGGAATGGGTGAGCCTGGAGGAGATTGGTCAATAGTTGGTTTGGGATAAAGGTCTCTAGGAGTCTGAGTGGGGTCATGATATCCCAGGCCATACCGTTTCTTGGCATCGTCATCGTTGAGCGGTTTGATGGGCTGATGGGAGCCCTGCTCATAGCGTTCGAAGCCAAAACCCTTCCATGCACACCTGTAAAGGTAAATGTGTGCAAAGGCAGGGTTGCCAAGAAATGAGAAGTCTGATGTGAAAGGTTGAGGTGAAGAAAGAGGATTGTAATTAGTAGGAGCTTGATCAAGCCCCCCATAGACAAGGTTGGTTCGGAGGTGAGGAGGACCATAAGGCACGATCATCCTGATCTAATGGTCGTAACTAGGGTTGTGATGAAGGCGTCCATACTCTTGTGGAGTTTAAAACATGTCTAAGGCCAACAAGCGATATTCCCCCAATGAAAGTCTTTGGAAGATGTCTTCTATGGGATCTGTGGTCGTCGCTTGAAGGGGAGGTGTGAGGGAGACCGCCGGTTGCGAACTAGTTGAAGCTTTCGCGGATGGAGGTGGTGCTGGGGTTGATGGCTTGATAGGAATGAGAACGTCATTTGGCCGATAGGTGGTGTTACAAGTTTTGAAGGGTGAAATGTCAGCGAGAATGGTATGGACTTGCCCATCGTGCTCAAATTTCACACAACGGTGCAGGGTGGAGGGGACACAGGTCATGGCACAGATCCAGGGTCGGCCTAGCAAGATGTTGTATTGAAACTCTCCTTCAATGATATAGAAGAGCTCCGAGACTATGTGTGGACCAACGCAAATGTGAAGGATGACTGTGCCAATGGTCATGGCAGTGGTGTCATTAAAGGAACGTAAGATTGTGTCAGTTTTGGAGACGCAATTCTTGGGAAGAGCCAACTATTCAAAGGCATGGGTGGAGATAATGTTGATGTTGGCACCTCCGTCGATCATAACGCGTTTAATGCGTGTCTAATCAACATAGGCAATGATGAAGAGGGCGGCATCCTGATCTTTTGTGTTGGATGTGGGAATCTCATAATCACTAAATGTGATGGAGGCAACAGGGGCTAAAGAGTGGACAAGGGCAGCAAGTGGCTGGGGGTCCTTGGGTTGAACCTCCGCTGCCTGCAGGGCTCTGATGAGGGCTTGACGATGCTGGGGTGAGGTTTGGATGAGGTCATAAAGGGACATTTTCACAGGCATCTGGTGAAGCTGTTTCAACATAGAGTCATGAATTGCCCCTAAAGAGGAAGAAGAAGAGGGTTGAGGTGCACCAAGGATAGAAATCTTAGGCTTGGGTGATTGAGGCGGCTGGACGAAAGGGTAGGTCCAAGGAATGGTGGCTTTTTCCTTCGCCTTGTCCTTTTGTGACCTGGTGGTTATGTGAATGGCATTGATTTTGAAGATAGGGGGTGAAGGAGATGAAGGGGTCGTGGTCTGTTGATGAGATGTTGATGGGTTTGAAGAGGTCAGAGGGTTATGAGAAGGAGTCAGGGGTCGGTCGAGAGTGTCCTCAGATAGAAGAGTGTCTTTCTCTAGATAGTGGTGAATGACGGTCTTGAGGGCATAGCAAGTCTCGGTATCGTGTCCTGGCGTACAATGATATAAGCAAATCTTCGTGTCGTCGAACCAAGAGGGCTTAGACCCGAGAGGTTGGAAAGGTCTGATGGGCGAAAGGGTTATGCTAGAAGTCTGCAAAAGTTGATGCAAGATCAAAGAGTATGAGCCCACTAAAGGGTCTGTGCTCGTCGATGTGTGCGATACTGGTGACTTTTGCTTGGGCAGAGTCGGAGGAGGCTTTCGTACCACCTTTTGGATTGACGGTGCGGTGACAGGTGGAGATGGTACTTTCTTCGTGAGAGGTACCGCCCTTTTGGGAGAGGGTAGGCTAGCGGTAGGCAAAGGAAGTAAAGGAGGCAACTGGTTTTGATTAAAAGTCAGAGTGGGAAGGACTCTGGTCAGGGTCGAAGGATGGGGGCCCAAAATGGAGGGCAATGATGACGGAAGAGGAGGCATTCGCCTCTGTGGTTTAGTAGTCTTCTGTGACTTGGGTTGAAGACTACTATTGGTCAAGGTCTGGTCTAGGTCCACCTTCACTTGCGGATGAGTGAGGTTGGAGACAGGGCGAATGCCAAGTGACTTGATAGGTTTAGATGGGGTAGATGCGGGTTTTGGTTTTGATGGGGTCGGTTGAGGCTTAGAAACGGGAGTCTAGTTTTTGTTAAAGGTCTTGGGAGATTTTGCCATGGGAGGATTAGCTGCATGAGACAAGAGGGCACAGGCATGTTGAAGAGCTGTGAGACGCTCCCACAATCCCTGATGCTCCACTTTCCTAGAAGGGAGAAGTTTGAGTTTCTCCACTAGTCGGGAAAATGGCTGAGAAGATGTGGGATGAGGTTTGGGTTCTTGAGAAGATTTGGACGGTTGTGGGGTTGTAGATGAGACTGGTGTAGCGGTCTCAGACCTAAGGTATGATGGAGTCGTGACAGGTTCGTCTGTGGTTGGAGACGAAGGAGAGGTAGGTTCTTCCCTGGGTGGAGAAGAAACCAAAGAATGAGGCTCCTCAAGCGGGTAAAGAGCAGGGATGATTGTGCCCTCCACTTGCGGTCAAGGAGTAGGAAGGGTTAGGTCCTCCATGGGAAGCAAGAAGGAGGATGGTGAAACTGGTGGTGCTGGTAAGGTCGAGGCATCCTCCAAGATGAGAGAGGTTGACGGAGAACTAACCGGAGAAAGAGGTTCGTCCACATGTGATGGACTGATGGATGGACTCACCTCTTGAGGTTGGTTGGAAATGAAGGGCAAGACCGTATTGACTGTTCGTATATTGTGTTCGTGAATGTTGTCAGTCAAGGTCTGGATATTGTTCTGAGTTGGTGGATGATTGGGGAATGGTTGCTTGAAGATGTCGATGCCCTGATTAGGTGGCACATTGGGATTGTCAAGGATGAGGTAACCCTTTTCCAGCATGTCTTGGATGATGTTTTTAAGGGTTTTACAGTTGCCTGTGTCATGTCCTTTAACACGGTGGTAGTTACAGAAGTCATTTTCCCTATACCACGCAGGGATGGCGCGTGAGGGATCAAATTGTGGAGGTGGTCAGATCTGGGGGAGATTGAGGACCCCTTATTTTATGAGTTTTTCTAGCACAGACACGTATGATTCTCTGAGTGGAGTATACTGTCGTTGTATGTATCTCTGCTAAAATTGGCGGGTGGCACTCTGAGATGTGGATGGCTCAGGCTGATTAGTTAAAGGCGAAGAGGAGGAAGATCTAACGACCACAGCGTTTGCTGAAGCTTTAGATTTAGGATTGGACAAGGAAGGCTTAGAAGAGGGGTCATTGGTCTTGGAGTTGGGATTCTTGCTCCGTAACTTGACTTTATTCTCCTCGATGGCACGTAACCCAAGTTTACGGGCCATCGTGAAGGCTTCGTCAAAAGTGCAGAAGGTTTGAACCCTCAAGGTGGAAGAAATATGTCTGGCACAGGCTTGGGAGAAAAGTTCAATAAGCTCAAGTTGGGGTAAAGAAAAGGAGAGTTGATTGATAAGGCCCCTCCATCGAGCAACGAAATCAGTAATGGATTCATCCTCGAATTGGCAGATAGAATAGAGATCTGTGATTGAGACCTTCTTGGTGATGTTGATAGAGAAATGATCGAGGAAGAGTTGGGCCAGCTGAGTGAACATGAAGAGGGAATGGCTGGTAAGGGAGCTATACCAGTAAAGCGCAGCACCTGAGAGAGACATAGGAAACGTGCATAAAAGCAACGCATCATCGTGGGTGATAAGGTAACAGGCATGTCTGAATGCCCGTAAGTGCTGTTGTGGGTCTTCCTTGCTTTGAAAACGAGAAAACTTAGGAAGTTCCCACTGGCTGGAATATGGTCGGATCGGGACGAAAGGATGGATGGGCTCGTTGCAAATTTGTTCGTATGAGAGAGTATTGCGTGAGCCAAAAACGGAGGTCTCTAGGCTGGACATCTTGTCCATCAACATTTTGATGATATCTACTGACAGATTGGTGGGTGGAGCACCCCCTAGATTGTAAGGCACTTGAAAGAGGCTAGAAGAGGCATATGACGTAGTCGGTTATACCAGTAAGGGCGCAATGTATAGATGATTAGTCATAGGGATAGAAGAGAAGACTAAGGATGGTTGGGTAGAAGGCATGGCTAGGCTCGATGTTGCCACGGGGGGTTGGTTAGTGGTAACATGGGCCAATGGATAGGTAGCCACCCTGGTGTTGATAGGGGCCAGGGTAGGTGGAATAGAAACGACCAGATTCTGAAAGGGGGTAGAAAGTGGTTGAGTGGGTTGAGGTTGATAGGGGGTCGAAACCCTGGTGGAAGTGGGCCCAAAGATGGAGGGAGAGGCCACACTTAGATGGTTGGTCAAAGGCTAGTCATTGGTCAAGGCAATAGCCTGGGTGTCAAAAGGTTGAACTACGGACGCTATTGATATAGCCATAGTTTCGAGAAGAGAGGTCGGCATTTCGTAGATTGGATTGCCCAAGGAGTCTCGCGTTCGGCTATTCGCGAGATAGTGCTGCAAGGCTTTGACATTGAGGTCCAAGAATCATGCAAAATCTTGGTCCCCTTCTGGGACAATAGGCGTCTGGGTCGGGGATGGTCTAGTAGGAGTTCTTTCAGTCTCCGAGTGGAACTCCATTATAGGACTGGTTATGGACGGGGTAGACGGAAGCGGGTGATGCCTCGCGTGATCAACTAGAGCCTTGGCTTGACTACGAGTCAGAACCATTCAAGGCAAGAAAGAACGTCCTCACAAGCTCAAACAAGCAAATAAGAACAGAAAAGATGAAGAACACAAGCAGATCCTAAAACCCTAGGAGTAAATTATTAGGATTATAGTGGCTTATGCCTTAGAATGTGTGTAGAGGAAGATTGGCTTTTGAGTCGGGTCCTAGAAGAAGTAGTCTATGGATGGTTTCAGGTTAGTTATGGTGCTCAAGAATTCTGTGTTAGGTTTCGGACAAGGCTTGGTGCTAAGGAGCAAGCTCCCCTCACTTCACGAGTCCAGTGATAAGCTGGGCCCGCTTAGCCAAAATATACTTCCCCTAGAGATTAGACTCTGCCAGAGAATAGAATGGGCTTTTCCCTTGGTGATGAAATCCAAGTAGGATCGCCGGGACAGGTAAGGTATCCGCTGGGGGATGAAACCCCAGTTGGGCCTTGTCTCAGGTAAGTTAAGATGTTTGTTTTGTGCAAGTGGTTTGGTCGTGTAACATCAAGTGGACTAGATTAATTCAATATGTGTTTATTAATTACTAAGTGTGGTCTAAGAAATGCAAGCAAACAGAAATGAAAGTGCAACGTGTTTTAAGCCCAAGTCAAAATGTTTGTTCATATGAAGATGAATGGAGAAAGAGTCGAAGAATATGAGTTTTGACTAGTCTAGAAGTGCAAGAAAGAAAAGAAAAGTTCTTTTTAGTCCTGCTTATGATGTCATTTAGAAGAGACGAAAGAGGCGAAAAGGAAGGAACCTAATGCACCTATATGAACGAAAGAAAGAAAGAACCCAAGGAAGACCCTAGGGTCCCACCGGGCATGCCAGAATGTCTCTACGCTAATTTCGCTTTCACATTCAAAAAATAGAAATGAGAAACTAAGAGATGGTCTAGGGTTAGAAGATACCCAGATATAGTCGTGCGCACCAAAATCAGACGTTGGAAGGTACTCCTCTTTGGCTGTGGAGGAATGACACCTGTGAAGAAAAAGAGACTAAACACGAAAAAATGTTAGACGAAGAGACGGTGGGCTGTCAAGCAAACGCTTGATCCCTGAAGTACGAAGACTTCCTTAAGGGATATCAATCCACTAATAAAAAATAGAATATTTGACTGAAGTAGAAATAATGAAAGACGGAATGAAAGCAAATAAAAGACAAAAAGCAGAATGCATACCTGATATGCAGCAAACTACTCTGCATAGTCGCCGGTGTCAGTCTTTGTGCCGGCGTCGGTCAGGGAAGGGAACCGACGTCGATTAAAATGCCGGCGTCGGTAGGGGTAATGACCGGCATCGGTCGGGGCAACAGTTTTGGACAGGGTCTGGTCGGGTCTGGACAGGGTCTTAGGATTTGCAGAAAGGTCAAATGTTTTTGTCTGAGGGTTCGGGAAGCCGGTTTAGGAGTTAGAGGGATTGTCTGAGGGTTTGTGTGCAAGGGGTATGGGCAGAGTTACAGACTGTATATTCTGTAGAGGGTGGATAAAGGTGATACGGGTGGAAGTAAGGTTGGGGCTATAGTCTGAATCTAAATCTAGGTAATGATAGCAATTAAAAACAATAACTAGAGATCAGAATAAAAACATAGAACAAACACTTACCTGTTACGCGCTAAAGATAAAAGTCAGAGACATGATTGATGTTGTCGCTGTGTCACAGAAGTTCGATGTAGCAAACCTCTAGCAAGATGACTGAAGTAGAATACCTGTACCGAAGAGAGAATGTGAGAGATTGATTGCAGATTGGTTGGATGCCAGAATTGGTTGATTGTTAGAATTGGTTGATCGTTCGAATGAAGAGGTTTGCTAATTGATACGAAGGAAGGTCTGATAACCGATCGAGAAACGGATTAGCAACCGAATGGATAACGGATAACGGATAACAGTTCCTGCGTTCGGGTCGAGAATGTAGTGTTAAAGATAATTGACATCAGTAGGACTGCTGACGTCGGTCGATAAGTGACCGACGTCGGCGACGTCGGTCGGGTTATGACCATCGTCGACAGATGCAGAATGGGGACAAAGGCTAACTTTAGCTCTCTGCTCATTTTTACATGCTGCCAGGGTCAAGGCTTGTGGGAAAATGGTCGATAGGGGTTAAATAGGCGTGGAAAACTAAAATGGGGGTTAAGGGGAGGACGACAAGGGTTAGACACAATTACGGTGTCTACATTCACATCCTCCACATTCCACATTGCCAAGGCAGTTTGCACCACTCTCAACTTCATTTGATTCAAGGGTACAACTTCTTAGTTTCAATTTCAATTCTTTTCAGTGGATACAACCACTATTAGAAAATAAGAAAAGGTTCGATGACATTGACTTTCCTACTTTTGATGTTGTTACAAATCTTCTAGTCATACCTCCTCTAAATAAATCGAAGACTACTTATAGGTTAATTTTTAATTCATGTGGGTTTCAATTTTTTTAAATCAAACAACCAAATGTGGAGAAGAATGAGGAAGAAATGACCATGTCTGATTATACCCTAAAGAGGATCATATTAGTCATAGCCACTCATGAAATTGATGTATGTAATCTCAAGGAAAATACTAAATAAATGATCGAGAGATATGAGCAAAATGAGCTAACTTGAGAATAATTGGAAGATCAAATCTAAAAACTCATCGAATATGTGAACTATCTCTTGAGACCAATAGATTTTCCAACAACTTCTCAGGTTGAGGCTCCAATCAAATACCCAGAATCACCAAAGATCCCATTTCCACTATAGACAAATACAAAAACTATGAAAAATCTCTTCAGGTTGTGGTGGAATAACTGATTTTGGATGGGCTGAAGTATATTGAGGAAATGGTAAAAGTATATGAGAAGATATCTTCTTATATAGCAGAACAAAGTGGATCAATAAATAAAATGTCATGAAAAGGAGCTCAGAATTAGGGAAATGTGAAATAGGATATAGAAGAAATGTCATCCATGGACATTGATCTATTTTTCAAATGGGAAGTATTCTGCACAAGATTAAAGTGCTCAACATAGCAATTGAAGATCTGAATAAGAAATCAAAGATGGAAATGAAAGGATTCATGACACCTATTCAAATGTGTGGATCTTGAATTATGGCTTAACTATATAAGATGGTTTTGGGTAACACCCAAAAAAATTGGTGAAATAATAGCTCAAAAATCTTATCAAAGGAGATCTATTCAAGGACATTTTCAATGTTTCTTCTATGAATAAACTTTTCAACATTCATACTTTACTAGAGGGGTTGATTTTATAGTTGATAGGAAATCTCAAGGGCTCATAATATGAGGATTATGACATTAGATAAATGGTTGATATGATGTAATAACACAATAATTCACTGAAAGGATTCAATTACTAAATGTGTAAATAAATTTAGGATATTTAAGGCATCTCATGACAAAGGAAATGTTGTAGGTCATCCAGCTTCACAATAACCGACTCCATCAAGTGAAAATCCTCCCTTGGGGAAATCATATTAAGAAGTGTTTCGATTCTATTTTGGCATGTTTTATTTTATTTTTTTCTTATTTAAAAATTCCATATTTTATTTTGCAAAAAGACAAAATTTAAATGCAAAATTAGAATAGGACAAATTTGAGAATGTGAAGGCTTAGTGTATTTTCTCATAAAGATATCAATAAAATGAATGGATATTGTACAAGGGATATTTGATGCTTCTTGTAATTTTAATTGAAAGGAAATGAGAAGAAAAATTTGTGATCATTGTTCAATTGAGAAATACAGATCAAATTCTAAAAATTTTGGTGTCTTATGATTTTCTTTGTTGATATGTTTTATTATGCTTAATGTATGTATATCTCTCTCAAATCTCAATAAATACATGTTTTATTGTCAAACTATTTTTTATTTTATTATTATCATGTAAGAGATAAGATATACATTTTGTTATTCATGCATGATCCTTTATCTTCGTTCTCTTTTATTCTTTTATCAAAAGTAGAAAGAAATAAAACCTATTTCACTTTTCTACCTGTATATATATTGTAAATATTTTATTTTCAATTTTATTTGTTTTTAATAAAGTTAACCTCCCATCATAATAGAAGAGGGAATTATTTTCCGTCACTATTGTGAAATCATTGTTGACCACTTTTTTCCCCTTGGCCAAAAATATCAACCCCTATAGTTCAAAACTTGACGTGTCATGCTTCCATACCTTGTTGATAGCCATCATAGACCTTTTGATGTCTTATAATGGTCTTTTGAGGTCCTATTAGCATTGTTTAAGGTTTCATTATATGCACTAAAGGTTGTTTTAAAAATCATGTGATAGTATGTTGTGAGTTATGGGATGATGCATTAGACCTTTAGGAAAGTATGTTTAAGTGAGAAGAAGAGATTCAAAGGTATCTATAGGTCTAAAATATCATATGTCATGTTTTTGAAATATTAAGGTAAATTAGCATATGTTACGATATTTTGAAAGATTAAGGTTTCTTGTTCTCACTGTATTTTTTATCATCTTAGCTACTTCTTGTGGGGGTCATTGTTGGTAAGTTGTATGGGATATCCAAGTCACCATTTTGAGTATTGATATGAGGCCTAACTATGTGTCCAAGGTCATCTTGTGTAGTCTAGTTGTCAAGCATGGTCAAAGGTAAATAAGTTTCTAAAGTCACTACTAGAGTTGAAAGTAAATAAGGGTCATTTCAAACTATGTGATGCTCATTTAAGACCATATAGTTCCCATTTTGCCCATTCATCACTTAGAATGTCTTTCTCACATATAAGTAACATCCAAATCATTTTTGAAACATATTTACTTATAGTTTTACATCCAAGATAACATATTGGTAGGTTTTGTAGGCCAAGGAGGTGGATAGTACGTTAAAGTACCCTTGTTATGATCATGATATCCCTTGTATGGATCTATGGAAGGTTATTCTTTCAGAAAAGCCAATTTTCCAATACAAGTGAAAGTGAATAGCTATGGTAGTGAAATGGAATTGTAGGGTAAAATGACTCAAAATTCTAGGTAAAGGATAAAAAAGCATCACAAAAACTTCCCTCAATCCCCTCATGGTTATTTTTGGGTTTATAATGGAGATATAGTGCTCAAAAAGTTTAAAACCCAAAAAGACCCTCTATCAGGTTCTCGACAATCCTGAGAAGCTCAATTTATAGATGATCATTCATAAAGAAGATTTTATCCTGAGATCTATGTTTTTAGGATTTGAAGCCCCCCATATTATCTATAAGTCTATGGTATTTGTTTATTGGAATATCCCTCATGCTCTATGAATCATTGTTAACAATGTAAGCATCTCCAAACACCTATCAAGACATACAGGTCTATGGCTAACAGTGGATTCAAAGATCATGTTTGATGATGGATGCTTGAAGGTAGGTTTTAATGGAATAAATCCTATAGATTTATGCATATAGACACTCCAACAACTGTAAATACTATCACAATAGTTAGGAGGATTATAATGAAGTGTTAAGTCTCTAAATACAGTCATAGGACTTGATGAACAAAGAGATGCTTATGGTGAATAAAGATATGAAAAATATAAAATACTTGTCGAAATATCATAAATATGTAAAGAGCTTGTGAATAATTGTAGGTTTCAAGTGATTGTCATAGACTTAAAATGTGCTCCCATAGACCTAACATAGGCATATGGGGAGAAAATATAAATTTGATGTCAGAGGGAGGATTCAAGGAGTACTGTTTGAGATAAATAAGAACATGAAGAAACTATTTATCATATTTGTCAAAAATTTAAGGTTTCTATAGTACCGATGGGAAGAGGTATACCTTCATACTTGCATCCAAGTAAGCCTAATAATCACCTACAAGCCTGTCAAGGTAAAACACACTTGTGAATGGTTGCGTAAGAATATAAAGGGTATGAAGAGGTTATAGTGATATTAAGATAGGATAGTTTCCTTTGTTAAATTCTAAAATCAATTTACTATCACTCAATAAACCTAAACTATGCACCTACAAGCCTAATTGAAGACCTACAGGTCTATTTTCAATTTATGAAGAGAATGTGCAATTATTGTATGGAAATTGAGTATTCAAAGGTCATATGTGGTGTGATGGGTCTTGGATGAAGATGGATAATTTTTTTGACTCTTTGGGAGTAAGATAAACCATCAAAGACATGTCCTTTTAAGCTTTGATAAGTGATAGGCCTAAAAGGAGCATACAAAACTGCAAGTAAAGGTATAAAGAAAACATATAGGTTTTGGATTGAATTTGGAGAATTAAAATTTATATAAGGTATGGTAGGACCATATGGGAAGATATTTAAAGGTTTTAATTCCTTTTAAGATGTAAATAAGTGCTTAAATAGGCTTTCCAAAAGTCACTTGGATGTAACTAGTCATAAACCTTTAATTCAAGGCATACACAGGTCTGCTTATGGAATATAAGGAGTATAGAGTTTTGGTATTGAGATTGAAATTTTGAGAGATTAAGATGAAATTTAGATCATGTTAAAGGTCATTATAATGATGAGAATACCCATATTGTATCTAGGTGTCAAAGAACAGGCCCCTAGGGTCAAAATTATAAAGTAGCCTACAATCTTCAAGGCATGGAAACTAAGTTGAAAAATATTTAGAAGTTAAATTCATATTGAAATATCACTTAAAAACCTAGTTAAAGGTGTCACATACCTAAATGGTCCATTTAAAACTCAAAATAAACATCAATTTTACATTTTAAGGTCAAATCTTCCCTCTTGACCTCATACACAATCTACCTAGCCTGAGAGGCCATTGTTGTAGAGTTAAGAACTCCTTGGAGGAAGTGCATGGTGGCCAATGGTTTTTGGAGGAGTTTGGGGAGGTTTCCTACCCCAAACCCCTGGAATTTATTCTTTGATCTAGCTCCATGCCTATATGCACCATTGTTAATGTTATAGAGCACTCCTAAATGGCATAGTAGAAACCCAAGGAGCACTTTCTTGAGCTCAGAACTATACAAAAAAAATGCATGGGATCTTGAGCACCTATGCATAGTTCAATACATTTTTTCACTTAGATTTTGTGGCATTGGTTTAGGGATTAAATACCTAGGGTTTATGAACAATTGTTAAGAACCTAAACCACTCTATACCCTCTTAAAACCCTAATAAGAACCTGATGAGAGGGATTATATTATGAAGTGCCTAAAATGAGAATGATTTTTCTTAAAAACACTTGAAACACATTGATCACTCTAGGGAGGTCTTCATCCTATATCTTGATGGTATGTTCACCTGTATATATGCATTAAATGCTTCAATTTTATAGTGTTTTATGTATAAAATAATGTTCTTGAGCATATAGATGAATGAAAATCATTGAGAGGGTTTCCCTGGGTTATATTATGCCTTATTAGGTCAAAATATTAAGTCATTTACCCTTTAAGATTCTCTTAAAGGTATGATCTATGAAGATAGTTTGAAGATGCTTGTGAAGAGGAAGAGGTTATCCCTAAGAGAGCTTGGACTGAATACATGGGTCCCTTTGGTCCCTTAAATTATAAAATGAGATGGTTTTAAAGTTGTAAAACATTTTCCCCACCACTACAGTATGTTTCTATATAAGTCTCATAGTCATTCTAATGGTTAAGTGTCAAGCAATTATGCCTAGTTGCCTAGTAGGCCTATATGGCCAACAAATAAAACTCATGATGAAGAAGAGTATGAAGTGATGTGTCAAGGGAACCTTTAGAGGTCAGAGAAAGGTGTCAAAGAGGAGTTTGAGGGAGTTATAAAAAGTTCAATCAACTTAGGAAATGCCCAAGTGTTGACAAATCAAGAAGATTCTCACTAGGTGTTAAGGTAGAGTTTTAACTCCTCCAAGAACATGAATCATTGAATGCAAGAGGAATCTCTTACCACATCCTGAAATACATCATCGAATCAGATGGACACATGTTGAGAAGTGTACTTAAGGATGTTTCTTTCATACCTTCTTGCTTGTAACTAATTTCATCATTGCTTCGTAGCCATCATTGGCTCTCCTCTACGCCTACCTTCTCTTTCTTCCTCTATATGTATTGCCTTAGATGGATGCTCCACCAAGAGTATGTTGAATCCTTGATCTATTTTAATGCCTATTGATCAATAATAAGACTATTTTACCTCATTTTATGGTTATTTGAAGTGTGAAGACTTGAATGGTTGACTTAGGCAAATGTAGACTTAGCTCAACTTGCCTTGTTGTCTTATTCTTCTTGCCTCCTTGTAGCTTAAACCTCTATTATAAGTGGTTGATAGTGTCATCATCATCTCTAAGTGGATTATAAGTGGAAGACATCTTCACTTATAATCTCACATTTTTCTACCTCTTCACAAAACATTAATATAATAGTTTTCTTTTAGGGGAAGTGTATGTTTATAGCAGTCCTATAGGTCATAGTGCTAATGCAATAAGTGTTAGTGGTCTTATGATTTGGCTCATCACATCCATTAGTTATAGGTTTATCTCTCTTTTATTTTACAATCAAGTAGTGTAATTTTGAGCCTAAGTGATGTATTAGGGGATCTATCCCCATAATCTAGAGATTTACCTCACTAATTAGGTCACCCACAGCCTAGAGGTATTTCCATGTTACCCCAAATTTGGAAAGCTTGAACAATATTCTAAGGGTGCAAATTTGGGTGATAAAAATCACCATATTTGTCATAAGTGTCAAATATTACATCGCTAAATTTTTGGCATCCATTGTTGGTCACATTTCAAATATTCTTATGTTACCCACAAAATGTGTCACTCAACAGTTAGAAAGAGACCATAAGGTAAGTGTTGTTTTCATACCAACTAATCATTTGAAATAATTTCTTGCACAAAGATTTTCTATCATGCTCATCTATTCAGGTGTAAACCTTCTTGTCATCCTAAATGATAAAATATTCATAAGGTATAGTAAAAACAAAGGTCATTCTGACCCATTATATAAACTCTAAGAAAAGTCTAATTTTAAACCCTCTCTAGAAAGGATAGCAAGAACTAGAATGATGTTGAATATAAATTTGTCACTACTAAACATCCTAATTCCATAGTCCATATATTTTCAAATTATGAAAACTATACTAGTACCTAGGGATCTTTGAATTGGACCTATGTCTCTAGGTGCCCAACTTCATGAGTTACCCAGGGTTTGAAGGAAGAATTTCCCAAAATTTATTGGTGATGATAATCAAAATTTAGATGAGCACATAAAAGTGTTATTCTCTGCCTATAGTGTTTTTGGTATAGAACATGAGAATGTTTTGATCAAATTATTTATGGAGACTCTGATTAAAGGAGTGGTAGAATGGTTTCATCATCTATAACCTAGTTGTACCATGGATTGCAATTTAATGAGAACCAAATTCAAAAAATTATTTAAGACAATTGAATATGAATACATAATTATGGTTCAACTAGCACAAATAAAAAAATAACCCAATGAACCTATGAGGGAGTTTATTTCTAAGTTCAACAAGTTGATATATAAAATCCCTTGAATATCTATACCTACCTCGATAAATTAGAAGTGTTTTTTCTTGAATACACAAACACATGAAGTAAGTTTATTCATGTGAATAAACCATAACAAACCTTAGAATAAGCCTAGAGCCAAGTTATAGAGGTAGAGGATGACATGATAATGGTAGATAGACTAAAAAAGGATGGATTCAAAAGTAAGAATCATGCAGCCATAGACCCTATAGTTAAAAAAATATGTAAATGATTTTTTGGCCCTAAAAAATAGATCCCTCATACACCTCATACTGCCCCTCATCTAGATGTGCCAAGACGACCTTTTATCACATATAATAATATTCACACTCACATTTCAAATTCAATTCCAAAGTTTTCAATTGAAGCAACTCCTACACATTATAATTTTTCACACACTTAGCATGCTACTAATGACCATGATGGTTTTAATTATCAGATAATTAAATACTTATATAATTATATACTATGTCAAAATCATAAGAAAAAGTTTTTTTAGGCACATTTGATCCTGAAATACAAGAACTCGATGGTGACTGCACTATGACTTATTTGGAATAAAAACCTAATTGTGAGGAACATGATGAAATACTTGAAGATATGAACAATCATTCTTATGTTGTGTTCACAAAAGAACATAACCATAAATTAAAGGTGGTAGAAAATGGTAAACAAAAAGGGAAAGAGAAAATTTAAAAAGCTCATAAAGCACCTCCTTCAAAGGTTATTCTTGGTAGAGTTATGCCTTTAAATGGTTTTTCAAAGGACAAACAAACTAATAATATAAGGAATGTGCTTCCAAAGGTTATTAATCCTAAAAATTCAAATTATTCATCTTCCTTTAAAATCATCAATCACATAATTAAATCTAAGATTTAGATTACTCATGTGGAGTACCTTAGGTCCAATCTAGATTAGTTGCATAGACTAATCCAATTCATCTGAGGAGATAATCCGAGTAGTTCTATAATATCTCCTCAATAAGTATTTGTTAATTGTATCAATTATGTTCATTAGAATAATATGACTACTACCATTCAAAATGGTGATAATATTGATCCATTTTATGTTTTTCCTTTAATTTTAGGCTTTTAATTGAATAATCATATCCTCAACTCTAGGGAATTAGATAATGTAATGTCAGCTAAGGTGGTACATGCCTTAGACTTAACCTATATGTAAACTTTTGGTTAATGTTACTCTATGGAAGCAAAACAAGTACCCCTTACTAGGTAGATCAAAGATTCTCAAGTGGCCCTATCAAATTTTCTTCAAAATAGGGTCAAGATGACTATTCTAATAGAAGATATCCCTCCCATCAATGTAATGCTACTGAGCAAAAGCTTATGTAAAGACCTTCGTGTAAAATTTTAGATGGATTAGAACCATACCATGATCTTGATAAAATGAGTTGAGTAAAAGCTACTACCTAAACCAAAAGCCAAACATCTTGTTCAAAAATTAAAAGATTCTTGAGCAAATATTCTTTGTGAGGAAAAAGCTTATAGAACATATAAGATGATGATGAAGAAATATCTAGAACTACTTGTTTGCCATTTTTGGTCACCATGGAAGAGAAGCGTCCAAATTTAGCTCAAGGCTTAAGGTTCAGTAGGGTAGGTTTTCAATGTTCAATCAAAGTTCTACAAAAGGGGATAAGTCAAAAGGGCAAAAAGATAGCATAATTTCAAAAGTTGGCCTTCGTACTTTTTGACAAAAGACTAGTTGTAACTTTTGTTGTGAAATTTTTTTTGAAAATTTTGCAAAGATTGTTCAAAGTTTTGGTCTTCTTAAAAATTATGCAAAGATTAGTTGGAAATTTTGTTCCAAACAAAAGTTCTAAAACCCAACAATGCTTGGACAGAAGTTTCAAACAAAAATCATGACAACAGAGAATTTGAATACTTTACAAGAACCAGATAAGTACTGAGGTCTTTGAGAAAATTATGCAAGTAAAAGTTACAATAGAAAAAGATGCAAAGAAAGAGGAAATCTTGCAAATTTCATAGGAATTGTCTAAATATTTTCCCCTCAAAAAAAAATGTTGCACGACTAGTCAAAACTTTTGTTCTAGTCAAACTTTTTGAAAGGCTAAGGCGTAAACAAAATTCTTGAAGACTTAGGTCTTCCAAAAAATTACTGTGATGACAAAATCCACAAAGAATGCATAAGTTATAACAACAAAAAATCCTAAGGTTTAGGCCTTTAAAACTTTTGTGAGCATAAAGGCCCAATAGTTAGAAGTTGTGAAGGTAAAATGTCAAAGGCCAAGTGGAGTGCATGAAGATAAAATATATGAATAACTACCACATATATCAAAGTTCACAGGATCCAAACAATAAAAGACTTAGCCATTTTAGGGTTTTTACCAATGACCATTTTAGGAGGCAACTAAGTTAAATTTGATGGGCCCTTGGTGACGTCCTAATGGTTTCCTAAGTTGTTGATCACAATAAGGCTCTGATTTGATCTAATTACAACAAGTGGTAGCTTCCCAAAGAGTCTTGACAACTTTACACCTAGTTTTTTAGTAAGCTCCTAGCATTAGTCTCCTAGAGTCAAACTCCCAAGATGTTAGAATTGTTAGGATTTACTAAATATTAGGAACCAATAATAATGCACCATGTGGTATGTGTCAGTCTAGGTGTCAGGTTACTAAGGAATTAGAAGTTATTAGCGATATCAGTGCCCAAATCCAATCCTAGATCAACATGTATGCACCTATCAGCCTGGGCTCCTCCTAACACCTATACACACCTAACCAATGAGAAACCCATAATATCTGACCTCCTATTAGACCTTGAGGAACCTAATCACCAATGATGACCCACTACATGGAGGTGGTAGACCCTAAGTGCACAAGTCATTAGCAAGTAAAGAAGGATATATAAAATGAAATAGTGCCATGCCAACAGTTTACCAGCCTATAATTGATGGTCTATATGGCCATCAAGATGTCATAATTAATTTTTTCATAATTGAATTATGGTGGCTCAAAAATCACAAGATTGTGAGATGAATAGCTTGAGAGGACACTATCGTTGATACAGTGAATTGAATTAAGATTGAGTCTATAGAAATTAATAAAAATGTGGGCAACATGATAAGATCATGATGGGATAATTTTAAAGTTAAGTATGGCATGGAAGTCTATAAGGAGCAACATTGAAATTAGAAACAATAGAAATAGGCCAAAATCTTTAAAGGTAGTAATTTCATAAGATCTAAATTCACATTCTTGCACACAAAAACTTGTATCAAGTTGTGATCATTAGGCAAATAAATATTGGTTTTTACACAACAAATGAGAGAATGTGTTGAGCTAACAAGTTTGAGTTTGATGAAATCATCACTATACCTCAAGGATGTAGTCAGGATCCCAATTAATTTTGGTCATCCCTATTTGATTTACAAAGAGATTGTATGTCTCGAATTTTGATATTCATTAACTTTTATCAATTATATTTTTGATTGTAATCAATGACCTATGGGCTTCCCATTTCCTATAAAAATTTGGGTTTTACATTGTAAAAGGGTTGAAATTTCTAGGCACAAAAATGCTACCAAAATTTGCCCTCCACAAGCCCTTTACTACATGAGCCTTGAATTTTAATGAGAATTGAGTTTGTCTTTCTTCATTTTCTTATATTTTGTTTGTATTTTGTGGTTTATTGATATTTGTCTTTGGATAATCTTCAACCCTCTTATTATTGTCCATCCCCATCACCTTTCTGTAAAGCTTGGCTCTCTCTTATAGGTCATATGTTGTGTGCATTTAGGTTTATATAAACACCACATGTGGATCATTTGTTATCCCTCTTAATGTTGTATTATGTCCTGCACCTCCATGTGAATTACTTATGTAATTGAAATGTCCATTTTGAAGATTGTTTGATATTTCCTCATTTTTTGCAATTTTTAGTGTGTTCTTCAAGCCCTGTATAAGTGCTCTTTCTAGTCTTGGTGCACCACCTTTTACATTTCAGCAACCCCCTTTCTCCCTTTCCCCTTAATAGATTTTAGATTTAGGATTAGCAATAGATTCCCTTTCAGGTCTTTTAGGCTTGCATATTGATCTTAAATCAAATGCATTTAGATTAGAAGGAAGCCAGCCTTATCCATAAGTTCATCCCAAAGAGTGAAAGAGTCCCACACCTTGTGGGATGATCCCATTGCCTCATTGAACCAATTCTTCCAATTCAACATGTGTACGGTTCAAGTGACAACACTACCCAAACTTATTGAAGGTGACATGAATGATGCATAGACCTTGGAAATCAATGAAATTTTTTCATCTATAGTTTCAAGTGTTGGGGTATTTTTTATTTCTCCTTCGAACAAGTTCTTCCATTTTTAATACAAGCTCCAATTTGAATCTACCAGTAACAAAATTGAATAATGTTAGAAATGTGTTGTGTATTTTCCATGATTTACATTATACTAGATTGTAGATCCCTAATGGGGCCTTCCCTGCTTCATCGGGATAAGGCAATAAATTTTTTGGATCACATCAGCATGTATTTGGGTGGTTTTAGCCCATGTTTTATGTAGCCCATGGTTTTTGGTACCTATGGTATTTTAATACCACTTTGACAGTTACCTATCAACGTGTCTACATATACTTATACATATAGTAGGGTAAAAGCATAGCTTGAAAGTAAATTATTGTATTGTAAATGGTTGAGTTAATATAATAAAAGAGTTAAATGATATGTGTTTTACCCAAAAGGGTTTTCCCAGGTGAAATCATGTATGGTATGTAATATAACGTGTATGTCATTTTTATTATTTTATTAGCTTAAGCATTATATTAGTATTTCTTATATTTTTCTTTTCATTTGCTATCAGAGCTAGGTCTTAGCTTTGTGTGAAGAGTTAGAGTTTATTTAACCTATGATAAACTATTGTTTGAATAGGATATTTGTGTGTGAGATATTTTTCAAGTAAAAGAGAATGATGAGAAGCACAAGGATAAATATTTAAAAACCCAATGATCAACATTTTGAGTTTTAGAAGTTGAATATGGAATATCTTTTTGTGGACATAGATCAGTGGGATGATGTATCAAGTGTGGAACCTACGAGTATGAAGGTAGAAGATTGGGAAAAGATAGACATGAATGCAAAGAGTTCAATTAGCTTGTGTCTTTTAGATTCATTTTTTTCTATATGTCTCAATGGATAAAACTTCTAAATAACTATGGGATAAATTGGGGACTTTGTATCAGATAAAGTCTTTAGTAAATAAATCATTTCACTAAAATAAGTTATATTCATTGATAATGAATGACAATGACTCTATAGTTGAACATCTTAATGCTTCAATACCATGGTAAGTTAGTTACTTCCTATTTAAATTAAAATGGATAAAAAAGAAAAGTGTATTACTTTGTTTTGTTCTTTACCCAATTCTTGGCATAATTTAATTATCACAATAACTACTACTACATTGCTATTATAAATTGAACACATAGTAGGAGCCTTGTTATCAAAAGAAATGAGGCAGAAATCCATTGAGGATTATCAAATAAATGTTGCCTTATTTATAAGAGTTCATTCCCAAGAAATAACTAAAATGAAGTCAGAAAAATCAAATTTCTTAGGTAAATCTAAGACTACAACAAAAGATAATAGAAAATGTTGAAAATTGTGGTAAAACAAGGCATTTTAAGAAACATTACAAATCTAAAAACATTGAAAAGAGTAAGTCATCTAACGATTTCCAATCTACAAAAGTAAATCCCTCTAATGAAGACTTAGGAGATTTATTCTTGGAAACTTCAAGCTCGCATGCATGTGATGGTCCATGGTCGATTAACTCAGATGCCTCTTTTCTTATGACCACTCTTAGGGACTGGTTATGTGTATATAAAAATATCAATGAAGATATTGTCTTATTAAGAGACAAATCAACCTATAAGGTCATAAGTTGAGGGAGATTCAAGTTGAGGTTTAAATATTAAAGGTTAAAACCCTCCCTGGTGTTATGCACATTCTACCTTTTACTAGAAACCTAATATCCATAAGTAATATGAATGATAAGGGTGTATAGGTAGTATTTAATAAATATAGTTAAAAGATGGTTCATGGAACAATGGTACTAGAAAGAGGAGTTCATAAAAAATAAAAAATTAATATTAAGGCAAGAATTGTAAATGATTGATGTAATATCTATGTGCTTCTTATGATGAATAATATTTTAGATCGGGATCCTACATCTCCTATAGATAATAAAATGTTATGGCATCATATGATGGGAAACACTGGAGGGAAAGGCTTTGAGCATTAAAACCTAAAAGTATGGTCAAAGTAATTTTTTAGTGTCATGAGCATTAGGTGTTTGGTAAGTAAACTCAAATGAAGTTTTGTAATAGTGCTATAAGATCATAAGGGATTTTACATTTAGTTCATAGTGATGTGTTTGTACCTATGAAGGTTTCATCGCTATAGAAATATTTGTATTATGTTTATTTTATAAATGATTACTTAAGAAAAACTTGGGTTTATTATATCAAGGTTAAATTTGAGGTTTTCAATAAGTTTAAGGAGTCTAAGGATCTTATTGAAAACTAGATAGATAAGAAGATTAAGGTCTTGAGGAGTGATAATGGTGGAGAATATTGCTCAAATGTTTTTGACAAGTTTTGTAGGGATTGTGGAATAGAAAGTAAAAATACAAATCCATATAAACGATAGAAAAATGGAGTTGTATAAAGAAATAATATGAATCTGATGGATAATGTGAGAATCGTGCTCAGTGGTGAAGTATCAGAAAGAAAGTTTTGGGTAGAAGCAACCATAGTTGCTTGATATTTGATGAATAGATCACCCACATCAGTCATGGTTGATAAAACTCCATTGGAAGAATGGACATGTAAGAAACCCTCTCTCAAAGATATTAGAGTTTTTTTTTATGCTTATATGTATATTACAAAGGAAAAAAGGACTACACTAGACAACAAATCAGCAAAGTGTATCTTTAATGGATATGTTACTGTGTGAAGAGACAAACTATGAAACCCTGAAATAAAGAAGAGTGTTTATAGTCACATTTTTATCTTCAAAGAGGAGGTTCCAAAATAAGAAGGATATCCAAAATATGAACCTTAACATATATAGTTCGATTGAGAAGGAGAAGAAGTGTCTGAATTTAAAATAACTGTAGAAGATGAACCAGAGGGTAAGTTGCAAGAGGAATATTTAGATGAAGCTAAGGAGGAGGAACTAAAAGATGCAAAACTAGAAACTCTAATCTTGAGAAAATTAGATCGAGTGAGAAGGACACCTGATAGGTATAGTCCTCCTAATTTATGTTATGCATTCCTTTTATTAGTTTTGTCTATAGTTGATGAAGACTCCAAGATTGTAAAAGAAGATTTTACCTAAAAAGAAATAAAGTATTAGAAAAAGGCTATAGATGAATAAATGGAGTCATTAGAAAAAAATCAAACATGGGACTTGGTGAAATTACCTCCTTGAAGAAAACTTATAAGCTAAAAATGGGTATTTAAGAAGAAGTACAATGTAGATGGGAGAATGGAGAAGTATAAATCTCACCTACTATCAAAGGGATTCTCTTAGGTAGACATAAATTATTTTGGAAATATTTGTTCCCCTATTACTAAATTACATATAATTAGATTAATTCTAGTTATTTGTGTTACTTTTTATTTAGAAATAGAACATATGGATGTAGAGATAAATTTGTAAATAGTGAGCCTGAAAAATAAACTACTTGACACACCTATAAATATTTAAGATAAAGGGAAAGGATAATTTGGTGTACAATCTAAAAAAGTATTTGTACAACCTGAAGTAATCACCAAAAATGTGGAACTAGAAATTTGACAAGTAGGTATTGGGACTTGGGTCTGGAAGAAGAAGAGTTGATCCCTGTGTTTATTTTATACATGAAGGTGAAAAACTTATTATTATAGTATTGTATGTGGATGGCATGTTGCTAATTGTTAATAATAAGGAAATTATTATCCAAGTTAAGTCTCAATTATCATTTCAATTTGATATGAAAGACCTTGGTGCCATAAAAATATATTTTGGGTATGGAAATTAAAAAGGATCAAGTAAACATGAAACTCTAGTTAAATCAAAGGAAGTAAGTTGAGATTATACTAAAAAGGTTTAATATGCAAGAAAGTAAGACTGAGAGTACTTCCTTTCCTCTTGGTCAAATCCATATGATGAATAATATCCTAAAAAATAAGAATAAATTGAGGGCATGCCTCTATTCATGTATGTTAGTGTTGTTGGTAGTTTGATATATGTAATCATTGTACTATCCATTACATTACTCATGCATTATTGTAGTAAATAGGAACTTTAGGTATTTACATGGGACATCAACCTATGCAAATTACTATCAAGGTAATCCTAGTGAAAGTAAAACATTGAATCTACATGGTCATGTGGATTTGGACTAGGCTAGAGATTTTGATTGTCGATGATCTACCGGTGGGTATGTGTTTAACTTGTTTGGTGGAGCTATAAGTTAGATGAGAAAATGTAAATTTAGTGTTGTGATATCCACCACAAATGCTAAGGACATGGTAGATACTCAATTAAACAATGAAGTGGTTTGTATTCATAGGTTAATTTACACTATTGGGCTTGTTCAAAAGCATTTAAGGATAAATTGTGACTCTCAAAGTGTAATTTTTTTAGTAAATAACCCTAATTATCACTCTAGAATGAATCATATTTATGTGAAATACCATTTTCTTAATGGAAATGGTTGAGGAGAAGAACATATTGTTAAACAAGGTGTACATAGGTGAAAACATTGTTGATTCACTAACAAAGGCTATGAGTATTGAGAAATTTTCCCAATGCATAAAATCAATGGGTACAACTTCCCTTAGATTTTGAAGTTAAGGTTGTGTTCCCCCTATGGAAAATAATCAAAAATTTGGAGATTATCAAAAATGTGTTGTATATTTTCCATGATTTATACTCTACTAGATTGTAGAGCCAGAATGGGGCCTTCCCCCTTCATCAGGATGGGGAGATCAAAATTATGGGACCATATTGGCATATATGGGGGTGGTATTAGCCCATGTTTTATATATCTCATGGTTTTGGTACCCATGGTATTATAATGCCACTTTGATGATTACCTATTGATGTGTTTATATATAGTCAAACATATAGTAGGGGAAAGTAGAACTTGAAAGTGCATTATTGTATTGTAAAACACTAAATTAATATAATAAAAATGAGTTATTGTGTTGGGTTTTTCACTTGAAAGGGTTTTCCCAAGTGAAATCATGTGTAATATGTAATCTTGTGTGTATAACATTTTTCTTATTTTTTTAACCTTAAGTATTGTATTAATCTTTCGTCTCTTGTTTTAGTTTATCATGTACATGTTTCTCTTCATTAATACGAAGCACTACTCCTAGGTTGCAAGTGGTGGAAGAAATGGGAATCCAAAATATCTAAGCCCAAGGAGATGTTGAGATAATATTGATGCAAGGATGGAACCAATATTAAGTAAAGAATGATAGATTAAGGCACTAGAAGAATGGGGTTTGGGATTGCATTGAAGCTTTCAAATCCTTCTATATAGTTGTTATGATAAGAGAGGAAAATATCAAAGTAGATGATTTGGACATAGCTGCATCATTATTAATCCCTCATCCAATGAGAGATATAGATAATTATACCATTGAATTAGTATATTGGCCAACTATTTTGAATAACTCATGACATTGGTAGGTGTTTAATGATGATGAGCATATCATTCATTTCTTAGAGCAGGTAGATAATTTCTAAAATTTGTATTCTTAAGGGAGTTCATCATCATATAGATAATCCTCCTCATAAGAAAGCAAAAGTGTGGATAAAAATAAATCTAAAAGAATGTCAACATTGAGTATAACAAATCGGATGATAGATAGGTCATCCAACTTACATGAAATAAAATCCCAAAGGTTTTGGTGTCACTTAAATAATTATTTGATGAGAACAATTAGTACATAAGTAAAAAGAGCCTAAAGGATCACTTGACTATGATAAAGTAAACATAATCAGGAAGGAAGAGCTGCAATATGTCAATATTGGGTAATTTTATTCTAGGGAAGAGTGCAATAGGTTCCTAGCTCTCTTTAAGGTTTATAGGCATTATTTTTCATGGTGTTATGAAAATATGAAGTCCTTCTGACCTAAAGATATGCAAGTAACATCTCTTTGAAGCAAAATGTTAACCCTTTTAGGCAGAAGCAAAGACAATATAATCTAAAGATTATAAGAACCATCTATGAACAAATTAACAAAATGTTACATGTAAGGATCATCTTCCCAATCCATCACTCCACGTTTGTGGCAAACATTATGCTATTGAGAAATAAAAATTTGAATTTTCATTGATTTTCATCATCTAAATCAATCCTCACTTATAGATTATGACCCATTATTATTGATGGATCAAATTTTTCAAGTGGTTATGGGATCTGAAATGATGTCTATGTTGGATGGATTCCCCATATATAATAATGTGGAATTATAACCTTAATATCAGCATAAAACAACATACACCACTCCATAGGATACATTTATATACAGATGGATGCCCTTCACACGAATCAACACTGAAGCTAATTTCTAGAGAATAATGGATCTAAATTTTAACAATATAAAGAATACAATTATTGTGATCTACCTTAATGATCTCATTTTATTTTCCAAAAAGAGGAAATATCACTATGAGCATCTAAAAATTATCTTTGAAAAGTGTCGAGTTCATGGTCTCTCACTAAATCCAAAGAAATCAATCTTTGTAGTAACATAAGGGAAACTCCTAGGGCATTTAGTTTCTAAGGAAGGAATCAATATTGATCTAAAAATGGTCAAGGTGATCCAAAAATTTTCTCTACCTGATAGAAAACTTGGTACACTTTCATTTTTTGGCAAAGTGAATTTTGTAAGAAGGTTTGTGCATGATTTTGCTAAATTAAATAGACATATAATTCAAATAATGCAAGGGAAGAATGATTTCAAATAGAATGATGAAGGAAATAATGCCTTTAGGGAAATCAAGAATGTTATTGTTAATGAATTAGCATTAGCATGTCCAAAATACAAGAAGGATTTAATTGCATATTTTTATTTTTTAGAGCATGCATTTTCAACTATCCTAGTGCAGAAAAATGAGCAGGGTATTAAATCTTTGATCACCTTCATGAGTTTTAGGTTGAAGGATCATGAGAATATATACTCTTTGATTGAGAAACATGCATATTCCATAGTCAAATTTGTGAATCACTTCATATTTTATATATTGAGTTCTCACACAATTATGATGGTCTCAAATTTTGGTGTAGAAATTACTCCATATCAAATAATTTCTCCATTTTGGAATAGTCAAAGCTCAGATGTGAATAACATAAATTCAGTGTATAAAAATTAAACATTTTATTAAAAAATACCATTACATATAAATATGTTTGATGATATCCTAATTAATTCTCATCAATAACAACTCCTAACAACTAACATCCCCACAAATCTCTCATATCACTAATGTAGGAAAGTTTTTCTAACAACCTATATTCTCCCTACCCTATTATTTATGTCCTACAATCTCTATGTGAGTTTTATTAACAAATAACTTATAGTATTAGTATTATTCACACATTATATTATTCTCACACACACTTAATTAACTAATGTGGATCATTAAACACACATGTGAAGACTAAATCCTAACATTCCCACCTTTGTGTGAACATGGGAGGAAACAAAAATTATAGAACTACAACACATCAATTGACCTTATCTTGTAAATGTCTCCATCCTCTATGTTGTTGCTTACTTAGAAAGTTAATTTTTGAGACTACATTATTTTGGCATTATTCTTAATTTCCCCCTTACAATGCGAAAAATTTGTGGATGTCAAATTTCACTGATAATGCATCCAATTACAAATTTTCAAAAAAAAATAGTGCCCTTTGCTTTTTTTTTAAAAATCCACTATAAGAAAAATATATTTCCCCCTTGTTTTGTAAATAACCCCCTAAAATAAATTTGAGTAAAATATTAGCTTTTGGTACATTGCAGGGTTTGAACCCTAGACCTCCCCTTAGCTATCACGCCTTAACAAAATGTTACTACCACTTGGGTTATCAATCCCATAAATATTACATATGTAAAAATTTGATTTTATGTTTTAATTCTTTGCATTTGTTTATTAATAAATAATAAAGAGATTTTTATTACTTGATTAGGGTTCCCAAGTAGTCATGTTTAATTATTTTATACAATGTAGAACTCCAAAGCTATTAAGGCCAAGATAGACTTCAATCTCAAGCTAAGTGTGTTGAGGTACTCTGAGTTATCATGTTGAGGTGGGTGTTAGATCAAATCATATATAGTGTTGTGTTAAGCCTGATATGAGGGCGTAACTCTTAGGTCTTTGAACCAGGGTCTGCAAGAGTGTTGAGGTGAATGGAAAGTGCAACAACTTTAACAAGTTGAAATGTGTTTCATATGCTACCAAAGGGAATACCACATGAGTCAGGGTTGTGTGATCAAAGTACCAAAAAAATTTGGATCATTGACTCCAATTTTGGTGGGGAGTCTGCTAACATAGGGAGAAGGTTGAGTCCATGTTATTTTGAGTTGATTCCAAAGAGATAGATCAAGCTTGTCAATGTTTCAAGGGGTTTTACTAGTGAAAAGAATGGATGCCAATACAGGTTTAAGAAATTCAACTTATTTTTCAAGCTAAGTATTGCAATGCTTGTGAGTATTTTTTTAAATCCATAAAGCTTAGGACATTTGGATGGTATCTTATAGGATCTCACTAGGTTGGGCAAGATAAAGAGCTTGAAAGTCATAAGGCAACTTAGTGAGATATCTATTATAATGGAGTTGAAGTTAGGTAGAGCTTGTGGTTACAATATAGAGATGTGTTTTCTTTGTTGTTATTCTTTTTCTATAAACCTTCATGGGGATTGAATGTAACCAGTAAACCTACAAAAACTAGATTTGATTGTAACATAAGTACTGGGTGTTTACATTCAATCTTAGCATTTTTGGAATTTATAAAATCAATGGTGAAATATGATTCACTCAAAAATGTTATAATAGGAATTTTTCACATATAATTTCACATAGAAACACACATAAACACCTAAACAACATACATATTTGAACTAAGCTAAAATAAAACTTAATTTGAAAAAACTATGTTTTTTTAAATTTTAGTGTATGAAAACTATGAAGAAAATGGAAAGAATGATTGTGAATAGAATGGACAAGATGGAAAGAGGAAGACAAATTAGGTGAATGATTTATATCATTAGGTTCACATATGGTCTAAACTACTAGATCATTGACAAAGTGTAAGAATGGTGGATGAACAAATTAATGACATTCATAATTGGTATGCATTGTTTGTTCATTATGTCATGTTGAAAAAACAAGGAGTGTAAGGATAAAAAATGCTCAGAGAGGCTAAGCAACCTGTTCTAATACCAAATGTTGAAATTACTCCATATCAAATAATTTCTCCATTATGGAAGACTCGAAGCTCATTATGTAGAGAAAAAATTTAGTTAATCAAAATTAAACATTTTATTAAAAAATCATCTTATATATAAATAGGTTTGATGAGATCCTAATTAAGGATCATCTCTAACAACTCCTAACAACTAACATCCCCATAAATCTCTCATATCACTAATCTGTGGAGATTATTCTAACAACTTATTACTCTCTTCCCTATTATTTCTCTCGTAAAATCTCTATGTGAGTTGTATTAACAACTCAATTAAAATATTAATATTGTCTACTCATTATATTATTCTCACACACACTTAACTAATTTAGCAAAATAAGCACACATGTGATGACTAATTCCTAGCATTCCCACCTTAATGCGAACATGGGAGAAAACACACATTCTAGAACTACAACACGTTGATTGACCTTATCCTTCTAATACCATTATCCTCTAGGTTATTATTACTCAGTAAATCAAGTTTTAAGACTACATTTTTTTGGCATTATGCTTAATTTCCCCCTCACAATCTGAAAGAAAATTGGATGTCAAATTCCACCGATAATGAATCCAATTATAATTTTTTAGAAAAAATTGGTGCCCTTTGCTTTTACAAAAAAATTCTAATATAGGAAAAATATATTTCCCTCTTTTTTTATAAACCCCATAAAATAAATTTGACCAAAATATTAGCATTTGGGATGTTCGTGGGTTTGACCACTAGACCTCCCCTTAGGTATCATGCCTAACAAAATGTTGCTACCGCTTGGGCTATTGAGCCCATCAATATCACATATGTAAAAATTTGATTCTATGTTTTAAATTCTTTGCATCTATTATTTTTTAATAAATAACAAAGAGATTTTTCTTAATCGATTAGGGTTATCAAGTGGTCTTGTTTGATTGATGTAGGCAGTGTGTAAATCCAAAGCTATTAACGTTGAAATAGACTCGAAGCTCAAGCTAAGTATGTCGAGGGAACCCTAGTTATCATGTCAAGGTGGATGCTAGATCAAATCATAAATAGTGTCATGTTAATCCCAAAAAGAGGGTGTAACTCATAGGACTTTGAAGTAAGGTTTGCTAGAGTATTTAGGTGAATGTAAAGTGCAATAACATCACCAAGTTGTAATGTGTTGCATTTGTTGCCATAGGGAGAAGGTTGAGTCCATGTTATTTTGAGTTGATTCCAAAGAGAAAGATCAAGCTTACCAATGTTACAAGGGGATTTACTAATGCAAAAAATGGGTGCCAATATAGGTTTGAAGAGTTCAAGTTATTTTTAAATATGAGTAGTGTAATGCTTATGAAGAGTTTGTTCGATCCACAAAGCTAATGACAATTAGAAGGTAGATCATAGGAGCTCACTGAGTTATGCAAGACAAAGAGCTCTGGGAGTCACAAGACAACTTTTTGAACTAAGACAAATTACCAAAAATTTGTGAAAAATTAAACCTCCACACCTCTGCAACACCTAAAATAAAGATCTATTAACGCAAAGTAATAGCTAGGTAGAGAATGTGGTTGCAATTCAGAGATGTATTTTATTTGTTATTCTTCTTCTTCTATAAAGACTCATGGGGATCTAATGTAACTACTAAACCTACAAAAACTAGATTCAATTGTAGCACAAGTATTGTGTGTTTACATTCAATCTTAGCATTTTTGGACTTTTTGAACTCAATGGTGAGATTTAATTTGCTCTAAAATGTTATCATAGGAAGATGTCAAAAATAGGTGCACATACAAACACACCTAAACACCTAAACAATGTACGTATCTGAATTAAGCTAAAACAAAATTTAATCTAAATGAACACTTTTTTTGGGTGTATAAAAATTATGAAAAAAATGGAATGAATAATTGTGAATATAATGAACAAGATAGAAAGAGGAAGACAAAGTAAGTGAATGATTAATGCCATCAGGTTCACACATGATCTGCACTTCTAAATCATTGATAGAGTGTAATAATGGTTGATGAACAAAGTAATGGCATTTATAAGTGGTCAACATTGTTTAGTCATTGTGTCATGTTGAAATAACAAGGAGTGTAAGAATAAAAAATTCTTAGAGAGGCCTAGGAAACCTACTCTGATACCAAATGTTAAAATTACTCCACATAGAAGAATTTTGCCATTGTGGAAGAGTTGAAGCTCGGATGTGTAGAGCACAAATTTGATTAATCAAAATTAAACATTTTATTAAAAATTTACCTCACATATAAATAATTTTGATGAGATACTAATTAAGTATCATCAAGGACAACTCCTAACAACTAGCATCCCCATAAATCTCTCATATCACTAATCTAAGAAGGTTGTTCTAACAACATAAATTCTCTCTACCCTGTTATTTCTCTCCTACAATCTCTAATTGAGTTGTATTAACAACTTACTTACAATATGATTATTCTCCACACATTATTATTTTACCACACACATTTAATTAACTAATGTGCATCATTAAATATACATGTGATGACTAATTCCTAACATCCACTATCAAATTTATTCTGACATGCCAAGAACTTGGATCTAAATAATGAATATGGATCACTAAAGTGCAAGAGTATGATTTAGATATCAAGCCCACAAAGCTGGTCAAAGAACAAGTCCTTTGTTAGTTGATAGAATAGGGAGTTGATACTCACAAAAAAACCAAAAAAGGTGAAAATGAAACATAAGAGTTGTCATTTGTAATATTCATTTTGTTTTTTTTATAAATGATATCCACACATTGCATACTTCTTATCATATGGATAATGTCCAACTCATCTCAGTGCTAAATAGAAAATAACAATCCAACTTAGACCATTAAGGTTCATAATTTGGGATAAAACCATTTTCAAGAAAGCTATTGATGGTACTTTCTTGAGATATGTTGATAGGGAACAATAAAAGAGGTTGTCGAAAGCTTTCCATGATCAATATTATGGTAGACATTTATCTTCACTAGTCATAACATTTAAAATTATACAAGCTCATTACTACTAGCCAACACTATCCAAGGATGCACAAGATTGGGTTTCAAATTGTGAATCTTGTCAACGCTTCATTAGGAGATAAAAACTTGTAGTGTTTCCTATTTTTCCTATAGTGATTGATGAAAATTTTAGTAGCAAGGATTAAATTTCATTAGTAATTTTAATCCTCACTAGAGTGTATGACACACTCATGTGTTTGAAAACTACATATTTGTTCACGAAATGTGTTTAAGCCATTCCTATGAGATCCATGACTTCTAAATATTTCTATAATTTCATTAAATAAAATATTT
Source organism: Torreya grandis (assembly GCA_037957365.1). Classification (NCBI taxonomy): domain Eukaryota; kingdom Viridiplantae; phylum Streptophyta; class Pinopsida; order Cupressales; family Taxaceae; genus Torreya; species Torreya grandis. Next base: position 1,996,130 of record JARHVA010000400.1, read on the forward strand.
TGGTTGGACTCAAAGTTTCCTATAAGATAGTCATGGATAATGCTACCAATTTTTCTTCATCCAAGTTCATTGATTTTTTCTATCCATGTGGGATATCCTTGGATCACTTTATGATTATTATCATCAAGGTAATGGTCAAACGAAATCAAACATTAAGGATATCATTACTATTGTTTGCAAGCTTGTAGAAGGAAATAAAAGGAATTGACATAAGAAATATACGATGTTCTTTGGGGATTATCCTTTTCAATTATTATATGGAACAACTACATCGATCCCCATTTCCATAGAGTTTCCAAGTCTTCAATTATCTCAAGTTGTGGAAGATGATCAATTCAAGGACTCACTAGAAAAGATAATCATGTACTTAACAAGGTGGGAAGAATAAAGAATGATGGTGGTTGATAGAATCATGTCTCACTAGAAGAAGATGAAATAATTGTTTGATCACAAGGTAAGTGACATAATTTTGAGATTAGAGATCAAGTCCTAATATGAGACAAAATAAGAGATACAAGAGGGAGTTATGGAAAGTTTAATTCCTTTTGGATGGGGACTTCAAGATTCACCAATTATGTGGTGAAAACTGATACTACATGACCTATCATGATGAAACTCACCTTTGATTTCCCTATAATGGGTAATATTTGAAATATCATAAATGGTGAAGGTATGTTCTCCCCTCCTAGGACCATAGGTGATTTAGGATTTTGTTGTGTTTCCCTTTCTTGTTGTGTGTTTCCATTTCTTATTGTGCACTTTTCCTTTTTGATGAGTTTCTTGTTCTCTTTCCAAGTCATTTTTTTTTACGTTGATTCTATATCCTAATGGATAAGGCACAACTTTTGAAACCATGAGGTTACAAGTTCATCCTATGTAATCTTACAAGTTCATGTCCCCAATTAGAGCCAATTATTGCCCTCAGAATTTTACTTGGTCAAAGTTTCCAAATTTCGGTACCAAAACGAAGCATTTGCTTTGAAGTCCAAGTTTTTTAAACAATTTTTTTGGACTTAGTTATTTTCTCAAAATTAAATAACATGATTATATCACCTTGCACACCAAGAAGGTCAGGCCAACTCCACCTTCTAGTTTTGTTAGACATGAAAGCATCTCCAAAATAAGCACCTAAGTGAGACTTTGCACCTGCTACACCCATGTGGTTAGGACTTCCTAACCCTGTGGGCATGAAGGATTTGAAATTATGCTCTCTTAGGATTTAATTATTTCTTCACATATAACACACTCATAAGATCAAACTGGCCTAGCTACAGGCATATGTCTCACGCATGTGTAACAATAATCGATGGCCCAAGTGCATTGATAAGCCTATTAATTTTTTATAAATTTGAAATGGAGTACCCATTTGGTTAAATAACTCTACCAAAGTATAATTTTTTCCTCCTTTGTACCAACACAACCTAAAGAACTCTACCCTTCCATGATTTACAATTAAGGAAGTAAAAATCAACCAAAATATAATCAAAATCTTCATACCTCCCAATACTCTACTTTGGTACCACTTTTAGAGGATTTGGAGCTTATTTCATGTGAATTTCAAGCTAAGGTAAGATTTATGTACCATGGGTGCATTAGAGTTCTTCCCAACTCCTTTAGCTTCCTATGGAAGAGTTATTGATCAATATGTGTAGATAGCTTGTTGAAGTACATAAGAGGTGTGAAAAGAGGCATGGTGTTGGTGTAGTTTTCTCAATTACATTGGGTCATTACACATGAAAAAATAAGTCTAATTTTTAATTAATTGAGACTTCAATGATCCTATTCACATTATATCCTCACACGATCAAGTCTTTCTCTGATAAAAAAATCTATGTGAAGGTTCATCTCATAATATGTGCCACACACATACATGTAACTCATTTGGATGACTACTAGGAATATTGTGATGTTGAGTATGAGGTAAAAAGGAGAGATTGGGGTAAGTTGAGTCTAAAACAAAATAAAGTTTCACTACTAATTGGGTCCCTAAGGGAATGATAGATGATGATAGTGAATCATTTGATCTTTCCTATACTAAAAGATTAATGGTTGCAAGATTTCTTGTGATAAATTTTTATACCTAAGTGTTGAATGTCCTATAAAATTTAACCAAGTTAGTAATTTATAGATCAATGAATTATTTTAATGAAAGGCTTACAGAATTTATAGGATCTAGTTTCTCGATAAAATATAGGACCTCTCTCCCACAAAAACCTCCTTTACCAACATCTAAGGTGGTTGACATTAGTATCATTGGTATAGTATCCTACCTAATGTCACCTTGGGTGGAGATTGTGATGGAGAAGACCCAAATCAAACTAAACTGCCAAGTAAGATCTATGGTGAAGTTCCTTCCACAATAGTGAAGTTGTAAATCAAGAGACCAAGGAAATGACAATTAACTTCTTCTCAAGGAAGGTGATGCTTCTCTAATAACTAATAATACTACATAATAGTATTATTTTTTAGTCAGGAACTACATAAATTAGTTATTACAATAACAATCTGAAGTTTTATACAATAAATTTTAACATCCCCATTCATTCCATTATCCCTTCAAATTTTGTATCCTCCACATTCTACACCACTAAGGTGGCCTACACCACCCTCAAATTTATTTTATTTGGGTTTAGAAGTGGTTAGTTTCAGTGATGCTACTATTTAGCAGATGTAGCCACTACTAGGAAAGAAGAAAAAGTTTGTTGACACAACCTTGCCTAATTTTGATGTTGTTACAAATATTTTGGTCACACCTCATCCAAAGAAAGTTACTTCTATGTTAGTATATAATTCATTTGGGGCTTAATTTATGTAAATTTTTAAGTTAAACATGGAAATAAAGATGGAAGATATGACTATGTCTAATTATACCATGAAGAGAATCTCATTGGGCATAGCCGCTCTCAAAATTGATGTACATAATCTCAAGGAAACTACTAAACAAATGATTAATAAATTTGAGGAATATGAGATCAATTGGGAACAATTAACATATAAAATCCAATAGTGAACTATCTCTTAATCCCAATCTAAACTCGAAAAAAAAATTAGGTTGATTCTCCAAGTCAAATACCTAGAATCAACAAAGATGCCATTTCCACCATAATCAAATAAAATAGCTATCAAAAAAATATTAAGGTTCTAGTGGAACAATGGTTTTTTAATGAACTAAAGTATATTGAGGAAATGGAAAAAGTATATGAGATGATCGAATCAAAGCATAACAAAGTGTATTAGTAAATCAAATGTCTTCAAAAGGAGCCCACAACATGGGAAAATGTGAAATATGATATAGAATAAATTTCAGCCACAGACATTGATCTAATTATCAAAGGGGAAGTGTTTGACAAGAGAGAAAAGTGTTTTTCCTATGATAGGTTCAATAATATCATGCACAATATTGAATTGATGAATAGATAAAATTGAATATCTAAAGAATCAATCAAAGATTAGAAATGAAAGGGTTATTAGTGCCTATTAAAATGCATGGACCCTGCATTGTGACATGTCTAAAGAGGATGGTTTGGGGTAGCACCTAGTGAATCTAGTAAAATAATAGGTCACAAAGTTGTTCAATGAATAAACTCATTTTCATTATTTATTCTATAAATAAACTCATCAATATTCATACTTCACTGAAAAGTTGAATTTATAGTTTTCCAAATTCTCAGAGACTCCTAATACGATGATGTCCTCATATAGATAGTTGATATGCTATAAAAACATGGTAATTACGTAAAAGGATTCCATTAATAAATTTGTAAATAAATCTAGGATATTTAAGGCATATTAGGGCAAGGGGAAGGCTTCAGGTCAGCCAACTCCATAAAACACAAATCCTCTAGGAAGTATTTTAATTTTATTTTGGCATGTTTTCTTTTCTTTTTGTCATAATCAAAAATTACAAATTTTATTTTATAAAAAGATGAAATGCAAATACATAATTATAATAAGACAATAATGAGAATGTGAAGGGCCAATACAAACCCTCCTAAAGCTATAAATATTATAAATGTTTATTGTAGAAGGGTTATTTGATACTCATTGTATTTTTTCTTGAAAGGAAATAAAAAGAAAACTTTGTGTTCATTCTTCAATTGAGAAATACATAGGAAATTCTATAACTTTGTGTCTTGTGATTTTTATTATTTATTTATTATTAATATTATTATTATTAGTTTAATGTATGTATCTCTCAACACTCGAGCAATACATGTTTTACTATCAAATTGTTAAACTATTTTTTATTCTTTTTTTGTCACATAATGAATGAGATATAATGTTCTTATTCATGCATGGACCTTCATCTTATTTCTCTTCTATCTTTGTGTTAAAGTTAGAAATCAATAAAACCCATTTCATTATTATACATGTATATGTTGTAAATAGTTTAGTTTCAGTTTTCCTCATTTTCAATAAAGAGAACCTTCCCTCATAATAGAGAAGTGACTCATGTCCCCTTCACTCTTATAAGAGGAGAATATTTTTCACAAGTGCCAAATATTTCACCAACATGTTTATGCGACCCTAATAAGATATAGATTTGAATTGATTCAAATTATATGAAGTATAACAATAAACACAAATATAAATGTAAAAGGCAAAATCTTATTTTAAGTACATTCTCTAAATAGAAAATACCTAAGAGAACAAGACACTTAGTATTTTTATATTATATATAGGTCTGAGATTGAATGTAGGTCATAGAAAGGGTAAGAAATTGGGTCAACATTTGCTCAGATTAGTATCTAAGTCTTTGGTCACACTTGGATAAAATTGTCAACTTTAGGATGGCATCCACTGATGCTAGCATCTACAATGTAGAGGATTTATCTTAGTGGATTATTATTCTCTATTTTCCATATATAGTGTTCTTTTTACTTTTAAACTATATTTGTGTGTGATCTTCAGGAGTGATCTATGCACATAATTATAAAAACATGTCCCTTTCACTTTGAAACCTTAAGTCCACTTTTAACACTAGGTTTATATGTGTAAAATGGGAATAACTATGGGTTGAACTGACACTAACCACTCCTCAATTAATGGTTGAGATTTGCATACGTATCCAATACTCTGAAGAGGGAATCAAACTGTATGTAGTTCTCCCTATTAGGTGTAGTGTGCAATAATGATCCTTTAATGAATACAACCTATGACCTAGATTTTAACACTTGGAAAAATATATTTTTGACTTGAATTTGAGGTGCTTAGGACTTGGATAATACATACTCCTTGTGATTGGTGGCTAAATTGGAAAGAATAGGGTAGTCTTTTTGAATGGGAAATTTTTTATAGATGTTTCCTTGATGAATGCTAGATGGATAACAGACTTAGACCTATTGTGTATTGCATGGGACTATTTGGGTACTTTCTTATGTCATCAACATGTGAAACTTACGATCCAACCCTTAAGAAGGATTTGAATCTAAAAAGTGATTTTTTATTGGTGTGGGATGAGTCCATCAGGTTTGGATGAATCAATAATTCCATAATATTTAGAGGAATACTAATCTAATAATTTTGAGATAGTTTGAATATGATTTTAAACAGGTTAAACACATACTAGGTAATTACATTAGGTGACTGATAGAAAATCAGGAAGGTTAGACCCATGGAAAGCATGCAAATACGAGAGAATGGTGAGTAAGAGCCATATGCATATGAATAAGTCATGTAAGGTGAAGGTAAATCAATATTGACATTGTCAAGTGTCTAATACCAAATTTTAATATCTACAAATACCCCCCTTTTATTCTAATATTGAAATGAAATATAATGCTAAATTAAAAATATAAATAGATGTACCTAATTATGTACAACACACTTTGTCTTTGGGAAGAGCCTCCAAATGTGTAGCTTGCTCAATGCAACCTAAAATGAATATGCAGTATTCAATGTCCATATATGAAATCTTAAATGAAATTGAAACTTTTGAAACTTAAATAGAAAGGAAAGAAATCAAATATGAGTGGGTGAACCATGTTGCCCTATGTCATGTCATTGGATATGATGCTTCCTTATTAAAGCATTTAAGAGTTTTGATTTATTTTTGAAATAGTTAGATAATTGGGGGTGATCATGCCACAAATTATTGATCATGGCAAGATCATGGTTTGGAAAGATAAATGCCCCAACCCTCATTTAAAATGGAGTAGTGCCTAGGTCATTGAGGGTGTAGAATCTTAATTGCACTACTTATGTAACTAATGTTGAACCTCAAAATTAAATGTGGGAGCCACACATTGGACTCATGGAGTAATTTCTATGCCTTTGAGGGTAATGAAACTCAACTACATTAGTCATTTAACTAAATAAATTGTTGCAAACAGACTTATAAATTTAAAATGCTCACTTCTAGTACCATTGATGCCATAATAAAAAAATAGTAGTGTGTATGTGCATGAACAATGTTCATGCTCCATATTTTATCCAATTAGTGCCAACATGATATATAATGCTATAAATATATACCTCATTTTGTCCCAAGACTAAAAACATGTAACTCATGTTCATGTAAACTATATGCATATACATGATATATGACCCTAAAATCTTCTCAATCTATAAGTATATGTCAATTGTAACTTATATTCTTATAAAATATGTGGATATACATAGAATATGCGCCCAAATGTGTTGGGATCTATGAATATTTGTCTTATATTCTTAACCAAACTAATAATCTATACCAATCTAAACTTTCTAAAATGTGTAATATATGCCAAAATCTAATTTTTTTTATTCATAGAGACTTGCATATTTATGATAAGACCAATAATATGTGCCCATTTGAGGTGAGGCATGTAGCTTGAAAACTAATCATCTCAAAATAAAAGAGTTAAGTGTATCATGTTATGTAAAAATATGTAAATATTTATAAATATGTATTAAGATGTGGAAAATGTGTCATCAAAGTAATGAATAGATAATCAAAACATATATGAAATATGTATTGTTAATCATACAAGTTTCATGTTAAGATAAATATAAAAATTAGGCATGCAGTAGTAACCATCACTAATATAAGTATTGAATAATGAGATCTGCATGAAGTGAATCATGGGACCAATAAATAAAAAAGTATGTGATGTGGATCACAACATCGTAAACTTTGAAAAATAAACATGATTAGTAGATAATCTTATATTTATCCACTCATAATCACACAATGTCATGGCCATGACACACATAATAAAAGCACAAGCAATAACACTCAATGTCACACAAGGTTAAGGGTTACACAGAAAGAGAAGTCAGATATTGGAAATGTCCATGAATAATAGTTGTAAAAGAAATCAAGGGCCCAAAAAAGAGTCAGATAATGAAAACTCAATCAACCAATAATCATGAAGGAAGGCCAAGGACCAAATAAAGAGGCATATAATTATATACTCAATCCAAAAATGGCATGTACTGAGCAAGTAATAAATAATAATAATAATAATCAATGATTAGCCTTTTGATAATGAAACAACATCAATGAAACATTGAACGAGTGATTTAGTCCACACTATCAACTAATTTACATGTCATGACATAGTAAAATAGCATATCCATGAAATGTAGTAATGTAAATAATATGAGCAAGAGCAAGACATTTTTAAGCAATTAATGTAGCTCAATATTGTAAATGGAAAGGTCATAAAAAGATATAACATGTAAAAATGTGACATATGGAATGAGGTGTACCCAGCACTGGCATGGCCCCTGGGTATAGAAATATCTTGTATCTATGCATCCATGTATCATGTGTAATTTGTATATCCTGAATTTCACTCATATATACTGTGAAATGTATGTGCGAATGAAAATTGATATGTAATCTAAAAAATATGTGATAAACAACATAAATGAATAATTTAATTAGCAAACATGTCATGTTTAGGTCCCCTTTTTTCCTTTTCTTTTATTTTTGAAATATTTTACAAATGTGTAAATGCCAACCAATCATATAGTGAAAGGGATGGACATCTGTAAGTACTATATGAAACATGGGAATGGTCACCTACTATGAGAGATTTGTATCATGTGTGTTTTAATTTAAATCTAAAAAATGATCTTGTGTTGTAATGTAATTATCATTGTGATCATGACTCATAATATCATATGCATGATGGGTAACTCTAGGTAACAGGTATCATGTGAAATCTGTTATATATTAGAATAAACATGTGCTTGTGTTTATAGTGGAAAATGGTGGGTTGTCTATAACAATATATTATTACATGATATATTATATAATTCATGTTGTGAGTCTTGAATAACCCTCTAATGTAATGGGTGTTAAAGTATTGGTCATCTAGGAAAGTCAACTACCTTCCTCTAAACTAACTACATATAATGAACCTTAGTAGGTGGAATGACTACCTACATAGAACAATCTTAAATAGGTAGAGTAATTGACTACATAAAATGATCTTGAAGAGGTGTAACAACTAATAGCGTTGGTGGAGGAGGATGAGGAAGAAATGTCCTTAGAAAATAGAATACTAATATTTAATTCTTATAATTATGACCATTGTGTTTTAATGTATATACTTAACACATTTATGTATCAATGATGGGGTAGAGCTTATGTATCTAAGGGCATCCAAACTACATGTCAAATACTATTGTACTTGGCAAGAATAGGAATAATGTATAAATTAATACAAGGCCTACCTTAAGAAGTAGTACAATGTATCCCAGGGGGTTTTATTTCTTACCATTAAATCCTTTGACTATCTATGTTGTATTTATCAAATCCTCACATGTGTATCCAAGAGTATGAAGAATTTTCATCATATAAATGTTTTCACTTGAACCATTATCTACCATGACACTATGTATGGGTTGTGAATCGATATATGATAATACAAATAATGGCTTGAAATCAAATTCATTTTCCACAATCTCACTATCATAAAATGTAATTTTAGGTTTTTATACCAATATGCTTGTCAATGTACCAATAATACTGTCTAATGGGTGATCATACATCAGAGGAGGATGTACATTATATTTCATATGCACCTCAATAATATCCTTAATTTCCAGTTCCACATGATTTGGAAGGGATTGGAAACAAAGAGTTTCAACTTTACATTTCCATTTGGTTGTGGCCCTGAATCATTTGTAGGTTCATTAAGTTCAATAATGTTGACATCAATTAGATCATATATCTTATGCCTTAGCTTGAAGCATAAATTTATAGAATGTCAAGCACATTGATGTAATCACAATATGCATCACTATCATATCCTCTACGTATATGTCTACTCATATCAACCTCTTGTGGGTGAGGTATAAACATAAGGTTACTCTCTAGTAACTTCAGTAATAGTATATGTGGAGGTTAAGGAAGACTTAATATTTTATGGATTAAACTATTAAGAATTTTTGGATCAACATTTCAGACCACACTGTATGAGCCATCATCAAGACCAGAGATAAAGATAATAGTAAGATTAGATTGTAGAATTATGTTTATATTTATAGATTTTGACATTGAAGTGTTAGGTAGTTGGGTAGTTGGGAAAGAAAATAAAAAATAATAATAAGTGTTGAAATATTAAAAAACATGTTAATAAGAGAAAACAAAATAAAAAATGAACAATTTTTTTTCTCTTCTTAACAAAACATTTTAATATGATAACACTTATTATTATTTTTATTTTCTTTCCCAACTACCCCACTACCTAACACTTCAATGTCAACATCTAAAAATATAAACATAAGTCTACAATCTAATCTTTCTTTCTCTTTGTATTTGATCCTGATGATGGCTCATAGAGTGTGATTTAAAACATTGATCCAAAAGTTATTATACACATTTTAATCCAGAAAATATTGAGTCTACTTCATGAATCGTGGAAATACCATCTCTCTTGGAGGTTAATGTAATCATGAAAATTGCCTTATCCTTTGTTGAGTGGATAGTATAAGTCGATTAGTAGGTTGTGATACTATATTAATTGTTGCCTTTACCTCATTCTTAGTATAATTTGATATGACCTTGTAATTTGGTTTGTTTTGAAACCTTGTATTTGATGTAGTTATAGCATTAGGTGTATATTTGAGCTTATTAAAAGCTATGAACATAACTTCATGATCTCTACTTGTATGGCATAACTCATCAAGTGGTTTTAATTTATTGAACATAATAGACTCATGGAGAGGGGAGAGAAAACTTTATTTGAATATGTATTGTAACTCATTATCGGTCATAGGATTTTTCATCTTAGAAAGCATGGTCTTTTACCAAAGCACATATTCACTTATTGTTTCATTAGATCCTTGTTGAAGTTTTACAATGTAATTTTAGGTAAATTTCTCACTGGTACTCATTAAAAATGTGCTATAAATTGATCAACTAAATGATTAAATGCCTTAATTTATTGCAATGGGAGGTGATAAAACCATCTTAATGCATAGTTTTTAAGACCTAATGGTAATAATGTAATCAATAATCTATCATTGGATGCATAATCTAAACATGTTGCATGAAATGATCTTACATGTTGCTCTAGGTCAACCTTACTATCATAAAATGTAACTTTAAGAGCTAAGAAACCCATTGGTAAAGGATAATATAAAATATCTAAATCTAATGGATTATTAAGCAATGATTTATAGTCTATTGAATGGTTTGCTCTAGAAGCATCATACTCTAACTAAAACACCTTAGCCTATAAGGCTATAATAGTCTCCTTGATGGATCATGTGTTGGTGAGGATGATGATGCCATATTTGTAGCCATCATAATATGTACATAGATTGGCTATGTAGGAATATGCATAGTAATATGAGGGAAACCCTGTGTTCCCCGCCATCTTGGGTGGGCATCATATGTATAGCCAAAGGTGTAAATGTAGGAATATTAGTAATAATAGTAGTCTAAACACTTGTGGTGGAATTACTACCGCCAAAAGGTATATTAATAACAATGAATGGCTTATATTGTTGTTCCTCTAGTGTGGAAACCTTAGTTCTGTGTGTATCTTTACATTCTAAGATTAATTTTAAAACCTTATCCAATTCTTGAGGAGTTTGATGAATTCAATTTTAAAAATTAGATAATACTTTAACTTTTGTAGGATCTACCCCACTAAAGTCATTAAGATGAATTCTATCTTGGTATTCATGATTATCTTTACTAACATGTTTTAAATCAAGGATTTCAGCCTAATCTTATGTTTTTACTTATTCATTAATAATTTCTACATTGAAAGAAAAAGAATAAGAATGAATGAATATTCATTACATTATTTTAGTCATTTTAATTAGAACCAAGGAATCTGATTATGCTCAATATTTGTTCCACTTAATCTACCACTTCAAATTAAAGGGACAATGGTATTAAAAAATGGCTTTGATACCATATTAGAAATTACAACATATCCCATGGATCCCCAGCGTAGACACCATTAACAAAAAGTATTTAGATAATAGAGAGATTCACCATGTAAATACATATTATATCAACTATGTGTAATATATAATGTATGTGTGCAACTAGCAATATTGCATTATAAAATAACTCTCTAAGAGACTACATCTCCTCTTGCTCAAGAGACAACTCTAAGCTTCAACATTCCATAAGAACACAAAGGGTTATTATATAGGAAAATTAAGATGTGAATGAGAGATTATTATTTGAGTAAAAGGTGAGATCATTCCTCAAGTTACACCTAACCCTTATCACACATATGAGGATATTTACCACATTAATTGTGTATTTAATAAATGTGTACACATAATAAATCACACTTTGGTAACACATCTACGTAAGGTGGACTTCAAATTAAGTGTGAATATGGCACCATCTAATACCCCACTTAAGTTTAGCTTAGGTGATGTGGTAAAAAATAATTAGTCTTTTGCTCATAAGCATGGGTCCTAGAAACTAGGCCTAATGAGGTACCCATGTACAATGAAAGAGAAAAAATAAAAATGTAACTATTGAAGAAAATGTCTATCAAATCTGATGAATCCTCCAATGAATGAATCAAAAGTATCTTCCATGAGTCTAGTTATATGAACAAGAGTGACTATTGGTATGTGCTCCATCTAAAAGGAATTCATAGTTAAATGATTGCAAATGAGTGTTATGGAGATCCTACAAGAAACAACCATATTTCAAATGGAGTGTTGTGGAGATCTTCTAAGAGATAACCATGCTCTACATATGCTAGGAATAATCATTAGGTACATAGCATAATCTAACAACCAAGGAAGCATTAGCAGTGAATAACACCCCCTCTTAATGCTAACTAAGAACTAAATACGAAGTAGCTCAATATATTCAAAAGTGTTAATGTAGTAGATGTGTATAAAAATCACAAAAAAATCCTCAAGTGAGAGTGCCCAATATGCCATATGAAGTAAAAATGTAAGGTGAGAAAAATAGCCTCTAGATGCACCCATATCCAATATGTAGCCAAACATAAGAGCTAATAACTTATCATGATGTACAATAAAAACTCAAAATATGGTCTTGAAAACATGGTAGATATGCTGAAAAGGCCATTTTCCATCCTACTACATCATTCTTACCCATGTAAATTTTTTACATATACATGAAACATGATCTTCATGGCTTGATAAATGAGCTTATACAGTTAGAATCAAGTGAAACAAAAGTTGAAATTGACTTTCTCTGATATTGAACATAATGGAAATGTCTAATACACACCAAAAACACTCAAATGAAAAATGGTTGAAAATATATTCCATGGAACTCCTACGTATGTAAATCTATAAATAATACTTGAATCCAATAGAAGGAAAGAACCAAATCTAAACAAAAGAGATGGTACATGCGAAGAATTTATCATATAATATAATGAAGAGAAAAAATTATTCTCTTTTCTTGAATCTTACCAAGGATTAAAGATTTGGAGTGATAAAGGCTTGTCCTCTGCTCTTTCTCCTCTTGATCTTCATAATCTTGAGAGTGATATGGATCTCCTCTCAAACACTCTTGTTGATCTTCTTAGTAAAGTTCAATCTGATACCATATTATAAAATGGCCTTGGATACCATATTATAAATGACAACATATCCCATGGATCTATAACATAACTACCATCAACATAAAGTATTTAGAGAAGAGAGAGAGATTCACCATGTAAAGACATGGTGTATTAACTATGTGTATTATATAATTTATGTGTGCAACCAAAAATGGTTATACAATAATAGGACTCTTTAAAATACTACATCTTAATTAGATAAGGAGATGACTCTAAGTTTCATGACATTCCACAAGAATACAAAGGGTTCTTATTTATGAAAATTCAAATATGAGTGAAAGATTATTATTGGTGGAGTAAAAAGTGGGATTATTCCCCAAGTTACACATAGCCCTTCTCACACATGAAGATAGATACTAGATTAATTATGCATTTAATAATAATATGCATATATAATAAATCATACTTTGGTAACACATCTACTTAAGGTGGAATTCACATCAAGTGTGAATATGACACACTACAACAAAGGGAACTATCCTTCTTAGATGACATATAATGAAATCATGAAAATACGCAGAATTCTAGGGCCAAGGTGAAAATGATTATTGCCTTAATGTAAGAGGAAATCAAAAATCAAAAAAATCAAATTCATATATATAAATCTGAAACCCTAAATGACAGATGAAACCCTAACGTAAGACCTTATCTTTTATGTGTTTATTATATAAATGGATTCACCAATATATTTTACATTATTTTTTATTATGTGAACTTAATAAGATATAACTTTGAACTATTTTATATTATATGAAATATAGCAATAAACATGAATATGAATGTCAAAGGTAGAATCAAATTTTAATAATTATACTTGCTATAAATACAAAATACTTGAGAGAATAAGATAATATTTTTTTTGTTATGTATAGGTTTGAGATTAAATGTAGGTGGTCAAAAAGGTATGAAATTAGGTCAAGAGTTATTCAATATTAGGAATTAGGTCTCTAGTCACCCTAGGATAAAAATTTTAACTTATACATGCTATTGAAGATGTTACGATCTGTAACCTAAAAGATTCAATTGAGTGGATTGTGATTTTATGTTTCCATATAGGTCATTGTGATTTTTTATAAATCATCTCTATGTGTGATCTTCATGATTTCTTTGTGCATGTAATCAAATAAACTTATCTCCTCTTTGAAACCCTAGGTCCACTTTTGACACTAGGTTTAATCCTACAAAAGGGAGAGAATGGTCGGTAAGATAACCCCAACCACTCCCAAATGAATGGTTGAGTGTTACCTACATATCCAATACTTTAAAGAGGTAAATAAAATTGTACTTGTTCTCCTTGTTAGGTATATGTATGTAATAATGCTACTTTAATTAATGTAACCTATGATCTAGATTTTAACACTTGGAAAATGAAAATTTTGACTTGGATTTGAGGTACTTCAGACTTTAAAACCTATTTCTTGTGATTAATGGTTGAATTAGAAAGAATAGGTAGTCCCTTTGAATGTGCAAAATTGAATAGATGTTTCCTTGATGAATGTTAGATGGATAATACGATTAGACCTATTTTATATTTATATGAGACTCTTTGGGTGTTTTTTAATGTCACCAATATGCAAAATCTATTGGCTGACCTATAAGGAGGATTTGTATTTGAAAAGTGACCATGGCTTGGAATGAGATACGTTCATCAAGTTTGGGTGAATCTCAAATTTGGAAACAACTTGAGTCTAACAGATTTGTCTAGAATGCAAGAATAGTAATCTGATGATTTGGAGATAGTATACATATGATATCGAATAGATTAGACACATATTAGATGATTTGTTTAGGTAGCTAATAGTAAATCAAGAAACTCAAACCCATGGAAAACATGTGAATGTGAGAGAAGGGTGAATAAGAGTCATGTGTGTGTATAATTCATGTAAGGTGAACTTTATGTTAAGAATTACATTTCCAAGTGTATAATACCATACTTTAGTGTTAACACATCCTAGTAATGGGAATACCAATAAGAGCTTATCAAAGCTTACTAGCACAACTAATAGTATTTTACACAAATAAGTGTGCCCATTCACAATTTTTATTATTTACCTAAATATTAAAGGCTTTAGAGCAAATCCTAGCAAACCCCATTGTGATCCTAAGTCAACTCTTCTAACACATTATAAATAGTTTTTTGAATTTTTCAAATAACTCTATCAAGTGGTTTCATGAGTATGTTAGTTTTTTTTATCTACAGTCAAGAAAAGGATTGTTTCATAGTTATCTTCGACACCAACATGTGTAAATAAAGATACTTAATATCCATGTGTTTATTATTTGCATGGAACATTGGATTCTTTGACATCTTGATTTCATTTTTATTATCCATGCATAATGTTATAAGAGTAATCTAGGGTACACAAAGATCTTTAATAATGCGTAGTAGATATACTATCTCTCTAAAGGCATCCCATGCTGAAATACACTCTAAATTTTTTGATGAATTTTCCAAGGTATCCAAATTTTTACGACACCATTAAATGGTATCTAAACCCATATACATAGTGTAACCTCTTGTGGATACCCTTTTATCCACACAACCACCATAATCTACATCATAGTATCTAAAAAGTTTGAAATTATTGTTCTAATGGTACTCAGGGCCATATGTCATCATTCCAAGTAGGTAGCAAAGCACTCATTTAGTTTATTTCCATTGAATTTCCTTGCGCTAGTTCATAAACCCAAATAAAATATTAACCACAAAAGGATTATCTGGCTTGGTTATCATGAAGTATATCAATCCGCCCACTAATTGTCTATATTTTGTGCCATTAGAAAACTCACATTCATCATCCGTAGATAATTTGAAGTGACTTTTCATAGGTGTAAGTGTATATTTTCACTCATTCATGCTAAACCTTTCTCATAACTCAAAAATGTACCTATCTTGTGTAGTAAAAATACTTTAATATTTCAGTTACCTCTATGCCAAAATAATAGTGAAGAACACCAAGATTTGTCATCTCAAACCCTTCTTTTAACTCTTTCATGGCACTATTGTGACTACCATCATTCCCTATGATAAATAAATCATCAATATAGAGGATAAAAATTATCATATTAATTTCCTGCATATACAATGTATCATCTAATTCATTATGTACAAAACCGATTTTTTACAAGTAATAATCTATATTTTCATACCAAGTCTTGAGTTCCTATTTGAGCCTATACAAATATTTTTTCAATGGACACGCTTTATGTTTGGCACTGATAACCTCAAAATGTTACCAATATGTCATGTAGACTTATTCATATAGGTCACAATTCAAAAAAATACTTTTGACATCTTTTTATGTACTTTCCACCCATTATATGTTGTTAGTGTAATAACCATGTGACTAGAGTGACGCTTAAAAGTAAGTGCAAATGTTTTCTCATAATCTATACCTTCTTGTTTTGCATAAATCTTTGTAAGAATTCATGTCTTATGATTATCAATAAAACCATTAGATTTATGCTTAACTCTATAAACCCATTTATATCTAATGGTTTGAATATGTGAAGCATGATGAACAAGAAACCAAGTGTGATTGTTCATTATAGCATCATATTCAACCTACATAACATTTTTCCAAACTATTTCAATAAATGCTTCCTCAAAAGTTGATGATTATGTGGAATAAGTAGTAATCATTGCATAGTTTCCCTATTTACAAGAAATTTGGGACCTATTTTACCAACTTCATATACTTTCAATTCAAAAAAATTATTATGATCCCACTTTGGATAAATTTGTAAATTCTTAAGATCAGGACCACCATATGTCTCTACATGTGAATCACCACCATAGTTATCTATTTTTGGAGAAGAAAAAGTAGCTTGGGGACATAAAGAATTTTCATTATTTTATAAGTTATCATTTCTCAAAGAACCAAAAAAATTAGTCATGGCTAATTATGGAGATTAAGGAATTGAAAGAACACTTGGTTGATTCAAATCAACCTCACATCACAAAATATGAAATATAGGTTCATTGCTCAATTCCTTTGCATCTTGACACTTACATATCTTTCTCTACAACTTACCAAATTGTGAATCAATTTATGCAATGTTCATATTTCAAAACTCATTAAAAAGCACATATCTGCTCATTGTAAAAAAATTGTGTTATGTGCAAGTAAACAAAACCCATTTTTGGTATCAAAATACCCAAGGAAGATGCATTTCCTACTTTTAGGTTTCATCTTAGTTCTATATTCAGTTGGAACTCAAGCATATTAGTATTACCCTTTATTTGGGATAATTTATTTATCCTAAATTCCTTTTATGTGTGTGAAATTTTTATTTATTTGAATTATAAATTCACATAAATATGGATTCCATGAGGTGTCACTCACCTATTTGATCCCCTTTATGATTTGGGAGTTACTCTCACAAGTAACTCCTTCCCTCACTTGACACACACTTCCCTCCACTCTCTAAGGGAATAGGCCACTTGGCAAACACAAAATAGGCTTACAAGGTAATCATGGGGTTCCTTGTAACTCTCTTTCTCTTCTTCTTGCTCTATTAAAAGAGCCTTCATCTCCTCATTTTCTCACTAGAAACTTGAAGTTCTCTCTTTTCTTCTCAAATTGCTCTTGCTTCTAAATTATAATTGTGGAGATTTTTAGTGACAATCTCTCTTATAAATCATGTGGCTTTTTATTAGATATGTTTAGTTTCTCACTTTAAAACTCTTTTCTCATTTATGGTTTGCGCCTTCAGAGGTATTATTGTTTCTTATTTTAATTAAATCCTACACTTTTCAATGTCATTTATAAATATTTTTAGTATAATTCTTTCATGGTATTAGAGCTAGGGTCATTTTTTTGACATTGTTTTTAAGTTGGAGCTTTTGTTCCTAACCCGTTGTTGCGAGTTGCTCATAAGGAGCATTTTATTCTTCCTACACCTATTTTTGCATTATCTCCAATTAGGTTTTCATCCACTCTTTGAATTTTTTTTTACAAATAATACATGTAAATTCTACATTTTTTAAAACTTTGTGCTAAGTTTTCTTATCTCTTTTCTGGTTTTGTCATGTTGTATTTTGTGGGGATCACCCATTCTTTGCTCAGACTTTATTTAGCATAATTGCTCCTTGGGTCTTATTTATTTATTTTATCCTCCTGATAGCCCTATGCTCCTTGATATTATCTTTAAGTTAGTGTTATTTCCTCAGTCCATGCACTATCTTTAGTGCATCATGTTATTTTTTGGTTTGCCTTTGTGTTGTTGCTATGTTATCCTCCTGAACAATTTTTTGTTCATTTTTTCTTTGCAATGGCTTGCTCAGTCTTCCCTAGCCCATAATTTATCTTGGCAGTTGTTTGTGGATCTTTAGCCATTGTATTTTTTTCTATCATCTCTTTTTTTCCCTTAACATTCTTTTGTGGTGTACGTGGAGCACGGGTATAAGGTGAACACCAACTCAGTGTTTAGTTGATGGTTGTGCATCTAATCTTGTCTTTTCTTTCTTTTGCCCCTTATCGTGAGTTGTGTGTTTTTGGTTTTTTTAATTATTATCGTGAGTTGTGTGTTTTTGGTTTTTTTAATTATTGTGTCTCTATTTATGAGAGCATCTCTTTTATTATTAACAATTGGAAAATTTTCTTGCAATCATTGTATTTATCCTTTCCCTCTATGTGGCATTGAGTTGCTAGGTCATCTTCAATAACTACTACAGGCTTTATTTTATTTTGTAGGTTTTTTTTTTGTATTTTGGTTATCATTTGTGTGGCACATTCTTTTCACCTTGCCATTGATTTCTATTGGTTCACCCGGTCTCCTCTTTCTTGCGTTGGTTTTTTTCCTTTCTAACCATTTTTCTGACCCTTCTAATGTTCCATGCTTGGCACAACCACTTATTTTTTAGCTTTTTGATTATTTTTATATCTAAGTTTAGCAGATGCATTGAGATGGAATTCCTTTTAGGTCTTTGGCATTCGTGTGAAGTGTTATACTTTCTGTGAGGTGCATTTTTTATTTCTTTTTGTTTGAAGTTTTTTAGCTTCACATTATTCCATTCATGTTCTTTAGCCTTTTGTCTATCAAATCAATATTATAGTTTATTGTTTTAAGAAAAAATGCATGCTTAGCTAACTTTGTTTTTTTTTACAAAGTCTAATATGCAAGCGAGACTTTTGTTTCCCTCATTCAAAACAAAAAAAAATGTTTTTGTTTGTAGATATAAGTATTTCTTCCTCACAAAGCATAGAAACAAACAAAGTTTTTAAAGTTTAAAAATTAAAACAAGCATAAAATTTTATTTATCAAATGGACTTAATTTTCCAAGTTCAATAATTTAAATTGGTAAAGTAGTTCAAACTATTGTTTTCTTTTGTTCACAATCCATTTTAATTATCTTTTCCATTCTAACTAATGGATAATTAATTTTTTTTACTAAAGCAAACAAATCACAACCATCTAGTATCATTCAAGTGTGTTTTTTTGCATCTTGTTAACCTATTTAGGCTTTCATTTCTTTCTTGACCCATTTTTTTAACACTTTGGTTATAGTTTTATTTTTTGGCCTTCTTGTCCCTCCTTTACGCATCTTGTTCTTAGTGATTTTTTTTGCCTATTTGATTTATAGAATTGGGTGAGCTTTTGAGTCACAATGATGCAATTTTTTCTCAAATTTAAATTCACATCCACTAATTACCATTTATATAAATTGCATATGCTATATATCTTCACTTTCAAACACTTGGTGCATATAGTAGATAATAAGGACCCTAAACCTGATGAAAAGATTACTACCATTGACGTTCAAGATAAATGGCAAGAAAAAAATGAAGAGGCCTTAGGTTTAATAAGCATGGCCATGACACCCAAATTGCATGTGCACATTGATGGTTGTACTCTTGCATCCAAATATTAGTCTAGACTTCAATTTGTTTATGATGTTATCAATGAATCTAGAAAAATTCAAGTTCAAAATTTATGATAGTTATACTATGGATGATTTCTTGACTAAAGTTCACTCTTTGCATTCTCAATTAACTAGTTTAGGCATTAAACTTTTAGACCTAAAATTAATTCATATTGTCATGAAAAAAATGCTTACCTTAACCTTTTTATTAGTTTATTACAAATGTTCATTTGAAATTTATTATAAATGTTTATTACAACTAGCTTTTCCCAATTTATCTACTCAGTTGAAGTTTGAATTGTTTTGTACTTTGTTACGTTAAGAAGAATAAACGTTAAATTTAATTTGGTTGTCTTAAGACTAATGAACATGCTTTTGTTTCTAAACACTAACACAAGAGTGACAAATAACATGCTAAGTCCAATAATAGACATGACAAAAAATATCAAAAGTCTAACTCAAAACCTAAGAAAAAGTTAGAGTGTAATTATTGTGATAAAAACATGCATGACAAAGATCATTGTTTGAATAAAACATGTGATATTAAAAATGGAAATTTTAAGGTCAAAGACAATGATAGCACTATTAATTATAAGACTCAAACCAAATAGAAGTCTACTACTAAAGCTTCTTTTACTTGTGCTTTGCATGTTTATCCTGTTCAATATATTATTGATTCTGGTGCTACTTAACATGTGACATGTAATACAAATTTGTTTACTTCCTTGATAATCATATCTTTTTAACAATCATTTAAGTCTTGTAAATCATGCTTCTTACAATATTTAAGCCATAAGAACTATTAAAATCCCTAACGGTGAATTGCATGATGTCTTACTTATTTTTTAATTAAAGTTGAATTAAATGATTTTTAATCCTCAATCATGCAAATAATACTATAAATTAGAATTATCTAATGACACTTTTTATGTAAAATCTAGTAAGCAATATTTTCAAGTAGTTGTTACTACTTTTTTGGATAATGATAACTTGTTCAAGTTTACTAGATTCTCTTCTTCCTCCTCTACTTATGCTTTACTTGATTCTATAAATAGTAACTTGTGGCATGAAAAATTAGGACATATTAATTACCATGGTGCAAGGTTTGCTTTAAATTCATGCCACTAATTATGTTTGTAGTGAATGTATATCTAGTAAAATTCATAGAGAATATTTTCTTAAGAATCAATCTTGGCATGCTAATGAAAAGCTTCATTAGTTCATAGTGATCTCTCAGACCCTATGCAAACTCCTATTAATGGTGCAAAGTATGGTTTAAATTTTTTTAATTATTTCAGCAAATAATTTTGGATTTACTTCTTGAAAACTAAAGATCAAGTTTTAAACACTTTCATTGAGTTTCATGCCTTTATTGAAAGGCAATCTAGTTGTTCTTTACGCATATTATAGATTGATAATGGAACTAAATATGTTAATATTTTCTTTTGGCATATTGTAAGCAACATGGTATTAAACATGAGAAAACTATTTCTTACACGCCTGAGCAAAATAGTGTTCCCAAACGTAAACATAGAGTTGTCACTCAAATGGATGGGTGTATGTTGCATGCTAAAAATATGCACTATAAATTTTGGGTTGAAGCTATGTTTTATGTTATATATCTTATTAATAGGATTCTCATTAAATTTGTTTTAAATATTACCCCTAAAAAAGCTTGGAGTGGCAGAAAACCTAATCTAAAGAATTTACATGTTTTTGGTTGTGATGTATTTATTCATATTCCTATGAAAAAAAGAAAAAAGGTAGATCCTAAAGCAAACACTTTTATCTTTGTTGGTTATGATGAATCATATAAAACTTATAGGGTTTATGATCTTCAAATTAACAAAATCAAGATTAAAAGGGATGTTTGAATTGTTGAAAATAGTGTACTTGATTGTGCTTCCAATTTAGATTCTTTTGATATAATTTATGCTTCTTTTTCTTTTGAATCAAGTAATGATGTTGGTGTTCCTACAATTCCTTCTCCTTATTCTAGTCTTGTTCCACCAAAAAATATCCCAAAGTGGGCCAAGACTACTTTAGAAACCTCTAGAATTGATGTAGATCTTAATGGTACTCATAGAACTAGGCAACAATTTTATAATTACGCTTTAATGTCTAAACTTATGAACAATAATAATCCCACTACACTAAAACAAACTCAAAGTCACCCTTATTCAGAAAAATCAATGCATGATGAATGCAACTCTTTGATCTCCAATAACACTCAAGACTTAGTACCTCTCCCTAAAGGACATCATTTGGTAAGTTGTAAATGGTTGTTTAAAACTAAGTTCAATTCTGATAATCAAGTTGAAAAATATAAAGCTAGACTGGTTGCTTTAGGTTTTTCTCAAATTTAAGGAATTGAATATAATAAAAAAATTGTACCTGTAGTTAAGATGCCCATAATTAAATTTGTTTTAGCCTTAGATGCTCACATGCATTGGCCTATTTATCAAATGGATGTTAAGAGTGTTTTCTTAAATGGTGTCTTGTATGAAGAAATTTAAATGTCTCAACCTCCTAGTTTTATTTTAAAAGGCAACAAAAAACTTATTTCCAAGTTAAACAAAGCCATCTGTGGTTTGAAACAATCTTCTAAAGAATAGTACTCTAAAATATATCAATTTTTTATAGTTCAATGCTTTACTTCTAGTTTTATTTATCCTAATATTTTTTTGAAACACACTCTAAATGGTATAGTTATCATTATTTTGTATGTTTAGAATTTAATCATAACTGGTAGTAATAGTTCAATGGTTTCTTACACTAAAAATTCTCTAAATAATACCTTTGAAATGACTTATTTGAGTCTCTTCCATTACTTTTTAGGCATTCAAGTTTGGCAAGAACATGACAGCATTTCTATTTCTCAATCAAAATATGCATATGACTTGTTATCTCAGTTTAATATGTTATATTTTAAACCCATTACTACTCATTGAAAATTTGGTCTAAAATTTCGTAATGACATAGAAACTAAAACTGTCGATCCAACTCTCTATAAATAATTAGTTGGTAATTTGAATTATCTTACTCATACTCATCCTGAGATTGTTTATTTTATTGGTAAATGGTTTCTCATTTTATGTCTAAACCTCAAACTACTCATTTTAAATTTGTTAAATGAATTCTTCATTGTATTAAAAGTAGTCTAACTTTTGATATTGAGTATACCTCAAATATCAATTTCTCTTTGGCAGGCTATTTTGATTTTGATTGGGAAGGTGATCCTAATGATCTTAAATCCATAAGTGGCTATTGGTTTTCTTTAGATTCCAGCACAATTCTATGTAATAGTAGAAAGTAGACTTATGTATCTTTATCTTTTATATAAGTTGAATATAAAGCTTGTAATCATGTTTCCAAGGAAGTTCTTTGGCTTCAAAGACTTATTGTAGATTTGGAACATCCTCAATCTTTGGCTAATCAAATTTTTGGTGATAATCAAATTGTTATTGCCTTAGCTAAAAATATAATTTTTCATGCAAGGTCCAAACACATTGAGATTAAACATCACTTTTAGCATGAATATCTTGAAGATAATCAAATTCTTCTCTCTTTATGTCCTACTCAAGAGCAAACAACTAATATTTTTACTAAGCCATAATTCAAAGAAAAAAAATTCTTCTTTTGTAATATGTTAGGATTGAAGGAAGTTATCATTAAAGAAAATAATTAGTAATGTTTCCTCCCTTCTTATTTATTTGTAAACCCCTAAATAAAGTTTAAGAGGGAGTGTTAGTATTACCCTTTATTTGAAATAATTTATTTATCTTAAGTTCCTTTTATGTGTGTGAAATTTTTATAAATATGGATTCCATAAGTTATCACTCACCTCTTTGTTCCCCTTTATGATTTGGTGGTTACTCTCACAAGTAACTCTTTTCCTCACTTAGCATGCATTTCCCTCCACTATCTAAGGGAATAGGCCATTTGGCACACATAAAGGAGGCTTGCAAGGTAATTATAGGATTCCTCATAACTCCCTTTCTCTTCTTCTTGCTCTATTAAAAGAGCCTTCCTCTCCTCATTTCTTCACTAGAAACTTAATCTCTCTGTCTTATCCTCAAATTGATGTTACTTCTAAATTATAATTGTGGAGGTTTTTGGTGACAATCCTTCTTATAGATCATGTGGGTTTTTCTCTGATATATTCAGTTTTCCACTTTAAAACTCTTGTCTCATTTATAGTTTTCACCTTGAGGGGTATTATTGTTTCTTACTTTAATTAATTACTACACTTTTCAATGTCATTGATAATTGTTTTTGGTATAATTCCTTCAAATCATAATAAATACATCCAATAAATTCAAATTTTTTTTTACCTTAGACTTAAAACCATTCCATGTTTCATATGGATTTTTTCCTAAAAGATTAATTTTTGTGGATTATAAGCATTAGTGTATTACCATTTGATTCCATGTTTCCAGTAATAATATGAAAACTCATTCGAGGTGTATTCATCACAATTATATGGTTGAAATGAGGCTAGATTCAAACTCATTTATTTTTCAACTAAGTGTAACCATTCAACAAACTTAATGAAAACCTCTTATTTATGCTTCATAAAATACACCCAAGTATTCCTTGAAAAATCATTATTTTTCCTAAAAGATTAATTTTTGTGGATTATAAGCATTAGTGTATTACCATTTGATTCCATGTTTCCAGTAATAATATGAAAACTCATTCGAGGTGTATTCATCACAATTATATGGCTGAAATGAGGCTAGATTCAAACTCATTTATTTTTCAACTAAGTGTAACCATTCAACAAACTTAATGAAAACCTCTTATTTATGCTTCATAAAATACACCCAAGTATTCCTTGAAAAATCATCAGTAAGCAACAACAAATATCTACACCCTCCAATAGATGGTTTTTTTATGTCACAAACATCACTATGAACTAGTTATAAACACATGTTTGTTTGCCAATAAGACTTCTTAAGGAAAATTTCCCTATTTTTTTGCCTAAGACACATGACTCATAAAGAATTTTGTCTCTCCTGAAAATAGGCAAACCATACATCATATTATGTATTTGTAATTCCACCAAAGAGTGAACATTTAAATGTCTATACTGGAGATGCCAGAAACACTACATAGACATTGTTCATGTTTCAATTACTACTATTATTTCTTGTATAGAAGGAAGCACTTTACAATACAATCAAACCAAATTGCCATCTTCATATCCATTATAGATAGTTTACAACCTTTTTTTTACTGAGTTTATATAAATAAGCCTATTTTGTAACACAATTTGATAACATTTATTTTGAGTTGTGATTAAAGAAAGAAGATACTTTTTCAAGGTAGGAACATACCAAACATGTTGTAAACACTTAATAGAACCATTAAGAAGTAGAATTCAAATAGATCCAATTTCTTGTGGGATATATGTGGATTTGTCTACTAATGTGACAAGAGCTAGAGATGCTTATTTGTAATTACAAAAGATGACTCTTTTGTACACCATATGTTTGGTTGCACTTTTATATAGGAGTTAAACATCTATAAAATCATTCCTAGTCTCAATCCATGTATGTTATATTGGAATATTACTCTAATATTGTAAATGTTGATTCATGTGCAATGTTTCCCGACACATCATAGTCATGCTCTACGTATTGAGTAGACTCTATTTTGTGAATTTCTCATAGGAAATCCTATAATAGGTTGTAATATGACTAAATTTTCCACACCTATGACACCTAATTTCTAATCTTCCTCTGCCTCTACCTATGTCTTGACCTCTTTCTCTATCACTTGTCTAATTATGATGAGGATGGATACTCTATTGTTGATGGGTATAATTATTTTGGTTTTTATAATTCCTTCTTCTTGTATTTTGAAACCTTCCTCCCCTAAAACCTCTACAACCTCTATAGTTATAATTACTAGTATTCAAAGTACTAGGTTTTGATAATGTGGCATGATCCTCCTCTATTTTGTTATTTTTCTAAGGTAGCGATAATTCATGTTGAAAAATTAATCAAGCAAGTTTTTCAAAAACATCCCTCTTATATTATCATAAATACAAAGCATTTCAACAAAGTTTTTGTAGGAACTAGGAAGTCATTTCAACATAACAGTGACTATCAAGTCATCATCAAGTTGCCTAAAACTTGCCTTAGTATTTTTTAATGCAATATTTCTCAGTTTTGATTTGTACTCTCTCATATCCCCCTCATCAGCTAAAGACAATGTAAAAAAGTACATATGGATATCTATCTATTTTGTATGAGTTTTATATCAGAGAAATCAAATAAGGTTTTTCAAGAAATGTAATTATGGGGAGTGTTATCAATATGAATATATATATCCTTGGTACAACAACGTTTATTAAATCTAAGGATTTATAATCCCTTAAGTTGAATGCATATAATTTATCTTGGGCAATAGGCACCATGGGATTTTCATCTTTCACTACATCCTACAATTTATTGAAGTCAAGTAATGCTTACATTAGGCTTTTCCAATCAACATATATGAAAACTATTAATCGATCTTTGTCAAAAAATTAAATTTTAGATTTTAGGTATTTTTAAAATAAATGCACCAAAATAAAATAAATTTGCATAATACAATAAAACACACACAAAAAAGCATATACAGGTCTTTTCACTCAACCTCCACATAAAACATGAGATAATTTGTTCAATGGGTTTTTTACTTAAACTCGATTAAAATACTTTACAATAATTGCACCCTTATATCTCCAATTTTACACCCTTTTTTTCCACTTCATACAATTTTCATGCAACTTAAAAAATAGAATATACCTTAAAGAATACCATTTTTAAAAAATTAAATCTAAAATAATCAATTTAATTTAAGATTACAATTGTCAATTATATATTCGAAGTAAAAGGTGTAAAATTAATATAACATCAATAAGATATATTAATTATGTTAGTTAAAAAAGAGAACTAACATAACTTATCTTATTATTAATTCAAACATTTCAAGGACAATTATATAATTCCAATCAAGCTTGGAAACATATCCTTCATAATTAATATACTTATACTTGAATGGATAAGTATAAAATGAGGCCATAATATACTTATACTAATGATAAATTTATAATATACTTATACTAATGATATATTTATACTTGAAATATTATAATGTTTGTCTAAGTATATTTATCTATTTTAGGTTTTTCTCTTTTTAAAAATAACATCTAAAACAAATTCTTGAAAAAAAAAATACTTTAGGAGTTTTAAACCTTGAACCTCCTACTCTTTCAAGTGATTTACAAAATTATACTTTTCACTTTATACCTTATAAGACATAAAATACAAGCATTGTATTTTATGTTGTATTTGTTTTCACTGAAATAAAAATAAAACATACCTTAGATTTTACTTACCCAAAAGCCTTTTTAATGCTCAAGAAACAAATTAATTTATTGTTGGGACCTGTTGTCCCTAAAAAATGTCACTCATTTTTTAGGCAACATATGACTATTTTGATCCTGCACAGACCAAAATCCTCTCTTCCCTTTTCAAAAATTGTTATGAGCATTCAAGTTCTTCATTTTTCCAAGCTTTTCAAAAACTAGGGACCCTGCAGATACTTGTTCTACGGACTTCAAGGCCTCAAAACTATGAACTTGTTTCTACAGACTCTGCAGGTTGGTTTTTATGAACTCTGCAGGAAAGAAACAGGTTCTCAGCACTTAGGTGTTTTCAAATCAAGAAGTTCAAAGGGGTCTTCCAAGTGCCCTTACGGGAGGACACTCGACACTCAAAAAATAAACCACCTTTCAAGACCCCAAAGGGCGAGCTCCCTCTGGGATATATCAAACCTCAAAGTGCAGTAGAAGCCACCACGTGTCCCTTATAAAGTCAAGCGGAAGCTACCAAGTGTTGTCTACTGAGACACAGTTTCTAGTAAGTTTCAAAGCAACAGAATGCGCCACGTATCCCATTATAACTTTGTGGAGTGCGCCAAGTGCTAGCATCCGTAGCTCCTTTCTTTGTTTTGTAAGGATTGTAGTGGACCCCGAGTAAGTGGCTAAATTCAGTAGAGTGAGACAAGTGTCGACATTTGCATTTCAAGATATTTATAAGTTTCAAAGCTTCTTTCAATAAGCTTCTCATAGAATCCCATGAAAAGCGCCAAGTGAAAACAACAAAAAGTTTGTAATTTGTTTCTAAGAAGCTATGGAAGTTGCCACGTGTCCCTGGTAAAACTCGGAGGAAGCCGCCAAGTGTTGACATCTGTAGCTATTGAGTCAGGACTGTGGTGAGCCCTGATTAAGTCACAAAAAACAAGTAGAATATGCCAAGTGTCTGCATCTGCATGAATCCAAATGAGTCCCAAATGTTTCTACTTTATTTTTAAAAACTCAGCAGACACTGCCATGTGTCATCTTTTGTGAGACTCTCAAAAGGTAGCTAAAGCTTTTGTAAGTTAAGTGGATGATGCCAAGTGTCCTCACCTATTTAGGGCAGAAGTTACCACATGTCACCTGTTGAGATCAGCAGAAAGTGCCACCTATCCCTGCTCCCCTTTCAAAGCGACCAAAGCCAAGGAAGATTTCCTTCAGGCATTTTGTTTGAAGGAAATAAAGGATAAAGTCTGTCGAAGAAACAAAAGACCGAAGGCCACCCAATTGAGCCTGAAGGGTAAGTACCCTTGCGGGAGGCACTTGACACTCAAAAAAGGACCATTTATAAAGCTCGAAGGGACACCTTCCCTTCGGAGTGTTCCAAAGGCTTGATAAAGACACAGAAAAAAGCTTTGAAAGACTTAGATGAAAAAGAGCCTTCAAAGATCAAAGGTTCAACATAGTTTAGGTGACCAATGATGTTCTTGCGAATGTCAAATTTAAGGTGATAAAATATCTGTTAATATTTGAATATGGAACAGAATTTGAAAAGTAAAACAAGCAACCAGCTAAAAAGAGAGCTCGAGAGCCCTAATTGCTGTGAGGAAGAGAAAACAATACAAAAGATCAAAAATATCTATAGGAGAGTTATTTCCAGTAGGTGAAATAGTGAATCAAGTAAACTTCTGAGCATGTCAAATCAAGGATGCAGCCTATTCTTCTTCCATGAAGTAAAGGCAAATTGATAGTTGTGTAGACACTAGATGATCCAGACCCAGGAGAAGACATTTGAGATGAATCGACATGCCATAGTTAAGATAGTTGCACTGTTCCAGCATGGTCCCCCTTGACAGAACTAAAAATACATTCAAGCCATTAAATGCATAGCATGGGCCATTCCATGGAACAAGGTGCCAAACCTTCTTAGCTGCTATATATTGTATTCTCTTATGTCATTTAGAGGAGATATCTTCCCGTTACCAGAAGCAAAACTCTGCCCAAATTGAAAGGCATTACTGAGACTTTGAGCTCAGATTGTTGTTCATATTTCTTTGATTGAATGAGAAAGCAAGTTACTTATAGACTTTGTGCTTTTATAGCTTGTGCTATTGTAGGAAATTATTCTTATGTTTGTTTCCTAGGAGCATTCTTTTTTATTTGATCTAACATGCAGAACTAGTGGAAGTAATTAGGAAGGTGTCCTGAGGCCAACTGTGGAGAGACTTTGTGCCCCCACAATTGCCTTTAGTGTGTTTTCTTTATGTTCCTGTGTAAAGGATCTTAGGATGACTTTGTGCCCTCATTATCCTTTGTATTTCACTCTTAGGCAATCAAGGTGGAGACTTTGTGCTACATCTCAGTCTGTTGGTTACTACGCCTTTGGTTACCAGTTACTTATCACTACTTGAAAGAACTCTTATTGTTCTCTGCAAGAACACTTCTAAAAGAAGAGAAGTGCCTTCAGTGTTTTCACTAAGATTTTCTCCTTTGTTTTTTTACATCATCTCTAAAAGAAGAGATGGATGGTGTATCCTACCCCTGAGTGTTATTTTCTACATATATATATAGTATACAATGCCTCATACTTATAGGGAACCTTACCTTGATGAGAGGAGAGATGTGCCCCCTGCTGATGTAGTAAACCTACACATCTGGCCAACCAATCTCCCTATGTTGTGGTTGAAGAGACCTATTTTGCTCACCAGTTAGTTGGTTGACAAAATATTCACCCAACAGTTTTTGGCAACTCTGTTAGGGATGAACGTGCAGTCTGAAACCTCAAGTTTCAAATTGAATCAGTCCCTACCCTTATCCATTATAGACTCTAGCAACTCCATTCTGTGTATTACCCATTATCATTATAGCCTTACCATCTTCCTCCATCTCTATTATATTATTTGGTCTACAAAACTAGAGCTATTGGGATAGAATGCACAATTTGAAGCCTCAAGCTTCAAGCTGAAGTAGGGCCAGTTATTTCCCATTTTTGTTCTACAATCTGGCAACTTCATGCTATACTAGAAGCCAGAGAGTTCAAGGTGTTTTTGACATTGTCTTTGAGTTGGTGTACCAGTGTAATTTTGATTTGTTCCCTCTCCAACTTCAAGTTCAGTGATCCAAGAGTGTTCCTCCTACCCGTACTAGGACACCAACACAAGGCAGAGCTTCTTTTTCTACTGTTAGCAGAGCCTTGCCCATACACACACCACCCAGATTTGTTATCCCTCTTTTTTATAATCCCATCATGGTAATTCAAGGCCCCTGGGGTAACTCTTTTGGCCCACTCAACCTCACTCCACCCCTACATGAGCTTCCACGCAGCTCAAGGAAAAAATTCCCCAAATTCTTTGGGGATGGAAGAGTTTATCCTAATGAACACATTGCAGCCTTCAACATAGCCTGTGGCATAATAAGAGTGGAATTTGAAGATGTGGCAGTCATGCTCTTCGTGTAAACATTACAAGGTGCTGTTGGAGACTGGTTATACCATCTGTAAGCTAGATCAGTGACTGACTAGGACACACTCAAAGCTAAATTTGAAGCCAAGTTCAAGCCTGCAAAAGATGCACATGCTTTGCTAGCCCAGCTCACATAGATGAAGAAGGAACCTCATGAACCTATGAGGGATTTCATAGTAAAGTTTGACAAGTTGACGAACTAAATTCCTGTTATTACTCAGCCAACACTTGAAAACCTCAAATACTTCTTCATCAACTCACAGCTGCCTGAAGTGAGTTTTCTACTGAGACGTGCTGGCCACATAGACCTTGAGGCTACTCAAGACCTAGCTACTGAGGTGGAAGATGACCTTATCTTGGCTAGGAAGATAAGGAGAGATCTAAACAGAGGTAAACCCTCTTTATCTTTTGAATACTCACCTACAACCACCATTGATCCAATGGTGCAAAAGCTAGCAAATGAATTGATGGCCCTCAAAAAACAAATAGCACAAGGGATGTCATCTACTCATACAGAGATGTACCAAGGAGGACATTTCAAAATCAACCATACCAAGGTATGCTGGCAGATATTAAGGGCAAGCAAATCATCTTCCTCTCCCTCAGAGGAATAACCTTGCCATTGAAGCACCTCCAACTAACTCAGTGGTTGGATATCTTGAAGCTGAATCGGATTTCTCATTCTAGCCTGAGTTGAATCCTGAAGATGTTGTTAATCTCTTCACTGAGAAAGAAGAAGAATTAGCTGGTGACTCCAACATTGGTTTCCTAAATTGTCAGGATAAACCTAGAAGTGAAGGTAATGCAACTAAGAGATCATATGCTGCATTCACCCGGTCCAAGAATCAATCGGCTTAGTCATCTGATAAGGAGAAAGCAGAAGAGTGACTTCAACTAGCAATTTTAATTGTTAAGTGAGGATCCACTCTTCCTTTCCAGCTAAAGGACCCGGCGATTGCAAGAAAGGTAATTACACCAAATATCCCTACGCCTTCTACTTCAAATTCACAATCCAATCCTCCTCCTTCCAAAAATCAAAAGGATGAACTCCCATCCTCTGCTCCTAGCTCATTTCCAACATTTGATATAAATGACCACATAAAGAAAACCAAAATTCAAATGTCTAAATTTGAATTTCTGCAGTCCAACCCTGAGCCTTAGACAAACTGGTTCAATGTGTTAAAAACTAGGCCGTCCCTATAGGACAAGCAATTCAAAAGGTGACTCATGATTCCCCCAAGAATGCACTCACCAGGAACAACCTTGTCATTACTCCTCCTGTTGCTCCTGGTAGGACTAAACCTTTCTATGTCTCATCACTGATAAATGGACATCAACTGAACAACTGCATCATTGATTTTGGAGCTTTAGATAATGTCATGCCTACCAAAGTGGCTGAATCCCTTGGCCTTACACTGACCAAAACATTTGTTAGATGCTTCTCCATGGATAATAAGCAAGTACCTCTGTTGGGACAAATCAAAGACACTCAATTTGCATTTGTAGCCTTTCCAGACAAAATAATCAAGATGACTATCTTGGTGGTTGACGTCCCAACTTCATATGGCATCCTTCTTGGATGAAAATTATGTAAAGATGTTGGTGGTGAATTGAGTATGGACTTATCTGAAGCAAGGATACCAGTCAAGGGTGTCATGAAGAAGCTGCTCCTTGAGAAGGAAGTGAAATATGTGGTTACCCAAACCTTGGCACCTAAAGCTCAAATTATGTTTGAGTCTTCAGGCATGGGTAACTACTTTCTATCCATGAATGAAGTTCATGAGGCATCTGATGAACCTCCTGCAGGTGACAACTTGGAAATGCATTCAGCTAAAACAATAGGAGAATTGGTGGAGTGCAATACCAATGTGAAAGGATCTTCATCTCCAAATGAAGAAGAATCCAAAGAAAGATCAGTATCTGAGGAGGTATAGATTCTTAAATTTGATGGCATATGCTCTTCTACTAGTTCAAATGCTAGAATTGTGCTAATATCTCCTCAAGAAGATTTTTTTCCTTCATCTTACAAGTTGTAGTTTAGCAACACCAACAACATAGCTGAATATGAATCTTTGTTGCTTGGATTGAGGGCTGCTCGAGACAAAGGCATCAAGCTCCTTCATGCTAAAGGAGATGTTGAACTAGTGGTTTGTCAGGTGAGAAACCTTTATCAAATCAAGAATAAAAGATTGTGCCACTATCGCAATCTAGTCTGGGACCAAATTGAAAGCTTTGATGCTTTCAACATCTCTGTTGTTCCTAGGGAATTCAATGA
The DNA here is from genome assembly GCA_037957365.1 of Torreya grandis. Lineage (NCBI taxonomy): Eukaryota > Viridiplantae > Streptophyta > Pinopsida > Cupressales > Taxaceae > Torreya > Torreya grandis. The sequence continues at coordinate 2,029,098 of JARHVA010000400.1, forward strand.
CCAGGCTGATGCACTGGTTGTTTCATCTACTCTCTTGGTCCCCCACCCAAAATTCAAAGGAGATAGATACACTATTGAGTTGGTCTTTCAGCCAAGTGTGCTTGATAATACCATTCATTGGCAAGTGTTTAACAATGACAACCAAATCACTGCCTTCCTGTAGCGAAAGGATAGCTTTGAATGGCTACATTTTGAAGGCAGTGAACCTCAAAAGTATGAACCCACTCCTGAATTAAGTTCAAGCCCGAATGAAGAATTCCTACAACTGAAAGGGAATAAAATTCCCAAAGGCCTAGTTTCTCTTGAAAATTTGTTTGACAAACATGACAGATTCATCAAACAGCAACAAACTGATTCAAGCTCCACCCAAGAGTTTGATTAGGTAAATATAGGTATCAAGGAAAATCTTAAGATGGTGAACATTGGGAAACACTCATGAGGAGAGATTCAAGTTCACTACTTTTCTCAACCAGTACATGGACATCTTAGCATACTCTTATGATGACCTGAAGTTACTTAGGCCTGATGAAATTTGCCATGACATTCCTCTCAAGGTTGACTCAGTGCCTCACAAGCAAAAATCTAGGTATTATAATCCAAATATATCAGGTACCATTTTGTCTGAGATACAAAAAATGCTAAATGCTAAGATAATCTTCCCAATCTGTCATTCCACATGGATTGCCAATATAGTGCCTGTAAGGAAGAAGAATGGTGAAATCTGCATTTGTGTGGATTTCAGGAACTTGAATTAGTCATCCTTGAAGGATAACTATCCTTTGCCTATCATGGACCAAGTGCTTCAAATAGTGACTAGTTCAGAGATGTTATTAATGCTAGACAGCTTCTCAGAATACAATCAAGTTGAAGTTGGTGAAGCAGACCAGCACAAGACTACTTTCACCATGCCTTGGGGCATGTTTGCATATAGAAGGATGCCTTTTGGCTTGATAAATTCTGGCACCACCTTTTAGAGAGCAATGGACCTTGCTTCCAAGGATGAGATGGGTAAGTTCATTGTAGTTTATCTTGATGACTTGACTGTCTTTTCTAAGCATCACCCGGATCATGTGCGCCACTTGCAACAAGTGCTGGAACACTGCCGCTAGAATGGCATTTCCTTAAACCCCCAGAAGTCTATTTTTGGGGTAACAGAAGGGAAACTTCTCAAACACATTGTGTCCAAAGGAGGCATAAAGATTGACTCAGACAGAGTCAAGTCTATCTAAGAGCTCAATTTGCCCATAAGTAAGACTACAGTTCACTCTTTCTTTGGAAAGGTGAATTTCTTAAGAAGGTTCATCCCTGAGTTTGCTAAGAAGACTTGCTATATTATAAACATGATGAAGGGAAAGGCCATGTTCAACTGGACTAAAGAAGGCAAATTGGCATTCCGAGATATCAAGACAGCTATGGCCCATGCCCCAATTCTATTTTGTCCTGACTACAACAAGAAATTCACCATATATAGCTATGCTTCTGAACACACACTTTCAGCAATTTTGGTTCAACAGAACCAAGAAGGTGTGGAATCTCCTATTTCTTTCATGAGTTGTCCTCTCAAAGCTCATGAGCTAAAATAATCAAACATGGAGAAGCATGCCTATGCAGTGGTAAAGGTAGTGAAGCATTTCTGCTTCTACGTCCTGAACTCACACATTACTGCCTTAGTTTTGGACACCACGATCAAATCCATACTAACTCAACAGGAGTTTGGGACGAAAAGAGGCAATTAGATTTCAAAGATCAAGGAGTTTGATTTGGTCATCAAGCCAACAAGGCTAGTATGGGGAAAAGGATTATGCCAATTGATTGTTGATAACAAGCCAGAAGGAACAGAGCATGAAGAATCAGAAGAAGAAGACACACCAACTGTCCTTTTTGTCTCCACTACTAATGAGTGGTATTCAGGTATTGCTCATTTCCTTACTTATGGTGAGTGTCTTGCTCACCTATCTTATAAAGAAAAGAGGGCCATCAAGTTGAAAGTTGCCAATTTTGTCCTTTGGGACAATAGCCTGTACAAAAGGAGCCTTGATGTACTATTCTTTCGTTGTGTGGACAAAGAGCAGCAGAACCAACTTCTAAAATTCTTCCACAATCTAGTCTATGGAGGATATTTTTTTGCTCCTGTGACTGCCCATAAGATTTTGTGAGCCAGGTATTACTGGCCAACTCTCTTTCAAGATGCATACAAGTGGGTAAGAAAATGTGAACTATGCCAGTAGTTTGTTGGGAGACCCAAGCTAGTTGCCCTGTCTCTCAAGCTAGTGGTCATAGAGGAGCCATTCCAGCAATGGGGAATTGAATTCATTGGTGCTATAAACCCATCTTCTAGTGTTGGACATGATTATGTCCTCACAGCAATAGATTACTTCACCAAGTGGGTGGAAGCTATCCCAACCAAGCATGCTACTTCAGAAGTAGTGTGTAATTTCTTCAAAGACAACATCATTTCCAGGTTTGAGGTCCCAACCAAGATTGTCACTGACAATGCAGCTTGTTTCACTTCTCAAGAGATTACTCAATTCTATTTTTATTATGGGATTACACTCTCCCACTCTTCTGATTACTTTTCACAAGGGAATGGACAAGTTGAATCAAGTAATAAGAACCTGGTGACTATCATCAAGAAGCTGGTAGATGACAACCAAAGGACATGGCATAAATCATTGGTTGATGCTCTATGGGTAGATAAAATTACACCAAAAAGGGCAACTGGTATCTCTCCTTTCCAATTTTTTTATGGACTCAATGCTGAGATACCAATCACCCTCAAATTGCCAGCATTAAAATTGGCTAAGGCAATTGAAGATCAGACATATGAAAGCTCCATTGATAAGAGGATCATGTGCCTGACTGAGTTGGATGAGTAGAGAACCATGGTGGTGGACCGAATTGCTGCCCATCAAGGTCTGGTGAAGAAGCTCTTTGACCAGAAAATAAAGAACTGTGATTTCCAGATTGGAGATCAAGTCCTCCTGTGGGATAAGAGGAGAGAATCAAAGGGAATGCATAGAAAGTCTGACTCTCTGTGGAGGGGCTCTTTTACTATTCATCAACTCAATGGTGAAAATAGTTTTCTATTGAGATATCAAGATGGCACACCCTTTTCTCTGCCTCACAATAGGCAGCATCTGAAGCACTTCAACTCTTGAAGTATTAGATAAGTCCACATGTACATATGTATATTTGTGTAGTCTTTATTTTTGCTTTATGTTGTTCATTTTCATTTTTTTGGAGCCTTTCTTTTTGGGTAGCATGACTCCATATCCCAATGGCATACTTCAAAGGCACTGGAGATTCTGGTTTCTACTCCCCTCAGTTGTTTCAAGTTTTTAACTGAAGGAAGTTCCCCAACTAAAAGCTAACTATTATCCCTAAAAAATCTCACTCATTTTTTAGGCAACATATGACTATTTTGATCTTGCACAGACCAAAATCCTCTCTTCCCTTTTCAAAAATTATTCTGAGTATTCAAGTTCTTCATTTTTCCAAGCTTTTCAAAAACTAGGGACCCTACAGATACTTGTTTTATGGACTTCAAGGCCTCAAAACTATGAACTCATTTCTACAGGCTCTACAGGTTGGTTTCTAAAGACTCTACAGGAAAGAAATGGGTTCTCAGCACTTAGGTATTTTCAAATCAAGAAGTTCGAAGGGGTCTTCCAAGTTCCCTTGTGAGAAGACACTCGACACTCAAAAAATAAACTGCCTTTCAAGACCTCAAAGGGCAGGCTCCCTCCAAGATAGATCAAACCTTGAAGTGCAATGGAAGCTGCCATGTGTCCCTTATAAAGTCAAGTGGAAGCTGCCAAGTGTCATCTATCAGGACACATTTTCTAATAAGTTTTAAAGCAATAGAGCGCACCGTGTATCTAGTTATAACTCTATGAAGTGTGCCAAGTGTCAGCATCTACAGCTCCTTTCTTTGTTTCGTAAGCACTGTGGTGGACCCCGAGTAAGTGGCTAAACTCAACAGAGCGTGACAAGTGTTGACGTCTGTGTTTCAAGCTTTTTATAAGTTTCAAAGCTTCTTTCAATAAGATTCTCATAGAAACCCATAGAAAGTGCCAAGTGGCAACAACAAAAATTTTGTAATTTGTTTTTAAGAAGCTATAGAAGTTGCCACGTGTCCCTGGTAAAACTCAGAGGAAGCCGCCAAGTGTCAACATCTGTAGCTATTGAGTAAGGATTGTGGTGAGCCCCGAGTAAGTCACAAAAAACAAGCAAAATGTGCCAAGTGTCTGCATCCACATGAATCCAAATGAGTCCCGAATGTTTCTACAATGTTTCTAAAAACTCAATGGAAGTTGCCATGTGTCATCTTCTGTAGGACTCTCAAAAGGTAGCTAAAGCTTTTGTAAGTTAAGCGGATGTTGTCAAGTGTCCTCATCTATTTACGGTGGAAGCTACCATGTGTCACCTGTTGAGATCAATGGAAAGTGCCACCTGTCCCTACTCCCCTTTCGAAGCGACCAAAGCCAAGGAAGATTTCCTTCAAACATTTTGTCTGAAGGAAATAAAGGATAAAGTTCATCAAAGAAATAAAAGCCTGAAGGCCACTCGGTTGAGCCTGAAGGGTAAGTACCCTTGCAGGAGGCACTTGACACTCAAAAAAGGACCATTCATAAAGCCTGAAGGGACACCTTCCCTTTGAAGTGTTCCAAAGGCTTGATAAAGACATAGAAAGAAGCTTTAAAAGACTTAGATGAAAAAGAGCCTTCAAAGATCAAAGGTTCAACATAGTTAAGGTGACCAGTGACGCTCCCATAGACGTCAAATTTAAGGTGATAGAATATATGTTAATATTTGAATATGGCATGGAATTTGAAAATTAAAACAAGAAACCAGCTGAAAAGAGAGCTCGAGATCCCTAATTGTTGTGAGGAAGAGAAAATAATACAAAAGATCAAAAATATCTACAGGGGAGTTATTTTTAGTAAGTGAAATAGTGAATCAAGTAGACTTTTGAGCACGCCAAATCAAGGACATGGCCTATTCTTCTTCCATGAAGTAAAGGCAAATGGATAGCTACACAGACACCAGATGATCCAGACCTAAGAGAAGACATTTGAGATGAATCGACATGCCATAGTTAAGACAGTTGCCCTGTTCCAGTATGGTCCCCCCTGACATAACTAAAAATGCATTCAAGCGATTGAATGCACAGCATGGGCCATTCCATGGAACAAAGTGCCAAGCCTTCTTGGTTGCTATATATTGTATTCTCTTATGTCATTTAGAGGAGAGATATTCCCGTTACCAGAAGCAAAACTCTGCCCAAATTGAAAGGCATTACTGAGACTTTGAGATCAGATTATTGTTCATATTTCTTTGATTGAATGAAAAAGCAAGTTACTTGTAGACTTTATGCTATTATAGCTTGTGCTATTGTAGGAAATTGTTCTTATATTTGTTTCCTAAGAGAATTCTTGTTTATTTGATCTAACAAGCAGAACTAGTGGAAGTAATTAGGGAGGTGTCCTAAAGCCAACTGTGGAGAGACTTTGTGCCCCCACAATTGTCTTTAGTGTGTTTTCTTTTTGTTCCTATGTAAAGGATCTTAGGATGACTTTTTGCCCTCATTATCCTTCATATTTCACTCTTGGGCAATCGAGGTGGAGACTTTGTGCTACATCTTAGTCTGCTGGTTACTACGCCTTTGGTTACCAGTTACTTATCACTACCTGAAAGAACTCTTGTTGTTCCCTACAAGAACACTTTTGAAAGAAGTGCCTTCAGTGTTTTCATTAGGATTTTCTCCTTTGTTTGTGAACATCATATCTAAAAGAAGAGAGATGGATGGTGTTTCTTACCCCTGAGTGTTATTTTTTGTATATATATATATATATAGTTCCTCATACTTATAGGGAACCTCCCCTTAATGAGAGGAGAGATTTGTCCTCTGTTGATGTAGTAAACCTACACATCTGGCTGACCAATCTCCCTATGCTGTGGTTGAAGAGACCTATTTTGCTCACCAGTTAGCTAGTTGATAAAATATTCACCCAACAGGACCCATGGGAATAAATATTTATAGAAATCTATGCTTTAATATCTTCTTTTATTGATTTTAACATGATGTTTCCATTGTTTTCAACACCATGTTCCTTATTCAAACTCTAGTTGATCAATATAATGCTTTGGTTGTGTTTTTGGTCTGTATTTGTATGCTTGAAGTGTTTCACTCGGTAGTTTTCTTTAATGTGGCATAATTAAATAGGTTCGAGTACCCTCCAAGATATTTATTTTAAGATGTTAACATTATTTTAGGCTACTTCAAACACCATGGTCTTGTTCCACATTGTTCCAATGCCTTTTGTGTTATTATGGGTTGCTTCCAATGCCTTTGATGGATTGATATGTTTATTTTTAGCACTTGATGAATATTTTTAGCACTTCCACACTCTAATAGAGGTCCTATATGAATTTTTCAATAGTTTAGCAAAAGCTCCAATGCTTCCAAGCACTTATTTAGTCTATTTCTAGCAATTTTCAAGCGAATATTGATCAAAACCACACTTTCATGTAGGATCGACACGTTCAATGCCCTTCCCAAGAAAATTCAAATACTTTCCACATAATTTCAAACAATAGTAGTTCTTCAGGTATTCAAACAATATTAATGTTTAAGTCAAAACTTAGATTTTTATCAATACTTTTACTTATTTTTCAAATACTCTCTTTCAATGAAACTTTCCTATATATGAGAATTACTTGTATAAAATAACCAAAAAATAATAGTTTTACTATTAAACTATTCAATCTTATGGTGAACTTATTTTAAAATTGAAAATGTGTAATTTAAATTTCTTACTCTCCTAAGTTGCCTTCTCACAAGCCTTCTTCTCTTCTCACGGACCCACCACTTTATCTTCGCACACATCCATTTCCATACCACAGATCACAATCACAATACCATTAATAATATAATAAAATAACTATAGTTTAGGTTGAATCTTTTGCCCACAAGAGGCGTGTCCATAAGCATTTTATTAATATTCAAAAGTAAATATAAGAGGGTGCCTAGATGTAATTAACCACCAATATAGAATAAAAGATTAGTGGTTATAATATCAAGCTAGCCTTTTAAATTTATTATGAAAACATTGATATGTGTTAACTCAAGTGATATAAATAGATGGATAGGAGATTCATGGATAAATCTAGAATTTGGATAACTTTTTTGAATATATGATTCTTTATCTCAACCGACCGTCTGTTATCAATGACTATAAGACTAGAGTTGTTCACAGAAAAAATAGTTGTACAACATTTTTTAATATTGTGAAACAAAAAGCCTTCCCATTCCATAAGGTGAGAGGCTATTTAATCCAAAATATATTCATACACAGATGATACATTTACTGTTACAAAAAGTGTTACTCATGTTTTGGAAGGAGGGAGCTACTTTTTTCCCATCTCTTCTTCTGAGTATACCATTTTATTGAAACAATAATGTTCATAATGGTCTAATTTACCACCACATTTTCAACACTATTTGACAACTTTAAAATTCATTTCCCCTTTGCATTGTCCTAACAGGGGAGGGTTATTATGAGTCAATTAATTACACTTAGGTTTAGCCTTTACTTTTTATTTTTATTTGGTAGGGTCATTGGATTTGTCAAAGTTGGGTTGTGTTGTCGCATTAGTATCATTAACAACTAATTCCTAATCCTTAGTATCTCCAAGTTAGGTGTCACCAATGAAAATTAGTTTTTCTTATTCTCTCTAAAGTTATTCACAAAACTTATCAAAATTTAGTGCCACATATGCTATATCCAAAGAATATTTTAGTGTGTAGTGGTTTGAGATGAATACTGGGTATGGATAAAATAATTTTTACAAAACACTCATAATGATTTGGTCATTAGTCCTGGTTACACCTGTCTCAACAAGTAGAAATCTCAAGTGCTTAACTTGAATAATGAAATCCTCAATTTGAGAATAATTATTTGAACTAAGAGCACCAAAACTCATTTCTAGTTGTCATGCTCACATCATACTTGCTTCCTAAAATTATCCTAAAAATGTTTTAAATTATCCAAGGTTCCAAGACTCTCTAGAAGTGAAACGTTAATTGAAGGGACACTAACTAACCTATGAGTCCTTTGGATTTGTCATAACAATTTTGGATTTGATTCATTTGAAAATTTCAAAAGGATAAATTTCATCACTCATGGACATGTTTCTAAATACCCTTATTGAGAAACACGTTTGTAACATACTCTTTCTACTTGAAAGAGTTGGAACTATTAAGATTTTTCTCTACCATTATCAGTACAATTTTTGAGTTTTTTTGAAATAACCAATTTATTTCCAAATATGACCTCTACACTTCCCTTTCACCATATTATTCTAAAATTGATCCTTAAATAGAAATACTAAAACTAAAATTGAATAGGAATATTACAAGAGTGTGTAGGTGTGTCAAATGTACCCAAGTATTCTAGAATTACTACGTTGGGGTATGTCTGATATGTGGGCTATTTGGTATTAATCCCAACTTTAAATGGTGAACACACCCAAATGGAATTGACTATTGGAGGGTTGGGTTGTATCTATAGTTGTACTATATTATCTCTAAGGTGTGAGATAGGTAGCTACACTATTCCATCTATGAGGTATGTAAAGATAACTTCCTACGATTAATTGCTTACTAGTGCTCTGCAGTCTCAAACCGTCAATGAATTCTTATTGGAAAAAACATAACAAAAAATCCTATGAGATTCCAATATACAATGAGATATGTGGAAGATAAAATCCATATACATTTTTTGTCTAAGAACTAGGTATTAGGGAAATTCCCCTTAATTCAAAGATAACAATGAGTCAACTTAGCCAATAATGATAAATCTTTGTGAGTTTTGAAATTGTTGGAACATATATTATAACCTAGGAAATTTATACTGAAAAAACACACGTCTAAAAAAAAGGGAATATTTTGAAAATGGTAGTGAATCAAAAATTTCAGCACAGTAAAAAAGTTTTCAAAAACATATAATATACATGTTTGCAAAAAATCAGCCTGACCCAGAATATTTTTTATTTTGGCATAATTTTTGAAAATGCCAAAAACATTGTATAAACATTGAATCAACACTTAACACAGAATGCCAATTTTTTTAGAGGAAAATATATACCTTCTTGTAAAATTTCAGGTCATGGAACATTTTTATTTTTTCATGATTCCCAAGGAAATAAACAACTTCCATATAAAATTTGAATTAGCACTTGATGTAGAATGGTGATTTTTTGTGACCAAGAACTACATTCTAGTAAATTTTCAAGTCAAATAGAGAACATTTATTTTTTTCCAAACCCTTAGCACCCCACTAAGATCACCATTTTTTATCAACCAATATCCCCTTAGGGAAAGGTGAGAGCATAATATTGAGTATTTATAAAAGACCACTAAAATTTGGGCTTGAAATTAAATATTTATAAAAATAGCCTACAAATATAAAATTATATGTGTTGTGGATGTAGAAACAGAAGATTTGTATGCACCATAGAACTGCACTGCAAGAGGTGGAACTTTTATAGCTCTGATACCATATTAAATTACTAGATATTGTCTAGAATCACTATAGCTACACTGAGACAAATAACCATAATGCATACAATATATAAATCTAATGAAATATTATATAAAGATGATACACATATTTATTCCAAGTAGCATTATTATCTTCTTAGATTAATAACTATAGCCTAAATTTGTCTATATAACAAAAGTAACTCTTTTCTATAATGTTCCTTACCCATATCCCTTTATGATATTATATAGATAATAAAGAGGCCAAGGTTAGGGTTGAAGAGTATATTACTTGTAGAAAAAGTATTTTCTAAATCAAACTTGTTGAATAAGTCGTCTTAAGATAAGACTTTACTATTAGTAGTGTAAACCAATTTAGTAAGTACTTATTGATAATATTCTCTATTAAATAGTAAATGAATAAATGTCCATAAATTAGTGCTTACCCATGAATTATATTACAATTAATATTACAAGTGCATCTTAAAATCATGTATAAGTAATTTAATACACTAATAGTAGGTACTTGAACTTTATGTGTTTTTGCTTGAGGTTGTATCATGAGTTTTTTTTTTTTTTTTTTTGTAGTAATTTATGTAATACCTCAAGTTGGCAATGGATGGGTGACTCATAAGGAGTGCCTCTAATAGTAATCACTTTGCTATCATGGACAAACTTTAGACATTGATGTAAAGTGGATACGATTACTCTCATTTGATTGAGCCAAGGTCATCCAAGTAATATATCAAATGTCTCCTTATCCAACAATACATGAAACCATAATGGAATAGTCTTAGGACCTACATTGATAGGTAAAAAAATACCCTCAAGAGGTCTCCAAGTAATATTATTATATCTTTCAATAATCATGGTTGTACGATCTAAATCATTTTGAGTATATTCTTGACTAGTGAGAAATTACATTGTAAACATATGCCTTTTGTTAACTTTGATTGTGAATCAATGAAATCTCATTTGAATAATGACCTATTATTGGAGTCATCTATTGGAATCTCATGGTCATAAAAATTAATATAAGGAACCTATTTATGTGCATCTATGTCTAGAACTATGAAATCATCTAATATATGAACATTAAAAACTAGTGCAGGTTGTTTACAAGGTATTGTGTGAACATCATATTGCTTTTTAGTTTTTTTAGTAACACGATTCAAAAAAGGATACATAAAAACTTTCAAACATTTATTTGGATGAGAAATTGATTTGTTCATAGTAATATTGTGTCCTTCCATTTGCATGACATTGTTATCAATTAAATATTAAACATCATATCTTAATGAGAAACATCTATTAGTAGTGTGACCTAAATTTTTATGATAATCACAATATTAATTCACATCATAATTCTTGAGTAAAGGTTGAGATGAGTCAAATTCATATTGAGGAGGTTAAAATATCATGTTTCACTCAAGGAATCATTTAATCACTTGGTGAGAACTCTCAGCGAACCATGTAAATTAACTTCATTATTAAGGTGGAAGCACAAGCATGTCGGGTGGTTAAGATACTACATTAACTACATTCTTGGTCTCATTCTTAGATTGATATGTAGTAGTATCGTTAGCTTTAAATTTGAATTTCATTTTACCCTGATATTTAACTCCACTAGAGGTAGGGGCACTAGTACTATATTTAAGCATGTTGACCTATATAAACCTGATCTCATAGTTCCTAAAAATATGAAAAAAAACATTAAAATATTGGTGTGTTAAACATTACTTTGTCCTTAATAGGTTGAATAAAAATTTGAGAGAAAATACTTTATAATTCACTATCAAGGAATCATGGAGTCATCTTCATATGCATTATTTTGAAATTAAGTACATACTTACTAATAAACTTATTAAGTCTTTGTTTAAGCTATGAAAGTTCTGAATTCATGACTTATGGTTAATATTGTTTGAAAAATGAGCTAAGAAACTATTAGTCAAACAAATGAAGTAACACACATAGTTTTAACAGTAGAGTGTCAATAGTGATAGCATGGTTTGTATACCACTAGGTGTATTCATTCCTTTCCTAATTTCCTAGTTTTATTTATTTTTATTTTTGACATTGTCACAAGTTTATTGATACATTAATCTACTTACATGCATTCCCATTTTATTTCAGGCACATGATAATTATTGGCATTAAAACATCGGTGATTCATTCTCAAGACAAACAGAGTTCATCTTCCATCCCTATTAGGTGTTCAAGTATACATTTTTTTTGCTTTCCTTTGATCTACATGCACACATACACATCAAAGTGGGACCTTATGTACACACCCAATTTGGGTACAAGTCATATATTCAATGTATTTTCATGTTTTCATGCACTTGGTTCATTTGTGTGCATTCAAATATTTTTGGTACACTTTTCATCATAGTAGACCCTCCATATCCTTATGTCATCCAAATTTCCCATGAACACATTTAGATATGTTTCTTAGTTGCATCAATATTTATTGATTCACCCTTAATTTAACTTGATATGTTTCATGGCATTTTTGTGTCATTACCATTATTGGTAGTATAAAAGAGGCCATTTATCTTTTGTGGGTCTTTTGTGCCTTGCATTGATTTTTCATGCTTTCATTGTTAGTTCTCACTCTTTTTTATTATTATCCTCTACAAGAATGTGTCCAATTTTAAATTCAAAAGATCCTATATATACACACGTACCCTAATCCATTTATCACCAAGTAATTAAGTTATTGAGTTGCACATTGAGTCTATATATCACACAATTGCCAAGAAGCATGTTGTTATTCCACTCTCTTTATTTACTAATGTATTGTGGATGTATAATTGTATGAAAATAAGGTTGCATTAAGGAACATATAAATTTATCATTGATTATCTAGGGAGAGGAGGTGAAGTCCTTCCTTTCACTTAGGTTGGTTTACTCAAATACATACAACTACATGAGCCACAATTCTAACCGTGAGGGTGTAGATGCATAAATTTAGTATTATACACTTGAAAACATGTGATTTTGACCTTTCAATAGTATTCAAACTTGGCTTAGTAACTTTTCATTTTATGGGTTCTCATATTTGGATGCTTCAAGGCAGTGCCTTAAGGATGTGCAAATGTATTCCTCAGTGTGCAAATAGGTTTTAAGACATGTGCCATAAAGGAATATGTTTAGGTTTGATATGTATATATAGGAGAATTTTTAGGTAATTCCCCTCTGTAATCAATGTGAATATGTGGTTTGACCTAAAGGAAGGGTTTTAAATTTGAAAAAGAATCATTTGGATAACTTGGGACACCTTTGGCAAAGTCAAACACTATTAGTAATTGGTATTATCTTATGATTGTTGGAATTTTCCATAATGGAGAAGACAATGACCTAAAGAATAGTGATAGTCTTCTTTGGATAATATTTTTTTAGGGACATACTTGGGAGATATTGTGTGTGAATGATGATAAATTGGGAAGATACAACCATAAGTAAGTGAGTGGTTAAGAGAGAATGTGAGCAACAATTAATCGTGTATGCACAAGTCATGTATGTTAAGGATTGGTCAAAACTAACATTTTAAATTGTATAATATAAAATTATTGTGTCTGCAAATGCCCCTCTTTTACTATAATATTGAAAATTATAGAATAAAAGGAAAAAATGAGAAATTTGATACTTGAGTGTAATCATATTTGGTGTCTTTAGGTATGTACTAAGAATTTAACTTGTTCCATTCAAATTTACAAAGAAATATGGATAAATTAGTGTTTGCTTATGATACAAAATTACAAGTAATCTAAACCAATGAAAATATTTGAAATTGAAAAATAAATGAACAAATACACTTGTAGGTATGTGAACCAAGTTCCCCTCTAAAGTCATCAGAGAATGGGGTGAATATGCCCTAAGGAGATGTTATTATTAAAACCATGAGTTGAATAGATAGATGTCCCAACCTTCATTAAATATGGAAAAGTTATTATAAGTTAAGCTACATAGTACCTCTATCATAATACTCAGTATAATTTTATTAGAATGGAACCCAAAACAAGTTCTAATAAATATAGACAGTTTGAATCAGTTGTTGCAAATGATTTTTAGATTCAATATTTGTATGTTTATGTATATATGAGTAAATATAAGTACATATAAATAGATAGGGGTATTTTGAGTAAATCTAAGTAATGTTGATTATATTTTAGTAAATATGAGTAAATGGAATATAATAATTTATCACTCAATATGTTAACCTATGCATTCTGAGTCTATTAACCTATGCCATAATATCATAGTATCTATCGACTATCGCTCATAATCCTATAGAAAATCTCACATAAGCCTCACTAATTTTACCAAGTTTGTATAGTAAATATTTAATATAAATCCTCGGTTTGAATATCACATCTAGAACTAGATCTATATAAATAATGATCTGAGCTTTTTAGGGTCTTTTACAATTTAACCTTTAGCAGTATCACCAACTTTTGCATTATTTCAATGTCAAATGACTAGATGCTTATGAAATTCCCCTTTTACCTTAGTAAATTTTGTATAACTGGGTAAAATTTTAGTTTTGGATTCAATAAAAATGGCTTTCTCTTCATTAATTTTCCATGCATTTTTGCTTTTATTTCAAAAACTTAACCATTTCTATTTTGAAAAGCATAGGTGTTTTTATTTGAATTTTCATGACTGTTTATTTTCAAAATTTTGAGTTGTTAATTGTGTTTATTTGTATTTTTGCCTATAGGTTCCCATTTCATTCCCAAGGCCATGTGGAAATATTTTATAGCTCTCGATAGTCCCGATCCTTTGGCAATATCCCTTTGAACTTAACCATTTCTTTTAAAGTTTATTTCAGAGCCATGTAGTGAGTTTTCATCTCTCTGCCACCTTCTAAGATTTAGGTTGGCAAGATTTTGCCATGTGGCATGATATCAATGACACGTTGACATGAAACTATCTGTACAATTCAACAAGATTTTGGGTGAGTGGATTATCAAGATTACACCACATGGCATCATCTTAATAACCCATTTCCCTGGGGGAGTTCTACACCAATGAGCCCTCCAAGTGAGTGGTTGATCGAGGAGAAGACACATGAAAACATCCCATTACTACATGCCTAACACATGTTTAAATTATAGGTAATCCTTGACCAAAGTGGTAGGCAGTCACATGGCAAGGAAACTGGTCCCAATAAAGGAAATAAGGATGATGACAAAATAAGCAGGCCTTGTCACCAAAGGAGCTTAAGAACCAAAATTGACAATCATCAAGGTCATCAAGCTCCTCAAATGTACTATGTGTCAATTTCACTTAACCATAGTCAGAATGCAAGTGGTTCCTCACTAACTGAAATGACCAAAAGTGACAAAATTCAAGACAAGCAATGATAAATTGACTTAAAGATCCTAAGTCATGTCAGATCAACATATCCAATTGATTAGTCTATGAATTGAATGTAAAGTTCTATGTAAATCATGGTGTATTGATAGGCTTGAGAAAATCCTAATGATAATATGCCACTAATATTTGAATCTATTCATAATTAGCCCTCGAAATTGAATGTAAAACACTAAGTATGGTGTGAATCATTACTTGGTGTGCATATTATAAGGAGTCATAAAAGACAAAGCACATAAAGGAAAAATATTTGCCTTGAAAGAGACATGGCTTCTAATTATAGGTCATGCTTAGGCTAATATATCTATCAAAATCCCAACTGAATTCTCAAATCACCATTGAATATTCTAACCACCCTAGTAATGGGCTGAATGAGCTTCATGGACAAAATCTAACTATATAAGGGACGTTCTTATTGTAAAATGTCAATACATTTTAGTCTCAAAATGTTTTTGTAAATTATTCGTGATCACACCTATTATTATTTCCTGTTGTTGGACTGTGTTTGTCTATCAGGGTTGGCACTTAGTGTAAATAAACTCTGGACTTTGTTTGTCTATCAGGGTTGGCACTTAGTGTAAAGAAACTCTGTCAAAACTGTAACAGATTTTAAATTTTTTAAACTTTGTGTTTTGTTCATCGAATGTTGTCCATTATTTCATGTTTTTAATCCATGTATGTGTCAAAGGGTTGGTAATATGGTTAGTTACATAATTGAATACATAAATTAGATTGTATTATAGCTAGTCTAATTTGCTTATGAATTATTTTTGTTTCCTTTAGAATACTCTATGTTTTATGTGTTTGTTGTTATAAATTAATTTGAAAGTTTTATATGCAATAGCTATAGGTATTTTGTGTGTTTACATTTAGTGAATAATTATTGAGTTATGCATTCATATTTTATCCTTACAATATTACCCAATATGTCACTACAAGTTTGTGCAACTACTAAATTAGGTACACATTAGCATAACTATGACTTGGCATATTTTGGCTCTTGAAGCACAAGCATTCTCATAACTGGAAACTCTCTTTTCTTCTCTCCATTTCTCCTTATTTTTTATGTTTGTTTTATAATTGGACTACACTCTCCCCTATTTTAGAAAGTAGTGAATCGGTGCTCAATGCTACTCCTTCCTTAAAGAGCAGAACAACAAATGAATTCCAACTGCCATCAAAAAAACATTGAGCTTATGATGGTAACAATTACTACTCTTTGAGTAAAATAAGGTTAAACTACTTGGTACTTGGATTGAACGAGCACAATCCTAAAATTAATAAGGGGATATATATATCTTATGCATTTTCCCCCGCTTTACTCCCTGAAACACTCGACCTTATGAGTGCCTTCAGACCAGAGGATTTTGGGGCGAACAACAATTGGCACTAAAAGGAGGGTAGAGTTGTAGTTTAATATTTTATTGAGCATTACAATAGTTATAAATTGTTTAAAGTTTATGAAAGTTGGAAAAAAAATATCATATACATTTGAAATTCACTAATGTTTACTTTGTTTGATCTACTTTTGCTTCATCGTCCTGTTATAAGCTTAAAACACATGCAATAGTTAGCCCAAGAAGAGTAGTTGTGACTAAATCATGCATTGTAAACTAAGATGGAGCCCAGTGTGTGCACTACCCAGTCCCAATCCATCCGTGGGAGATTGATTATCTCACCACTAAAAATCCATAAAAAGACTCAAATTAGAGGAAGAAGACTTAGACCCATATTAAACCTAGTGTTCACCAGCTCTTCATCTCAAGCTGCCCAAATCCCACATATACCCATAACATCCCATATGGCTATCTTGTTGCATCTATAATAAACATCCCTAGAGTCATCTATGACCTACCTAGGAATCCAGACAAATATTTGCCTAGATTCACTCCCAATGTGGGAGGGATTATAGAGGAGCATGTAACATCATACAAAACTACTATGAGACTTATCAATGTTGAGCATGAAGATGTGGCCTATAGGTTATTCCCCTTCATGCTCATGAACAATGTATAATTAGTTCTTAAACCTTCCTAAGGACTCAATTACAAGTCGGGACTAGTTTAATAGCACTTTCTTGGCACAATTTAGGCAAGTTATAAACTCTATCATCTTATATCAATAGTTTACATGCACTAAACATGAGCCTAATGAGCCCATTAGAAATTTGAATGCTCATTTCCAAAAAATGTATACCAGAGTCACCAATATTTACAAACTTGATGCTCAACTAGCATTAGAAATGTATAAAAATGCATTGGACCCATGGATAACAATGTTCTTAAGGTGAGACCCTACAGTAATAACTTTAACCTTGGCATATTTTGAAGCTATCAAGGTCAATCGGTAGCTAAATTCATAAGGCTAGATGATGGTTCCCATATCTAATGCCTTACTTAACATGCCCACATGGAACCTATTTCCTAATACAAATCAGATTGTGTATGCATCTAAACTATTAATGATAATGAACATGCTTCCAATGAGACATGTTGATCCAAACCACCAACTAGGTTTTCTTAACCTATTGAATAGTGAGGTGGTTCCCTAGTTACAACACCAAATGACATTAATAGCTACTAATACTACCCAACTATACCCTAAGAGTCTAAAATAAATGAGTTAGATGCCATCCAACTCATGAAGCAAAGACTAAGTAATGACTTCCTTGGTTTACAAAGGCAAACAGGCAGTTCTAGTGTTGAGAGTTCAAAACAGAACTTTACTTACCAAAAACAAAACATAAATTACAACCCTTCCCATAATAAGCTCGAACCCTCTACCAATAAGCTATTAGAAATCAACATTTGAGAGATGGCTTTCCCAAATTAGTGTCATGTGAAAAACATATCCCAACATGAAGAGCTTGATTGAATCAAATTCTACAGTGCCTTCGACATTTTCCAAAAGGAATTAGAAGAGTATGAGGTAATACAAAACCAACCCAAATCATCTAATGTTTGTAGGTCACCTAGGACAACCATGGTACTAAAAACCATGGAGTTCCCTATCCAAGAAAAGAATGAACCAGAAGAGAGTGCTAGTAAAGTGCATGCTTTACAACAATTCTAGAGTAGCAACTATGCCTTTAGGAACCAACAACCACAATAACCCCTCACTACCTCAACTCTTCCAAATAATGGTGTGACCCCATATAATCCCAATATCAGGCATAATCCTCCAAACCTAATGAATCCAAAGCCTATGTGGAAATTAAACCACCCTAAGGCAAATTTGGATACAATATAGTTGAAGATATGAAGAAGATTAAAATGAATATCACTCTTCATGATGTTGCTCAAATCACTGAGCAACATGATCTTCCACTAAAGTCACTTATTGAGAAACCAATCCATCCCTAGTAAAAAAATTGTCCATACCAACATGCTTATTCACAAAAATAAAACTAAAGTTATTCCCTCTCTTTTAACTATTAGATTATTTGGGAAGAACTTGCATAACTACTTAGTGGACTGGGGTGCTTCAGACAATGCTATGTTAGCAAGAATTTGTGAGAAACTAGATTTGGTCCCTATCAAGTTAGATAATGTCATAGCTCAACTAGATAAGTATGAGATAACATTAGTTGGTAAGCTACTCAATGTACACATGCAATTAGAATCAAATCTTAAAATCTATAAATTCATAGATATCCAAGTTGTAGGCATACCTGAAACATACAAAATGTTACTCAATAGGGATTGGTCCAGGTCATTGAATAGATACATGGCCACCGACTTCTCCCACATGTAGTTTCCCGAGAGATATGTAGCCAACCAATTAGGGTTGATAGGGAACTCATGACGAAACACATGATAAAAAAATATAACGTGATTAATGATAAGGTAAACTTACTTGATTTTGATTTAGGGGTCTACACTTTAAAGACAAGATTGGCTATAGGTAAGAGGGCTAGTAATAATCCTAAATTACCAGGTTTGTGGTCCCTATACATGATGATTCTCACTCTAGACAAGGCTCAAGGGTACGAATTTTACTTATTGATCCCCAAGGTAAGAGGCATCTAGCTACTTATCAATCACAATTCCCATGCACAAATAGTATTGCAAAATGTGAGGCATTGGTTCTAGGACTATAGTTTATTTTAAAACATAAGGCCAAGGAATTGAAAGTATTTAGCGATTCCAAGCTAGATTTAAATCAAGTGAGGATTAATTTTCATTGAAAACTATCATACCATAGAAAGTATAAACATAAAACATGGGATTTAATCGAGATGTTTGACTCATTCAATGTGATACATATCCCAAGAGAAAGAAATCAGCTCATTGATTCATTAGCATCCTTAATTGTGAGCTCAACCCCCTTGAAGACACTGAATTATAGGATTTTTTCATTGAATTTGTCCCTTATCCCTTTGTCCCTGACAATGTATAAAAATTTTAGGTCTTTGAAGATGATCAACATATCATTGAATTCATTAATAATGATGTGGTATTCGAATCCCAAATAATTGATGAATTAGATAGAGATAATCTTAGAGTGAAACTTGACCAAGATAGAATCATGAACATCCAAGGGAATTTAATCCCAAAGGGGATGATTTCCCTTGAAAAGGTATTGAAATATTCAACCATACACCCCTAATTAAGAAATTGAAACTTGCAGATCAAAAATATCAAACTATCAACTTGGGTTCCATAGAAAAGCCCCAAACTATCAACGTAGGTCCAAATTAGATAGACATATCAATAAAACACTTCAAAGGTTGATACTTAGCTATAAGGACATTATTACCTAGGCCTATAGATACCTCAAACTCTTTGACTTGAAGGTGATCACTCACACCATTCCACTTAATCCAGACCAAAGACCATTCTGACAGAAGCATAGGCCTGTGAACCCAATCCTAGAACCATTGATACATAAGGAAGTTCACAAACTGCACTCAGCTAGAATAATCTTTCTAGTCTACTATTCTACTTGGGTAGTAAACCTAATTCTCATGCAAACAAAAAAAGGAGAAATTCATTCATGCATATACTTTTCAAACATAAATAGAGCTTCATATAAGGACAATTATCCATTACCTTCCCTTGATGAAGTGATTAAAATGGTTAATATATCCCAAATAATGTCTTTCTTGGATGTATTCTCAGGTTACAATCAAGTTCTAGTTGATCTAGAGGATTAAGCTGAAATTGCATTTACAATGAAATGGGGCACATTTACCTACAAAGAATGTCTTTTGGATTGATCAATGTCGGAGTGATGTTTCAAAGATCTATGGATTTTGCATTTGAATGTTTAATTGGTAAGTGCATAATAATTTACATGGATGATTTAATTGTATTTTTGAAATGGAGGTTTGATCACATTCCCCATTTGTAAAGGGTATTTGAAAGGTGCAGAAGGTATGGCATCTCTTTAAATCCAAAGAATAACATATTTGGTGTTACGAAAGGTAAACTTCTTAGTCACATCATCACTAGAGAATATATTTCCATAGACCTTGAATGAGCTAAACTGATTTCTAAATTACCTCAACCTAATAGTAAAAAAGAGATAAAATCTTTCTTTGGAAAAATCAATTTTGTTCTCAAGTTTATTTCTAGATTTATCGAAATTGTAAATGCCCTAAATGCTATGTTGAAATAGGATGCAAAAGTAGAGTGGCATGATGAGTCAAAGAATTTTTTTTAGAACACTAAAGACACTATAATGCAATCATTAGTGTTAATCAGTCCAAACTATGACAAGGACTTCTACATCTACCCATTCACCTCCAAACACACCATTGTTGTCTATTTCACACAGAGATTGGATGGATGATAACATATTTTCACTTTTATTAGCACTAATCTAAAATATGCAAAACTAAGATACTCTACTTTGGACAAACATGCCTATGCTCTAGTCAAAGCTATAAAATAATTTAGGCACTATATTCTTAGGAATAAAGTGCACATAATTATGCTAGACCCATCTATCAAGCTCATGTTGGGGTAGAACGAGCTAGGGGAATGATGGGGTAGACAGATGAACAAGCTGAAAGAGTATGACCTTGAGATAAATCCCACTAAGCTAGTTAAGGGACAAGGTCTTACTCATTTGATAATTGAGATTGATCCAAGGATCACCGTAAATCGACTAAACCAAGCACAATTACTCATAGAATTGGTACACCCCAATTGTATACTACCTTCTCTATGGGAGCCCACCTATTAGAATACATCAAACATGAAAAAGGGTTCTGAGACCAAAGGTAGCACAATATATGTTGAATAAAGGAGTTCTCTTTAGGACAAATCATGAAGGTGTTTATCTTAGATAACTGTAAGAAGTTGAAGCCAAATAAATCATGGCTAATTTTCATGAGAAGTTAGGCATTGATCATCTTGTAGCAAATTTAATGGCACACAAAATACTTTAAGTAGGATATCATTAGTTGACCTTATTCAAATATGTCCATGCATATGTTAGAATATGCCATTAGTTTCAAACCTATGCTAAGAGAGAAATTCACGCTACATTGTTGTTATAGCTAGTTATATAAGGGACACCATTCACCCAATGAGGATTAGATTTTGTGGGGGTCATCAATCCCAACTCTTTGGTAGGTCAAAAGTTTGTCCTTATGGCCAAAAACTATTTCACAAGATGGGTAGAGGCAATAGCCACAAAGAATAACATGGCAAATAAAGTGATCAAGTTCATGA
The DNA here is from genome assembly GCA_037957365.1 of Torreya grandis. Taxonomy (NCBI): domain Eukaryota; kingdom Viridiplantae; phylum Streptophyta; class Pinopsida; order Cupressales; family Taxaceae; genus Torreya; species Torreya grandis. The sequence continues at coordinate 2,050,701 of JARHVA010000400.1, forward strand.
AAATTAATGTGACCACATGATTTTGGACCCCTATCTCATTATTTTGTGATAATGGCCCTACATTTCAATCCATAAAATTCACTAAGTGGGCATATGATAATGGAATCATGTTGAGATTTTAATCTAATTACTACCCACATGGAAATTGATTGGTGGAATCTATGAACAAGAACTTAATTGAGGCTATCAAGAAGTCTACAGAAATGAAGCCTCAAGAGTGGAATTCAATATTAAAGTTTTCCCTTTGGGTTGACCACACCCGGTATAAACAAGAGCTTAAGAGTTCACCATTTTTATTGGTCTTTAGACTAGAGCCAATTCTGCTTGTTACGGTCAAAGTACCCACCTACAAGTTCATACAGTAATACATGGAAAGTAATAAGAAAGTAAATTTTAGACTATTGGACCTTGTCCAATTGGAGGAGGAAGCTCTATTGACTTTTAGAAAACATCAAAGCAATATCAAGAGATGGTTTGATAATAAGGATAAGGTGTAAAATTTCAAGATTTATGATCTAGTGTTGTTATGGGATAGAGCCCATGAAAAGAAAGGCCAACATTCCAAGTTTGATCCACTGTGGTTTGCCCCATACTAGATAGTTGAGTTGTTGGGATAAAATGTTTTTTCATCTCAAGGATCTAAAAGGAAACAATCTCATATTGCCTATGAATAAATAATTATTAATACACTACTTCTCGGTTGTTGCATCCAATAATTTTTTTGAATGACTTCAGTGTAAAGGGTCGGTGATGTATATATTAGAGTATATTTAATTTAGTTTCTTACTTTCCATATTTTACTTTCTTTAGTTTAGCTTCCTTATTTTTCTAGAAGTAGGTTTGCTTTCATTGTGTGTTTGCTTTATTTTTTGTTATTTATTTTGTTCTTTTTTGGTGATTTGTGCTCAACCTTTACTCTAAAATGATGGTCTGCCCTAACTGTGCCCCTGATTGACAACCAAACTTGTACCCTCAATTGAGATAAACATAATAAGCATGAGGAGAAGGTCCAATGGAAACCATTTGTTCCTTGTATTAGTGTGTCAATCACTAAAATAAAGGATGAAAGTAGGGAAGGTATAATTTTTACTTTAGAGGACTGAAGGTGAGTTTTCATTTTGAAATAATTTAAAGGTTGTAAGTAGTCCTTAATGTTAGGTTGTGGAACTAAAAGATTCACTGATGCAGACATTAGAGGAGGGTGTTGAGTGTCACAGTCGTTGGCATCGGTCAGGCCAACCGACGTCGGTCAGGTGGAGACAGAAAGTTGCCGACGACGGTCAGGGATCGGTCGATGTCGGTCACTCCCAGGCAGACAGGGACCGACGTCGATCACCTGTGTGGTTTCGAACTGCGAGTTCCACAGACAGTTTGTTAACAAACCAGTTGTTTGCATGAAGAAATCTAATTATAGTCTTGAGCTGCGGATCTAATTATTGTAATTAGGTGTTTAATTATTGTTTGCATGAGATGTATATAATAGACTCATGGGCTATATTGTAATTTGTGCTAGTTGAGTTGAGAAAAGTTAGCTCCTTTTGTGTGTGAAGAGAGTAAGGGTGTTCCTCCTAGTTCCACAGGGGTGCCGAGTGTGTATGATCAGGTTGGTCTGCAGGTGTGCTAGATCAGGGAGAAGATCCACCGGGGTACTGGTTTGGAGAATCATAAGGACTTGGTGAGGCAAGGACAAGGGTTCTTCAGGGTGTAGAGAGATCTACATGGTGTGTGTGTGTGTGCGAGGTCAAAGGAGATCTGTAGGTGGCAGCAGGATCAAAGGTGACAGCAACACATCAGAGAGCAAAGAGGAAGGCAAGGTAGATCCTTCCATAAGTAAGATCATTTGAGTTGCAGGTTGTTGCAAGTTCATGGGAGATATACTTGGAGTACGTTGAGTACTTGGAGTGCGTGGAGCACTTGTGGAGTGCATGGAGCACTTGTGTACTGGCAGTAGTGGATACTGACTGGTTAGAGGTGAACACCAACTCTGTGTTTGAGTTGTGTGTTGGGACCGTAAGAGAGAGAGCTTTGAGGAAAGAATTACTGTACACTTGAGGTGTGGGAAGCTTCTGAGAGGTGTGAAGAAGAAGTGGCATCTTCTTTATTGTATTCTTTTCTGGATGAGTATTAATACATATTGTATTGTCTCTCATATTCTATGTTGTTTCTGATTTCTATTTGCTTGTTACTTCTGGTTAATTTCGCATATTTAAGTTGCTTGTGCTTGGTAATCAATGGTGCTTCCTTGGGTTCCTAACACTTAACATTTTATATTTTGAATTCCAATGATTCATAACAAAATAAGTGAATTTTATTGATATAATCCATCAAATTGCACTTAATTAAACATCCTAAATTAATGTAAAAATGTTGAGTAAATCTAAGGTCATATGGGTGTCTAGAGCTTTTTGAACATCCTTTTACCCATAGCTTGGTTCCCAATTCTCAATGGATTGAATAATAAAATCCCTTTAGAAAGATAAAGACATAAGAACAACTGAGTTCAAAGTGATAAATCAAATTTCTTTCCCCAAAAAGGTGATTTAGGCAACCTCCATCATAAGCTTTTCGACCTAATTATCAATAGAGTAAGGCCTTGAGTAGAACTAGAGGTATCTCTATCAAGGATATATATGTTTTAGCTGGTAGCAGAGTAATGCCCATGCCATTCCTCCCCAATCCATTTAGCCAATAAATCCCCTTTTAGAAGTTCTAATACTCAACCTAATCTAAACTTGCTTATGTGAATTCTAAAATGAATTGAAGGAAAATTTATCACTTCCCACACATTGATGGTCTTTTTGAAGATATGAAGCTTAGTATGTCACTTGTTGCAGTTGACTTTAATGCCTTCTTTTTTATAATTATGTCTAAGGGTTTTCTTGCACTTTATGTTTTGTGTAGGACCAAAAGCTTATAGCCTAGGTTCTAAATATTGAACACCATTTTCCTTGTGAAAGTTGCCATTTGTTGTGACCAACATGCCCCATCTTCAGTTTTCATATGGGGACCCTTTTTATCCATGTATGGCATTTTGTTTAAAGTTGTTTGGATGTGAAAATTTAAAAATTTGTGTTTCACTAATTTTACCAAGTCTGCATAGTAAATCTTTATTATAAATCCTTGGTTTGAATAGCACATCTAAAACTAGATTTATATAAATAATGATCTGACTTTTTAAGGGTATTTTACAATTTTGCCTTCAGCGGTATGACTAAATTTTACATTATTTCAATGTCAAATAACTAAATTCTTATGAAATCCCCCCTTAACCTTAGTCAATTTTGTATAAGTGGGAAATTTTTTATCTTTAGATATAGTAAAAATGGATTTCTCTTCGTTAAGTTTATGTGCCCTTTTGCTTTTATTTTTAAAACTTAATTATTTCTATTTTGAAAAGCATAGCCATTTTCATTTGAATTTTCTTGACCATTTGATTTCAAATTTTTGAGTTGCTAACTATGTTTCTTTGTTTTGTTACCCACAAGTGCCCATTTCATTCCTAAAGCCACGTGGTAATCTTTTGAGACTCCAAATGATCATGAACCCTTGGAAAAATCCCTTCAAGACTTAGCCATTTCTTTGAAAATTTATCCAAGAGCCACATGGCACATTCCCATCGCTCCACAAAATTTCAAGGATTTATTATTGGTCGAAAACCTTATGAGCTCTGAATTAGAAAAATTATGCCATGTGGCATGATCCCTATGACCCATTGACTTGGAGCCATCCATACAATTTAGTGGGCCTCCAGGTGAGTGGATTAGCAAAATCGCACCATGTGGCATCATCCTAATGAATCGCTACCCCAAGGGGAGTCGTACGCTAATGGGCCCTCTAGGCAAACATCCAAATGAGGATAAATCATGTGGCAACATCCTATTATTACATGCATAAGGAATAATTAAATCATAGGTAAGGATCAGGAAAAGTGGTACGCAGCCATGTGGCAAGGAAATTAGCCATGGGAAAGGAAATAAGGTCGATGACCAAATAAGTAGGACTTGTCACCAAAGGAGTCCAAGAGCCAAAATTGACAGTCTCTAAGGTCGTTAATCCCATCACTGTGTGTCAAGTTCGTATAACCATATTTAAAATGCAAGTGGTTCCTTGCCAACTGAAAGGCCCAAAGGCAACAAAATTCATGATGATTAATGATAAATTGACTTAAAGGTTCTAAAGCTAGGCCAAATCGACATATCCATTTGATCAATTTATGAATTAAATGTAAAAGTCTATGTAAAGCATGGTGAAATGGTAGTCCCAAGAAAATTCCTATAATATTATGCCACTAATATTTGAATCTCTTCATAATTAACCCCTATATTTAAATGCAAAACACTCAATATGGTGTGAGTCACTACTTGGCATGCACATTATGAGTTAGAAGAGACAAAGTGCATAAAGGACAAATATTTGCCTTGAAAGAGGCATGGATTCTAATTATAGATCATGCTTAGTCTAGTAAATCTGTAAGAATCCTAATTACATTCTCTAATCACCATTAAATATTCTAACCACCCCTATAATGGGTTGAATAAGCTTTATGACTATATAAGGGACGATGTTCCAATTGTAAAAGGTCGATAAATTTTAGTCCCAAAAAGTTGTTGGAATTTAGTCAAGATTACACCTACTATTCTCTCTTGTTGTTGGACTTTGTTTATCTACTAAGGTTGGCACTTGGTGTAAATAAACTCTGTCAAAATTGTAATAGATTTTTTCTTGTTTAAACTTTGTCTTTTGCTCACCAAATGTTGTCAATTATTTCATGTTTTGAATCCATACATGTCTCAAAGGTTTTGCAATATGCCTAGTTACATAATTAAATACATTGATTATGTTTTGCCTCAACTAATCTAATTCACTTATGAATTCTTTTCATTTCCCTTAGAACACTCTTTGTTTTATGTGTTTGTTGCTATAAAGTGATTCGAAAGCTTTGTGTGAAATAACTACAAGTATTGTGTGTTTACATTTAGTGAAGAATTCTTGAGTCATGCATTCATATTTTATCCTTACAATCTTACCCATTATGTCCCAACAAGTTTGTGCAACAATTAAATCAAGTACACAATGGTATAAATATGACTTGGCATATTTTGCCTCTTGAAGCACTAACATTCTCATAACTATAAGCTCTCTTTTTTGCTCTCCCTTTCTCATTCTTTTTTATGTTTTTTTTGGAATTGAATTACACTTTCCCCTATTTTAGAAAGAGGTAAACTAATACTCAATGGTACTCCTCCCTTAAAGAGTGGAACAATGAATGAATTCCAACTGCCATCAAATAAAAGTTGAGCCTTTAGTGGTAATAATTACTGCTCTTTGAGTAAAATAAGGTTAAATTGCTAGATCCTTGGATTGAACCAACACCAATCTTAAAATTAATGAGGGGACATATTTATCATATGAATTTTCCCCCCATTTTTCTCCTTAGAACACTCAACCTCATGAGTGCCTTTAGACTAGAGGATTTTGGGGTGAACAACAATTGGCTCAAGAAGGAGGGTAAAGTTGTAGTTGAATCTTTGATTGAGTAGTAGAGTAGTTATAAATTGTTGAAATTTTGTGAAATTTGGATAATAATTTTTATATGCATTTTAAATTTGTTGACATTTGCTCTATTTGCTTTTACTTTTGTTTCCCCATCTTGTTATAAGCTTAAAACACGTGTAGTAGTTGGCCCAAAAAGAGTATAATTGACTGAATTATACATTGTAAACCAAGTTGAAGCTGAATGTGTGCATTACTCGATCCCAATACATCCATGGGAGATTGATTATCTCACCATTGTAAAGCTACAAAAAGACTTGAACTAGTTGAAGAAGACCTAGACCCATATAAAACCTCATGTCCACCAGTTCTTCGTCTTAAACCACCCAAAACTAGTGTATACCCATAACATCCCCTATGTCTTGGCTTGTTGGGTCTACAGTAAACATCCCTGGAATCTTCCATGACCTACCAAGGAATCTAAAGAGATACTTGCCTAGATTCACTCCTAATGTGGGAAGGACTACAAAGGAGCATGTAACATCATACAAAACTGCTCTAAAACTTCTTAGTGTTGATAATTAATATGTGGCTTATAAGATATTCCCCTTCACACTCATTGATGCAACATATGATTGGTTCCTAAACCTTCCTGTAGACTCCATTACAAGTTGGGACCAATTTAGTAACACTTTCTTGACCCAATTTGGGCAAGTTATAGACCCAAGCATCCTATATCAGAAGTTTATCTACATTAAATGCGATCTTAAAGAGCCCATTAGGAATTTTAATGCCTATTTCCAAAAAAATTATACCAGAGTCATCACTCTTTACAAACCAAATGCTCAACTAGTAATATAGATGTATAAAAATGCATCGAACCCATGGACTACAATGTTCTTAAGGTGAGACCCTATGGTAATAACTTTTAATTTGGCATATGCTAAAGCTATCAAGGTTAATAGATAGCTCAATCCACAAGGCTAAATGATGGCTCCCATCCCTAATGCCTTACCTAACATGTCTTCCTTGAACTTGCTTCATAATATAAATTAGAATGTGCTTACATCTCAATTGTTTTCGATAATAATGTGTTTCCAATGAGACATGCTACCCCAAACCAACATTTGGATTTTCTTAACTAGTGAACAGTGAGGTGGTTCCCTAGTTGCAATACCAAATGACATTAGTGGCTGCTAAAAATACCCAAACTATACCCTGAGAGTCTAAAAAAAATGAGTTTGATTCCATCCCATGAATGGTGCAAATACTAAGTAATGACTTCCTTGGTTTGCAAAGGCAAATGGGTAGCTATAGTGTTGAGATTTCAAATAGGAACTTCACTTACTAGAGGCAAAACATAAATTATAACTATCCCCATAATTATCCTGAGCCCTCTCCCAATAAGCTATCAAAAATTTACATTTGTGAGATAACTTGCCCAAATTGGTGTCATGTGCATAACACATCCCAACATGGAGAGCTTGATTGCATCGAATTCTACAATGCCTTCAACATTTTCCAAACAGAAATGGAAGAGTATGAGGTACTATGAAACCAACTTGAATCATCTAATGTCGGTAGGCCCCCTAGTACAACCATGGTAATAGAAATCATGGATTTCCCTAGCTAAGAAGAGAATGACCCAAAAGAGAGTGTTAGTGAAGTGCATACTTTGTAACAATTCTAGAGGAGTAATTATGCCCTTAAGAACCGACAACCACAACATCCCCTCACTACCTCAACTCCTCCAAATAATGGTGTAACCCCACCTAATCCCAATGCCAGGAATAATCCTCCACCTCTAAATCTGAATGAATCCAAAGCCTATGTGAAAAATAAACCACCCCAATTCAAATCTAGATACAACATAGTCAAAGATACAAAGAAGATTAAGGTGAATATCACTCTTCATGAGTTTCCTCAAATCACTGAGCAACATAAACTTCTACTAAAGTCACTTACTTAAAAACTATTTTATCCCAAGCAAAAAACTACCCATACCAACGTGTTTATTCACAAAAAGAAGACTAAAGTTCCTCCCTTTCTTTTAATTGTTTGACTATTTGGGAAGAACTTGCATAACTACTTAGTGGAATCTAGTGCTTTAGCCAATGTTATGCTACCAGGCATTTGTGAGAAACTAAGTTTGGTCCCTATCAAGTCATATAAAGTCAAAGTTCAACTAGACAAGTATGAGGTCAGAGTAGTTGGCAAACTACTCAACATATACATGCAATTAGGATTAGATCTTAGAATCTAACAATTCATAGATATCCAAGTTATTGACATCCTTGAAACATATAAAATGCTCCTTAGTAGGAATTAGTCCAAGTCATTGAATGGATATATGGCCATGGACTTCTTCCACATTTGGTTGCTTTGGAGAGCTATATCCAACCAAATTAGGGTTGCTAGGGAACCCAAAATGAAGCAAATGATAACAAAATATAATGTAATCAATGAGAAGGTAAACTAATTGGATTCTGATTTAGGGGTCTACACTTTAGAGATAAGAATAGTTATAGCTAAGAGGGCTGAAAATAATCTTGAATTACAAGGTTTGTGGTCTTTATACATTGATGGCACTCATTCTAAACAAGGCTCAAGGGTAGGAGTTTTACTTATTGATCCCCAAGGTAAGAAACATATAGCTGCTCACAAATTGTAATTCTTATGCATTAATAATCTTATAAAATATGAGGCATTAGTTCTAGGATTGCAATTTGCTTTAAAACATAAGGCTAAGGAATAGAAAGTATTTAGCGATTCCAAGCTGGTTGTGAATCAGGTTAGGAGTAAGTTTCATTGCAAACTATCATACCCTAGAAAGTATAAGCACAAAGCATGGGATTTAATTGAGATGTTTAATTCATTCAATGTCATACCTATCCCTAGAGAAAAAAATCAAGGTATTGATTCATTCGCACCCTTGTTGTGAGCTTAACCCCCTTGATGACATTGAATTTCAAGAGCTTTCCATTGAGTTGGTCCCTTGTCCCTTTATCCCTGATAATGTATAAAATGTCTAGGTCTTTGAAGATGACCAACATATCATTGAATTCATTAATATTTTTGGGGTATTCAAAGCCCAAATAATTGATGCAACAAATAAGGATAATACTAGAGTTGAACTCGACCAAGATAGAATCATGAACATCCAAGGGAATAGAATCCCAAAGGGGATGATCTCCCTTGAAAAATAATTTGACATATTCATCCCTACACCCCCAAATAAGAAACTAAAACTTATAGATTAGAAATATCGAACTATTATCTGGGGTTCCATAGAAATGCCCCAAACTATAAACATAGGTCCAGATTGGATAGACATAGAAATAGAATAACTTTGGAGGTTGTTACTTAGTTATAAGGATTTTATTTCTTGGGCCTATGGAGACCTCAAAGTCTTCGACCTGAAGGTGATCTCTCACACCATTTCACTTAAGCCAAACCAAAGACCATTCCAACAGAATTAAAAGCTTGTGAACCCAATACTATAACCATTGATACATCAAGAAATTCATAAATTATTCTTAGTTGGAATAATCATTTAGGTCTACCATTCTACGTGGGTAGCAAACATAGTACCCATATAAAAGGAAAAATGGAGAAATCCATTTATGTATAGACTTTTGAAACCTAAACATACCTTTAGATAAGGACAATTATCCATTAACTTCTATTAATGAAGTGATTCAAATAGTTATTAGATCCCAGATGATGGCCTTCTTTGACATATTCTTAGGATACAATCAAGTTCTAGTCACTCGAGAGGATCACTCTTAAACAACATTTATAATGAAATGGGGCACATTTGACTAAAAAAGAATGTCATTTGGATTGATCAATGTTGGAGTGATGTTTCAAAGAGCTACATATTTCACATTTGAAGGTTTAATTGCTAAGTGCATAGTAATTTACATGGAATATTTAATTATATTTTTGAAATGTAGATCAGATCACATTCACCATTTGAAAAGGGTATTTAAAAGGTGCAGAAGGTATTTCATCTATTTAAATCCAAAGAAGCGTGTATTCGATGTCATGGAAGGTAAACTTCTTGGTCACATCATCACTAGAGAGGGTATTTCTATATACTCTGAATGAGATGAAGTGATTTCTAAATTACCTCAACTTAATGGTGAAAAAGAGCTAAAATCCTTCTTTGGAAAAATCAATTTTGTTCACAAGCTCATTTTTGTATCTACCATAAATCTATAACCCCTAATGGCTGTGTTGAAATATGATGCAAAAGTGGAGTGGCATGATGAGTCAAAAAAAGCATTTCAGGACACCAAAGATGTTATCATGCAATCACTACTATTAATTAGTCTAGACTATGCCAAAGACTTCTACATCTACATGTTTGATTATGAGCACACCATTGTTGCCTATCTCACATAAAGTTTGGATGGAGGAAAACACCCTATCACTTTTATGAGCACTAATCTAAAAGACACATATCTAATATAATATAATTTAGACAAACACGACTATGCTCTAGTCAAAGTTGTGAAGAAATTCAAGCACTATATTATTAGGAATAAATTGCACACAAGTATGCTAGACCTAGCTATTAAGCTCATGTTGGATAAAAATGAGATAAGGGAACGTTGGGGTAGATTGATGACCAAGTTATAAGAGTATGACCTAGAGATAAAGCTCACAAAATTGGTCAAGGGACAAGGTATTACTAAACTGATAACTGGTATTCATTTAAGGTCACTATGAATCAACTATACCAAGCACATCTACTACTATAGAATTGGTATGCCCCAATTGTCCACTACCTTTTTTATGGGATCCCACCTATTGGACTCAATCAAATGTAGAAAAGGGTTCTCAAATTAAAGGCAACATAATATATGTTGAACAAAGGAGTTATCTTCATGAAAAATCATGAAGGCATTTATCTTAGATGCCTATTAGAAGCTGAAGCTAAAGAAATCAAGTTTAATTTCCATGACAAGTTAGGCACTGGTCATCTTTAATCAAACACAATGACACGCAAAAAACATTGGGTTGGATATTATTGCCTAACCTTATTCAAAGATGTTCATGCACATGTTAGAATGTGCCATCAGTGTCATACCTATGCCAAGAGAGAAATTCACACTACAACATCATTGCAACGAGATATAGGAGGGACACTATTTGCCCAATGGGGATTAGATTTTGTGGGAGTCATCAATCCCAACTCTTTGATAGGCCATAAATTTGTTCTTATGGCCACAAACTATTACACAGTATGGGTAGAGGCAATAGCCATAAAGATAACACAATAAATGAAGTGATCAAGTTCATGGAAAACAATGCGACCACATGATTTAGGACCCATGTCTCATTAGATTGTGAGAATGTCCCTGCCTTTAAATCTATATAATTCAATAAGTGGACATATAATAATGAAATCGCATTGATATTTTCATCTAATTACTACCCATAGGGAAAAGGATTGCTAATCTATGAACAAGAACTTAATTGAGGCTAACAATAAGTCTATAGAAAAGAAGCCTCTAGAGTGGCATTCACTGTTGAAGTTTGCCCTTTGGGCTAACTGCATCTAGTATAAACAAGCACTTAAGAGCTCATCATTTTTATTAGTCTATGGACTAGAACGAGTTCTGCATATTATGCTCAAGCTACCCATCCACAATCTCATTTAATAATATATGGAAGGTAACGAGATAGTAAATTCTAGACTATTGGACCTTGTCTAATTGGAAGAAGCTTGGGAGGAAGCTTTGTTGAATTTCAGGAAGCATTAAAGCATTGTCAAGAGATAGTTTTATAAGAAGGCTAAGGTGAAATATTTTAGGATTTATGATCTAGTGTTGTTATGGGATAGAGCCCATGAAAAGAAAGGCCAATGTTCCATGTTTGATCTACTATGGATTGGCCCATACCATATATATGTCCATATATCTAAGTTGTCGGGACAAAATACTTTTCATTTCAAGGATCTAGAAGGAAACAATCTCTTATTCCCTATGAATGAATAGTTCTTAAAGCACCACTTCTAGGTTGTTCTATCCAATAAATTTTTTGAATGACTTTGGTGTAAAGGACTGGTGATGTATATATTAGAGTAGATTTAGTTTAGTTTCTTGCTTTCAACATTTTGCTTTCTTTAGTTTAGCTTCCCTATTTTTATGGAATTAGGTTTACTTTTGTTGTGTGTTTACTTTGTTCCTTTTTCTTTATTTTGTCCTTATTTAGAGCTTTGTTTTCAAGCTTTACTCTGAAATGATGGTCTGCCCTGACCATGCCCCTAACTGACAACCAAACTTGTATCCTCAATTGGGATAAAAATAGTGAGCATGAGGAGAAGATCCTACAAAAACCACTCATTCTTTGTATCAATGTGCCAATTACTAAAATGGCAAATTAAAACAGGGAAGGTATAATTTAGACTTTGGAGGCCTGAAGGTGAGTTTTCATTTTGAAACAATTCAAAAGTTGTAATTAGTCCTTAACATTTATGATTTTGAAGGCCAGTTATTCATAACAAAATAAGTGAATTTTAGAACAAATGCATTTTCTTGAGAAAATCCATCAAATTAGACTTAATTGAACATATTAAAGTTATGTAAAAATATTGAGTAAATCTAAGATCATTTGGGTATCTATAGTTTTCTGAACATCTTTTTACCCATGGCTTAGTTACCAACCCTTAATGGACCAAATAATAAAATCCCTTTTCGAAGAGAAAGGTGTAAGAACAACTGAATTTAAAGTACCAAATCAAATGTCTTTTCTCGAAAGGGTGATTCAAGTAACCTCCATCATAGGCTTTTTGTCCTAGTTGGTAGTGGAATAATGCCTTGAGTGGAACTAAAGGTATCTCTATCGAAGTTATAGATGTCTAGCTAGTAACAGAACAATGCCCATGCCATTCCTTGCCAAGCCATTTATCCAATAAATCCCCTTTCAAAAGTTTTAATGCTCAACTTAATCTGAACTTGTTTATGTGAATCCTAAAATGAATTGAATAAAAATTTATCACTTCACACACATTGATGTTATTTTTACAAATCTGAAGCTTAGTATGTCACTTGTTGCAACTAATTTTAGTGCCTTCTTTTTTCTAATTATGTCTAAGGGTTTTCTTGTAGTCTATGTTTTATGTACGAACAAAAGGTTGCAACCTGGGTTATAAATGTTGAACACCATTTTCCCCGTGGAAGTCACCATTTATTGTGACCAACACGCCCCATCTTAAGTTTTCATATGGAGATCCTTTTAATTCATGTTTGGCCTTTAGTTTGCAATTGTTTGAATATGAAAATCTAAAATATTTTATTTCTGTTTCACTAATTTTACCAAGTCTGCATAGTAAATCTCTATTATAAATCCTTGGTCTAAATAGCACATCTAAAATTGGATTTATACAAGTAATGATCTAACTTTGTTAAGGTATTTTACAAATTTTTCTTTAGCAATGACCAATTTTTTCATTGTTTCAATGTCAAATGACTAATTGCTTATGAAATTCCCCTTTTACCTTAGTCAATTTCATATAAGAAATAATTTTTTAGCTTTGGATTCAATAAAAATGACTTTCTCTTCATTAGGTTTCCATGCCCTTTTTCTTTTATTTTGAAAATTTAATTGTTTCTATTTTGAAAATCATAGCCTTTTTCATTTGAATTTTCAAGATTGCTTGTTTTCAAGATTTGGAGTTGTTGATTATGTTTCTTTGTATTATTGCCTGCAAGTGCCAATTTCATTATCAGAATGATGTGGCAAAATTTATTAGCTCCTGGCAGGCCCGACCCCTCGATAAAATCCCTTTGGTAGTTAGTAATTTCTTATAAAGTTTCTCCCATATCCAAGTGGTGAGTTTTCATCACTCCACAACATTTCAATGTTTTTTTTTAAATTAATAACCTTCCAAGCTCTGGGTCAGTAGGATTGTTCCACATGGCATGATACAAATAATCCACTAACCTAGAGCCATTTGTAAAATTTAGTAGGCCTTTTGATGAGTGAATTAGTGGGATTGTGCTATGTGGCATCATCCTGACGACCCATTGCCCCAGGGGGAGTCATACACTAGAGAGCCCTTAGGGTGAGCAATCAAGTCAGGAGAAGACACTTAGTAACATCACACTACTACATGGACAAGGCATAATTAAAGCATAGTCAAGCCCTAGGTAAAGCATCAGACAACTAGGCGGTAATGAAATCAACCTTGGGAAAGGAAGGAAGGTCGATGACCAAATAAGCAGGACTAGTTAGCAAAGGATCCTGATAGATAAAATTGACTCCTATCAAGGCCATCAAACCCATCAAATGGATTGTGTGTCAAGTGTGCATAACCATAATCAGAATGTAAGTGGTTCCTCACCAAATGAAAGGCCCAAAAATAATAAAATTCAAGATGAATGATGATAAATCAACTTGAAGGTCCTAAAGTCAGGCTGAATCGACATATCGATTTAATCAGTCTACGAATTGAATGCAAAAGTCCACAAAAAACATGGTGGAATGGTAGTCCCAATAAAATCCTAATGATAATACACCACTAATATTTGAATCTATTCATAATTAACCGCCATAATTAAATGTAAAACACTCAATATGGTGTGAGTCATTACTTGACATGCGTGTTATAAGGAATCAGAAGAGATAAAAAACATAATGGACAAATATTTGTCTTTAAAGAGGCATGGATTCTAATTATAGATCATGCTCAGGCCAGTAAATCTATCAGAATCCCAATTACATTCTCCAATCACCATTGAATATTCTAACCACCCCAGTAGTGGGTTGAGCAATCTTCATGGATAAATCCATTTATATAAGGGATGTTTTTCCTATTATAAAAATTTGACAAATTTTAACCCAAAAACATTATTGGAATTTAATCAAGATTACACCTACTATTTTTTCTTGATGTTTGGACTTTGTTTGTCTATCAAGGTTAGCACTTGTAAGAAACTTTGTCAAAACTGTGATAGATGATTACTTGTTTAAACTTTGTCTTCTGCTCACTGAATGTTTTCCATTATTTATTGTTTTGAATCCATGCATGTGTCAAAGGGTTGATAATATGTTTAGTTATATAATTTAATACATAAATTAGATTGTGTTACAACTAGTATGATTCACTTATGCATTATTTTCATTTCCCGTAGAATACTCTTTACTTTATGTGATTGCTGCTAAAAACTAATGTGAAAGCTATGTGTGTAATAGCTACAAGTCTTTTATGTGTTTACATTTAGTGAAGAATTATCGAGTTATGCATTCATATTTTAGTCTTAAAATCTTGCTTATTATGTCCCTACAAGTTTGTACAACTACTAAATCAAGTACACAGTGGTATAACTATGACTTGGCATATTTTGGATTTTGAAGCACTAGCATTCTCATAACTATAAACTTTCTTTTATATTATCCATTTATCATTCTTTTTTATGTTTGTTTTGGAAATGAACTACACTCTCCCTTATTTTAGGAAGTGGTAAAGTGATACTCAATGGTATTCCTGCTTTAAAAATCAAAACAATGAATGAATTCCAACTGCCATCAAACAAACATTGAGATTCCAGTGGTAACAATTACAACTCTTTGAGTAAAATAAGATTAAATTGATCATTTCTCAGATTGAACAAACACCAATCCTAAAATTAATATGGCGTATATTTATCCTATACATTATCCCACACTTTTCTTTGTAGAACACTCAACCTCATGAGTTTCTTTAGACCAAAGGATTTTAAGGTGAACAACAAATATCACAATCTCAATATAACATTCTCATTATCCCACGCTTTTATCCTATATTGGAGAGATCAGGGACATCACGGACCTCCTCCATTCTATTTTGAAGCTATGTGGATTAAACACAAAGGTTTTAGACAAATGGTGGCTCAATGGTGGAATATTCCCATTCAAGGTACTCCCATGTTTAGAATAGTCAAGAAACTCCAGCACATTAAACAAGAAGTTTATGGCTAGAATAGATATAGTTTTGGGCAGGTTTTCCAGCAGTTGAAAAATATAATGGGAAAACTCAAGGCTATTCAGCAACTGATTGATCAAGGGGATGACTCTGAGGGCACCTTAGAAGAAGAGAATAGTCTGTCTTTAGAATGGAAGAATCTGATGGAAAGGGAAGAGGCTTTATGGAAACAAAAATCTCGTGTTCAATGGCTTAAAGAGGGTGATAGGAACATTGCTTTTTTCCATCTCTCAGCTATGAAACATAGAAAAGCCAACTCAATAACTAAGCTTGTCCTGGATAATGGAGACATTATTACTGAGGATAACGAAATAGGGGAGCAAGCCAGGGTGTTCTTTCATAATCTACTTACGGAAGAAAACAATAATGATAGAATTGATAGATTTATGAGTCAATTCATTGATAAAATCCCCTGTTTGATAACAGAAGAAGACAATTTGGAAATGTTAAAGCCTATATCTGATGAAGAAGTACATGTTGTTTTATTCTCCATGGGCACTCTTATATTCTTTCAGGAATATTGGGAGATTGTTGAAGCGGACCTCACGACTGTAGTTCATGATTTTTTTAGATCTAGAAAACTTTTGAAACAAGTCAATAATACATTCATTGTACTTATTCCTAAAAAATCTCAACCTTTACACCTTGTTGATTTCAGACCCATTAGCTTATGCAACACTGTGTATAAGATATGTACTAAATTGTTGGTTTTGTGAATTCAACCCTTGCTTGACAAAATTATTTCTCCTGCTCAAAAAGGTTTCATCCCAAGCAGACAAATTCTTGATGTTGTGATCACCACACATGAGACTATCCACTCCATGGATAAGAGTAGAATCCCTGGGATGGCCCTCAAGCTTGATATATCCAAAGCTTATGATAGAGTCTCATGGACTTTTATATTCCAAGTGATTAGAAAATTTGGGTTTAATGATAAATTGTCTTGCTTATTATGGAATGCGGTCTCTTCTACTAAATTCTCAATGCTGGTTAATGGAGTTCCTAGAGGGTTTTTCTCCTCCTCAAGAGGAATTCGTCAGGGAGACCCTCTCTCCCCGTACCTATTCATCATTATGGCTGAGGCACTGGGAAGATACATACAAGCTGATATAGTTTCAAAAAGGCTAGTAGGCATCAAACCTACCTCTTCCCTCCATCCTATGGTTATACAACAATTTGTGGATGATACCATCTTATTTGGCATCTCATCGGTGATCGAAGCTAGAAGATGGAAGAATATACTTAATGATTATGCCAGAGACTCAGGACAAAAAATAAATTTCTAGAAAAGTAATGTGTACTTCTTCAACACTCCTAATGAACTTAGACATATAATCATTGATATCTTAGATTGTGCTGAGGCTGGCCTACCAGCTACCTACCTAGGTTTCCCACTCTCAGTCAGAGAGGTATCTTCAGGTTTTTGGAATGGTATTGTGGAACGTACACAGAGGAAACTTCTTGGGTGGAAGGGGAAACTACTCAGTAGTGAGGGTAAGCTGCAACTTCTTCGGGCATCCTTGCAAGGTATTCCTACTTACTTCATGTCTCTTTTTAAAATTCCTACGTATTTTGCTGAAAAGCTAGAATAGATCCAAAGGAAATTTTTATGGACGGGAGTGGAAGACAAACAGAGAATGTCTTTAGTCAGATGGGAAAAAGTGTGTCTCCCAAAATCTCATGGTGGACTTAATATAAGATCCATCAGGAAAATGAATAAAGCCCTCCTCTCAAAAGTTAGTTGGAATCTGATTCACAACAACAGTGAGTGGGGGGAAATAATGTATGCCAAATACATGCATAGCATTGATGATTCCAACTTTCTTCAACAGGCGAGATTACCCTAGGGGTCTGTGATATGGAATAAAATGCTAAAAAGTAGAAGTCTTCTCAAACAGGGAATTAGGTGGAAGCTTGGAAATGGCCAACAGATTAAATTCTGGGAGGATAATTGGTTAAGGGACAAGCCTCTCATCTCCCAAGGAAACTATGGAGAAATTATAAACCTAACTACTCAGTTCTTTGGTGATAGGGTTAGTGATTATATGGAAAATAACAATGGGATAAGGAGCTAGAAAAACCTTTTGGATTGCTGTGTGCATAGGCCTGAGCTTATCCTAAGAATTTGAGAGATCCAGCAATGTGTTCAGAAGATCAGAATCCCACTCTTCCCTCGAGAGGATGAACAATATTGGTGGCCGGATAAGAATGGATCATTCTCTGTCAAATTTGCCTATCATCTGCTTACACCTGAAGCTCAGAATAAGGAGGTATGGAAAAAGGTTTGGAATCATAAAATCATTCCAAAGATTAACTTGTTTTGGTGGGCTGCTACCCATAACAAAATCCTTACTCAGGACAACCTTCAAAAGTGGGGGTTTACTTTGGTCAACATATGTTTTCTATGTGGTTCTAGAGAGGAATTAGTTTCACACCTATTCATACACTGTGAGTTTACCGAGGATTTATGGGGCACAATACTTAACAACTTTGGCATTGAATGGGTTTGCAATTCTGACCTTAAAGAAGTAATTCTTAGCTGGAACTCAACCTTCACACATCCCTGGATTAAGGAATTATGGAATCAAGCTCTGCCATGCTTGAGCTAGACTTTATGGAAAGAGCGAAATCACAAAAATTTTAGGGACACTGCTAGAAATGTTGCTCAGGTGTTTAACTCCTTTGCTAGGACCATCTTGGAAAGTGTTACAACAGTGCATATTAGTGTTTTAGAGAAACCCCTATCTGAATTTGAAAGTCAAATTGTTGCCAAATGGAAGGTTTTAAACCTTATCATTGGGCATGATAATTCCAAAATTCTTCAGAGACTTCATACTAAATGGATACCACCTAAACCCAATTGGATGAAACTCAATTTTGATGGGGCATCCAAGTTGAGTGGTAAAGCAACTAGAGGAGGTATAATAAGAAATGAAAAAGGAGGGATGTCTGTTATCTATGATGGTGGCATGTGTTGCCAGAGCAATAACTATGCTGAAGCTATGGCCTTACTTTGGGGATTAAAGTTAGCTATATCCTTAGGAAATAGAAATTTGAATATTCAGGGAGATTCTAAGTTGGTCATAGATGCCATTAATAAAGCATCTAACATTGGTATCCATCTAAAAGACATCATTATGGACATCCAGTTTCTTTTATAAAAGTTTTTCGAAGTTGAGATTACCCACACCTACAGAGAAGGTAACAAGGTCGCTGATGCTTGTGCCAACCTTGGCCAGCAATTCTCAGGATGGAGGGTATGGTGACAAGGGGCTCATATACCCCCAAACATTAGAGAGATCATTCATAAGGAGATGACGGAGCATGAATGATGCATTGGGAAACAGGCTTCTCGGGTTTTTGAGGTCACTGAAGAGCAGGGTGCTAATTCTAGGGGAACTGCTGATAATAAGGAGAAGATGGATGTAGAAGAAGTTGGTGAGGGTTCGAAGAATGAGAATGATTGGAAAATAGATATTGGGGCCTTGAAGTTTCGCATTCAAAATCTATAAAAGGTCTTTGCCAAAGGCCTTCGAAATAACATTATGCTGAATATGACTATGTTGGAAGCAGTGGGTAATCCAGGGAATGCTGACAATGCGGACAATGAGAATCTCAAGGATCTTGTTAATTCTATAGTTATGTAGTTTCATCCTTTCTAACTCTGGTCTTTCCAGTGTTTTGTTTTGCTTCTGACTTTGTTTCTCAGTTGTGTCGTTGGTTCAGTGCTGGCATCTTTTGTTTGCCAGCCTTCCTGTCTTTTTTGACTGTATAGGGTTTGGCCCCTGGTTTGCCACCTTAATTAATCAAAAACATTCTCATATTTATACAAATAAATTCACACACAATGTCATGGCCATGACACACACACAATCAATTAAGGAAACACACATATTAGTACTTGATTTTACACAAAGCAAGATCCTCACAATAAACACTCAATAACATGCAGAGTGAAAGGCATATAGAAAGGGAGTCACGCAATGAACACTCAATGCCACGTAGAGTAAGAGTCATGCATAATAAGACTCATTCAATGTCATGCAAATTAAGAGCCATATAGATAAAAATCAATGTCACATGGAGTAAGAGTCATATAAAGAACAAATAATGTCACACAAAGTAAGAATCACTCATAATAATCAATGTCACACATAATAATAATCACATAATGTAATACACAATTAGGATGACACCATATAACATGTAACAACATCAAATATGCATAAAACAAGCAAGGCCAGTCTACACCATCAACCTATGTCATCATTGCAAATAATGAAGTATAGTATCCATAGAATATAACACTCTAAATAGTATGTGTAAGAGCAAGTCATGTGCAATTAGTGTAAGTAGCTCAATATGATGAATGTAATGGTAATAGAAAGATGTAACTTGTATAGAGCATCAAGATGTCCCTATGTATGAAAGTAACCCTTGGGTGTAGGAATGTCTTGCATCTGAATGTCTATGTCATATATAACATGTATATTTTTCATCCGGCTCATGTATATCATGAAACGCATGTGCATAGATAAATTGGATATATAACGATAAATAAAATAAATGAATCATGTAAAATAGCATTAATGTCATGCATGGGTCCTAGTATTTTTTATTTTTTTGATATTTTTTGATATTTTATTATTTTTGAATTTTTAAATATGAATTATGTGAAGCTCAATAGCCTAAGATGGCATCCAATGGATGCATAAAATCGTATGGAGACTCTAGTCATAACATTTTGAAATTTTGATATAGGATCTCATCAAATGATCATATGGCATCATTGTTATCATCATCATATTATTTTACACCAATCAATTTATTCTTTACTTTTGCTCTTTCTTTGATTTTATGCATACATGTTGCATTTTCTTCAACTATTTATAAGGTTTCATGATCTGTCTTCTGAGATAATTGTCTAATTTTTCTTTGTGTCTTTTTATCTTTCGGTGTTCATTATTTCTTTAATATCAAAACTTGATTGTATTCTCTTCATAAAAGAAGGCAATGTATTTATTTGGAATGTGTATTGTAGCATACATCTATTGTAACCGTTTATTTTGAAGTGTATCCCATAATTGATCGCCACGGTGTATCAAAAATATCAATGTATCAACAACCTTTAGCCCCCAAATGATTGGTCATGTGATATGTTTGATTGATCCATCACAATGTATATTGTGTTATAATTTGTTTGTGTTGTGACTTAATTATTTTAATAATTCAATGTTGGACATATATGACCCAATTTCCTCATGGATCTAAATCTCTCACTGAGAGTTACCCTTAATGTATAGCATAATAGTCAAGATGTCATATTGTGGATGCTTTAACTTTGTAAGTGAGTTGTTTATTGGTTGGTCCCTGTTAGAAATCACTACTAATGGCTTCTACTACTATAATTCCTTCATACTTAAACTTTTAGATCTTCATTGTAATGTTGCTCAACTATTTGTGTCATGCCCTATTATTCTATGACAATTGGAAAATGATTTCTCTTATGAACATAAATATTTATTATCAGACACTTGAGAACTTATGATTTTGACGTTGCAATAACATTTAGACTTGGCTTAGTGATTGTTCTTTCGAGTGGTCTTTAAAATTGGATGTTTTAGGGCAGTGCCTCAAGGACATGAAAATATAATCCTTGATGTGTAAATTGGTTTTCATGTGATTTCTAGTTAGGAATAGGCTTAGACTTGATGTATATATATATATATATGGTACTCTTTGGGTAATTTACCTATGTAATCGACATGAAAAATGGGTGGGCTAACCTAAGGGAATGATTTGAATTTGAAAAATAGTTGTTTGGATAACCTAGGACACCTCTAACAAATTTAGACGCTACTAGTAACTAGTATCATCTAAATTTTCTTCAAACTATCCAGGATGGAGAAGATAGTGATTTGGAGAATAATGACAATATACTTAGGATAATAAACTATTTTGGCACATATTTGGGATACCTTATGCATGATTTATGACAAATCAGGAAGGTCCAACCCATAAATGAGTGGCTATGAGGGAATGTTAGGAAGATTCAATTGTGTACACACAAGTCATGCATGTTGAGAATTGGTCACAACTAACATTGTCAATAATATAATACCAAATTTATATGTCTACATTGAGATATGTAGCTCCAATTCTCAAGGGGTGGAAGTTATAAAAGGCTTAATTAGGAAAACAAAAGACTTGGAAGGAATATTTTACATGAAAAAATGCATTGAGAAACTTGCAGATGTAAAGAGGAGCCAAGAAAGGCCACATAATGTAATATAGCACTATGAATGTTGCTTGAAACAATTTAAAAAACATTTAGGCATTCTTAAATATTGTTTCATTTGTATTTGAAAAGACAATTGTGCATATCAAAATGGACCTTTGACCTCCCAAGATGCAATACAAACTCATGAATTTTGGATTTACTTCATGAGTACCTTCTTTTTCTTTAACTTGCAAGTCCATTATTATGAGTGTAACCCATGCTTCAACATTTGTAGTATTCAGCTGTAAAACATGCTCGAATTTTTGTTTGGATTTCTCAAGTTGACCAAGATTGTAATAACACAAGCTTAAACCAACTCTCATTATTGTATGTCACTCAAGATGAACTCACAATTATTTCTTATACAACTCTAATAATTCATTATATTGCCCACGGTTGAATTTCACACATTCTTTTCCAACTCAAGTTAATGGCTCGAGGTTATCAATATTGGAAGCTCGTTATAGAAATAAGTTGCATGAATGAAATGATCATCCTTCTCTTTTTTCTTCACCTTCATGTTTTGGATGCCATAATTCATCTGGTTTGACTTCAACTTTCATTGCATCCACAAGATAGCCTTTCATCACAGATGCAATGCAGTTGGAATATTGATCTATTATGATGTTCTCTAATGAATAGTTCTTGAGACATATAGGATATTGCCATTTTATTGTATGTTCATCGAGTTTTATAAAATTTCAAATATTATAGCAATCCATAATTTCACAAGATTTAAAATTTCGTCATGTACTTCAATTTCATGTTGAAAAGTGTTCCTAATAGATCTTCTTGTGAATGGATCATTGAATAATCATAAAGCATTGTTTGTCGGGTTGTAGAGTTAGTGTCTCTTTTTTAGAAAAAAACATTGTCTCTCTTTGAAACACTTCTAACTGCCTATAGGAGTGTAATTGGGGGTGTTATCACGAAATGTTTAATTTCACAATAATAACTAGGTCTGAATTTGGGACCACATTTCTAATGGAATGTCATAGAACTCTAAAATATTTGGTGACTAGTGCCTTCATATTTCTGCAAATTATTGAAAATAATGTATATCATACATTTGCACGTCCTAATTTGGTCAATTGACAACCAATTTACCTATCTCGATAGTATGATAAATGAACACATGTTGCATACTAAATCACTTACTTCAAAAAATTCATGTAACTTGATCTGACTAACAAACAATTAGTTCACCTATCTTAGTTGTATAAAAAATCAACACGCACTGCCAAACTATATCACTTGCATGCTCACTTGAAGAAAATCATGACAAAAAATTATATCCTGCCACTTGAAGAACAAACATTCATATTACCATTTTCATGATTGCAAATCCCATCTTTTAAATACAATGTCAAATATATGTCTTGGAGATTCACTTCGCTGAAATGCTTGAGGGCCCCGTTTCTCATGTCATTCCAAAAACTAAAGAAAACATGCACTGTATAATTGGTATGGGATAAATGATGTCTAGCACATTTAAATTCAAAGCAAGTATCCAAAGGAATAAAGACGTGAACATTGAACCATCAAACAATGATTGAATATCTATCATAAAGGTAATCCTTTTGACCATTCTAAAGTTGACAAAATATATAAAGTAATGCACATCCACAGGATAAGATCTAGAGTGAATTTGATAAGCAAAGCATAATAAATGAAGAACACAAATCAATGACCATTACACAAATATTTAATATGGAAAAACCTCTCAAAGATAAAAAAAACTCACAATGATGAATTAATCAATAATTGATAAACTCCTCTATACCCAATACAAGTTATTCAACCTCTCACTTCTTCTCAGACAAACTTTAACAAAACTCTTCGAGATTGAATATGATTAATATTTCATATTCATGGTTTGGTTTCACAATAAGGGTAAAACCTTATTTATAATAAAAAATTAAAAGAGATGACCGTTATAAAAGTAACGGATCCATCCATCCCGATAAAATAATTTAATTAAAATTTGGTAATAATTAAATAATTATAACTCTATTATTTATTATCTCAAGGTTTCCACCTCATGGTAATAAATAATATATTATTATTTATTTAATTATTAACAAGGCCAAGGGTCAATTAAATCCACTTAGAACAGTGACCAAATAGGTAGAAAGAGGATAAACTTACAATTACTGTGCATACTATGATAGTCATGAATAGACAGATCAACAGTGTCTCTAGGATTTGAAATAGAATAATTTAAAGTTCTCAATTATTTTCACAGGACTAGACTTCTTCAGTGTTTTATTAAATAGTTTCAAATGCATTTGTGTTAGATATAAGATCCAAATTAGAGAAAAGTATGTTGCATGTCTCTTTTTGAGCTAGAAAAATAATAGGAATATCTTTTGGAATGAATTAAGTGCATATATTATTTATTAAATTGATTGCTATAGCAAATACAAATTTATTATTGAATGAATCATCATCATCACCATCTTCATCAATTTCTTCTTGATAGTTTTCATTTCGCTTGACATGAATATTGGGCACCATTCTTTCTACTCCACCTTCACACTTTCTTTGATTTAAACCTTGGTATGACTATGATTTTTAATCTGTGTAGGATGGATTGCTTTGGATTTAAATCTTTCAGAAGAGTGGAACATGAAAGGGAACACCAAAAAAATCTTCACCTTTAATCACTGAATCCTCTATTCTTAGACAAGTAATATTTTTTTGGTTACAAATAATTGGTTCAACATTATCCTTTTTTTCATAAAGCAAAACTATTATTCCTTTTTTATTGTCATTCAATCAGTTGTTTCTCGAATAACTCATTTTCTCTTAGGGCTGCAAGGTTTGAGAAATCTTCTAAAACATGTAGGACTATTTATTCTTTGCCAAGGGGGAAGTTGAATTCTTCATTTGTTTATTGTTCAATCACTTGTTCAACCAAGTGTTCACTTTATTCCATGATTTGAAATTAAAACAATCATACATGTTAGGAATCACTTTCTATTTTTATTTATTGAAGTTTTGACATGCTTTATCAGGGATTTTCTTTTGGAGTCTTTGTTCTTAATATTGAGGGCTCTTGATTATATCCGGTTCAACTACTTCTTTTCCACTTAAATTATGTTTATTATGTTTTAAAATTTATTTCTTCAACATCTTGGACATGATCATGTCATTTTGAATGTCAACAACTTATTGTTGTGTAATTTATATGTCATTTACTTTGTTCCTCGTCAAGATGAATTTGATTTTCAAAGGTAGAGAGCCAATTGTTAGAGCATTAATCCTAAATAGGATTATTGACCCTTAGCTTTGGTAAAGTTATTAAATAATAATAATAATATATTATTTATTAATATAAGGTGGAAACCTTGTGAAAATAAATATTAAAGTTATAATTATTTAATAAGTTACCAAACTTTAATTAAATGATTTTATCGAGATGGACGGACCTGTTATTTTTACAACGATCACCTCCCTTGGTATTTCACTATAAATAGGGGTTTATCCCTATTGTGAAACTATTTAAATATGAAATTACTTTTTTGTATTCAACCTACAAGTTTTATGAAGCACTATGTGAATAAGTGAGAAGAAGAAGTGTGTATTAGAGGTAATTTAGTTTTTAAAATATATGAATATCGTATTGGTGGATTTGTTTACCTCTTCGAGGTTTTTTCACGATAAATATTTTTTGCACTATGTCAATTATTTAGTGTTCATTTATATGGTTTGCTTATCAAATTCATTCTAGAACCTATCTACTGTGTATTGCTATATATATTGTGTATCAATTTTATCATGTTATTAGAGCTAGGCTAAGAACCCTAAGCACTTGCAGTGTGACTTAAGGGGGATGTTGGAAATAATCCATACCCGAACCAATGATGGGCTGGCCACAAAGGGGTTAGTAGTTCAGTTGATAGAGCACTCTAACAAAAATGGAAGGTCTTGCATTCGAGTCCTAGTTGGTCCATATGAGTTGTAGCTAAACATGTAGTATCGAAGCATAAAAGATTGAGATATAACTTCTCATATATCAAATATGGAGAATTATATCATCATATGCACTCATCCAATCAAACAAATATAAGACTGAAAATAAATAAGTTCAGAGATGTATGAATAAGATGCTTAGTAAAGTAAATGATGAAGAGCCAATAATACAAACTTTATTTGCACTTTGCATTTCATAACATATCTTATTAGCATATAAGAATGTTAGCATAAACAATCAAATGAGAGTATCTAAGCAATTGAAACATAAAAGATCCAAACTCACTAAACATGATCTTCTTACCAAATGCAATAACTAAACATGATCATCTTGTGAAATTAAACATGATGTTATGCATATAATGTATTTTAATGTTAACTGAATTAAAAATAATTATAATATCTATTTTTATTTATCATCTAATACAAATATATCTATTACAATATAATTGTAACTTGTATTTTTCAATAATTAATACTAAATCATTTTATTAACAAATATAAGTAGATTAGACGCTATCAATATAGTTAGTATCTCTAAAGTAATAACAAAATAGTTTTATCAAAGAAAATGAAATGCTATGAGCATATATGTGTTTTTTATGTAAAATAAATAAATATTAAGCAATGATCCTATTTAGAATATGCATAGAAGTATTCAAGGCTCTGACCCATAAGAATTAGGAGAAACATTTGCGAAATGCAATATTTTTCTAGCCATCTCAATAATAGTGTAATTTTTTCTTTCAGCAATATCATTTTGATGAGGGTAATAGGGAGTTGTTAATTCTCTTTGAATACCACAACTAATGTAAAAAGAATCACACTATTTATTAATATATTCATCACCATTATCAATTTTTAATCTCTTAATAAAAAAATTAAATGCATTTTCAACAAAATATTTAAATTCTTTGAATTTAGAAAACACCTTAGATTTATTTTTAATAAAATATGACTAGATAATTCTAGTGTAATCATCAATAAAAATGATATTATACAAAGAACCATTAAGAGATACAAATTTAAGGGGTCCTACAACATCACTATGAATTAATTCTAAAGGATATGAGGAATTCACATCACGATTCTTGTGAAATGGGTTAGTATGTTGCTTACCACATAAACAACCCTCACAAGTTTCATGACAAGAAGCTCAAGAAGAAAGTTTAAAATAACATATCTTCTACACAAACTTTACAATGCTTTATAATTGAGAAGAAATATAGAGAAGAAAAAGAAACACATGGTCGTTAGGAGGTGGCATTGTCATGTACACTCCCTCTCAATAGCAACTCCGAGAGACCCAACATTGCACAACACTAACAAAACTTGGTAGCACTAGGTGGTTTTGTAAAGATATATGTCACTTATTCATTTGTAGAACAAAACTGTAGATCAATATTACCATTAAAGACTTTCTCTTGAATAAAATGCACATGAACTTCAATATACTTTAATTGTTGGTGATGTGCACTTACACAAAACTTAAACACATATTCAAAAATATATTCATGATAACATAGTATGGTTAGCATCACAATACCCACATACATAAAAATATGACACATATTTTTTTATGATAAAACATATTTAAAATAATCGAGTCATATTCTAGACAAACAAGTTCACTACTTTGATTACAAAGTCAGTGAAAAAACATAAATTATTGTATGGAATTCATTATTAGACATCTCCAACTGTCATGTGATATGCATACAAGTATTTTTCTAATAATAATATACTAAGTTTAGCCAAACATTAGATATCTTATTAGCAATAACTCATTTTATCATTTTAGTTTTATCAAAAACTTTGCAAGTTTGATATGTTTCAACAAAATATTGAGATATAACCTTTCATACATCAGGGAAAATGAGATGCTTAAAGAGCAAGTAAATAAGCTTCAACATTCCATGGAAAGAGGTGAGTTAGAGCTGAGAGAAATAAGGCAGCTACTAGACCAAAGGAAAACAAAAGAGAAAGATAAGATACAAGTGGTGGAAGGAAGCAAGGACTGTCACTTAAAAGAGATCCAATTAGCGATGACCAGCATGGAAATAAGAGAAAAATAGCTAAGAGAACAAATAGATGAGGCTAAATCCTAGTCTCAAGTGGTGAAAGGACAGTCGGACATGTAAAGAGAACTCATAGAAAAATAGGTCAGAAACCAGATAAGGGAAGAGAAAGCACAGAAATGACAAGGCTGTCAATATCATTATAATAGGACTAAAAGACTATGGTGAGAAAAAAATCACGAAGGAGTTGGCAAGAGACTTTATTAACGATCAAATTCAATGGATAGGAGTCATACAACAAGCAAATAGGGTAGGAAGATGGATAGGAGGAGGCAAAAATAGACATGTGACAGTCACCTTGAATAACATAGAGGACAAAAACAGGATACTAAGGAATAAAAGATTCCTTAAAGGCATGCAAATTTACATTGATGAGGACTTTACTATAATACAAGAAGAAAAGAGGAAAGAGTGGGATAAAGTAAAGGTGACAAGAGATGTAGGAAAATGGGTTTGGATATAAAATGATAAAGCTCAAATAGGTGACAGAGCATCACATAAGAAATAGGAATGCGGGGGCCCCTAAGAGTATTTAACAGTGGTAAGTTGGAACTGCAGAGGGTATACATAGAGAAGAGGACTTGGATTGGGGCCCATAGCAGAGAGAAAGGATGTCATCATCCTTATTGAGACTCATGAACATGATGGGTGTAGGATTCCAAATTTTGAAGGGCACAAAAAGACTTCAGTGTGGAATGAAAGAACTGATAGTGGCAAGGGACATGATGGAGTGGCAGTCTTAATTAAAGAGGAATGGGACAATTTCATAAAAGTGGAGAAAGAAGATTCAAACAAGCAGTTCATATGGCTTAAAATTATAGAACATCAAGTCAAAACAAGGATGGCAGCATGCTAGTTTGCTCCAAAGGGATCAAAATTTTATAAGAAAAGGAATCTAGATCGTGAAGATCCATTTGCAACTCTAAAAAAAGACATTTATGTTTTTAGTAACATGGGAGAAATAGTAATAATTGGGGACTTTAATGCAAGAACTAAAAACAATCAAGCTCTCAATTTGAAAAAATAATAACATAGAGAAAGATAACCCCCTATGGTTAGAGGAAGAGAATGACCAACTTTGGGACAGGGTCTCACAAGACAACAAAGGTGCAGTCTCACACTTTAGGGCTGAACTCTTAGGGGTTTATAGCTCTTACAGCATGGTCATCTGCAACGGTATGAGAGCATGGGCCGAATCAGGAAAAATCACATGCAAAATGTATAATGGCCAAAGTGTAGTAGATTATGTCATTTGCTCACAGAGCTACACCTCGAAGTTGATGGAGGTTATGATTGGGGACAATGTCTTAGAGCTGAAATCAGACCATAATCCAATTCATATTAAAGTTCACATTCTCAAAAGGAAACAACAGGAAGAACAAGTCCACTTTGGCCAAAAGAAGGATACTCCCCAAGGTAAAATCCTTCTAAATCATGAGAATCAGGAAATATTTAGAGTTGCAATCAAACAATTGTTCAGAGATCACGAAGAAAAAATAACTAACATAAAGAATCAGTTTCTCAGAGAGAACATGTTGATTCCCCTAATGCACAAAGCCTTAAATGGTTGTAAGAGAGCTAGACTCAAGAGAGGAACAAGAAATACTTTCTCGGCAAACCCATGGTTCGACGAAGAATGCAAGATAACAAAAAGAAACCTACGAAAGAGAGGTATGGACAAAGAACATAAGAAGGAGTACAAAAATATGCTATGGAATAAGAAAGATAAGTACATAAACATCAAAATAATAGAGTTGATTGCCCTAAAAAAAATAGTCATAAAAGCTTTTGGAAAGAGCTATGTCAAAAGAAGAAACAAACAGAAAACAATATCACCAAAAACCAATGGCTTGAGCATGTGAAGTTGCTATATGAGAGGGACCAAGATAAATATAGACCCCCAATAATCTATGTGAATACAAAACTTTTCAACACCGAAGACATCATTCAAGGCATAAAACAATTAGCAAGTAGGAAAGCTCAGTATATTGATGGGCTACAAACGGAGCACTTAAAGTGGGGTGCTGAAGTATTGGCACCTCGTATCAAACACATCTTCAATAGGGTCATCCAAAAGGGCTTCCCAAAAGAGTGGATGACTAGTGTGGTTATTCCTATCTTCAAAAACGAGGATGCCAATAACCCGTCAAATTATCATACTATCATGGTTAATCCCCTTCTTGGTAAACTCTTCGGAAGCATGATAGAGCACATAATCAATAGGTGGACAGAAAAAGAAAGAAAAAGAGCTAAGGGCCAAGTTGGATTTAGACCAAAGCACTCTACTATTGATCATGGGGCTACACTTAGGTTCTTGATTGAAAAAATATAGAACACTCAGGGAGATGAGGCCTTTTGCCACTTTGTCGACTTCAAAAAAGCCTTTGACACAGTCCCCCGTGACAAACTTTAGAATAGGATGAAGGTGTTGGGGGTTCCAGATGAGCTTAGAGCTGCTGTCCATAGATTATATGAGCAAGTAAAGGCTAAAATCAGAACTAGTGATGGAATGTCAGAGTGTTTTGGCAGCGATATAGGCATCAAGCAGGGTTGTTCGATTTCACCAACTTTATTTCGATCGTACATTAATAAATTAGAAGAATGATTAAGTAAAGATAGTGGGGAGGGGATTCAACTAGCTAAGTATGTTATAAATTGCTTCTTTATGCAAATGACCTCATTCTAATCACCAAAATAACTAGCAGCTTGAGGGAACATTTGAGAGCACTTGAAACTTTTTGTCAAGAGGTTGGAATGTAGGTGAACACAAGCAAAACCAAAGTAATGATCTTCTCTCTGAAAAGAAAAAAGAAACAATATACCTTTACCTTTGAAGGCATCCCGTTAGAGATAGTTAAGGAGTACAAGTACCTCGGGCTTGATTTTCACCACAAGCTCAGTTGGGAAACGTGTAGAGGAAAAAGAATTCAAGGAGGATGGAAAGTGTTGTACTCTCTTCAAAATAGGTGTAGGATTGCGGAGTTATGGGATTGGAAGACCAAGAGAACACTCTTCAGTTTGTTGGTTATCCTAGTGATTCTCTACGGGTGTGAAATTTGGGGTAGTAGTATGTTAGATCAGAAATGGAAATAGATAGAGAGAATCCATAAACATTTCATCATAAGCAGTCTCAAAGTCAAGAATTTGGTGCCGTATGAGATCTTACTTACCGAAATGGGGTCCTTCCCTCTAGAGGTATCGACGATGATACGGTTACTAAGCTACCTCAAGAAGATTCAAAACATGAAGAAACACAAGTGGCCTAGACTAATTATGGATGAAGATCTAACTAGAAGAAAGAACACTTGTAGGAAGCAAAATGACAAATGGGTAAAGAGGTGGGATATTAGCATGCAGGAGTGCCCAAATACTAATGAAGAAATAAAAAAATATGTGAGAAGAAAATTCAAGTGCATCATGTGGACAAAATAAATAGGCCGTAAAAAGGAATACTACCTCAAAGAATTCAACCCCACAGGTGATTTTGAAGAAAAAGCCTATATAGGAGCATACATTAAGTGGAAAGCGAAAATGTTGATTGCCTAACTTAGGATGAGCTCTCATCATCTTAGGTGTGAAACGGGTAGATGGCTAACTCCTAAAGAGGATTGGGAAGAGAGAATATGCCTCTTTTGCAATAAAGGCATGGTGGAGACAGAATGCCACTTCCTCTTAGAGTGTGAGGCATACAACGACATCCGATACAGTTATGGTGAAACTTTGAAAATCGCCAAACTTGACACCCTGTTTGAAGGGACAAGGTTAGGTAATACGACGAACCTCGTGATCAAACTTCACAGCAGAAGGGAAGATCTCAAGAAGGAAGTTTAGGTAACTTAGAGAATGTTTTGTGGTTGATGTCCCGTTTTGAAGGGGATGTGTGCGACTAATGGGTCCCATAGGATGTTGCGGCCTCGTGGACGTTATTAAAATCCTTCATTCATTCAAATATGGAGAATTATATCATGATATACAGTTATTTAATTGAACATATATGAGATTGAAAACAAATAATTTCAGAGATATATGAATCGGATGCTTAGTAAAGTAAATGATGAAGACCCAATAATACAAACTCCATTTACAGTTTGCATTTCATAACATATCTTATCAAATGAAATATATAAGAATGTTAGTATAAACAATCAAATGATAAAATAATCAAATGAGAGTATCTAAACAATTGAAACACAAAAGATCCAATTCATTGAATATGATCTTCTTACCAAATGCATATTACTAAAACCATCAATATGCATTCACAAGATTTAGAATAATTATAAAATACAAAATATAGAAATGATTATTGGTTTTATAATATAAAAAAGATAAAATTTATGAAAAACTTGTGGATAATTTATTTTTGAAAAAATAAAAAAAACTTATAAAATATGTTAATACTGCGTTCATTTTATTCTAAAATATTATTTTTTAAAAATAAGTAATTAATTCTTTATTAAATAAGTAGGGTACTTTTCATTATGTTTAATTAGAAGAACTCTGTATAAAGAGTGATAACAAATACGCAATAGAGATTTTCACGTTTAAATATTGATATGGATGATAAATGTTGATAATTACATTAAAATCAAAGAAATATTTTTAAATAATATTTAAAGAATAGGTTAATTTTTTGGTAAAATTTTAAAATTGTTATTATAATATATATTTAAAATTATTTGATTGACCGGATATAGTAATTAAAAAGTGATTTTATTAATCGCGTTTTAGAAAATATTAATAATATATTATCTTCCTCATGCATTTTTATTATATGCCCTTTAATTAATTTTATTTTGATTTACTTTGTCTTATTAGCAATGCATTAGTGCACCAATGTTTATTTGTTTGCTCCCCATCCTTAGTGACATATCTCTTACAACTTTGGATGC
Organism: Torreya grandis; assembly: GCA_037957365.1. Classification (NCBI taxonomy): domain Eukaryota; kingdom Viridiplantae; phylum Streptophyta; class Pinopsida; order Cupressales; family Taxaceae; genus Torreya; species Torreya grandis. Next base: position 2,083,392 of record JARHVA010000400.1, read on the forward strand.
CACTGCTAGTAAATATCGATCGAGAAGGCTGCAAATGAATGAATGAAAGATTTTAATAACGTGCATGAGATCAAGCAGTCTATGGGACCGAGGTCTGTAATAGAACTGTCCGTGTTAACACAACTCCTTGACATGAAGGTTGTCCATCTGATCATGCAAAATCACTGACCTCTTTTTGATGCTAACTCTTTTACTGTAGATCTTGATTAGAAAACTTGATGTACCATTTAACCTTTCCTTTGTAAACAATTCAGTGAAGTTGTCGACCCTTAAGTTGTCTTTGTACTTGGTGTAGATGTCATTATAGGCTACACATTTCAAAACAAAATGTCATTCTGTCTCCACTACCTCCTTGTCACAAAATAAATATATTCTCGTTTCTCATTCTTCTTCGGGCATTGTCCACCTACCTATTTCACACCTAAGATGATGGGAGCTAGTCCTTAACTATGCAATCAAATTTTTTGTTTTCTATTTGATTTCTGCCCCTATATGTGTTTTTTCTTTGCACTCTCACGTGAGATTAAACTCTTTAACGTGGTATATTTTTTTCCGTCTTGACTACTTTGTCCACATGGTTGTCCTTAATTTCTCTACCACATATTTATTTCGTTATTGGTGTTTGGGCATTCTTACATGCTGATATCCCATTTACTCATCTGTTTATTATTTTGTTTCATCTATGTGTGTTTTCTTATGTTTAGCTCTTCTTCGATTACCATTTTGGGTCATCGATGGTTCTCCATATTTTGCGTCTTTTTTAGACAACTTAGTGTTCAAGCCATTACTAGTGCTTTTAATGGAAATGTATATAATCTCATACGAAATTGAAGTTTTGACTTTGAAGCTGCACGTGATTAAATATTTTTTGGATTCTCTCTATCTGTCTCCAATTTAGATTGGATACATTGCTACCCCAAACTTCACATTCATATAGGGCCACCGGTGTGAAGAGTAGGCCAAATAAGGTTCTCTTAGTTTTCCAATTCCATAATTCTACATTCCTACCCTTCTTTTGGAGTGAATATAAAGTCTTCCAAGCTCCTTGTATTTTTTTTGACTTGCAGGGTTTCCACCTAAACTTGTTGTGGAAGTCAAGCCCAAGATATTTGTATTCTTACATTACCTCTAGTGGACTTCCTTAAAAAATGAACTCAATTTATTTACTTTTTCTATGTAAAAAGATTATAACTTTTATTTTTTTAGTGTTTAGTTGTGTTTCTACCTCTGGACGGAAGAGCTCTAAAACCTTCAAATATTGTTTCAAACTATAGACTATTTTTTGCAATTAGAATAAGATCATCCACGTATAAAAGTAACTTTATAACATAACTAATTAGGTAGACGCCCCCTCTGCCAATTTTATCTATCTACTTTTCTAATTTATCAGTGAATAACCCAAACAAGATAGGAGCAAAGAACACCCTTATTTAACTCCAATATCACCTCCAAAACATTCTACATTCCTTTAATATTGGTTAAAGGAAATGAGCAAAGGGTGGGGGGGGGGGAGCGAGGTGTATTCAGTTGGCAGGGTAGGTTGTGAAGTTGTTGCTATACGCTGATGATCTTATTTTAATCTCAAAATCTGCACATGTTTTGAGAGAGCTTTTGAAGGCCTTAGATCTATTTTGTCCGGAAGTGAGAATGCATGTGAATACCACCAAGACTAAAGTCATGATCTTTTCCCAAAAGAAGAAAAAGAATCAGGGGAACTTCCTTTTTGAAGGCAACCCTCTGAAAATAGTGAAAGAGTACAAATACCTTGGGATTGACTTTTACTATAAACTTAGTTGGGAGACCAATAGAACCAAAAGGATTTAGGGATGCTGGAAAGCGTCTTTCTTACTTCAAAATAGGTGCGGGAACGCTGAACTTTGGGATAGGAAGACTAAGAAAACCCTATTTGGTTTGCTGGTCACTCCGGTGGTTCTTTATGGCTGCAAAGTGTGGGGCAGCGACATGTCAAAGTATCGGTGGAGACAACTTGAAAGAATTCAAAAGCATATCATCACTTGCAACCTTAAAGTCAAAACCTTGGTCCCTTATGATATTCCCTTGGCGGAATTAGGAACCTTTCCATTGGAGGCTTCGGCTTTAACTCGCTTGCTAAACTATTTAAAGAAAGTTGAAAACATGGATAACCATCGTTGGCCCAAAATAGTTGTGAAAGAGACCTTAAACCGTAGGAAGAAAACATGGATGAAGCAAAATGACAAATGGTTGAGTAAATGGGACATCAACTTACACGAGTGTCCTAATACCAATGAAGAAATTAAAAATTATGTCACAAAAAAATTCATGACTGCCGTGTGGACAAATCAGATAGGACGAAAAAAAGCACACTATGTCTAAGAGTTCAACCCAACTTGGGAACACGGTGAAAAAACTTATTTAGGGGCAACGATTAAAGGGAAAGGAAAGTTGTTAATTGCTCCATTGAGCACTGGGTCTCATCATCTTAGGTGTGAGATCAGAAGGTGGACTATTCCTAAGGAAGCATGAGAGGACAAAATTTGCAAGTTTTGTAGCAAAGGGGCGGTGGAGATAGAATGACACTTTAACAAGAAGTGCACAACGTATGAGGATATCCGTACTCAATATGCAGACAACTTAAAGATTGACAATCTACACGAGTTATTTGATGAAGAGAAAATCAACATGACTGCTAGTTTTTTAATCAAAATCCATAACAAAAGATCTAGCATCGAGAAGAATTTGGAATTTGCATAATTTCTTCTTTGTAATTCTCGATCTGTTAGACCGTTTGATCTTGTGGACGATATTAAAATTTCTATTCATTCATTTAGGTATCTCAATTTTAACAGACTTATCCATAAAATCTATGTACTGCACTAGAAACTCTTCCATTCTACGCCAAAATTTACTTCTATGGACCGTAAAATTGGCGTCATTTACCGTCTAACATAACTGGTACGTTTAACAATTTTCCTCTTCAATGGTCTTTGGTTGTATTAAAACTCCACTATTTCTTGAGCCTTAATTTTTGAGAGCTCGATTTCGCATCAATGGAGATCGAACCCGCGACGTCTGCAAATTCAACCGACACGAAGCCATCTATTTCGAGCTTTTATTCAGCGACAGGAAGCAGATCATTTAACCGTGAAAATTTCCGTCAAGAAGACGAAAATTCCACCGTTTTAAACAAAGATCGCAGATTTGCATTTACACGACATTCTTCGTTCAGACAAATTCCTGCACAGCCTTCCATTTCAATAATACCCAACGAAACCCTTAACAAACCCTCTTTTTCCCGCAGTATTTCCAATATATCACGCGAAAACAATCATAGTCATCCTCACCATTCTTTCCTTCAGTTGACGGAGGATGCGAATTATGCATCAGATAACGGGAATTTGTGGAAGGGGGATCTGGTAAATGAAAGGAGCAGGGGGAGGGTCAGGTTTAGTGGTGACGTATCTTTCCGGCGGCCGGGTTCTATTCTCGGCCTGATTGGGGGAATTATTCCAGCGATTAGCTCCGGCAGCCGGCCGATGAAACGGCTTTTTGCGTTGATTGTGCTGAATATTGCGTATTCGACCTTGGAGCTGCTTATTGGACTTTTCACAGGACGCGTGGGTATGAAACCGTTCTTTTGTTTGAGGCAATTAGTCTAAATATGCTCTGAATTTTATGCCAAATAGGTTAAATAGCTAAAACTTGTTCAAATTTTTATTGAATTTGTTGCTAAATAGGGTTAATCAGCTAAATAAAATATTTAAAATTTTGCTGAAATTGTTGCTAAATAAGTTAATTAGCTAAAAATTATTTAATTTTTTACTGAATTTGATACTACATAGGCTAACTAGCCAAAAATTGTTTATCTAATGCTAAATTGGTCAACCTACAATAACGCAGTTTAAGTTTTGCTTAATTTGGTGTGAGATAGGCTATCCACCCCACCAAAAAAAAAAAAAAAGAACAGAAAAAGAAAAAGAAGAAAAGAAAAAGAGAGAGAAAACGCTGTTAAAATTATGCTGTATTTGATGCTAAATTGGTTAATCTGCCGAAATATTTTGAAATATTAGTGTGTTTAATGCTAAATAGGTTAAATTTGCTAATAATGTTTTAATTTTTTGGTATGTTTTTGATGCAAAATAGGTAAATTAGCCCCAAAAACTCTTTCTTTTCTGGTGTATTTTATGCTAAATAGGTTATTGTGGCAAAAAAACTTTTTAATTTTTGTTGTATTTGATGCTAGATAGGATAACTAGCCAAAAATTGTTTGATTTTTTCTGTGTTTAATGCAAGATAAATCAATTTGGCAAAAACTTTTTAACTTTTTGCCGTATTTGATGCTTATGTTAATAAACCAAAACTGTATAAATTTGATCTTTTTGATGCTGAATATGTTAATATGCCAAAACTGTTTTAATTTTTGCTGCATTTGACATTCAATGTGTTAATTTGCCAAAAAAATGTTTAAATTTTGCCCTCTTTGATGCTAAATTGGCTAATCTGCCAAAAACTGTTTAACTATTTCTGTATCTGATGCTAATTTGCCAAAAACTGTTTAAATTTTTAATGTATTTGATTGCAGCCAGGTTAGTTCGCCAAGATTTGTTAATATTTTTTCTAAAATTGATACTAAGGTTAATGTACCAATTCCTGTTGCCCAAAGGGTTTAAACTTTAGAGCAAGTAGTGGGAAATGATGAGTTTCACAGTCCATACCCAAGTCCGGCTCCCATGGTCGGGCATCATGTAGTGGCCTTGTGGACACCTTGAGGTAGGGGTCGAACTTATGACAATGCATTGACCTAATCCCAATCCCTATATGCGACACCTAGAAGTGGGGTCGAGTGTAACTATATTAAGAACGCAAGCCCACCCCCACATTCTCTACGTGCTTTTCCCTAATGTTTACCCTATGACTTAATGCTGCCAACTTGTTCAAATCAATGGGTCAAAAAAAAAAACTGGGTAGAGGAAAAATTGAGCCCTGCTAGGGTTTATGAGAAGTAGCTCTCATTATGAACTCCGACCTACGTGTGTTTGTAAGTAGAGGATTAGATATGAGAGTTTTTAGTCTAATAGATTAAGGGGGGTTTTTACCCCCCAAAACCTTTGTATAGGCAATTGAAAATAGAAACTAGAGCTACAACTTTGGCCAAGGTAGTTGAAATGGTCATGGTGGCAACAGGGAAAAAGGAGATTTGAGAATTTTTGACTAGAAATCCTTGCATGCAAGTCATGGAGGAAGATCCGACCATTTGTCTAGACGTGAATGAGATCATGAGGAATGTCTCCAACCTGCATGGTAGAAGCTTGATATGTTGTTTCCTAAGGGCGTAGTTATCCTTGGAGGACCTTCATGCATGGGCTGGGAAGAACTGAAAGATGCATGGCAAGGTTGAGATTTAGAGTTGTGCAAGGGGATATTTTATAGCAATTTTTGCTAATGAATCTGATAGGGACAAAGATTGTGGGGGGGTTCCTTGTTTCTTTAGGAATGTGGGCTTATTCATGAAAAACCGGCATTGAGGATTCCAAGCCCACAGAAGAAATTCCATCTACTGCCCCGGTGTGGATTAGAATGTATGTCATTCCATAGGAATTCTAGTTCAGATATATTTTTGATACTATAGCTGATTTTGTTGGTAAATTGGTAGAAATGTCAAACCCTTACCATGACAAAGGTTTGATGAATTATGCTAGAATATGTGCGGAGCTCAACTTGTCCAAACCACTTCCAAAGAATGTCACATTGAGAGAGGGTGAGATCAAATGGATCAAGCCTATTAAAGAATATGGACACCTAGTAAGAGAATGCCCGACGCTTCAAAAAGCTAGTTGTCCTCTGAAAATGACAAAAGAAACTACGATAGTGAATGAAGGATTTGTGAAACCAAAAAAGAAACATGCTATAAAAAGTAATGAAAGGAAAGAAATGGAAAAATATACAAAGGACGAAAACCCTGTAAAAGGAGTGGTAAGCACCCAAGGCACAAAAGGTGAAATGGTCCTTGAAACTTAGGAAAGAAGGGAGAGTAAGCAAGATGAAAATGAGCTTATAATGCCAAAATATAGCTTCAAACAAGATATGGAGGAGCTGATTGAGGATATTGGCAGTCATGAGAACAATTTGAAAATTATTGAGCCTAGACAAATGAATGAGGAGGAATTTCTATATGACAAAGAGGGGGAGTTTGTAGCGGATGACACGAGCAATATTAGCAGGGATGATGAATCCAATTTTGTGCAAGAAGAATTGGGTTTTTTTGGGGGCAAACCAAGAACAAGAGAAGAAATGCGAATAATGGGTCAAGAAAGAGAGGAATAATCAAAACACATGATCAAAAGGACCTAATTTCGTAATCTTATGCAATTTAACCGAAAATGACCAATGGACTTAATTTACCTGCACAATTGGCATTTTAATCCAAAATCGCAACGACACATCCTTGATTGGGGCAATGGATTGTATTGCATCATTATTCTTATCTAGTGCGTCTCTAATCAAACCGACCCTTTGCAAGTGTTCACAAGGCAATTAAGTGAATACTTGATTGACAAATAAACACTGCAAATGTTACCATTCTTCTAATTACCAATTAATCACCTTGATTAATTAGCCTAATCATTCCTCTAATAGGAAAATCTATGGATTTAGAATTATCCTATTTTCCCAAAATCAAAATTGAATAATTGCCTCACATAGGTGATGTCACTCAAGAAAGTCAATAAGAAAGAGAAGGAGTGCAAGCAAGCTCTTACACCCCTCTTACACACTCCAAGAGGATCAATGACTACACTTTTCTTCCAACGTGCCTTCCACACTCTAAGAGGCCTTAAATGACATATCTTACACACTTCATATGGGTGATCATGAGTTTGAGGACTCATCCTCCACCATTGATCTTGATCTCAAATCCATGGTTCACAAACATCCAAAAAGTTTATAAATACAAGGGCCTTTGGCCATTATAGACAAACTTCTTCATGCAATCTTACTCTGCCAAATTATACAAGGAGCTTCAAATGATTCTCATGCCAAGCCAAGCCAAGAATCAAGTGTAGACAAGGAGAGGTACTTCCCACACGCGGAATCAAGCATTGCCAAAGATTCCATAGCCTACAAGCCAAGCTCAACCTCTTCAAACCGGTTCTCAAGCAAATCTTTTGAGGAGGTATAAACATTGTTTTTGTCTTCTAATGTGCTTTTTTTGCTTGTTTTCCCCATATTTCAACCTAGGGATTAGGTTTGAGATGTTAGTTTTTCAAGTTTGTTTTGATTTTGTTCATTAACTGATTGACTAACCTCGCTCAGATTTCTAATGTACATAATGGCATGACTGGTGGCACTCGACGCACCCCACAAGTTCTTTTAGACCATTAACATTCTTCTAATTACCAAAATTAACCTAGTAACTAGTTTAATTCACCTCTTTTTTCATCAAAAAGTCATTTTTTGCTTCAAGAGAAATCAAAGAATTTGACTTGTTAAATAGTGATTTCGCCTCTGAAAATAGTGAATTTGACTTGCAAACCAACAAATTTGACATGTGAATCGACGCATTTGCCCATTCCATACTTTTTGTTATGTTATGTGTGCAGGGTTCAAATTGGTGAAATGGCCCCCCAAAATGATGAATTTGACTTGCAATTTAACAAATTCGACCTGCTAATCGACGAATTTGCTCGTTTCATAATTTTTGTTCTATGTAGGTTTCAAATCGACTAAATGGCTCACAAAATGATGAATTTGACCTGCAAATCAATGAATTTGACCTACTAATCGACAAATTTCCTTGTTTCATATTTTTGGTTATGTTTTGTGCAGGGTTCAAATTGGTGAAATGGCTCACAAAACAACGAATTTGACTAAAATCAACGAATCCGACTTGCTAATCAGCAAATTCACCAATTTCATATTTTCGGTTTTGTTTTGTGTGCAGATTACAAATTGGTGAAATGGCTTGCAAAATGGCAAATTTGTCCTATAAATCAGCGAATTCGACCTGCTAATCGGCGAATTTGCCCTTAATTTATGTTTTGTTATGTGTTTTAAAACGACGAAATTGCTATGTAATCAGCGAAATCGTTCTATAATCGGTGAAAGTGACTTTGCCTATCTATTGGCTATATTGTCCTTTTGACAAAAACCTGGGACCTTAAATAGCTAGATTTATTGCCTATCTTAAACTTCTAATCATTTGTTTTGCATGACCTTGATCGAAAAGTGTGTTTTGGATTATAAACAAAACAATTTTTTTTTTTTACACATTTCAATTTGGGCTTAAAATTAATTCACATTTTCATTTGGGTTTTAAGAAAAACTTGTTTATTTTTTCAAAGTTATTTCCTTTCATACAAGTTTTTGCTTCTTGCTTGAATGTTTTGTGGGGTTCTTTTGCGTGTATGCTCTCCCCTTTTGGATGACTCAAAAATGCAAAGTTCCTATTTGCCTTATACCCGTCTTTTTCTTTTGGCTGTGTGGGGGTTCATCGCTTTCCCATAGGTCTTAGGGGTGCATTGACGAGGAAGTCACATCCTAGCATTGTACCAACCCTATTATTCGACGAGGTATACAAATTGAGGTTACGTCAGCGGTATCTTAGCTAAAAGGCCCTTTAGAGCTTTATTTTTTCGATAACATTTCACTGTAATCTTACGGATGAAGTGGTCACAAAGGGACTAAACCCTTTGGCGAATGACCCGTTAAATCTCAATGTCCAATAGATGGATATTTTTGTGCCCACGTATTGCAAGGTATGTCGGACCATCTAGAAAGCCAAGTAAAAACTTTTAAGACCGCCTTTTGTTGCAGAACATTCATTGATGCAAGGGTGCAAAGGTAATGGCCCTCGAAGATTGCCCTACTCATACAAACCTTTTAAGAAAAGGTTGGGATTAAAACGCCATGGATAATTGCAATAATTTCTTTAATGAATCTTAAATTTTATAATCCTCTCTCAAGGCAAGTATGAAGGTTTGATTGAATGTAATGCAAATCCGTGTCGATTATTAGAATTGTCTTGTAATGCTTGTTTGTTGTTTAACTGTTTTGTCAAAACCAAGTCAAACAACCCAAGTCGAAATCCATACCATTTTTATACATGCACAACGAGGCGATACTTTGTCAAATTTCTGAGTCAACAAAAGTGACATGTCAAACTTGGTCCAAATACCTACCTTTCTTGTCTAAACCACGTTGTTAGGTTGCTTAATTTGAACCAAAGCTTTGTCCTAATTCAAATTGCCAATTCCAATACCAAAACAAGACCAAGGTTCCAAATTCTTGTCCAATTTGTGTCGTTATGCTATCCATTTTGTTTCAAACCTAAGCCAATTTCCAAGTCTAATTCCAATTCTAAAGCCAAGTTCTAATTCCAAAGCCAAACAATTTCAAAGCCAAACCCCAACTCTTGTTCAAATTGTGCCATTATGACGTCAACCTTTTTCCAACTCTAGTCACACTATTCCAAGGCCAAGTTCCAAATTCATGATAAACCGTTCCAAAGTCGATCAAAGTCAATTCTTTTCCAAAGCCAAAGTCAAACTTGTTTTAAGGTTGACAAATAGGTCAATCCCTTTTATAAGTCCAAGATCTAAGCCTAGTTCAAACTTGATTTGATATTGTACGAAGACAACTTTGTTCCAAACATTCACGTGCTTTAGGGTTCCAAAGTTCCAAAAGCCCAAGGCAAGTTTCCAAGATCTAAGCCTTTTAATTAGACCAAGTTCAAATGTTTCCAAAATCTAAACATTAAACATTTGCACTTGAAACCATTGTATCTAAAGCTTGTGCGCACCTTTTGGGAAACGCGTTTAATTCACATAACCTTATTTGTTGAAACTGTTTACATTAACGTACCCTTTGATTGGTGCGTTCCAATTTGAGATTTACTTTGACGCAAGCAAGACATCTTACTTCAAAACATTCCCAAGTGGTATTCCAAGTAAAGTCACCATACCAAATCAAGACAAGTTTTAGGTACCCAAGCTCCTTTTCAAGACGAAGATCATAAACCTAAACATGCCTAAGTATACACGTAGTGAGGCTATCTATGACCCCTCCTTTGATGAAGAGGTAGTTTACAAACCATATAGGTATGACCACTATGTAGAGGATGAAGAAGATCAACAATACCTTGCCAACATGCCACCTAATACCGAACTTGAACAACATAACCTGTACCTTCCAATCATACCACCTAATATTGAACTTGAACAGCATAACTTGCACCTTCCAATAATACCACCTAGTGTTGAATAAGGACAATACCAACTGCACCTTTCACATGTACCATTTGATACAGAGCATAGACCTAATCCAATGTACCTTGTGAATGTGCCACTGAAATATCCCTTTTAGGATAAAATAAGAATTCTGATTTTTATTGCCTATAATTTTGAAAATTCATTCAAATACCAAAACAATACATGCAATACGAAAAACCAACAAATCACATGTATTCTCTTTATTTCAGTCAATTGCATACATAGAAAACATTCTGAAAACAATTATGGAACACACAAATAGCATAATAAAATCAGAATATGAGTTTTTCTTGAATTTTTCACCAAACCCTAACATGGAACAACATAAAGGTGGAATTTTTCCTTGAAACCCTAGCTGGAAATGTCCTAGAATAGTACAACATCAAAAGGTATAAAGATTGGATTTTTCCTAAAAACCCTAGCTGAAAATCACACGTGAACAGTACGACAACAATAAACCCTAGTTGCAGCAGTACAACAACCTTCAAAATGGTATGGCAACCCTTAAAAACCAACAACCAACTCAACAAGATCAAACCTTAGCGCATATAAGTCAATGCCTAGGTACGTCAATGAATAGTGATGTTAAGCTAAAATGTCACTGCAAGAGGATATTTTCATACTTTTTTGAACTATTACAACTCCATACACAATCATAAATCAGCCTTTCTGCACCTGTGTGACAAATTTTCTCTGAATCTGAAAGTTCTGGTGTAATCCCTGAATGGAATTGCCAAATGGGTTTGAGGGTTTTCGTCCCTAACCCTGTGCACATGAGGGTTTTCATCCTCTATGTAATATGTTGAAGTTGCTGCCCCAAATTTGCAAAACAAGGGTTTTGTAAAAGTGTTTGAATGAATGTGCTTTTCTTTCTTTCCACCTTCTTATAATTACCTTTTCACTTTAAAACTCTAAAAACAATTTAAAATGACTTTTAAGTTTAATTTCTATTTTTGCTCTAAAAATAATTAATAATTACTTTTATTTTCTAATTTCCACTTAGCTTTTAATTAATGGGCCCTTTTTGGCCCTATTCAATTAATAACACTTTAGATGTCCCCCTTTTAAGTTGTGACTTAAAAGTACCCTTGGGAACACTTAAAGAATTATTACTAATTTTTTTTTTTTAAATATTTCGAAAAAAGGGACATGAGAACCACCTAGTGTTGATTACAAACAGGGTCAGTTTTCATGACAACTCTTTGACAACAAGGATGGACATCTTGTCAGATTGTTGGAAATGGGGGCAAAATTTTCCCTTGGATTTCCCATAAAGGACTTATGCTATTTGGTCAAAGTACCCAAAGAAACACCTCTTGCATTAGTAGACAATTAGGGCACTTCTGACCAAGCTCAAACTTATATATTGTAGTATCCAACAAGGGAAAGGGTCAACTCATTGACTAGTCTTCTCAAAGCCAACTTATTGCCTCTCAAATCCAACAAGCTAAATAGGGTTTAACTACTCTCTCTAGCTTCCTTATGGTCTTGAATATTAAAAAACTATTATCAATAGAGTTAAGTCTTTCGATTGCACAACCATTGGATTTGTTAACTTATTCCACGTTTAATCCCAATCCATTTGCAAACAAGACATTAGTTGTAGATTTGTTTAGCACACCTATATCCAAAAGCAATCTAGTAATTAATCTTGATTCAAATCTCCCCACAGATTCTTTCCAACATATGGTGGATAACTCTAAAAAAAGATACCCCAACCCACATCAAGTTCCCTCTACAACACAACATAATATTCCTACAAATTTCCAACAGACTATTTCTCCCAATATTCCAAGTGCTTCGTAGCAACACATTGCGACCATGCCTAGTCCTCAACAACAAGCTGCAAGTAACAATCCACCACTTCAACATGTGGCGACCAATAGTCCGTAACAACAGGTTGCAAGTAACAATCCACCACTTCAACAAGTGGCGACCAATAGTCTGCAACAAGAAGTGGTAAATAATTCCCCACTTCAACAAGTGTTGACAAATCCTCAACAAACATTGTCTAATCAACGTGTTTCTATTAGTCAATCGCTTGCCTCTTCTATTCGAGCCAACAAAATGTTCCACTTAACCAACACGTTCCCCCTACTCGACAGATTCCTAGGAATCAACAACAGATCCCTCTCCAATCTCAACAAATTTTGTTCAATACCCAATAGACCATTCCTTCATTCAGGTCTTAATTCCCTTCAAACCAAACACTACTCAACAACAAGTCCCTTACCAACAACAAATTCTCTATCAACAATACAACTCTAATTAAAGACTAAATATTCTTGGTAAAACCAATCACATACAAATTCCCCAATATTCTATACCACCTCTTTATCTGGGTCACAATAATGTACCTTTGAATACCCAACAAAATGTGCCCACTTCCTCTCACTCTAGTCCCACCTTTCAAGACTTGCAGGGGGTTAAAGATGCAGTTTCAACCATTCAAGCAAGAAATTAGAATATGAAGTTTAAACTAGATGACATATGCTCTTATCAAAGGAAGGTCCCGCATCATTTCGAGATGCCCAAATTTGAAAAATACAAAAGGAAAGGTGATCCCAAGGAACATTTAAAAGAGTTCTTTGTCGCATGTCAAGAAGTTGTCTATAGCGGTATCTACCTACTTCGCGTTTCCTCGCAGTTTGGTAGGGCATGCGTTAGAATGGTTCCTTGGTCTACCTAAGAATTCCACGGATAATTTTGATAATTTGTTAGAGAGATTCGTGCAACACTTCTTTTTTAATGTGGAACATGAACTGACTATGGTTGACCTATGTCAAGCTAAACAATGAGGAGAGAACTTTGCTAGCTATTTACAACGGTTACACTCATTGGCTAGCCGAATCCGACATAATCTCCTCAACAAGCAATTGGCTGCAATGTTCACACTACCAATCTGCAATATGATATAGCTCATAATCTCAAGCTTCATTGCGCCAATACGTTTGAAGAAGTTATTGCCAAGGGAATACAGATTGAGAAAACCCTCATTGACAAAGGGGTAATCACGATTTACTCTTAGAATCATGTTTAGAACAAGGCTTAGACACAAGCTCCTGCACAAGCGCAAGCAAGTACATTGGAGAAGCCTAAACCATTCAACAAGAATGTAAATGTTGTAGGAGATGGGGTAACTGAATCTTGGCATGTGCAAATGGTCCAACCACTACCTATCCAGACAAACCCTCCTACTCAACCTCTCACTTTATAAAGATCCCCTCCAAGAAGAGGTTATTATCACAATAAATTTTTTCAATAATCTTAACGAGCCTATTGAGATGGTTTTCCGGAAGCTAGTTGCCGTTAACATGATCATTTGGTTAGTGCCCAAACCTTTTCCGAAAAATCAACCTAAACTTGATTGGTATCAAGGGAATGACTTTTGTGATTATCATCAGGTTAAAGAACATTCCATTGACAGATGCGTGCAGCTCCACCATCTCATCCAAGATTTGCTTGAAAGTGGTGAAATAGAGTTGGATAATGTGGCCACAACATCTAATTAGACTTTGGATATCTATCAAAACCCTTTTCCACAACATAACTCCAACAACAACCAAAACCAGAATCAACATCAAGCTAGCAACCAAAATTAGAACAAACCTCCTAACAATCAGAATCAGAGGTAGAATCCACAACAAAAACAGAATCAAGGTCAGGATGCCCATTCCAATCAAGTTAACTATAATAATGTCCCTAATGACTACAATGTTGTAGGCTGCATTACTAGTGGACATATAGCCACCATCAAGATCAACCCTAAGCCAATTGCCAATAGTACCCGACGACCTTTGCCATCCATTTTAGAACCTTTGCTCAAAATAGCCCAAACACTAATCAACAACCAAGAGTTATTATTCCAAGCCCTTACTCACCTTCCTCTAATTATAGAAACCCCTTGATTCGAGGTTGTGCAATCAAAACTCAACGCTCTAAGGTTACCATTCAAGGACATGTTCCTGCTTCTTCCAAAAATCCCATTCAAGGCCCTCCGCCTTAGAAAACCAAGCCAATTGCTCCTATTAATGACAAACCCTATGATATTGTGGCACAATTGTAGAAGACATCGGTGCAAATTCCTATTTTAGATCTTATGCATACATCAAATGTCCACAAGAACACATTGAATGAGCTTCCGAGTCAGTCGAAGGTCCCAACTGACATTGCGCCTGATAAATTTCAAACACTTGTGAGTCATTTGGCTCCGCACCAACAAATTTGGATCAAACTAAGATGTCATCCCTTGGACCTTTGAACAATGACTTGCTTTATATAGAAGCAATAATTTCTTGGCATAAAATTAAATGAGTCCTCATAGACAATGGTTTGGGGCTAAATATTGTAACTTTGAAGCTGGTCAAACACTTGGGCTACACAACAACATCATCCGGATACCTTCACTATCAAAGCATATGATAATGAGGAGCGTGAATCTCAGGGTACCATTTGTTTACCTGTTATCGTTGGACCTCTAACCCATGATCCTGTTTGCCATGTTCTTGATTTAGAACTATCATATTATTTGCTCCTTGGGCGATTGTGGATTCATGAAGCACATGTTGTACCTTCTACTCTCCGTAAGTGTATCAAATTTCCCCATTCTGGATTAGAAGTTACTATTCCTACTGACCTGCAACCATACCAATTCTATAACCACTTGGAAGCGGAGTATGAAAGCTACAACTATCGACTTGGCATAGAGCCCGTCCCCAAAAAGGACAAGAATGTAGTTGATCAACTTCCTGAGTCCAATTATGTGGATCCAAGTACTCTTGCCTCCACTTCATCTGCACCACCTATTGCAATAGCCAATCATTTTACTATTCAAGATAATGGCCTTGGGGAATACAAAATAGGCAATGCTTTCCATATAGCCAAGCTACCTATACGCCACCCAAATCATATGGTAGACCTAAAATGAAAACCACTAAAATGGAATGGCGTAAGAAGGATGATTCTTGTTAGAAAGGACCCATGGTTTTCATCAAAACCACTTCGCAGGAACAAGAGCAGATCTAGGCCGACGATGATTCATGGTTATACAATGATGATTTTGCCACCTGCCACCAAAACACAAAGTATCCTATTCCAAACAGGACAATGGATAATCAAGCCTTTAAAGGGCAAAGGCTTTGGGGCAAAGCAACAAGGACTTATTGAGCCAATATCAGTTGCCAAACACAAAGGAACTCGAGGTATTGGATACAAACTGTCTAGGGGTGACCCCTTAGATATTGAGAGTGACACTAATTTATTGTCTAATGCTGACAATTTCGACAATGTTGTAGAGTCCTATAATAGCATTTACGATGAGTTGGCTGACACTAACCTCTTTGATCCTCATACCATCTGTACCATTGCTTTTGTCCCATCTTATTCCCCTCTTTTCCTCCATCATCCCCAATTGATCGACTGGGCCCAACAAGACTCATATTTACCATTGGACGATTTTCAGAATGACGAGACAATCTTTGAATTCTTGTGCCTCAGAGATGGTTTGCCACTTGGTGATCACAAACATGGATCTGCTATTACATTAGACCTTGCTGCTTATTTTGGATAGCAGGGGAACTTTCTTAGTCACAAAGAAAAAGAAAGAGAAAATCAAATATTGAAGTCCCAACGTGAAAACCTTTTTGAGAAATTTTTGGAATAGGGAAAAAGTAAAGAAAAAGACGAGTCCCATGGTGAAAACCTGTTTCAGACGTCATTGGATGGAAAAGTTCACCCTCTTTTAAATGAACCACATGCCGCTTCCAATCCCAAAACGTCATGTCGATCAAGAACTAGTTCAGAGGATCATAAAGTATTTGATCAATTAGCTTAGGATTTCCCGCATGCCTTTGCCAAATGGCCTTTACCAGACCTTGGTGATTCATATTCTTCCTGCATGGGCGAACTCGACAAGCCAATCGAGCCATTAAACGAAAAATAAGACCAATGTACCACACTGCCAACTATTCTAGAAGATGGTTCCACAATGCTTGTGGAAGATACCACATAAGTCAATATTGGAACACCATCTGATCCTAAATGGATCAAACTTAGAGCGTTACTAATTGAAGAGGAACGTGAGCTTCGTATTGCCCTCCTTCAGGTGTTTGTTGATATTTTTGCCTAGTCTTATTCAGATATGCCTGTCTTGGACTTAGCTCTAGTTGTACATTGCCTTGTTGTACACCCTAATGTCAAGCCAATCAAGCATGATGTCAAGCCAATCAAGCATAAGTTGAGAAAAATGCACTCTTGCATAACTGTACCTGTCAAGAAAGAATTAGAAAAATTATTGGAGGCAGGGTGTATTCGTCCTATAGATTATTCAGAGTGGATATCCAACAAAGTCCTAGTCAACAAAAAGCCACAACAAATGCAATTATGCACTGATTTCAGAGATATCAATAAAGCATATGTCCAAAGGATAATTTTCCTTTGCCCAACATTGATATGATTGTGGATTCCACATTAGGGTACGAGATGCTATTTGTTATGGATGGCTTCTTTGGATACAATCAGATTAAAATCACACCTGAAGACCAGCACAAGACAATGTTAACCACTCCATGGGGAATGTTTTGTTATCAAGTGATGCCATTTTGTAAAGACCCTTGCAATTTTGGCTTTTAATTTTCAATTCTGACTACTCAGGGATTTCGTCAAACACTTGTCTTGCAAATTCTGTACTTGCTGATTGCTTGTTTGAATGGATATCAAATATGATTTTTATGCCTTCAAAGGACGTCTATGATGTCTAAGCAAAGAACTAAATGCAATGCAACTCTTTGTTTTTTTTTGGATTTTCAAATGCAAATATATGAATACTACAATGAGAAAGTGCATCTACAGCAATATGACATTTTGACAAACACTTGTCATGCAATTCAAGAATGAGAAAGTCTGAAAACTCATTGTTTGCTGATATGACATTTCTGATTACAAATTTCAGACTTACAATATGAAAAATATCAATTACTAACCAAGCCAAAATGAAGTATGAATGAGCTCTAATGGCTGCCACTAAATCTGCATACAATGTACTTAGGAAATTGACAATTGCATAGGCAAATTTAGACCAAAACCCTGATTTATTAATGCCAAATTAAAGACCAATGCTCAACAATGAACTCAGAATTATTGTAGAATTTTTTGAACCTTTCAAAGGTGAAATCGCCCTCCTTGAAGCTGGCCGCCCCTGCCCTGGGGGCGCAGATCAAACAATAAATAATTGCAGTCTTTAACCTCCTCCAATTTGTCCTTGAAATGATTGTCTCGGCGATAGCAATTGATTGCTCAAATACCCAGAATGATATGCCTCTCCAATTGAAAGTTATGAGCAAAATTGTAGGTCTCATGTACGCTGGTTGACCTCCATGACAGCAAGTAACAAATCTGATATGCACCTTCAAACTCCCCAAAATTCACTCCAAATACTCTCAAATGGAATGCCCTTCTCCTCTCAACAAAAATGATGCTAAAATAGAAGTCAAAAGGCACAAAGCTGAAGACTCCACACCCAATCGACCTCCATGAATGCTGAAGCATTAAACCCCAATGTGAAAGACTGAAGTATCTCTCACCCAAATTATGCAACCCTTTGGAAGATCTATCACCACCTTAGTTATGCCAATCAAAGAGAGTGACCGTTCTCAATGACTGAAGTTGAAATCTGTAGAAACCCTAGGCTCCACAAGTAATTCATCAAAGCAAATGTCATGTATTGGATGTGAAACAATGAGCCTAGCCCTCTATTTATTCTTTTTCGCCAAGAGGGGTTGGCCCCTTCTAGAAGATTCTCCTTTTTAAAATAATATTTAATTGCACTTTAATAATGTTAAAATATTATTATAATATAAAGTGCAAATAAACATTATAACATGAGAAATACATTATCTCACCCCAAAACCATAAAAAATCAAATTTGAAGCCGCAAGCAACTGCCCAAACGACTCTCTCATCAAGTCCTTGGCCTACGAGGGTCCAATGATAGGCCAAACTCTAACAATTTTTGAATACTAGTTAGAAGGGGACATTACACATTTGGCTTAAAGAATGCTGGTGCCACATACCAACGTCCAATGACTCATTTTCCATGACATGATGCACGATATTGTTGAAGATTATGTGGATGATATTTTGGGTAAATCCAAGACTAGAGTAGGACATCTAGATGTGTTACAAAGAATGTTTGAAAGGCTTTGTGAATACAAAGTGAGGCTTAATCCTAAAAAGTGCATCTTCGACATTACTTTTGGCAAATTGCATGGGTTCATTGTCTTCCGCAGGGGCATTGAAGTCGATCCAGTCAAGGTTACGGCCATCACAAAACTGTCCCCACCTAATCTAAAGCAGCACCGCAGCTTGTAGGGCAAAATCCAATCCATCAGGCACTTCGTTTCTTATTTGGCAAACATATGCTATCCCTTCACTCATCTTCTGAAGGACAACACCATTTTTTCATGGATTACCAATTGTCAATAGGGCTTTGAGCAATTAAAAGAATATTTGGCAAATCCACCTTCTCTTGTTCCACCAACACCTGGAAAACCATTACTTCTACACATCTCAGTGATTGAATGTGCCTTGGGGGCACTCCTGGAAGAACATATTGATCAGGGGAAAGAAAGAGTCGTATACTAATTGAGCCACACATTGGTTGCCTATGAACATAATTACAGCTTAGTTTAAAAAGCTTTTTTAGCAATGCTGTTTGCAGCCTAAAAGTTGGGACATTATATGCTCATTAGCAAGACCATTATCATTACCAAAATGGACCCACTCAAATAACTACTTTCCAATGCAGCCTTGACTGGTTGTATGGCTAAATGGATCATGCTATTGAGTGAATTTGAGATTGAATATGTACATTAAAAGGCCTTTAAGGGGTAGGCACTTGCAGATCAGTTTGTTGAAGCACCCTTGTCAGATACCAAGCCATTCATTTTTAATTTCCTTGATGAGTCAATCATGACTCTAGATGACACTTCTTTTGTGCATCAACACCGGACCCTTTACTTTGATGGTTCCTACACTTCTCGTGGCTTAGGAGCTGACGTTCTCTACATAACACCACAAGAGGATCTCATTCCCAAAGCATTCCACATTGGTTTTTCTTGTACTAACAATAGAGTAGAGTATGAAGCACTATTTGCAGGGCTTCATCTAGCAATACAATGGAATATCAAGAAATTCCATGTGCATGGAGATTCTCGACTGATTATCAATCAAGGGATGGAACAATACCAAACCAAAGATGACAACCTTATTCCCTACAAGCATATGGTGGACCATCTTAAACAGAGCTTTGAGCACATCTAGTTTGAACAGATTCTAAGGGCCAGCTATAGGACCGCAAATGCAATAGCAACAATTGTTTCACTAATAGCAATTGCAGATCGTGTTGTAGATTACCAGTTCCTTATTGAACATCTCCTAAGACCAGCTCATGAACATTCCAAATCTGAAATGGCATGTTATATTGTTGGTCCTAGCTCGCCTTGGGACTTTGATATATATGCCTACCTTCATGATCATATTCTCCCTTCTAACCTTTCCCGTAACAAACAAAAAGTCTTCATTCATAATACTTCTTGTTATACCATACTTGTTGCGACTCTCTATTGTAGAGCATATGATGAAACTCTACTTCATTGTTTAGCTTCGATAGAGTCTAGATTAGTGCTTGAAGAAGTACACGAAGGGATTTGCGGGGCCCACACTGGTAGAATGTCCTTGCCAAGAAAACTCCTATGTACAGGATATTACTGACCCACTATGGAGGCCGATGCATGTGCTTATGTAAAAAAATGTGTGGCTTGTCAAAAGCATGCTGATCTCGTTCATGGGCCAACTTGGTCGCTTCAGCGAATCACCATGCCATGGCCATTTTCCATATGGGGGCTCGATCTCGTAGGGAAAATCAATCTTGCTTCTTCAAACAACCATAAACATATCCTCACTACAACCGAATATTTTATGAAGTTGGTTGAAGCCATTCCACTTGCTTATGTAACAGGGAAGCAAATTTCAAATTTCATCCTGAATCATCTCATTTGCTACTTTGACATTCCCTCTGACCTCATTTCCGACAATGGCAACTCCTTTAAAAATAAGGACGTCAAAGCTCTCTATGCCAAATACCATATCAAGCAACACTTTTCCACTACCTATTTTCCTCAAAGCAATGGCCAAGCTGAAACATCTAGCAAAACCTTGATCCATATCTTTCAAAATGCTGTTAATGCTTTTGGTCGTGATTGGCATTTGCAATTATTTCCCGCCGTCTGTGCCTATCGTAACAATACCGAACCCCAATGAGAGCCACACCATATTCCCTTGTTTAGGGCATTGAAGTTATTTTCCCTATCGAGACCAAGTTGCCTTCCTTGCGCATTTCATTGTAGGATATCATTGATGAGGAGGAACATAGTGTCTCTTGCTTGCAAGAATTAGAATTACTTAATGGAAAACGGGTGATAGCTTTGAACAATCTCTAGGCATATCATAATAGGTTACGTTGTAGCTACAACAAGCGTATCAAACATAAAGACTTTGAACTTGGTGACCTGGTCCTAAAATAAAATCAAAAGAATACTAATGCCACACTTGAAAAGAAGGGTAAATTTGAGCCTAATTGGCTAGGCCCATTCATCATCACAACAAATTATAGATTTGGGGCATACAGATTGGCTGCACCAGATGGCGAAGAGCTGAATGAGCCCATGAATATTATGCATCTCAAGCATTTTTACACTTGATTTGCTTGAACATTGTCTATGAGGACCCTTGCTTGGGGGCATGACCTAAAAACATCCTCCATACTAATTTAGTCAGTCCATCCTGATCTTATTCCCCCATCCTATTACCAATTGTAATCTTGATTCCGGTTCACAGGGACATAAGACAATTTCAAATGTCAGAATTCAGGGAAAACTTCAAGCAAATTATTCAGATTTGGTCACCATCAACACATCCAGAATTGGCGGTATCTCAGAGTAGCTTATGCATGATTTTCTTGCATGGTGGTTCTTGAAAATGCATCTTTCAACTTTTGTTAAATTCTGTATCGTTTGTTCTAATCATGTGTCATTCCTATTTATCACCCTCCTATTGATTCATGGTATCTTCTACTGTAGGTTGAACTACAATGGCTTGAGGTCCATTCAGACTATGTAGGCAACGATCAGTGTCTAAGGTCAGCTCGAACACCCTTATTCCAGACTCTCGTTATTTTGCAAGCAACTTAAGCCACACTCTCATTGTTTTGTGAGTTAAAACATTCTACATCTTGTAATTCTCCATTGAGTTGAGATGCTAAAACCCAAAAACATTCAAAACAGTTCGAAAAAACCCTAAAAATTTGAAAATCCTAAAAACAACCTAAAAATCAAAATCTTTGCTTGTTTTGTCATCTTATTCACTAGTGGCCTTTGGCTCTGTTTTGGATGGTACATTTTACTGCATTTATTAGGTGGGAACCCCTTATCCAACCACGATCATTTCCAATCATCATTTCCATTCCTTCATTTACTCTTCCATTTCTAGGAGAATTACATCGGTCTGAGGTCCACGCAGAGTATGTAGGCAACGCTTAAATGCACCGAGCATCTCAGGTCAGCTCGACCAATCTTATTACCTTTCCATTTTCCCCGATTTTATCTAAATGCTCTTGCCATTTTGCGAGTGTACCTTTCCTATTTTTTTCCACTATAATCAAATCTCTTATCATTTTTCTTCTTTCCCATATCCCCGGGAGAACTACATTTGCCCTGAAGTCCATTGGAGTATGTAGGTAGCGTCCACTTGCTTAGGGCATTTGGAAACAACTCGACCACCCCTTCCTTTTTCTTCTATTCCCCCCCTTTCCATCCAGGTTGCCATCTTGTCTTGTCAAGTTGTCCTCTAGAGTTCAGGGACAAAATCTCCATGAGTAACGCCTTATTTTCACACACAAATGATTCACTAATTGTTTATTTTATGGTGTTTTTGTGTGTTTATCAACAATGATTATTCTAGATTGTTGTTGATGCATTTATTTGCTTTTCCTCTTGAGCAACATGACGCTTTCTGTTGCTTTTCTTTTCAGTTTGTGTTTGCTTGCTTTTTTGTTTCCTTTTTTTGTTGTTGCCTCGACTCCGTCCACCTTGTCGATAGGGTCATCATCACGGTGTTTTCTGTCACACAGTTGTACTTAAGTCCATCCATTGGCATATGTCAGCATTTGTCATCATGGTTTTTATCATTAGTGCGTTGTTGACAATTGTCTATTGGATCGGGGTTCAATCCTTATGCACATTACGGTTTGGCCATCATGGTGTTTTATATCATGGTGCAAACCATTTGTTGCTACATCAAAAATCAAGTGCTAGAAGTCTGACAAACAATGTTGCAACAAAAGCTCTCCTTGTCTACAATCCTACAACCAGATTGCTGAAACCCATGATTAATTTACATGCTACTCATGATACATATCAACAAATGTGCGTATGTAAAAAGTCATCAACATTTATCAAGCATGATTATATATTCATATCACATGGCCAAGAGTATCACATTTGCAATACGTTGAATCATATCAGACTATTCTATTCTTCCTCGAAGGTCCATTACTTGCTCCTTTGACCAATTTATGTACCGTTTTCTTCAACATTCCTCTTTTTCTTGACCTCTTTTGCCTATGGGTGGGGTTTTTTCATTTCGAGGGCCCTTTTGTCCCCTTGAAGGGGAATTTGGGGCTAATCAAGCACCCTTTGGGGCATTAATCTGAGTTTATTGACTCATAATTTTCAAAAGACAAAAGTGAAGACATCATTCTTCAAGCATTATTAAATTTCTTCTTAACAATTTTTTCATTGCTTAGTGTAGATGAAAATTTGAGCTATTTAGATTAAACTACAAATAAACATGCAATTTAAACTCAAAATGCCAAACTACCTAAGTAAGATCTAGAGCCATTAAAACCAAATGCAAATAGATGAATAAATCATTCAAACCAACATTTTAATCCTAAACATAATTGCTCTAAACCACGATTAAACGGATACAAAAACAAGAAGATTGAATTGATTACTTTAGACTCATAATTTGGACATAGTGATTGCTTGATCAAGGATGTTGGATGAATGCTTGTGATTGAAGGATTAAATTGACATGAATACTTTCCTTAGATTTCTAGTTTGTTTCCATGGAGGGATGGGTTGTTTAAATAGGAGGGAATGATCAATGGTGGAGATTCAAAGTTGGCTTGGGGAGATCAAGGGTTGAGGATTATTCAAGGAATTTAAAATTCCTTGGAAGCCTCTACATTTAGAGGCTTCTAGAGAGGAAAGGTGAGAATAAAGAGGGTTCTAGAATTGGAGGATTCTAGACTCCTTTTGAGGGACTAATTAGGATTAGGTAGGGGATTAAATAGGGATTAGGTGGGTGATTTAGGACTAGAGGTGTAGGAAAGCCTAGGAGTAGGCTAGTAGGTGGGCCATGGAAATTTAAAATTCCCAAATAATAGACAAGTGGAATTAGGATACGATAATGGGGGCTTAATGAAGTGGGGAAGAATAAGGTTAATAGATGATGAATAATGAAGGGGGACATTAGATAAATGATTAGGAAGGGGATATTTTAGGATGGGATTAAAGGGGATAAATTAGATTAGTGGAATTACTGTCGACTAATAGTAATATTAGTGACGTTAAATGAAGCGAGCGAATTTAGATGCATGCATTTAGTGTCTCGCAATGCTTTCTCAAACATGGACAAAATGTAGACACTTCATTTTAATCACTTCCGTGTCTAAACTGCAATCAAGGGCGACTTTCTGTAATTGTATGCAATTTAACCGAAAATCACTAATGAACCTGCACAATTGCGTTTTTAACTCAAAATCGCAATGACACTTACCTGATTGGGGCAATGGATCGTATTGCATTATTAATCTTATTCAGTGCATCCCTAATCAAATCGATCCTTTGCAAGTGTCTTTACAGGGCAATTAAGTGAATACTTGATTGAAAAATAAACATTGCAAAGGTTCCCATTCTTCTAATTACCAATTAATCACCTTGATTAATTAGTCTAATCATTCCTCTAATAGGAAAATCCATGGATTTAGAATTATCGTATTTTTCTAAATCAAAATTGAATTATTGCTTCATATAAGTGATGTCACTCAAAGAAGTCAATGGGAAAGAGAAGGAATTCTGAAAGGATCGTCCAAGTTTGTTTGTATCAATTGTTACATGTTTTTTTTCTCAATTGCTAGTCTTAAGTCTTGAATTTGAATAGTTTCTATGAATTCTGAGTTGCATATTTGATTACATGGTTGCTAATTTGTGCTTATGCTAGATTAGTTGAATGATCTTGAGTTTACTTCGTTTTATTTGCTCTGCATTAGAATGTGCAAATGTTATTTGAGTGTGGTAGCAAATCTTTAAAGTAAATTCAGTTCTTATTTGTACTTCTTTATATCATCCTCGGAGGTGTGCCTTGGTGTGTAGTGAGATCTAAGCTTATGTTATTTTGCACTATATATTGGTTATATGCATACTCAATTGTAATTGAAACTTTGTCATAACGTCTGAGGCTAAGATCAACAATCACTTCTTCTCTTTCTGCCTTACCCAAGCAAGCTCTTACACCCCTCTTACACACTCTTCTTCTTACACCTCTCTTACACACTCCAAGAGGATCAATGATTGCACTTTTCTTCTAATATGCTTTCCACACTCCAAAAGGCCTTAAAAGACATATCTTACACACTCCATGTTGGTGATCATGAGTTTGAGGGCTCATCCTCCACCATTGATCTTGATCTCAAATCAATGGTTCACAAACATCCAAAGAAGTCTATAAATACAAGGGCGGTTTGCCATCATAGACAAGTTTCTTCATGCAAACTTTGCTGAATTATGCAAGGAGTTTCAACCAATTCTCATGCCAAGCCAAGCCAAGAATCAAGTGTAGACAAGGAGAGGTGCTTCCTACACGTAGAATCAAGCATTGCCAAAGACTCCATAGTCTATAAGCTGAGTTCAACCTCTTCAAACTGGTTTTCAAGCAAATCTTCTAAGGAGGTATAAATACCACCATTATGAATACCACCATCATAGCTCTTTCCCAAGAAAAAGGAGATGCATAGACCCAAACTTTTTACGGCTATATTGTTGTGCATAATTGTTCATAAAATTATATCTAAAGTCATTGCTAATAGACTCAATTGGTTCTTCCGCCCATCATCTCTAAATAACAAGGGGGTCTTGAAGAAGGGGGGCAAATCTTGGATGGTATCGTGATGACGCATGAGTTGATCCATTCTCTTGACTCCAACAAAAGAAAGGCATGTTGATCCATTCTCTTGAGGAAGTGTTTCTAGCAAGGCATGCCTAAAAAACACAAGTTCTCTTTGGTGCTTTGGACAAAGTGTGTGTTCCTTAAATAAATGGATGGGGCAGGGGCAAGTATCCACGATTTGAGCGTCGCTAATAAAGCTCTAAATGCCAAACTATTATGGAGGATGTACAGGGAACACACCAAAGGTTGGAGCACGGTGGTGAGACATTAATATTTAGACAATGGGGAACCAAAAAGAATCTTCATCGCTTATATCCTTTCTAAAGGATCAGCCATTTGGAACAAT
Organism: Torreya grandis; assembly: GCA_037957365.1. Classification (NCBI taxonomy): domain Eukaryota; kingdom Viridiplantae; phylum Streptophyta; class Pinopsida; order Cupressales; family Taxaceae; genus Torreya; species Torreya grandis. Next base: position 2,109,267 of record JARHVA010000400.1, read on the forward strand.
GTCAAAGAGGTTGCAGAGTGATGAGTCGATTCTTTAGTTTCCCTTTTGGAAAGTGTAAATAGGATCAAGGGTGGTTTTTTTGGAGTGATGCATGGGTCAAAGGGATTCCCCTATTCTAGGAACCGTAATTGAGCCTCTTGAAGAACCAAGCTTTTCAAAGATGGGGAGCTAAGGTCAATGACTATTGGGGAGAGATAGATATCAAAGGGTTAAGAACCATAGAATGGAAGGACTTCAGAGATCTTTAAGGTAACGAGGAAGATGCCAAAGTTAAAATGAACAGCCTCTTGTCAAGATTTAAGGTCTTGCAAATTAAGGAGGACTGTATGAGTTGGGACCACAAAGGTTCAGGTGAGTATATTGTTAACGTGGGATATGAAAAACTGGCTAGGAACCGACCTAGTCTCCATCCTAGTATTGATTGGAAGAAGGTTAGGAATGTTGGAAATATTGTCATTGATGTCAAAGGGTAATCATGAATCTGATTGATCGCAAAGTATTTTGATAAAAGAATTAAATTAAATAAAGAATATTTAATTTAATTGAGGCAATTAAATGTGCAAATAACGGTCATATCTTTATGTGGAATCGAAGACAAATTAACTTTGTTTAAACGGGCTTAAAGAGGTAATTATGGCAAAGTTTTCAAGGCAATTTTTAAGGCTAAAATGGTCCCCAACCTTGGCCGACTTGCTAAAAGACTATGGCGCTGATTTCTAGGAAGTTGTCCCACCTTTGGGAGGAGTTGTGACCATTAAAGAGTCACGACCTTAATTTATGGCTTTCTGTGGGCTATAAAAGGGTGCATAGTGAGTGGAAAAAAGGTAGATCCAAAAGTGCAAGTTAATAAAGAAGAGCAGAAATATTTACAAGCAGAAATTGTTAGTATATTGAAAGAAATATCAACAAGTATTAGGCAGAGCATAGCAATGAAAATACTCAAGTGTAGATTGGATCTAAATGAGAAAAAACAGTATTCTATCATCAGTTGTGTTGGCAACAAATCAGAGATAGAAGAGTGTTTCTTGTAAGATGGTTGGTGCCTTCGTATTGAAGAGATTGGTGTCTCTTGCTGAGTTGGTGCTTGGCGAAAGGGGTTGGTGCTCTTATAGGTTGGTGCCTACGAAATTGTAATTGGGGTTGGTGCTCCAGTAGGTTGGTGCCTACGAAATTGTAATTGGGGTTGGTGCTCCAGTAGGTTGGTGCCTACGAATATTTATATTGAGAAAGATTTCTCCATGGTTTTCTCCCGAAAGGGTTTCTACATATATCTGGTGTCACTTTGTATTGTGTTATCTTGTGTTGTGATTTGATTGCTTTGAATATCTTAATTGGAATTAGTGATTAAGTGCTATAAAATAAAAGAATATCTATTACTAATTCATCCCCCCTCTCAGTATTAGCCTATGCTCAACAATTGGTATCAGAGCGAGTTCCTTTAGATATAGCTTAACCGCTAGAAGGTAGATCGTACAAGCTCACATGGCTGGATCACAAGTTCAAGACGGATTTTCCACTAACAAGGCACCGTTGTTTGATGGCACAAATTATGCCTTCTGGTGCATAAGAATGAAGACATCTAATGGCTCTTGGGTTCGATATTTGGCAAATTGTAGTAATTGGGTACCAAATGCCACAAACGCCACCAACAAATGCTACTGGGAAGAAGGCTAGCGAGAACAATGCTAAAGCAATGAATGTCATCCTATGTGGCCTTTTAAAATCTGAATTTGTAAAAGTCATGTAATGTGATTCTGCGAAAGAGATTTGGGAAAAACTTAAAATTATCCATGAGGGTGATAGCAAGGTAAGACAAGCAAAACTCCAAACTCATAGGGGACAATTTGAGAGTTTAAAGATGAAGGAAGAAGAGAACATTGTAGAATACCTAAGCCGGGTTGATGAAATAGTCAATGTTATTCGAGGACTTAGAGAAGCCGTGGAAGAGTCTACAATCGTTCAAAAAATGCTGAGGTCTTTACCGTTGAGATTTGATGTGAAAGTCTCCGCTGTTAAAGAAATGAAAGATCTGGATAAATTAAAGATGGACGAGCTGCACGGAATCCTCACAGTTAATGAAATGAGGACTGAAACCGAAAGACCATTAAAAAGAGAAGCAACGTTCAAAGCATCAAAGAAGGAGAAAGTCAAGGACCCTGAGCCAAGTGATAGCTCAAGCAGCTAAGAAGATGAAAATGAGGTTCTATTCATTCGAAAGTTGAAGAAAGGTTCAGGTAAATATAAAGGTAAGTTACCATTCAAATGTTTTAATTGCGGTAAGATTGGTCATTTTGTAGCAAAGTGCCCGGATAAAGACAATAGTGATGAAGAGGAGAGCAAACCAAAATTCAAGAACTGATTCAAGCAAAATAAATACAAGAAGAGATTTGAGAAGCAAAAGAAAAGCTTAGCTTATACTCCAGGAGGAACTATAGCTCATCCGAGGAAAGCGGAGTTTGTGATTTTGACAACAATGATGATGAAATATTGTTCATGGCCATAGAAGACAATACTTCCACAAGCAGAAACAACTTGGAGGAAGAAGATGAAGGCGAGGTAAATCTCGAAGAAGAGCTTATCTATGCCTTAGGAGAGATAAAAGGTCTTAAGAAAAGAACATGAAACTAAAGCTTCAAATTCAGAAATATGAAAAAGAGAGCTAGGACTCAGAAGCCAGAATATGACAAGGTCTTGAGGAATCAAATAAGATAATTACTGATCTAAAAGTCCAAATCGTAGAGGCAAAGAAAATTGAAGAAGATCTAACGAATCAGCTAAAGAAGAAAGGAGAAGACTATGAAAGATATGAATTTGAGATTGTTGCTTTAAAAAGGGATCTAGAAAAGGCAAATACTAAAATAGCAACTGACTTGAAATTTGCGAAAAGCACCCAAGTTTTGAATACGATTCTGGAGAGTCAAAGATCACCATCCAACAAGACAGGGATTGGATATGAGAAGGAAAAAGAGAAGGCTAAGAGCTATGTTGAAACTCTTAAGGACCCTGTGAAAAAGGAGACCAAGAAGGAAGAAGCCCAAAATACAAAAACCAGCTCTATCACCAAGGAAAGCAAAGGAGAACAAAACTTCAGGAGACCACTTGCTCCAAGATATTCCAATAAAACCAGGTTTGGTAATTATTTTGATGGATATTGTTATTATTGTAATCATTTTGGTCATAAGAAATTAGATTGTAGAAAGAGAGCCAAGGATATTGAAGTCAAGAGTAGAAACAAAGGAACCTATGGAGCTTCAATCAAAAGCTACATTTCATTTGCTCCCCTATCAAACTTTGATGAAGAAGCTATAGTTTGTTACAAGTGCAATAACTATGGACATATAGCACGTTATTGTAGAAGTGTGTTCGAATCTGTAAGACAGGATCAGAAGTTCAAGGCTCCAGTGATAAAGAAAAGGGAACCAACAAAGACCTAGAAGAAGCAAGAAGACAACATGCAAAATAAGGAAGAATACGTGATCGTTCAAACATCATTCCATGCTAGAGATGGACAACAATGGTTTATTGATAGTGGATATTCGAGACACATGACTGGAGATAAAAGCAAGTTTATCTCGTTGAAAAAAGTCAATGAAGACATGGTGAAGTTCGGAGACAACACGACAGCGAGAATAATAGGAAAAGGTACGCTTAGACTCGATAATGGAAGAACCAAAACAGAGAACGTGTTATATGTGGAAGGATTAAAGCATAATCTTCTAAATGTGAGCCTAATGTGTGATCAAGGACACACACTCAAGTTATTTGCTGAAAGTTGCGAAATTAGAAAAAGGGACACGGGAGAGCTAATTGCAGATGCCCATAGAACATCAAACAATCTATACATGCTTGCAGAAGTCAAAGGAGAGAAGTGTTGTCTGAGTCAAGTTGAACAGAGTTGGCTATGGCACAGAAGAATGGGTCATATAAATTTTGATAACCTTGTGAATATCAGCAAGAATCTAGTTGTAAGGGACATTCTGAAGATAACAAAGCCATCAAGCACGCTTTGTAAGCAATGCCAGCATGGGAAGCAAACTAGGGCAATATTCAGAACAAAGGAATATTCCACCACGAAGAAATTAGAGCTCATTCATACAGATCTGTGTGGACCCATCAAAATGCAAACTATACAAGGTGAGAGGTATTTTATGCTGCTAATTGATGATTACACTAGAATGACATGGGTTGCATTTCTGAAAGAAAGTTTGAGGCCTTTAGCAATTTAAAGTGTTTAAAGCATTAGTTGAAAATGAAACCGGTTTAAGGATCAAATGCTTAAGGTCAGATAGAGGAGGTGAGTTCATGTCGAATTCATAGGGTATTGTGAAGACCATGGGATAAAAAGACATTACTCAGCTGCAAGAACCCCACAACATAATGGGGTAGTAGAATGAAAGAACAAAACCATCCAAGAAATTGCTAGGACAATGCTAAATGAATCTAAGTTATCAGACAAATATTGGAGAGAAGCAATCCACATCGTTGTATATACCCTGAATAGAGGGCAAATCAGAGTCAACAATGACAAGACCCCATATGAGTTATGGACGGGAAGAACAACTTGCGTCAAATATTTCAAAGTATTTGGAAGTAAGTGCTTTATTAAGAGGACCGAAGATGATTTGGGGAAATTTGACTCAAGCGCTGACGAAGGAATTTTTTTGGGATATTCCACCAAAAACAAGGCCTACAAATGTTACAACAAGATAACACAAACTATTGTAGAAAGTACCAATGTCAGAGGAGATGAAACTGGAACTCAGAAGGCAAGTGATCCATTAGACAAACCGGATGTCATTGAAGAAGAAGATGTTGAAGTAGAGAAGATGGATGAAGATGAACGGCAAGACACCAAAACACCATCACGTTTCATTCAGAAGAACCATGCCGAAAGCCAAATCATTGGCAATATAGATGTTGGAGTACAGCGCAAAAGAAGGATTGTAAGAAATTTTGAACAAGTGAATCTTTCTTTGTTATCTAAAATACAGCCTAAGAATTTTTTAGAAGCAAGTCATGATGAACATTGGGTAAAAGCAATGGAAGAAGAGCTAAACCAAATTGAGAAGAATGAGACGTGGGAGCTGGTACCCAGACTGAAGGATCAAAATGTGATCGGAACCAAATGGGTATACAGGAACAAACTAAATGAGGATAGACAAGTGATGCGAAACAAGACTCCATTGGTATGCAAAGGATATGCTCAAATCGAAGGTATTGACTTTGAAGAAACCTTCACTCCTGTGGCAAGATTAGAGGCAATCATAATGTTTCTTGCCTACACTGTATTCAAGAACTTCAAGGTATATCAAATGGATGTAAAATTTGTCTTTCTAAATGATAAATTAGAAGAAGTTTACATCGAGTAGCCAAAAGGATTCCTCCTATCAGAAGATAGCAAATATGTATGCAAATTGAAAGTCTTGTATGGATTGAAGCAAGCCCCGAGAGCTTGGTACTCAAGACTTGACAAGTACCTACAAGACCAGGTATTCAAGAGAGGATTTGGCGACAACAATTTGTACATCAAAACTGAAGGTGAGCATTGGTTAATTGGTGTAGTTTATGTTGATGATATAATCTTTGGAGGAGATAGTGAGATGCTGTCTAAAGGATTCGCTAAAGACATGTAGAAAGAATTTGAGATGTCCATGCTTGGTGAGCTATCATTCTTTTTTGGATTGCAAATATCTCAGTCCAGTAAAGGAATATTCATCTCCCAGACCAAGTATTCTAAAGAAATGTTGAAGAAATTTGGAATGGAAAACTGTGCATCGGTTGGCATGCCTATTGCTATAGGAAACAAGTTGAGTAAGGATGATGAATCGCTGAATGCAGATTAGTCCCTCTATAGATCAATGATTGGCAGTGTTTTGTACATAACGACATCCAAGCCAGATATCATCCAAGCAGTGGGCATGGTAGCACGCTATCAGGCAGTTCTTAAAGAAACACATGTGCAAGCGTTGAAACGGATATTCAAATATCTAAATGGGACCTTGGACTATGGATTGTGGTATCCTACAGGGAAGGATTTCACATTGGTAGCATATACAAACTCAGCCAGGGCAAGATGCCTAGATGACAAAAAAAGCACAAGCGGAGGAGCATTTTTCCTTGGAGATAGCCTAGTGTCTTGGCTTAGTAAGAAGTAGAATTCAGTTTTCTTATCCACAATAGAGGCATAGTACATAGTGGCAGTATTGTGTTGCACTCAGATTCTTTGGATGAAGCAGACCCTTAAAGCCATCAAGGTAGAATATGATCATCCAATTCCAATATACTACGACAATACTAGTGCTATCAACATCTCAAAGAATCCAGTGATGCATTCTAGAACAAAGCACATTCCAATTAGAGACCATTTTTTGAGAGAGCAAGTTGCAGAACAATAGGTAAAATTGGAATATATTGCCACCGCATAGCAGATAGCGGACATTTTCACCAAGCCACTTCCAAATGACACATTTGAATACCTGTGTGAGAAGTTGGGAGTAATTTCTTTTGTTTCCTGCCATTGATGGGAAGTATTGATTAAGGGGGAGCTAAGCATTGCATTATCTAGCTTCTGGGTAGTCCTTTTGCCATTGATGTCAAAGGGGGAGAAATGCGGAAAGAGGGAGTCATAGCAAGGGGGAGCTACAAAAAAGATCTCAGATAGAAAAAATAATACAGCAAGGGGGAGCAGATTTAGTACGTGGTTGCCATCGATGACAAAGGGGGAGATTGTTGGAAATATTGTCATTGATGTCAAAGGGTAATCGTGAATCATTGATGGCAAAGTATTTCGATAAAAGAATTAAATTAAATAAAGAATATTTAATTTAATTGAGGCAATTAAACGTGCAAATAACGGTCATATCTTTGCGTGGAATCGAAGACAAATTAACTTTGTTTAAACGGGCTTCAAGAGGTAATTATGGCGAAGTTTTGAAGGCAATTTTTAAGGCTAAAATTGTCCCCAACCTTGGCCGACTTGCTAAAAGACTATGGTGCTGATTTCTAGGAAGTTGTCGCACCTTTGGGAGGAGTTGTCACTGTTGGGAGGAGTTGTGACCATTGAAGAGTCACGACCTTAATTTATGGCTTTCCGTGGGCTATAAAAGGGTGCATAGCGAGTGGAAAAAAGGTAGATTTGAAAGTGCAAGTTAATAAAGAAGAGCAGAAATATTTACAAGCAGAAATTGTTAGTATATTGAAAGAAATATCAACAAGTATAAGGCAGAGCATAGCAGCGAAAATACTCAAGTGTAGATCGGATCTAAAGGAGAAAAAACAATATTTTATCATCAGTTGTGTTGGCAACAAATCAGAGATAGAATAGTGTTTCTTGTAAGATGGTTGGTGCCTACGAAATTGTAATTGGGGTTGGTGCTCCAGTAGGTTGGTGCCTACGAATATTTATATTGAGAAAGATTTCTCTGTGTTTTTCTCCCAAAAGGGTTTTCACGTATATCTGGTGTCACTTTGTATTGTGTTATCTTGTGTTGTGATTTGATTGCTTTGAATATCTTAATTGGAATAAGTGATTAAGTGTTAGGAAAAAAAAGAATATCCAATACTGAGTCATCCCCCCTCTCAGTATTACCCTGTGCTCAACAAGGAATTCCAAGGCTTGGCCAAAGATGAGTTTTTCTATGGCTGGTCATGCATGGGAAGATTCATATAGGAAAGCATCTCAAGAGGAGGCTTTTTTGGTCCTAGCAGGTGCTCGTTGTGCAAAGTGGAGGAAGAAGAGTTCAATCATCTCCTCCATTGTATGTTCTCTGTAACTATATGGGACCTCTTTATCTCCAATTTCAATAGTTCTTGGGTTGGAGCTCAAAACTTGGAGCAGCATTTGTCTTTGTCGTGCAGTCTGGTGGTTCTGAATATTCTTGGGAATATGGCTCCTGTGATAATATGCTGGCATATTTGGAATGAAAGAAATTCCAAAATTTTCAACAACACCAAAAGGAGCATTATTCATGCTTGAAAAGAATCAGCCAGTATTCTCACCAAAACTATAACCAATGGTATGAAGCAAAAAACAAGGAATGCAATCCTAGTGAAATGACCATTCTGAAAAGGTTGTCTGAGATCATGATTGTTTTTGACAGGGTACCAGGCAAAAAGAAGACATAAGGAGAAGACTGCAAGTGGGAGAAACCCCCTTTGGGTTGGGACAAGCTGAATTTTGATGGTGCATCGAAAAGTAATCCGGATGAATATCGGGCAGGCTGAATTATAAGGGAACATAGAGGCAAAACCGTAGTCTTCGGTGCCAACTACACCATGTTCATCGCCAAAAACTAATAAACTTTTGTTGCATTTGAGAACTAAATTCATTAATCTGCCAATAGCTGCTTAAATTCTACTGTATTTGATACTATATCAGTTAATTAGCCCAAAAATACTACCTTTTCTGGTATATTTGATGCTAAATAGGTTAATTTGGTGCTTTAAGGTAAGTAAAAAGTTAGAACAAGCAAAAAGAAAAAGAGGTCGAGTTGGGTTTGTTGTAGCAAATACTGTCTGCCCTGCCCGCCTCCCCCTTGCTTGAAACCTTTTGGAAATGGATTACAAAAATTGGAAGTCAGTTTTGGAGTTCTTGCCCACCTGAGATGAAGTTTCTGGTAACTGGAAATATTTTTGGAATAAAAAAATGAACACCCAACCTTTGTAAATGGTTTCTGCCTATATTCCATGGGCGGTTCGTCTGCACCCCTTAGACTCCTGTGCTGTCTCTGTCCCCATCTCCCAGTCCCTGTTTCCATGTTAATTTCGCATTCAATTATTGTTCCTAAGAATCTGGTGGTACTCCTAGGTGTCTCGAGCTTCCCCATCGCCTCCTAAAGGGAATATAGTATCACATAGGTTTCTAGGATTAATAGATAAAATCATAAATGATATATGATCTTGAAGTATGCACTTAAAAAGATCATGTTATAAACTACAACAATATATTTTTTTCTTTATACATTTAGCCGTCACAACTAGTGTAAAATGTCACTAAGCGTGATAAATGCTTATTTATGTTTTCACTTGCAAAAGTTTGCCTCTTCTAGTATATTCTTACAACATATTGATTCAGTTGCTTTGGGTGAAATTCCCAAACAGATTCTATATTTAGATTTTAAATTTTTGTGGGATTTGACCCTTGTGTTCAAGCTGTCTCAAGTTGTTCTCCATGAATAGTCACTACACTAATGACATTTAAAACAGGGACATGCTAAAATATGCCAGCAGCTATTTTTGGTTGATTTTTTTTTCTTTTCGAACTTAAAAACAATTTAAAGCAGTAGATACTAGTTCCAAACTGCTTAGCTTCATCATTTGTATGGGCAGAGCTGAAAGTTTTCTCACCATGTTCTGCAGGGTTGGTGTCAGATGCTTTTCATTTAACTTTTGGCTGTGGTGTCCTGTCATTTTCTTTATTTGCAATGGTGGTTGCCAGGAAGAAACCTGATGAAGTTTATACATATGGGTGAGTTCACTTCATGTAGTATCTCAAAGTTTTTTTTGTCCTTGTACAGCTTCTTTGCTATCATGCGCTTTTTTACTTTATGCAAAGTTCTCAATCTCCTTAGAAAACAGGGATATAAATGTCCATTTTAAAGTTTACTTACGAACTCTACCCTGAATATACTGACCACTGTAAGCATGACAGTGCCCATTGAAGGCAGAAGTGATGGATCAGTGCATTATCTTGCCATGTATTTTGTCTGATTTGTGACTCTTTCTTATCTGATCAGGTAATTATAGATCTGTATTAATATGAAATAGTTGTACAAAACATGGCTCGAGGTCATTATGGCAGAGTCATGGAAGAATTTTTGCATCCTAATATCAACAGATCCATTTTAAAAGAAAATCCAGATCCATTTGTTAGTGGCACACTGCTTTATTTTGTCTTATGTACTTTTTTTCCTTCTTTTGGCTTCTAGGATTCTCTCTACCTAGAACTTTCTATTGTTAACTGATGTATCTTTGAGTCCCATTGGCCTACTTTTGGTCATCTGTGGGCATTAATATAATTTCTTTCTTTCTATAAGCCTTCTACAACAACTAACTCTAATGAAAAACAAAACCTAGAGGTATGGGTATATTTTTATAGTAGAATAACAGTTTGGAAAACCAAATGCGGTCTAGTCACAGGACCACAGCATAAACTAACTCATTTAAAAGCATCAAAAAACAAAAAGTGTTAAAAGTAAAACTAAAAACTGAATAGTTCAGGAATTTGCAAGGTAAAGACTGGCAGCCTGCCAGAGATGTAGAATTCTGTTTGTGGTGTTGTTCTCATGCATGGAATGCATTTGTTGGCAGGGGTTGTATGTGGATTCCTTAAACTCCTCCTGCCATCAGCCATCTGACCTTGCAGTCCTTTATAAAAAGACAAAGTCCGTGACGGGAAGGAATTTGAAAAATTGAGCTGCCAGAGACTCTTTGGCTGAGCATGCTTTTGACAGTGGCAGGCATACCTTCAATAGGCTTGACCAAAGTCACAAGGTTTGAGTTCAAGTCCGGTTCAAGTTCGGTGGTAGATAAAGTTCGAAAAAAAATTTGCCATTAAATTCGAACCCTAGGAAAACATAAATTATATGATATACATAAATTAATATAAATAAAAAATTAAATGATAATTAAAATCAAATGAAAAAATAAAAACAAAAACAAAAACAAAATAAAATAATTAATTAAAATTAAAATAATTATAAATAACTTAAAATAAAAAAAAAAACAAAATAAAAAAAAAAAACGGAAATCAAAATAAAAATGTAAAAAACATAAAAATAACAAAAAAAAGAAAAAAGAAAAGACAAACTAAAAACAAAGTTTGTTGTTTAAAAAAAAGCATAAAGTTAAACAAAAAGAAAAATCCCTACTTCCAGATTATTTCAGCGCTCTCCTCCTCGTCCAGCCATGGCCTAGCAGCGACTTTGCAACACCAGCGGCCAGCGACGGAAGCAGCAATGACGGATCCAGCAGGGATGTCCTCAGCAGCGACGAACAGCTCCAGTCACAGTGCCGACTTACATACATACATAATACAGCGAACCCTATATACACAGTCCCACAGGGATATAGACATAATACAGTGAACCATATGGATCGTACAACATGTAGACCCACAGACCTGCAGAAAAAAAGTGCAGGTCAAAAAAATAGGGCGAACCCTACGAATTTTGGCCATTTTTTTTTACCACATGAAAATCGTCGAAATTCATATTTTACACAAAAAAAATGGCGAAACTTGTGACATAGGACTTGACTCAAGAACACCTTGCCAATAGACTCAATCCACACCTACCAGTTCTTCTCTGCATTTAACTCAGTTTTAGAATTTGAACTGCACAGATTCTGACCAGGAGCAGCAGAATCGTTCCTTTTTCATTTATGGGGTAAAAAACAAACTTTCTTCTTTTGTTAATTATTTTTATTGTATGCATGAAATACGGAATATCTTTAGGATCAAGGTGTTTCCACCATAATAAATATGGTGATATCATATCTTTGATTTTAGATTTGTAGAGTTCACAATTCAACTGACTGTAGCTATATGCATTCAGAATACCTTAGGTTAGCGAGAACACGAGTCTAGAAATTAAAAAACAGGTGGTCCTTGTCTTTCAACAACAAGATTTTATGTGGAGATTCTTATTTTCGAGAAACACATTGGTAACTCTCCACAATATTGCTCAAATTGGGTTTTACTGCTTTGGTCAAAACTGCTTTGGTAAAAAGTGCTTTACAGCTTTTCCCCATAAATTGTTCTGGTAGCTCCCATGAAATCTCTAAGCCCTTTGAATTTGTTTTCTTCCACGACAACCACATGGACATCTCCCTTTTGATTTTCGTCTTTTTCCTCTCTGTGGTATTATGCAAATCATGCATAAAAAATGAGGGTAGAAAATGTTTAGACATATATTCTATTGATCTTGAAATTTGTTCTAAACAATTGTTAGGACAACAACTTGTAGATGCTGGTTTTCAGATGCTTCATGTTAAGGCTATAGCCCATCTCAAATTGCTGAATTTAGAATTCTCAATCAAAGCAAACAATGACATGTTAACTAATCGATGGATTATCATAATGGAAACTGAAGGATGACACAAAAGATTGATAGGACAATTACTGTAAACAAAATAAAAATGTACGCATCAGCAACTGGGTCATTGCTGGAAAGTATCTGTGATTTAAGACCCTTCAAAGAATCAAAATCTGTTCGTAAATGAAAACATGGGAGCTAATTAATAACCAGATTGCATGCCGAGAATCGATGTATTAAATCTCAAAATGCCATATGTCACTTGTGCAAAGAGCGATACACAACTGCACAATTGATACCTAATACATTAGTCAAAACACACTACAAAATTGTAAAATCTTGATATGTTGGCTGTGTTTTTTTGGATTTTTAAAGTGTTGGGAGTCGAGATGAATGCTGAATTTTTGTGAATTGGAATTTAGATGTAGAATGCATTACAGTATGAGTTTATAAGATAACAATTTAGTTCTGTTTCTTTAACCTTTGTTTTAGGACATATCTATTTACATTCTGTTTTGTCTTTTTTATTATTTAGGTAACCCTTTTCAGCTAGTTTCAAAGAGGGGGCATAGAGGAAATTAATAGATTTTTCTGAAGCCTGGAATATTATTCCACAATGATTTTTTTAAATGGATACTATTCATGCATTGATGGATGTATATCTGCTTTTAGAGAGATGTACTTTATGTTTCCATTAGGTTGCGCCGAGGATTTTTAACATTGTTCCTATCATCTCAAAGTCTGCTGGGATATCTACTAGTCAGGTCAAATAGCTGGTATAAAAAAGTTACAGTTATGGTAACTTCACATTACAAGAATATTTTATTTTAAAATCTAGACATTATGATGAGAATCCCTCTCCCAGTGTTCTCTTTCTTGTAAATATTACTGTCATTGTAATTTATCCCACATGCACAGTTGGCCCAGTTCACCAGGGCTGTTCTTGACTGCACGTTTTTTGCATGCCCAATTTTTGTGCATACTTGGCATTATCCTGCAAGCACTCATCCTCATCATTATAAATCTATTTAAGCCTATGCTAATGAAGTGTACAACATCAGTTTTGGCAGCATTCTTCTTATTATCTTCTGCTGTTTTTCTTTATTGTGTGTATACTCGCTGCTGAGATTCTAAGACCATATTCATTTTGTTAACTGACACCCGTCTTGTCATCCAATACTTAGAGATTAGTTTTTACCCTTTAACCTGTCATACTGTAACATTTATTTGTTAGGGCTTAGAGCAACTTTTGCAATGGAATTTTATTGACCACAGGTGTGGCTACTTTCTCAGGTACAAGCGATTAGAAGTTCTATCAGCTTTTACAAATGCTGTAAGTTTTCTGGAATCTATACCATTTGTTTTTTCATTGCTTTGTTCAAGAGAATTGAGGCAAGTTTGATGCTAACAATGGCCAACATATCATTTCTGATTGTTAGGCAAAGCCTATGTTAAACAGAATTCATAGCAACATATCATCAAGCTTTTAATCTAATCCAATGTGCACGGAACGGGGATACCTTATTTCCAGAGTTTCCTTACATTGACAAAGTTTTACATAAGTTTTTGTTTTTCCAGGGTGATAATTAATTCTATGTCAAACTTATGTACTCTTTATACGCAGGTTTAAAGCATTTTGTCAGAGTCAAGATCCTGTAGGAACATCTGGACAATAATGGATAGATTTTTAAATGCTCTAGTTAGTTCATTGGTATTTGTTGCACATGCTCTCAATTTTTGGATATGTTTTTGAGCACAGGCTACAGTTTGTATTAGATGGACTGAGCCTTCTGGGGTGTGGTCCATCAAAGTATTATCATGAAACCTTTAGTTGATGTCGACTATCTGTATTAATGTGATTGCACCTTGTTATAGTCGTAGATACTGCAACCTCTTTCATTTGAGTTTTATTTTTTGTGGATAAAGTTTATTGTTTAAGCATTTTTAACATATGACAGAAGTCCCCATGTAGTGGCCTTTCAGTAGGTGAAATGGATATTTCAAATTGTAAGTTTTGCTAATTTTTCAAGTTATGAAATATAGTGAATTTAGTATCAAATCCACATATGTGGAAGAAATTGAATATGAGTGCAGAAAAATATAAATGGCAGTTATTGAGTGTGACAAAAGACTATTGAAATGCATGACTACGTTGGTAATCTATCTTTTCTTTGATAAAATTTTTCATCTCCGTGCAAGTCATTTGTGTCCTTGGATTGTTGGTCATGTCTTGGTACAGGAATATAAGAATATGATCTGGCAACTGTTGAGATTATAACTATAAAATGGACTAGATAGGGTAATTTTTATGCACCAATATCATGGAATTTGCTGATTGGAGCTGACACCTAAATTCTTGCTATTGCTTTCTACATGTGTGTAGGCAGCTGTTTCTTCTGTTTCTTTCATTTTCCCTTGCTGTGGAAGCTTTGCATGCATTCATGCAAGATGAATCAGAACACAAGTATGTCTTTTTTGCTTAAGATGAAAGGGGAGAACATGGTATCTGTTTTGACTTTCTAATATGAGTCTTGCCTGAAACTAAAATAAACTTTAAGATCAAATGCTTAAGATGAAAGGGGAGAACATGGTATCTGTTTTGACTTTCTAATATGAGTCATCCTGAAACTAAAATAAACTTTAAGATCAAATACTGTGCAACTATTTTTCTAGATTTTTTTAACAGTCTGTACAAATGATATTAAAATAATCTGGTTTAATTTGGCTATATTTATTCAACTCAAAGAAAAGTATCAAATTAATGCATGTCATCTTCTGTTGAGAGAGCTAAGAACACCAAAATATCTTGTTAAATGATGTAAATGCTTTACACTAGGGTGTTTGTAGCTGGTAGGTTCAAGCTGCATATGGCATATTATTGGGTGCCACGTATCTCTTCTGTCTCTATGTCTAACAAACAGACTTGCACATGCACGTCGTCTTATATTTATATCTACTATCAAGTGATAGTAGGAAGGCCTATACTTTAAAAGTGGCAAATATAGTATTCAGGGACACATGAATTGCATCAGTGAGGATGATATGAGTATATACTTCTTATGATGCACTGGTGTGATTTTTCTTGGCTCTCTCTTGTATCCTACAATAGTAGCATCAGTATGTGCTCTATTTAAACACCTGTATATACCATGTTGAATGATGGTTGGCGGTCCTAGTAATTGAGCTTTGCTTTCACCCATATTAGATGGAAAATATGTAAATTAAGAGAATCTACTTGAAATGGCAAAGCATGGTCTTATTGGGAAATCTGAACTGACCATAATTTCAGTCAGGAAATCCAAAATAAGGGCATATAAGTAAAATTTTGAAAAGCAATGCTCCACGGGAACAAGTGAATAACATATAATAATGAATTAGATAAAATGAATACTATCATGAAATAAACAAATAAATTATGGAAATACATGGATGCATTTAACAAGTGAAAATAGGAAGGATTTGGGCCTCACAACTTTATCTTTAGTTAAATTCAGTTCCTATGCAGAAAATAATGATGTCCAGCAATAAGCAGAAAATGGTTTCAATGTCATGATAGTGCTGCTGGCTAGAACTGCATGTGGACTTCCAAGTTGTTGGATGAGAAGTTGCATATTCACAACATTTGTTTGTATTAATTGTCGTAAAACATATAATTAATTATGTAACCATGAAATGTCTCCAAATTGGACAATTTTCTGAATTCTTAATTTTTATGTGAAACCCTTGCAAAATAAGGAATTTTGATTTTTACAACAGCAAACCATAGCTGATTTAATATACCAAAAATTAGCATAAAATATGCTAATACCAATGCATTACTTAGGAAACCCATACATGCAAAAATAGCCCTTTAAAGGGTGAAGTGGAGCATTAAACCTGAGGCGTCCCCCATGAGAAAATTATCAGATTTATTCCCTGGTGTTATGAAAAATTTCAGAATGCTGTACTTGCTTCAAAATAGCATAAAATGTTATTCAAATAGTCTCTAAATATTATAGAAAAATACAATCAATGTTGGTGTCCAATTGTCCTTACACGATATATCAGAAATTAGGAATTAATTCAGAAATATTCCTATAAAATTCAGAATTATGTTTGAGCATGAGAAGGCCCTCAAACCCTACCAAACATCCTCCAATCCAATGCTGGAAAAATATATAAATTATTACAGAATATTCTAGGGCAAGAAATGGCCCTCAAACAATGTCAAAACCCTTCCAAACCAAATCGCCCAAGTGCAGAAATAATACAATAAATCAGAATAATATCCAGGGCACAATTGCCCCAAAACATGTGCAAATCACCCTCCAACCAAGTCGCCAAGCCCTCAAAGCAAGTCGCCTCACTTGGGAACCCTTATTTTTGTCTTTTTCTGAAATTGAAGAACAATGGCAGCTCCTAGATGAAGTTGCCCCATGGAAGAAAGAGGGTTTGCGTTCTCAATCTCTTTGCTTGAAGGTTTTTGTCTTCAAGGCAATATCTCAAGCGTTTTTGTGCTCAAAGTCCTAGATTTGAATATCAAAATTAACATCCTCTTCAATTGATCTTTCACTTTCTTTTTATACACCTCCTCAAGGGTGGCGCTCAAATTGGAGAGAAGGATCTAATTCAAATTCAAAAAGATTAATTTTTATAATTTTCACTTAAGTCCTTGGGCTCCCATGACCCTCAAAAGAACACAATTTAAGTGAAAATTAGAACAATAAAATGCTTTTTACAATTACTCTTAGAAACCAAAGTGTTTCCCTTTCTTTTACTCTTTTCCCTTAGCCTTTGGGAAACAAGGGAGGCCAAGGGTCTTCAATCGCTTCATGTCCAAAAGGACGACATGACAAACCAACCCATAGTGTAGGTGGATTGGCATTGCTCAGTTTGCTCTCAAGCTTTGTAACGAGGTCGAAATCTAAGGGGTACAAAATTTGAACGATACATATAAGATGAAGTGAAGAAATCCCCTTTTGGCCTAGGAGTTGTGCTGGCTAGGTTGGAATCTAAAAAGTTTCCTTTATATCTTTATAACTAGAGTGATGGTTACTAGTGTTTTTTTGCCATGTTGTATTTTCCATAAGGGATCAGAACCAATTGCTTCTCAATTTGTCTAAGTTTCTTAGAGCTTTCACTATGAAAAATTGTTTACCAGGTTTTAGAGCCAATGGTGGGGACAACAAGTGTCATGTTCCCTTTTTCCCATAAAGTGAAAAATAATAAAGTTAATATTTTAAGTTGCCTAAGTGACTAACTTTTTATTTTATTAAAAAGTGACAACTTAATATTATTTTATTATTATTAGAAATAAAAGAAAAAGGTTAGAAAAAGGGAAAAGTGAAAATAAAAGAAAATGGTAAAACCTAAAAATGCAACTCTAACTCTAAAAGTGACAATTGAATCTATATATTGAGAGTAAAAGTGACAATTGAGTCTATATATTGAGAGTTCTATCTTATTTGTATGGATTGAAGTTTGTGATCAATATATTTTCTCAATTGATTGAGCCTTATAGTTCATCAATTTTTAGCATAATGATGAAAACCCTTATAGTTGGTGAGTTGTGAGGATGAAAACCCTCATCATCGGATTTAGGTGTAGAGGACGAAAACCCTTTAAACCCATTGAAATGATTTCACACATGGATCATCTTTGTGCTTGTAAATAAGAATTTATTCCATTTTCAGCTTGGTGCACTGTTGCTATGGTATTTTGTATCGTTGCTACAGTGATTCGTAGAGTTGTTACACTATTCCGTATGGCTGCTACAATATCCATAAGGATTGAAGTTTATGATCAATATATTTTCTCAATTGATTGAGCCTTCTAGTTCATCAATTTCTAGCATAATGATGAAAACCCTTATAGTTGGTGAGTTGTGAGGATGAAAACCCTCATCATCGGATTTAGGTGTAGAGGACGAAAACACTTTAAACCCATTGAAATGATTCCACCCATGGATCATCTTTGTGCTTGTCAATAAGAATTTATTCCATTTTCAGCTTGGTGCACTGCTGCTATGGTATTTTGTATCGTTGCTACAGTGATCCGTACATTGTTACACTATTCCACATGGCTGCTACAATATCCCATACTTCAAGATAATAATTAGTATTTATTGATGAATTCATTTTTTTGTATACTTTTACAATTAGAGTTGTAATAAATTTGTAATCAGCTTATTTTATCAATATTCCAGTTGGGTATTAACGGTTTTGCATATTTCAGTTGTATATTATTATCTAGGGTTTGTTTCAGCTTTTTTATTCAAAAATTTACTAACAAGGATTTACGGAAAAATTCGAAATTGTTGCTTTTTGTCCAAAAAGGGACATTACAGTAAGATACATACATACATTTATATATACAAGTTTGTTTTTACGAAATTTATAACTTTTAAGTTTTCATTTTTATAATTAAGAATCATTACACATTGTAAGGAACTGCATTGAAAATATAAATATAACATCCATGAAATTGAATATTGAACAATAGAACCATATTAACATGAAATAACTATAAAATATCTGATTGTTATATCAGCATCAAAATAACTGTAACAAGTGTCTAAGTCTCACATAACAAGATGAAAATTATAAAATATCAATATAACAACCATATCTAAGCCATGATTTTTTTTTAGCTGCAAGCTCAACAATCGGAGTCGTCATCTAACTCCTCTTTCATGTTAATGCAAATGAGTGTAATGGGAGAATTAAGAGTGTAATGGGAGAATTAGGGTTTTTGTGGCCCACGGAAGGGCTCCCACCTTTTGCTATTTAGATATATGTTATTTTTAAAGTTTGGCAGGCAATCGGGTACTTCTATGTGTCCCAAAAATATAAAAAAGGAGAGACATCCCCGACCTACATCTCCACTATGATCATGCAAGATTTAGTGAAGCCTTAAATATTGCCGTGGGACTTATGCATCACTATTACAATGCTCTCGTATGCTTGCCTCTATGAAACTTGCTTAGACAACTTGCTTCACTATTCTACTCAGCTATACATACACCTTGAAACTCAAGAACCTTGGGAAGTACATGACTCCAAGATGTATGCTTATGAGAAAATGAATCAGATAGAGACTCCAAATGCCAAAGAGCACGAAGAGATGTGAGAGAAAATGTTGAATCTTTTTTTTGGATGCTTGAATCAGTATTTTTGTCTTATTTACAACCAAACCCGTCCGGGTATGCTCTTTTTGTGTTGTACAAGTTTCTATGTAGCCAAACTTGTCTTGTATGGCTGTTCCATACATGCCGTAAGCTCCAAGATTTTTGAATCACATCGAAACCTTCTTCTCTGAATCATCTTGAAACCTTCTAGCCCTTTGTTTTCTGCCTCTGTACTGCTTCTGTATCTCTATTTGACCGATTTTGTCTTATAAAAAGAGTATGAGTATGTCTTAAGTCACTTAATCAGTCATACAAACTATGAAGTAAGTCTAATTACATCAATCAATTCATTTAACGACATTCTTCATGATCTAATTCAGATCACACTTCCTCAATTGGAAGGCCTTAGTCCCCAAAAGCTTAAGATCTCAAAAGATGAGGAACAATTTGCCCACTTCGTCTTTGGAATACGAGTTGTATTCGCGTGGTGATTTTGCTTCAATCCCACTTGCCATCTTTGTAGTCCTCCTCCATCATCATCTAGCATAGAAGGCTCAAAGATAAATTCTCTACACACACAACTGAATATAGCTTCATATAAGGAGGCACGTTTAATTTGAAAGGATCAACGCCCACTTGTTTAACAATGTCAAATAGTTCACACCTAAGTGGTTTAAGCTTCTTAGCTCTACCTTGAAGTCTCACTTTGCTTAAGCAAAGGCATATCTTGTCTCCAACTTGGAACTTGTGCTCAATCCTATGCTGATCATGCCTCGCTTTGTACTTAGAATCCAACTTGTCTTGCACTTGAAAATGAATTCGCCTTATCTTGTGGATTTTTTCAGCCTTTTGAACTTCTGGAAGAACTCCTCGCATTCTTTCTGGTTGTCTCATCACAACTCAAATGGATTAGGAGACAATTTGTTTCAAAAGGAGACGTATTGGTGGAAGAATGATGCCTGTATTATATGAGTGCTGAAGATATGCTGACTTCTCATCCCAAGTCCTAGGATGCTACCTTTTATACCCCTTCAACAGCTGCACCAATATCTTATTGACTACTTAAGATTGGCCATCTGTTTGTGGATGAGAAGCAGTTGACCTCTTCAACCTTGTGTCCATTCTCTCCCACAACATGGTCCAAATTTGCCCAAGATTTTTGCCTGTCTATTTGAAATGATATAACTAGAAAAACCAAAGTAAATCCAAGTATTAATGAAAAACAAATCAGTTGCTTCATTGCCCTTAAAAAATGGAAACCCGCTTACTTCCTTGCAACAGAAGAAGCCTCATAGCATAATCTCTTGCATTCGTCTCCGCTTCAAATGATAGCTGTAAGTTAGGTAGTGCCAAAATCGGTGCATTGCTGATTTTGTGTTTCAACTCTTCAAAATGCACTTTTGTTTGTTGATTTCTGCTCCAAGTAAAGAACTCACTAGTTTTTACAGAATGCAAAGGTGCAGCTATTGTTTAGAACTTTCTCAAGTATTGGACATAACCTACAAAGCTCCTTGTTTTGGTCACATTGGAAGGGTTAGTTTAATTCACAATGGCTTCCGCTGTTGTTGAATCAATTCTCAACTCTCTTCCTCGAACCACATCTCCAAAATGGACTTGTGATGTACAAACTCACACTGCTTTTTTAAAAATAACTTGACCTTCAAAACCTACAAAACATATTTCAAATACGTTAGATGCTCAACATAAGTTTTGCTAAACACCAATATGTTACCCAAATATAAAATGACACAAAAATCTATGAATGGTCTCAATACTTCATTGGTCAACCTCATTATAATAGTAAGAACATTATACAAACCAAAAGGAAGCACAAGTCATCCATAAAAACCTTGCCTTGTCTTGGATGTTGTTTTCGACACATCCTTCTTATTTATTATCTGATGAAACCTAGATTTCATCCAACTTTGTGAAGTACTTGGCATGTTGAAGTTGGCCCAACAAGTCATCAATCTGTGGAAGAGGGTACCTGCCTCAATGATTATCTTATTCAAGTGATGCAGGCACGGTTTGGGTTTTGAGTGATACTCTCACTCTCTCCCACTCACAAAATGAGACAAAAAACTTAAAACTTATATTACTACGGAAAACAGGGTTACATATGAATCTCCCGCATTAGGTACGTGCTATGTTATGGTCAAGCTGCTACATGAAAGCTTAGATATTACAGTGATGGATTCCTCAGACTTCCATACAAGGATATCAAGATTACAGGCCTTGATCCTTCTCATGAGTTCCCTTAGTTTGCAAGATTTGGCGGAGTTTATCTAAGGTTTCCTCTCTCACTCTCTCTCTCTCTATTCTGTTTCCAATTTGGTAGAGTTTTTCCTTCTTGACTAAAGGCTTCTCTCAAATGCTACACTGACACTCCTATATATAGCTTGGCGTCTCCAACAACCCTTATTAATGCCTTTCTCATGTCTCCCACCTATTTTGGACTATAAGTTGGCGGCAAAATGCCAACCACCCGTCAAAAGGGATACCCATGCAAATCGTTCACTGAGTCTCGCCATTTGCATTGTAATATCTTCTACACAATGTTTGACGGTTTGGCTAGCTTGTCGTATGGTTCACGTGGCATGGTCTACATTGTAGCCAATGCTACAACCACAATGTTTTGGACTACGCCATTTGTCTTGCACCTAACTTCTTTGCGCACTTATTTTATGCCCCTGTGCGACTATGTGCGCTCCACTCTAAAATCCTCTGTGTGACTTTCTCTATTGTGCTTATTCTCAAGTCTGCACGGCGAAAATTTGTAGACCTTTGTGGTTTGTGAGAGACTTCCTTTTGTGCCTGTATGTGCCAAATGTATTCCACCAAAAAGCGTGTTCGTGTTGTGTCTATACTCCAAAGTCATTATGCAACTGCACACCTTGTGAACCTTCATGCGAACCGAAAACTTGTTGTGATTGTGCTTTGCGCATCTGGTTCACTCCATTTCTTTATTTGCCACCTTGAGCACAAGGTGACTTTAGGTCGATAAGTACTTTTGTGTAGACTTCATCCTGCACCCGCTCATTGCCATCGTAATGCCTCCTTGCATTGCTCTTTTGGCACGTCCTTTGCACATCGTAACTCATCTAACTTTCACGCCCAGACCTTTGTGCGTTTGCGTCTTTTGAGTTAGATTTTTTGCAAAACTAGACTCAGTGTTGGTGATGCAAGCTTGTTGATTCGCCTAGGATGCTCTTGCATCAAACTCCCTAGGTAATTAAAATGTAAGCTCATGCGTACAAGTAGGGTTGGAGTTGTAGAACCACCCTTTTGGTTGGCTGCCTTGACCACGGTGTTTCGTTCGACCTGATGTGGCATATGAGCAGGGTCACTTGGTGCTTCCTTCTTTTCTAGATCCATTATGGGCCATGAACCTTCCTCTTCACTCTCCTTGTGGATCTATGCCCACCTCTATCCGTCCACCTCCACCAAATGTTTTTAACACTTCACGTGCACATCACACAACTCTCTTCCCACGCAATCTTCCCTTCTTTCTTTCCTTTTGGGTATGCACCTACCTTTGTCTCTCGTGGGTGTGCGCCCACCTTCGCCAAAAGGTATTCATACCTTTCGCTTCCTCCCTTCATTGCGTCTTTCGCTTCTTTGTTACGCACACTTTCTACCTCCTCTCATCCTCTTCATCCTTGGCAAGTAGATATAATTGCACTTCTTCCACCGGTGCGTCTTCAACAAGACACCTCTTTGCAATCATTTTACAAATTGCCTACATCTCCTTTGTATCTCTTGTCAGACACTCTTGCATAGTACTTCTGCTGCCTTTGTCCTTCTCCACTTTATGTTGCTTGATGCCTCCAGTGCATGCAAGCCCGTATGGGGTCCGTTGACTCCCATCTCTTCTCCTTCTTCTCCATTGTTGCGCATTCTACTCTGTGCGCTAGGACTGATGTTCATATCATCTACTCATTATCAACTTCAAGCTGATCTTTATATAATTTTATGTCTTCTTCCAACAACTTTTTTATGTTGTGCGTAATGAAAATTGAGCCTCCTTGGCTAGCTTCGGGTTTAATTCTCACCCTTTTACCTCTAGGCATATCAATTATGCCCTGCGCAAAGATATTTGCTTCTTTCCTTCACAACTCCACAGACCCTGTTCTTCCTTGCTAATGTAGGTTGCTCCTACATGCTCCTCCTCCTTAGCATCCTTAGATGCTTCTGGTGGAGTCTCATCTACATACTCTTTACAATCACTTGCCTTCTAGACAGGTGTTCCTTCTCTAATCTTGTACTTTACGCACCACTGCATATGGACTTCTGCTCATGCCTTCTCCTTTGTTGTTGCTGTTGTTAACCTGGAGCTGCGCCCTAATTCGAGGACGTGCGCGAAACGGCCAGTCCTCTATCCGGCTGAAACAATGGGATCTTCTCACGAGGGTGGGTGCCTCAATAGTGAGAAGAACCTCCAGAGAAGGCTGGTTCCTGTATGATGTATCAATGAAGATTCCTACTCTACGCTGCTGACTACCATGGAAAAGGGAGAAAGAAAACTTAAAGGGGAAATCCTACCTAAAAGGGGGTGATACACCAGAATTATGATCCTACTCAGCGTGGAACCTTGAACACTGAACGAACAAGAGAGAAAGAAGACCTTAGACTTCAAATTAATCACTTGTGCATAAGTATTTCATGCAGAGGTTCGATCTAATAACTAAAACCTGAGGGAAAACGATGGAGAGAGGTCCAATACAAGACACTTTGCAGCCACCAAACATCCACTTACAATTTCAGCAAAAGACAATAAAGAACACTTTAACATGCCCTGCACAAGGATAATATAGCAACTAGGTACGAAATAGAATTTGGGAAGGGAGAAAACTCTACCACTTATGCAAATTGCTGAAGAAATATACGCTATGCCACACTTGAAATTTGAAAGTACAGTCCTTATTGATCGAAGAGGTTACACAACTCTTAATGGCAGAGTCTGGTCTAACCAAGAGAGATTGGATGATTTTTAATCAAGGCTAAAAGCCATTATATAGCAAATTACAAAAGGCCAAAGATAGGCATATAAACTTGACGAGAAAGATTTACTTTTGTTAACTCCAAGCTTTACTTGGCCTTAAAATAAAATATATCTCCTTTGTCCTTGCATGGAGCTTATTCGTTTGATGAAGCACACTTATCCTTGTTATGAACCGTCCACCTCTTCTTTGCATGTAAATCTTCTAGTGGATTCGGCGTTTGATCAATTAGTCAACTCCAAATATGGACTAGTCAACTCCTTGTTAGAACTCGGAACTCCAGTTGAAGCCGGATTTAGTCCTTCGGATGCATGCGCTGAATGAAGACGAACAGGTCTTTAATGATCAATCAACTGAAACTTAGACCGTTTATTCGAAAATAGCTCCGATGTTCGAAAATAGCTCTATCGTTCGAAAATAGCTCCAGCGTTTGCATGTATCTCGTTCTAATTTTGATCGTGTCTATTTCCGACAGGATTTCATATTTAATTCTTCGTCGGACTATCTATTTTCTGTTCCTTTTGCACAGTCGGCTTCCATTTATTTCGGATTTTCTGCTACCCTTTTTAAATTCCAACGGTTACTTCTTGCAGGAAAAATTTGATGCCCTGCAGGACGTCACCGGAACTGTCACATTTCCTTAGGAAATATTTCCGCGGGTTTATTCCTTTGTTATTTCCCTTTGTCGGCTTTTTTGTGTTGGTCGCTGAGTCATAACTGCGGGCTTTTGTTCTGTCGGCTTCCGAATTCCTTCGGACAAAAGTCCGAAGAAATTCATACCTTTAGTTTTTTCCAAAGCTTTATCAAACTTCCTTGACTTTTCCCGGGATTTTTGCTGTGTGTCGGGATTTCTGCTGTGTGTAGGTCATTTCGAATTCCTTCGGACAAAAAGTCCAAAGGATTCCAATTGTCTTTGCAAAACTTTGCCTTTTTTTCTAACTGTATTTGGCTTTGCCTTTTGGAAAAGTCCGAGGTCTTCTTTGTTTTACTTGTCTTGAGCCACTTCCGAATTCCTTCGGACTTTTTGTCCGAAGGAATTCCTTCGGACAAAAGTCCGCAGAAATTCATTCTACGAAACGCCCTTCGGGATTCCAATGTGTCCTCCGCCAGCCAGCCAGTCCACGTCTTCTTCAGCAGCAGTCCACGTGTCATCCACACGTGGCCTCCAGCAGTGCCCTTCGAAAAAATTGGAGGCACCCGGGCTTTCTGCAACGGTCACTGATTTGATCTTCCCCCTGCCCGAAGGGTAGTGCCCTTTGGCCCTTTTGTAAGTGTCCCTTCCGAAGGGTACCATACCCTTCGGAAGTCTTGAAACTGCCCCTTTTCCTTGTCTTTTGCAATTTTTTCGAACTTCTTCTAAGTGCTTTACAAACTTGAGTGAGTCCGTAGATTTTCCCTGAGTGAGTGCGTAGAAGATCGACTGCCCGAGTCCGTAGAAATTCTGATTTAGTCCGCAGATTTTAGCCTGACTGAGTGAGTCCGTAGATATCTTCCTGAGTCCTTAGAAACTCTCTGAGTGAGACCGTAGAAACTACCTCTGAGTGAGTCCGTAGATATCTTCCTGAGTGTGAGTCCGTAGAATCAGCAAAGGAAAACAATAATATCTTCCTTGACTAGAGACGAGAACTTCCCAAGTGGCAAGAAAAAATCTGACTCGTGGAAGATTTGTCAACATTCTGGCGACTCAGCTGAGAAGCATGCCTAATATGCTTGAGGACCCAGGCCATGTATAGACTTTATTCGAATTTCCTGATGGTGAATCCGATTTCGGATCAAAAAAAATCTGCTTTGATCATTGCTGTAATAACCTCCTTCAAAATAAGAAGAGAAACACACGAAAGAAGAAAAAACTAACTAAAAGCAAATGTGCAAACAAGCACTTATTGAACAAAATGGAAGCAAACTATTGTGCTTGAACAACACTTGGAGGAAAGTAGAAACAACTAAAATAACCTAGTTAACCATGATAAGGCACGATCTGCCTGGATCAAATGGAAAATTCTTGAACTCGCTTCTTTCGAGAGATGGTACAATTTGCAAAGCAGGTTGTTTCTTAGTCATAACCTCAGATGAGGCATTTGCCTTGTCAACCAACTGTATTAGCATCTTCCCAAATGGGTCATCAACAACAAACCAGTCACCAACAAAGACAAACTCACCAAGATTTCCTGATCGTTTTCAGATTGCTTGTCATCTATCACCATGTCAAGTGATACCCCATCTATGCATGCCTTTTGAGTGACCACATCCTTCTTATTTGCTGCTACAAGCTCATCCAGCGCTTCAAGGAGCTTTGGGCATGCAACTCCATCTGTATTGTGACCTTGAATAGGTGATTCTTGATCAAGCTTCTCATAAACATGCTCTTCAATAGCCAACATATCTGTACAAAGCTCTTCAATATCTGGTAGAGGCTCAAGGTACAACTGCCAATCGTCTTTTTGTTCCTCATTTTGATCTATTTGAACTGAATCTGTTGTCACGCTATCTGGATCTTTTTCAATAGGAGATACCTGTAACTCATGTATGACTTCAATTTGTACCAACTCCTTTTGAAGTTCATCCACATCAAGATCAGTCTTCCCACTCTCAGTTATAACTGGATGCTCAATTACAACCTCAAGAGAAGTATCAATAGGAATTTCCTCCTTAAACACTTCTGAAGCATCCTCTACACGTTCTGCAAGAACCTGACCTGTAGCTGCGACCTCTTTCTCGATACTCCGAAGAACAGGGTCTTCTTGAGGAAGGGTGATGGCGGGAGGGTGATGAAATTCACTTGTTTGAGAGGGAAAATGAAGCATGGGAGATTGATCATGATCGGATTTTGGAATCTTGAGGGAAAATGAATCATCTAGGGAGTTTTGGAGGGGGGGGAAAGAAAAACTCTTAAAAACCTCTGTATTCTGTTCCTTCCACTTGGCCATTACCTCATCAAAGTTTGGAACCTGCTTGTCCTCTTGGACAACCTGAGCTTAAGAGATGATTGGTGAGGTAATGATGGGACTATAGGAAGGTCTAGTCTCATAAATAGCCACTTGAATGGGCTTTTGATTCCAACTAGGAAGCTCCCTTGGCGCACACTGGGGATGGTTAAAAACTTCATAAGAATAAGAAGCACCATAGCCTTTTGTAGACAATTCGTTTAACTCGATTCTCTGCCGTTCCCAAGCCTCCATTTTTTCTAATGCGAGAATACATAGTCCATTTATCTCTTTTGGATCATTAGACACGTTTTGAAATAGACCATTTATTTCCTCATACTGAGAGTTAGAACAAACCTTTCTTGCATATGCCAGTATTCTGAGCTCTATTTCATTCATTTTTTCTTGAAGGCGATACTGCTCATATGTAACATCATAGCCATATGGGGAAGATGAAATCCGGCCTGAGACTGATATGGCTCAAGAGGAAGGTAAGAGTCATGCTCTTGATAATAAGGATCATGAAAAACTTGATAAGGCTCAACATAGCTTTGATAGTAGCCTTGATAAGGCTGATTAGGCTCATAGATATCATGACCACGCTGGTATGATCCCTCATTGGGCTGATAAGGAAATATAATATAGGAATTCTCTCCATACATAGCCATCAAAATTCATTCGCAATAATAAAAATAGACTTACATGGAAGCTGTCCTGAACTAT
Source organism: Torreya grandis (assembly GCA_037957365.1). Lineage (NCBI taxonomy): Eukaryota > Viridiplantae > Streptophyta > Pinopsida > Cupressales > Taxaceae > Torreya > Torreya grandis. The sequence continues at coordinate 2,137,051 of JARHVA010000400.1, forward strand.
TAGAAGCAACTGCTTGAGCTTGGAGTCACCGAATACTTCTTGAAGAACACTACTGTAACTGCGATTTCATAAAAACCAGGAAAAATGGGTCCCACCGGGCGTGCCAAAAACTATTGTCAACCTGGAGCTGCGTCCTGATTCGAGGACGTGCGTGAAACGACCAGTCCTCTATTCGGCTGAAACAATGGGATCTTCTCACAAGGGTGGGTGCCTCAATAGTGAGAAGAACCTCCAGAGAAGGCTGGTTCCTGTATGATGTATCAATGAAGATTCCTACTCTACGCTGCTAACTACCATGGAAAAGGGAAAAAGAAAACTTATAGGGGAAATCCTACCTAAAAGGGGGTGATACACCAGAATTATGATCCTACTCAGCGTGGAACTTTGAACACTAAACGAACAAGAGAGAAGGAAGACCTTAGACTTCAAATTAATCACTTGTGCATAAGTATTTCATGCAGAGGTTCGATCTAATAACTAAAACCTGAGGGAAAACGATGGAGAGAGATCCGATACAAGACACTTTGCAGCCACCTAACATCCACTTACAATTTCAGCAAAAGACAATAAAGAACACTTTAACATGACCTGCACAAAGATAATATAGCAACTCGGTACAAAACAAGAATTTGAGAAGGGAGAAAACTCTACCACTTATGCAAATTGCTGAAGAAATATACACTATGCGACGCTTGAAATCTAAAAGTACAGCCCTTATTGATCGAAGAGGTTACACAACTCTTAATGGCAGAGTCTGGTCTAACCAAGAGAGATTGGATGATTTTTAATCAAGGCTAAAAGCCATTATATAGCAAATTACAAGAGGCCAAAGATAGGCGTATAAACTTGAAGAGAAAGATTTACTTTTGTTAACTCCAAGCTTTACTTGGCCTTAAAATAAAATATATCTCCTTTGTCCTTGCATGGAGCTTATTCGTTTGATGAAGCGCACTTATCCTTGTTATGAACCGTCCACCTCTTCTTTGCATGTAAATCTTCTAGTGGATGCGGCGTTTGATCAATTAGTCAACTCCAAATATGGACTAGTCAACTGAAACTTAGACCGTTTATTCGAAAATAGCTCTGATGTTCGAAAATAGCTCTAGCGTTTGCATGTATCTCGTTCTAATTGGATTTCATATTTAATTCTTCGTCGGACTATCTATTTTCTGTCCCTTTTGCACAGTCGGCTTCCATTTATTTCGGATTTTCTGCTACCCTTTTTAAATTCCAACGGTTACTTCTTGCAGGAAAAATTTGACGGCCTGGAGGACGTCACCAGAAACTGTCACATTTCCTTCGGAAATATTTTCGCGGGTTTATTCCTTTGTTATTTCCCTTTGTCGGCTTTTTTGTGTTGGTTGTTGAGTCATAACTGCGGGCTTTTGTTCTGTCGGCTTCCAAATTCCTTAGGACTTTTTGTCTGAAGAAATTCATACCTTTAGTTTTTTCCAAAGCTTTATCAAACTTCCTTGACTTTTTTCGGGATTTCTGCTGTGTGTCGGGATTTCTGCTGTGTGTAGGTCATTCCGAATTCCTTCGGACTTTTGTCCAAAGGATTTCTTTTGGACAAAAAGTCCGAAGGATTCCAGTTGTCTTTGCAAAACTTTGCCTTTTTTTCCAAAGGCAAAAAGTCCGAAGGATTTCCTTTGGACAAAAAGTCCGAAGGATTCCAATTGTCTTTGCAAAACTTTGCCTTTTTTTCCAAAGACAAAAAGTCCGAAGGATTCCAATTGTCTTTGCAAAACTTTGCCTTTTTTTTCTGTCTTTGGCTTTGCCTTTTGGAAAAGTCTGGGGTCTTCTTTGTTTGACTTGTCTTGAGCCACTTCCGAATTCCTTCGGACTTTTTGTCCGAAGGAATTCCTTCGGACAAAAGTCCGCAGAAATTCATTCTACGAAATGCCCTTCGGGATTCCAATGTGTCCTCCGCCAGCCAGCGAGTCCACGTCTTCTTCAGTAGCAGTCCACGTGTCATCCAACAGTCCTGGTGTCAGTCCACGTGTCATCCAGCAGCCCTGGTGTCAGTCCACGTGGCCTCCAGCAATGCCCTTCGGAAAAATTAGAGGCACTCGGGCTTTCTGCAACGGTCACTGATTTGATCTTCCTCCTGCCCGAAGGGTAGTGCCCTTCGGCCCTTTTGTAAGTGTCCCTTCCGAAGGGTACCATACCCTTCGGAAGTCTTGAAACTGCCCCTTTTCCTTGTCTTTTGCAATTTTTTCAAACTTCTTCTAAGTGCTTTACAAACCTGAGTGAGTCCGTAGATTTTCCCTGAGTGAGTGCGTAGAAAATCGACTGCCCGAGTCTGTAGAAATTCTGATTTAGTCCGCAGATTTTAGCCTGACTGAGTGAGTCCGTAGATATCTTCCTGAGTCCTTAGAAACTCTCTGAGTGAGTCCGTAGAAACTGCCTCTGAGTGAGTCCGTAGATATCTTCTTGAGTGTGAGTCCGTAGAATCAGCAAAGGAAAACAATAATATCTTCCTTGACTAGAGACGAGAACTTGCCAAGTGGCAAGAAAAAATCTGACTCGTGGAAGATTTGTCAACGGTTGCTTTGCAACAATATTCTGCTTTGGGGTAATCAGGTGTTCCCATCTTCTCTTCATCCTCTTTTTTCTTCTCCTTGGATGGTCCTTGCTTCCTGCGCACTTCTACCTTCGGATGCTTCGCCTATCTCTCCTCTATATGTTTTGTTACAAATTTTCGTGCATGCCCTTGTGTGATTTTCTTCATGTGCATTGTCGCAGCACCTTTTGTGTGCATCCCTCTCCTTCAACACAAAACTTAGTTCTCTCTTGGACAATTCTTCAACTACAGGACAACTTTTCTTCGTTCTTCTCCCTTTAGGTATTAGACACATGCCTTGTGCAAATTAACTTGCACTCTTTTGCCTCATCTTCATCTTTGTGTCTTTCGAGGGGCACATCTCTTCTGCTCGGTTAATGCTTACGCAATGATCTTGTGCAACACTTCTCTCCTCAACTGGGGTTTGTTCTAGCTCTTCTCCACCCATATCTTCAAATACACACTTCTTACACTCTCCCTTGTTGTGCATAATAGATCTTGGCTACGCACAAGGCAACCCTTCTTCTGCAACACCTCTCTCCGCTTCATCTGGTTGAGCTTCCTCTAGAGAAGTTTTCTCAGGACAAAAGTTCTGTAGAGCCTTTCCTCCTTCAAGCTCAGCGACTTTGGCGCCCTTGTAATCTTCTATTAAGATCTCTTCTTTTGAGGATTGCACACAATCCTGCTACTCTTTTGTTCCTCGGAACATATATTTATCGTTCCATTGATAACTCTCCTTGCATGTTGCCTCTCAAGGCAACCTTCTCTTCTGCACTTTTGTGCCTCAAGAATCCAAGTCTTTTCAACCACTTTGGTTGATCTCGTTGGCGCACTACCTGACATAGCAGCTTTGAGACCATATGATCCCAACATTTTACCTTCTGCTTGCCTTTACATTCTCTTCTTTGTTGGAGATCTCTCTTAACTCTTTGTTGAGATATCACACAACCTTCCTCTTGCAAACTCCACCTTCTTGGAGTCCTCAATGCCTCAATGCAAAACAACATTCTAGGCACAACACCCACTCCAACAATCCTTTAGGGCCTTTTCTCCCTGAGAACATAGGTGCTTTAGCTTCAAGTTGACTTTTTATGTGCACTAAAACCTTTGCAGTTTTCTGATCTCTACAGGACTCCTTTGTCCTCTTCTTTATGAGATTCTTTGTTTCAACCACCCTACTTTCCGCCTGCATCGCCCTTTTCTGCAATGCGTGTAAGATGGAGGTTATCTCCTCCATCTTCCTCGAGATCTGTAATTTTTGGTCACTTCTCACCTTGGCTTTCTACTTAGCCATCTTCTTCACACTTTGTGTTCTACTATGCGATGGAGAACAAATCCACACACCTTATACGCTACACTCTAGTTGGAAGATGTGTCCCCTCTCTTTTCTGTGCATGGACTGCCTTCTTGTCGGCAATTTGTCGATGCTTCACCCTCTAACTCCCTTCTTGAGTTAGAACTTCGCGTGTAACCTTGCTTGGTTGCACGTATTACCTCCTACGCATGTGCGTAAATGTATGCAGTGTTCGCCTATCAAACTAGAATCTTGCTCCTTAGATTCTAAAGCTTCTATGCTTCTGCACGTTTCTCCTAGCGTGTCCCTCGTCTGTTTCTTCAGACGTTTCACTTCGCCTCCCCCACATTAGGCGCTCTCCTCAACTCGGTCACTGTGTTGTATTCTTCACAACCAACACCACCAGGGCTCTTGCTTTTGTGCCCCTTAGACATAATCCTATGAAGATGATGTTTCACTATGAAACTACTACCCCAAAATCTCGACTCGCGATCCTACATAGCTCATCTTCTCACGGGTTGTTTTCCCGTCCTCTCCCAGAGTTGTAACCTACTCTGATACCACATGATGAAGCTGTGGTCTGGGTTCCCAATTAAGGGATGCCTAACCACACAACCTAGTGATACCCTCGCTCACTCTCTCCTACTCACAATGAAACAAAACATTTAAAACTTATATTACTGCTGAAAACATGGCTACATATGAATCCCCTGCATAGTTAAAGGGTATGCTACGGTTGAGCTGCTACAGGCAAGCTTCAATATTATAGTGATGAAATCCGTAGACTTATATAGAAGACTATCAAGACTACAAGTCCTAATCCTTCTCTTGAGTTCCCTTAGTTTGCAAGATTTGGCAGAGTTTATCTAAGGCCTCCCCTCTCTCTATTATGTCTGCAATTTGGCAGAGTTTTTCCTTCTTGACTGAGGATTCCTCTCAAATGCTGGACGAACACTCCTATATATAAATTGGCTGCTCCAACAACCCTTACTAATGCATCTCCCGTGCATCCCACCTATTTTGGACTATAGGTCGGTAGGAAAATCCCAACCCCTTGTCAGAATGGATCCTCATGTAGATTGTGAATTTAAATTTCACCGACCTCGCCGTCTGCAATTTAATATCTTCTACACAATGTCTGACAGTTCTGTTGGCTTGTTGTCCGGTCCACGTGGCTTGGTCTAAGTTGCAATGAATGTTACAAACTCGCTGTTTTGGACTGTGCCACTTGTCTTGCACTTACCTTCACTGTGCACTTAGTTTATGCTCTTGCGTGACTATGTCCTCGTGCGCCACTTTGAAAACCTCTGTGAGACTTTCTCTGTTGCTGTCATTCACAAGTTTGTGCGCTAAAAATATGTGTAGCTTTGTGGTTATTTAGAGAGTTCCTTCTGCGCCTATATGTGCCAAATGTATTCCAACAAAATTTGTCTTGTTTGCGATGTGTATGTAGTCCAATGTCATTGCACAACTGCGCACCTTGCAAACCTTTATGCGAATCCAAAACTTAAAAACTTGTTGTGATCGTCCTTGTGCCTCAAACGCTTGCACACTAACGCGCCCTTCTTCCGTGCAACTTGTCAATCCATTTCTCCATGTGCCACCCCATGCACAAGTTGCCTTTAGGCATATAAGTACTTTTGTGTATTTATGAATAGGCTTCTACTTGCACACATGCACCTCCAACGTAATGTCTCCTCGCATAGCTCCGCTTGCATGTCCTATGTACACCGCAACTCATCCAACTTTCGCACCCAAAGCTTTGCGCATTTGTGCCTTTGGAGTTGGATTCTTTGCAAAACTGGGCACAATGGTCCTTGATGATGCAAGATTTTTGATTCACCTGGGATGCTCCTTCCATGAAGCACATTGTTTAGGCACAATAACAATAGGAAAGCCATATAAAGAAGTGTTAGGTTGGATTACATCGTTATCTCACAAAGATCAAAGGTGCTTCTTTACTCCATTTGCCTTCATTAGTAATTGTCGATATGGACCAATATTGTGATTAAGACAATTTGGTAGGAATTGGATTTCATGCTCTATTGCGCTCTTGGGTGGCATTCCTTTGTGCTTTTAGAAAACTAAATTGAAAATTTGCAACATTGCTTCCATTTGCCTTTGTTATTTGTTAGTAGAAATTTTGGAAGCCTTGTATTCGACAACCTCATATTTTTCTTCTCTTAAAAGAAGCAAAACGAACTTTCCAGTAACATTAATCAACTTTTTGGCTTGATTGGCCCTTAACCATGAGATTTTTTATTTACCTTCCTATGCATCAATGATGTAGTTTTCTCCATTTTCAACCAAACCATATTTATTGGCTCTTTTCACGAAGATAACACTTCTCATATACATGCATACGCTGTTAAATACTACACCACATCCATCAAGGGGGACAACATCGACCACATCCTCATCAATGAAATTCTTATTTATCCCAACCTTTACTTTCCATTATTTGGTGATCGCTATTTCTAATCCTTGTCTCAATTAACTCATTGAGTAAGGATTAGGATGATCACATGTAACCAGCCCAAACTTATCTACCAACTCTTTAGAAATCACGTGCCTGTGAACAAAAATCAGAAAAAGAATCAAATTTTGTCTTATTAATTGAATCTTGATTTGAAAGAGTTTGATAATTGTAAGCAATCTTCTCATCAAACACACCTCTCTTTGAATGGAAGTGTAAGCAATCTTCTCATCCACGTAGGAGCTGCTCCCTATTTCCTTACCTTCAAAAAAGGAAGTCATGGCCACCTTTTTATCGTGGTTCCTAGGATGCAATTCTAGATGAAGTTTGTATGACCATTATGTCACAATGCCTACGCTAGTTCCTAGTATCTTTCTTTGCAACAGTAGTAGTAGCATTACACTTACCTTTCCCCTTTGGCTTTGAACCATTTTATTCATTTGAAGTTATGAAGAGGATGATGGACTTGTAAAAAGAGGAAATAATCCAATTGTTCTTACACAAATTCAATCTACAAAAACACTTCACTTCTTCAATATAGTGAAAGCTATAAAATAAACACATGAAATGAAAAAACAACTCTGTATATATTGGTTTCTACTTACAAGTTCTCTCTCATGCATCTCTTTGTGAATCTCATGCTAACAGGGGAGGAAGATAAAAATTTTATAGAAAACTATAGTCCTTTCTTTTTTTGATTGACCTATATTTAGGTAGCTCTGATTGGATGATATAAAGGCTAATTTCTATTAGCTACCCTAAAGGCAAGCCCTTTTTCCTATTTCTAAAAAGCTAGTAAATAAGAAATAATAAAATTTAGGCTAAAACAAACCCTAAGTAAACTAAAATGAGGTGCATACAACTATTTGCACCAATAACCCCCCTTAAGTGCAAATTAGGAGAGAGTGCACAAAAATGAAGAGACCCAAATCCTTAAAAACTGGTCCTGGAAACATGCTTAGTGAGTTATCCATGTACAATAAAAGCTCATGAAGGAAGGAGGGATTATGACTACCCCCCCAAAGACAACTTCCTTCACCCTTGGCACTGCTCGAAGATGAACATTCTTGGTCTCAGTGAGGGGTTTAGTGAAATGTCCCTGCATCTCTGTGTGACAAATAATATATATCAATGTTGTGCTCATGTATCAATTGTCAAATGTAGTGCATGTGGACCTCTATGTATTTGGTTTGCTGATGTTCCACAAGATTTTGGAGATGTGAATTGTACTCTAGTTGTCACACCAAATGGTAGTAAGTTGATGTTGCTTGATGTTGAACTTTGCCAAGATCTATTGGATCCAAATAGATTTTGTGGAGACATTTTCAACTCCTTGATACTTTTTGCCTCAGTGGATAAAAGTGCTATGGCATGTTGCTATTTGTTGGACCAAACAACATGACCTGAGCCAAAATGAAAAACATACATGAAGTGTACTTGCAATCATCAATATAACTAACCCAATTGGAGGCAGTATATCCCATCAATTCTTTAGAAGAACCTGATGAATAGCGAATGTCATATGTATGAGTGCTCTCGATATAGCGGAGAATCCACTTACTAACTTTTCAATGAAACTCATGAGGTTCTTACATAAAGTGGGAAACAATGCCAACGACAAAAGAAATATCAGGGTGGTTGTGAGTCAACTAAATAACACTGCCAACTAGCTGCATATACAAAATAACATCAACCAAGGGTGTAAAGCACTTTGTTGTGAGCTTGACTCGAGACAAAAATGGCATTGGTGCAGGTTTACAATTAGACATGTGAAACCTTCCCAAGAGAACTAATGCATACTTGGATTGAGAAATAAAGATCCCTGAGTCAGTGAGTGATCTCTAAACCAAAGAACTAGTGTAAAAGGTCCAATTTATACATCTCAAATTGTTGTTATAGAGAAGACTTCACATCTTGAACAAGTGAAGATGAGATCCCTATGAAAATGAGGTCATCCACATAAAGAACAACTAGGTGAAGCCCATTATGATGTCGCCTAGATGTAGACAATGGAGTTGGATTGACGACGAGAAAACCTTGATGAGAGAAGGAAGGAATCCAACTTTTCATACCATGCTCGTAGGGCCTGCTTAAGGCCATTAAGGGATGTCTTTAGCTAACATACAAGTGAGGAGTCCTGTACAAATCCATGGGGTTGCTCCATATAGATTTCCTCATGAAGGCCACCATGAAGAAAAACACTCTTCACATCCATCTGATGCAGTGTCCATTTTGAGATGTGGCAATAGAAAGTACAAGGTGAATGGAGTTCTTTTTATCAACTTGGGCAAAGGTCCTAGGATAATCAATGCCTTCTACTTGATAAAAGCCTTTTGCGACCAGTTGTGCCTTATGTTTGTCTATATTGCCATTTGCTGCATGTTTGGTTCAATAAATCCATCTAGATGATGTGCCATGTGGGGCACGCTAATTAAATTAAAACTTATGCAAATGATCAAGTGGTGTGTATCTGGATGCAGGAGTTTGTGGCCTTTGACACCATTTGGATATCTCACAAATGTGCAAGGCTTGCTTCAAGGTTGCAGAGCCTTGCATTTGTCTTTGGAAATGCGAGCCCATGCATCACATCCAAAGGCTATCAGGAGCTGTACCGAAGGTTTCCTGCCACTCCAAGCCTCTTCAAGGGTTATACCTTTGATAGATTTTTGTGGGGTGCTTTTGTGAATATGATCACATAATTCATAACCTAAGCTCAAAAATAAGGAGAAAGACTGAACCATCTTCAAGGGTTATAACTTTGATAGATTTTTGTGGGGTGCTTTTGTGAATATGATTCACATAATTCATAACTTAAGCTCAAAAATAAGGAGAAAGACTATAGGATTGAACCATATAGGGGGGCATTTTTGAGTATGCGATTCCTTCTTTCAGCAATGCCATTCTGTTTTGGTCTATAAGGGACTATATCCTGGAGTTGGATGTACTTTCTAGATTGTTTTTCAACAAAGGTCTTGAAATCAACAAAAGTGGAAAATGCTAGACTTTTTTTTTTCATGAAAAATACTGAAGTACATTTGGAAAAGTCAATTAATTAAAATGAGCACATAACGGGCTTGATCAAAAGAAAGTGATGGAAAAGGGCAAAGAATATCACTATGTACAAGTTGAGGAACTTTTGAAGCTCTCCATGCTTTACCTTTCACATAGTTGTCATTAGGGTGTTTATCAAGATCACACTCTGGACATACATCATCGTAAAAAACAATTGAAGGTAAGCCAGTGACCGGATTATGGCGATGAAGTTGTTGAAGATAGCAGCAGTTCAAGTGACCAAACTGCCCATACCAAAACATGAGAAAACATATACATGAGGAGGAGAATCAATGTCAAAATAAGGAAACATATACTACCATGCATGGTGATCTGCCTTTCCCATTGCAATAATATGAGAAGGATCATTGTGAGTGATAAATGAATTAGTTGTGATTTTAATTGTCTTGCTTGCCTAAGTCATCTGGTAAATTGAAAGAAGGTTTGTTGAGAGAGATGACACACAAAAAACATTGGTGAAAGTGCCATAAGGCATGTCAACAGAGCCTTGTTTCTAAATATTCAGAGAAGACAAGTCACCCACAAAGATTTGTTGTGTAGTTCAAGCATCACGAAAAGAGTACATGTCTGTGGATTTTACAATGTGGTGGGCGGCTTTTGAGTCAAGTTTCCATTTAGGTTTTGATTTTGAAGTAGGAACAATGGCTAAAAGGGCTTTTGCCTCACCCTTGCAAGGAGGAGAAGAGGAAGAATAAGATGGGATATTTGTTTTGTGCTTCTTCATCTCTTGATTAAGAGTAACAAGCTTCTTAAAACATCTAGACTTTGAATGTCCATTTGCTCCACGAAAATTACATTTTGACACAACCATTTCTTTGTTGGGAAGCATGAGTAGTAGAAGGAGATTACTTGAGTGCTTGTGCCTTATGACCTTGATTCTTTTACTTTGGTGGTGCTCTGGTAGACTCAGATTGATTTTCAACGAGGGCATTAGATTTAGCACTTTTTGAAATGGTGCCCATGTGAATAAGTGTATCTTCCTCACGAGTTAATCTTCCTGCAAATTCATCAAATGTCAGCATTGTGAAATTGGCACCCCAAGAATCTCAGTTTGGATGGGAAGTGGAGACAAAAACCCGATTTTGATAAGCCCTAAAGAACAAGCCGCTCATCATTTTTGATATTACAATCTAAAAGTTGAAGTCTTTAAGACTTGATTCTAGATATGTAATTTTGAATGTTATCATATTCAGCTGGATTGAGAGCAATAAGCTTTGAATCCAGCATATAACCCCTAATAGAATCAATTTTACGATACAATTTTTGTAGTTTGTTCCATTCATCATGTGCAGTAGATAGATTTTCTATGTGAAACAAAAGCTCAGGGGAAACAAACAAGCAAGTTAGGCCAAATGCCTCGTCACACGTGATACCACTTAGGCTTTTCAATAGCATGTGCAGGTTCCAATTCATTGCCCTATTGTGACTCTAAACAAACCTTTTCTTGTCAATAAATTGTTAGTCATGATTTTTGTGTGTTGTAGTTTTAGGGAGTAAGTAGTGCAAGCACTTGTAGTGAACAAAAACTACAATGAGTGCGCAAAGCAATGCACACAAGAAAAGGCTAAAAAATAGCCTTAATCAAAGTTGCTCCCTATAATAAGAGCACTTTATAAATCAGTGCATATACAACAAAATAAGCCCCCACACAACAACTTATAATTGCGCAATGTGTTTTACAAGTCCAAATTACAATAAGTGAAAAAAATTGAAAAAATATAATTCTGTACTGAATGAAGTTGATATGAGTAGAAATTTGGAAAGTCCGTGAATTTATTCACTAAAACAAAGTGACATGTAAAAATATCTTACAAATCAAAAGTTATTGCACTTTTAATTTTTCATGAACAAGGGTTGCCTTGCTGAACGACAATGTTGTTTGTGGGTGATGTGACCTCCTTGCCACACCAAACCCACTCTTTGGTCTTCGACACGCATGAAAATAACATTCTTGTTCTTGCAGGAGCCTCTAGGAGTGAATAAAAATGTTATTGGCCTTAAAATTGCCAAAAAAAGGTCAAGGCACCCTTGAGGGAAGGGGCCATAGGCCCTCTAACAAAGGGTCGTGGCCTTGTTTGAGGGTTCATGGGCTACTTGGAGTGCAGGGTGGACTGGATGGGAAGTCTAGAGGGCTGGTTGGTAGGTGGGTTGGGTAGTAGCGGGGAAGAGGCGGAGTGGTGTTGGGGCGAACCAACCTTGGGTGTGTTGGGTTGGCACACATAGTAGGGAGTGCGGGTGGTATATCGTTGAGGGAGCATAGGCTGAGTGGGGTGGAGGAGGTGGGATGACTTGTAGGGGCAGTTAGCTGTGGGAGCTCCACCATGGAGCAGGGGAGGCTGGTGACCAGGTCAACCGTATTGTTTAGTGTGGGTTGCCTCCCCCACTGTATTTTTTTTAAATCCCCTAAAACAAAACTTGTGATATTTTTTTAAATCACAATTTTTGAAAATATTGAAGAATTGAAAAAAAATGAAAATGAGGTTTTTTGGGCCAAAAATGGCAGAAAATGCCTCGAAAACATGGTGAATCCTTCTTGACCTCTTGAATACCTATGACTAGTGAACTTCCAAGACTCACTAAAAATCACTTGTATTTTGAAAAAATGTAAATTTTTTTTGGAAACTTCATTTTTTTGCAAAGCATCTTAAAAAATTATCTAGCCTTACCTAAAAATTGTTGAAACTTCTTAAGAATGTAGAAAAATGCCTAAACATGCTCTCAATTGATCTAAATGTTGGATCAATATTTGTTATCAATATCAACAAACTAGTCCACTATTCTTAGAATGTAAATATGCCACTTAGATCACTTGTAACACTTCCTAAACCATTGTATTAAAAAACGCTTCGGGTATCCGCAGAAAACATTTTTTTTTTAACAAACAGGGAGACGGTCGAGTAACCATTGGTCGGTTACCAGGCCAAAAACCACGGTTTTCTGTGAGCGGTTACCCTTCGAAAACCGCGATTTTTGGTCGGGTAACTGGCCAAAAACCGGCAACCTAAATAATTTAACAGAAGTGCTCTCTTATTTGCTTAAAAACTAATATAAAATATGTTTATGGCTCTGAGTTATGTGTTCTCTGGATCTCTACAATCATTTCTTTACATTAATTTCATTTTCTTATGTATTTTATGAATCTATATATTTTTTAAAGTAGCAATAAAAGTGTTGAGTAATTGCCGGGTAATTGCCGAGTGCCAAGTATGGGTCGCAATTTTTGGCTTCCAAGTAACTGCAGTTCCCGAGTTTTTCTATTATGTCCGTAACAATCAATTCCCGCATAGTCATAGTCAAAAGATCACTTGTAACACTTCCTAAACAACTATTTCCCACATAGTCGTAGTCAAAAGGTTGATCAAAAAGTATAGAAGGGTTCGCAGAGATAGAATCAACATTGGGATGATCTGGACATCCTAGATGAGAAGATGTGCGTAGGTCCTTGTTTGCAGAAGGACGAGTTTCATTAATGGTAAGCGAAACCTCAGGTTCTTGTAGGGGGTTTTGTAATCATCCTGACAGTTACGAAACCCCCTATTAATGTAGGGGGCGGTTTCACTTGCGGACAAAAGACGGTCAAGGAATGGTTAAAAATGTTTCCACTTCCAGAACTTGTTCGTTTCAGTTCCTTTAGCATGTTTCTTCCATGTTGCATTTATGTTGGCTTTTATAGAAGGTAAAGACATCAAACATTTAGTGATTGAATAGTGCGTGGGCATGAATCAAGCAATGATTCTCCATGTACTTAGTTTGATGTTCTCCTAGTAATGGTTTCTTGATTTTATTGGCTTTTGAAGTTGAGCTATGTGTGGAGTGTGTATGCAAGCAAGGAGCATTCATATGGGTTTTATGTAAATGCTTTTCATGAAGGCCATAAAAGGTAGTACGCTGTACTTGATAAAAAGATAGTGGCAAGAGGAGGAATCACCTCACTCTTTCGGAGTTTTCTCATCTTGAGTTTCTCTAGGGTAACTTGTCTCTCGCTTCTGATGTGTTTGACTTTAGCTTTACTTATCTTGTATATGTATGTTAGTTCTTTTACAATCCAACATTCTTCAATTCAGTTTATACCACCATTGATGTATGTTTATGTAACAAAATAACAAGCTTTAACAATCAAGTCTGGTAGACATAGTAAAGGATTCATTTTGATGGATTTGTAGTGGAATCCACACAATTGTGGATCATATTGGTATTAGAGTTGGTTATTATTGCCATTGTGTATGGTTTTTGTATATTGTGATTATTGTGCCCGTCATTGGAGCAACAAGTGCTAGTGATGAAGGTATCTTGATTCCTTTGCAAACAGAGCTCTCTACAAGAAAGTGGAATAGAGAAGTCAGAGGCATGGCCTATTTTGATAAAGAAGAATATCGGAAAACCGAAGAACAGTTCTGCAAGTTGGCAGAGGATGTTAGAGTCCATCTCTCGGTTCATGGGAAAGATTGATAAGTTAGAGTCCATTATGGGAATTCTAATGGCAAAGCTAGGCGTTTATATGGAGGCTCTGAAAGCAAGTGAAGAGCTGAAAGCTCCAGAACATGAGAAGGAAAAGCCCTATACCAACCAGGTGTGACCTCCATTCAAAGCTAAAGTAAAGATCAAGATTCATCTGTATGAATGAGAGGTGAATGCGGAGAAGCTAGACCATTGGCTAGCTCAACTTAAGGAATATTTCAGTTTGCATTAGATTAGTGAAGGTCAACAAATCTCTTTTGCAAGGTTTTAACTTGGTTTTAAAGTTATGCTCATTTAAGAAGCCACATCTAATTGATAAATGAGATGAATTCTAAATACCAATCGAGAGGTAGTTTTATCCTATTTGTTAAGAGGAAGAGAGGTCCATGTATTGGCAATATTTTGACAAAAGCAAGGCCAAAATTTGTAGGAATATACAAGCGAGTTTTGCAAGAAGGTAGTTCAAATGGGCAAAGATGTAGCAGACTGTGACATTTTGATGAAATATGTGCGTGGACTCCATAGCGATTTGAGGAGACCCATACTCTTGGCCAAGCCTATGGGATGTAGATGAGGTTTGTTCTTAAGCTCACTTCTTAGTGATGGACAAAAGAAAGGGTTTATCTATCTCTCCAAGCACGCTAAAACAACAAGGTAGTTCCCAGCCAAAAGGGAAAGGTAAGTGCAATACTACTACTACTTTTTTATCAAAAGGATACAAAAAGGCATTGTGGCCATTGTGATGTTTATAGTCATTTACAGGAGACTTGTTGGAAGTTACATTTAGAATTGCATCCATACAAAAGCAAGAAAAAGAAAAAGGCTATGACTTCATTCCAAGGGAAAGAACTTGGGTATAGCTCCGATGTAGATGAGACAATATGTTGTACCTCTATTCATCAGGGGGTATGTTTGGGTAGAAATAGTGCTCAAGAAAAATGTGACTTTACCAAACTTTTCCATATCAAGGTTTAGATTAAGAAAACTAAAGTTGGTGCTCTTTTGATTCTTGCTCTCAAGCAAATTTGATTAGCAAAGAGCTAGCAGACAAGTTGGGATTGGAAACGTACAACCATCCTAATTTGTATGCTTTGGGTTGAGTGAGACAAGGAGTAGAGATAGAGGTAACTAAACAATATGAAGTGAAGTTTGGTATAAATACACATTTCATTAATGAAGTTGTGGTAGATGTTGTACCTCTAGTCGTTGGCAGTCCTAATCTGTATATCCGTGATGCTATCTTCATGATAATATCTAACTAATACCGCTTGGTGACGGATGGAGAAAGTGCATATTCAAAGCCTATGAAGGTAAAATATAAACTCTCCTTGGTAAATGCCTCTCAAGCTAAATGTTTCATTAATGCAAGTGGGAAGTTTGCATGGCCTCTCTTAAGTGTCAATTAATAGTCATTTGTGTGTTCTTTGTCATTTGTCAAAAGCTTTAAATAAGCTTATGAGCAAGGCATGTGTCAAATAAAACAAGATCTTCAATGTAATAATATTCCCTTTTATAACAGACGCATTATTGGGTGAACCGAACGATCTTTCTGTGGGGGGGTCATATTCACCCATGTGGGTACTAAGGGGATTATAAAAATAATTTAGTACTCACATGTGGGAGTTAATGTGAGTTAGGTTAGAAATATTTTTTTAACTAAAAGGGGGGTAAAAATTTATTAATCACAGAAGAAAAAAGCGATTACAATATAATCTCTTGATTCACCAAATGAACCAATTTTTGATGCAAATCGATCGGAAGCATATCCAGGTCAGTAATGTTCCAGCCAGGGCCATTCTCCGAGGCCCACTTGGCAAGAAAGTCCGCAACATTGTTCCATTCACGGGGAATGTGATGGAAAGAAATAGAATTGAAGGAAGTGCTGTAATGTTTAATTTGCTGAATAACAGAATGTAAAAGCCAATTTTCTTTACCAGGATTACGATTGTTGAGTAAATTGATGATCACTTGCGAATCCGATTCGCAGACAACATTGAGATAAACGCGATCGCAGCAGGATTTCACGGCCTCCAGGATGGCCATGGCTTCCATCAAATTATTTGTGTGGTTGCCTTCATACTTCGAAAAGAGAAATTGAATGTTTCCATTGCAGTCTCTCCCAATTCCTCCAATCCCTGCCTCTCCTGGGTTACCACGGGAGGAGCCGTCAACATTCACTTTTACAATACCAGGCATAGGAGGAGCCCACCTACCATTTCTGTTGACAGGGCGCGGCTGCATAACACTCTCACGTCGCCTAGTGCTGTTGCTGGAAAGCGCGCAGTCAGTGAGTAAATGAAGCCCGAGCCTTCTACAAAGCTCGACGTCTCCAGGATCCCAGTCATTTTTAGCCGCTGTTCTGATCATCAATGTTTCTTGAAGAGCAGTGGTAATAGAAGTCCACAGAAGTCTCACCTCCAGCTGCGCTCCCCTGAAGACACGTCTATTCCTTTCAAGCCACAAGTTCCACAGAATGAAGACAGGTCCAACAGTCCAGGCAAGTTGTAATAGCGAATTCCTTGTTGGAGCTACTCCCAGTCTATCCCAGAATTCTGTTAAAGATGAGACATGCCAGCAAGGAAGTTCCCAAGCATCCCACCATAGATGCCAAACCTGTTTAGCACACACGCATTGGAAAAAGAGATGAGCAGCAGTTTCCTCTCCATTATGACACAGAACACAAAATGAAGGCCCTTGAAATCCTCGTCTGCAAAGATTGTCCCAGGTAAGGCATCTGTTGTGAGTGAGCACCCAAAGAAAGAAATTACATTTGGGCCAAGAAATCCGATTCCAGATTCTCTTTCCCCAAAGGAACTGACGAGCTCCAGCAATCTGTTTAGATAAAGACTTGTAACCAGAAGCGACAGAATACTGTCCAGAGGCGTCTCCCCCCCAGGCGAGCTCATCTTGACCAGGCAAAGCGCTGCATCCTTTGGCTTCCAGGATTTGGGATAATTCACGCTTCTCCTCCTCCAAGCCCTCTGGTGGCCATACAGAGGAGGCTTTCCATTTGAATCCTATGGTTCTCCCCTGGCTGAAAGCATCTTTGTAATGGATCACCTTGTTCCAACCAGCAGAAAGGAAAGAATCAGCAAGCGGCTGTAAATGTGGATGCGTATGAAGAAGTGGGGGCGCTCCATCCCATGAGTCTTCCCAGAACAATGCTTCTGAACCGCAATTGCAGATCCAGAAGAGGTCTTGTTTAACCAGCTGAGCACCAAGCTTAAGAGTGCGCCATATCATCGATCCCCCGCCTTCCAGGGGGAGCCTGGGTATGTCATAGGGCGCAATGTCAGGAAAGTATTTAGAAGTCAAAATTCGAGCCCATAAGGTCGACTGATTAGTGCACCATCTCCAATAAAGCTTGGCCGCAAGAGCTTGACTGGCCAAAATGGCCGACCTCAACCCAAGGCCCCCTTCCTGCTTTGGTTTGCAGACAATATCCCAGCTGATAAGGCTCCATTTAGAGCTCTGCAAGCTACCGCTCCACAGAAACTTTCTAGAAAGAGCATCATACTCTTTGAGAAAATACGTGGGAGCAGTTTGAATCATGCTGCGATATATAGGCAAAGCCTGAATGACAGATTGAAGAAGAATCACTCTACCTGCTGTGGAAAGCCATCTGTTTGTCCAATGGCTAACTTTCTGCTTTAACTTGTCTAACACATTCTGCCAAAAAAGCCTGGGTTGTCTCCCCACCACAATGGGAATGCCTAAGTAGATCACAGGGAGAACCTGAATTTGGAACCGCAATATAGTTGCTATTCTTCTCTGAATCGGAGCAGGAGTGTTGAAGAAGAAGATAGATGACTTGTGATCATTAATCTGCTGTCCAGAAGCCTCCAGATAATTGTCCAGCGTGGTTCGAAAAGCAACCGCTTCCCGAACGCGAGCTTCACCTGCCAAGACAGTGTCGTCAACAAATTGGAGATGAGTTAGGGGAGGAATCCCAATCCCCCATCGCCAACCATGTATAGCCTCCTGGGAGACTTGAAATTTCATAAACCGTCCCAGCCCTTCGGCCATGAGAATGAACAAATAAGGTGAGAGGGGGTCTCCCTGCCGAAGGCCTCTAGAGGCGCCAAAAAGCTCCGAAGGCGCACCATTGACGAGAACTGAATATGAAGGCGTGGTAGTACAACTTAACACCCATCTGATCCATTCTTGGTTGAAACCAAACACCATAAGGATCTTGGTCAAAAATCTCCAGCTGGCTCTGTCATAAGCTTTGGCAAGATCAAGCTTAATGAACATAGCTCTCTCTTGGGAGGTGCTCATGGAATGAATAGCTTCAGAAGCTATCACAGCTCCGTCCAGGATTTGTTTGCCTGCAACATATCCTCCTTGTTCCTCCGAAATAAGGAGAGGGAGCAGTCCTTTCAGTCTAAGAGCAATAAGTTTCGAGATTATCTTGTAGATAACATTGCAGAGTGCAATGGGTCGATACAAATCAAGCCTGTCCGCCTTCTCTTTTTTTGGAATCAGCACAAGAAAGGTAGCATTTAAAGCCTTTAGCATTTCTTTGCTTTGATGAGATTCCTGAATAACCTCAATCAAATCAGTCTTAATAATGTCCCAGAAATCTTGGAAGAACTCAGCCGGGAATCCATCAGGTCCAGGGGCTTTTCCACGCTTAAGGCTGAAAACCACCTGCTCAACTTCAGTCATGGTGATTGGGCGCAAAAGACAATTGTTTGTTCTTTCGTCCACTAATGAAGGAATACAAGATAAAATTCTGTTTTCAGCATCTTCATCTGGGTCTGTATTGCTGCTAAAAAGCTCAGAGAAATGCTGAACCGCTTCCCTGTGGATGGCTTGGGAAGAATTCAGCCGAGAGCCATCCTGAGCAATCAAGGTGGTGAAAAAATTCCTGTTGCGCCTAGCCTGGACAGAATTATGAAAGAAGGCTGTGTTTTTGTCTCCCTCCTGAAGCCAATCGATACGGGCCTTCTGTTTCCAATAAATCTCTTCTCGGAGCTCCCATTCCGATAAGGTATTAGCAGCTCTAGCTTCTTCCAAGCGCAGGGCCTCAGAAAGACCAGTGTCTCTAATTTGTCTTGTGATGGCGTCCAGCTGATTTTGAGCTTGCTTCTTCATACCATGTAAATTTCCGAAGCAATTTCTATTCCATACCTGTAATTTTCTTTTAACATGCTGCAATTTCTTGAGGAAAAAATACATTGCAGTGCCATAAGCCGGGGTTCCCTGTCTCCACCATTGTTTGACAAGGTCATAAAGAGATGGGTCCCTAAGCCACATCAGTTGAAATTTGAAAGGAGCTTTTTTAGGACCCCCAATCAGCCCAATATCAAGTTTGATGGGCCAGTGATCGGATCCTCTCCAATCCAAAATCTCAGAAGTGAGCGAAAAAGCATTGGATTGCCAAAAACAAGAAACTAAAAATCTATCCAGACGCTCTGAAATGGAAGCATTACCTGATCTTCTGTTGTTCCAAGTGAACAGTCCGTTTGAAGGTTTAATGTCCGAGAGGCGAAGCATTTCCACATTATGCCGAAGGCAGTCAGAAGAAGGGCCGAGACGACTTATACCACCCCTTTTCTCCTCCAAATTCATGACAGCATTAAAATCACCAACCACTATCCATGGCAAAAATGGATGACATTTTCTGATATAGCGAATGTGCTCCCAAAGTTGCAATTGACCAGCAATGTCAACAGGTGCGTAGACTGTGGTAATCAGGGTTATTTCGCCAGTTTCCAACGAAGAAGCAATAACAGATAAAGCTGAAATACTGGAGATCCAATGAAGAGGTGTAATCTTCCTCGGATCCCATCCCATGGCTAATCCTCCTGAGGTACCTCGAGCGCCTATACATTGCCACTGGCCAACAGTCCAGATAATAGGCGCACAAGCAAGCAGAGAGTCCACTGAAAGTTTAGTTTCCTGAATACAGACAATATCAGGGTAGTGATCCCGAACTAATCTACGCGTAGCTTTTTGCTTAGGAAAGCTATGCAAACCCCTTGCGTTCCAAGAGAGGATAATCATTATTTGGATTGGGGGAAGTGTTCATCTAAGGTTTTAACAACCCCTGATTCTACTAGTAAATCCCCTGCCATTTTGATCTTTTCTTGATCTTTTTTCCTTCCCCCTTTGAGAGGAGCTGAAGAAGTGGCCTTTTTAAAAGATTTTTGCAATAGTCCCAATGCTCCACCAGGGCCTTTATCTTTTCTGCCAGCATCTACTTCCTTGACTAAATCTGCCCACCTAACTTCCTTCTCCTTAAGCCCCTGTAAAGCTTCTGGTGCTTCCTCAGCCACATTCGGAGGATTGTCAAAAGCTTCTTGCTCCATATCTTGAAATTCAGTAGATTCTGAAATTTGTTTATGCTCCGAAGTAGCGCCTAGGTCTTCCTCTGGATAGCCGTCTTCAATGTTCATGCTGTCCAAGACTTCGAATTTATTGAAACCCTGATCAAGCTGCCTTTCAACATATCCTCGCCTTTGCCCACGGCCTCTGGCACGCTTCTTGACAGGAATGAAATCATCCATACCATTGTGAAGATGGTTAGTTGTTCTATGCGTTGAGCTGCCATCATTTAAATTTTTGCCTTTATCCGCTCCAAGGGATTGAGGTTTAGTAGAATCATTCTGAGTTGAATTGCCAGCTCCTATATGCTCTGAGGCAGAATTTGGCGCAGAATAATCAGGGGCAGGTCCTTTGAATTTGGCAGCTTGCGGGCATTGACGATGAAGGTGCCCATAAACATGACAGATTTTGCATCTGAAAGGAATGGATTCGTAATCGATCTGTTGAATCCAAGACGAGGACCCCATACAAATCTCTATTGAATCTGGCAGAGGATTATTGAGATCCATGTCCACACAAATACGGGCATAGGTAATAATCTTTTTATCCAGAGATTGATGTGCAATCGCTGTTGGTGTGCCCAGCATAGCTGCAATTTGTTTGAGGATATCCTCCCTCCAGAATTCCAGTGGGAGTCGTGGAAGCCGAACCCAGACCGGAACACATGCTGGAAGCTCCTCAGCTGAATTGAATCCCACATGCCAGGGTTTAAGAAACAGACCCACTCTTTCATAAAAATAGGGGCCCCCTTCGAAAATTCGATTTCGGTCTGTCACTGAGGAGAAGGTTACCAGAAAGTAACTGTTACCTGCTAAACATAATATCAAAATCCCCATTAACTGCCCAGGAGCGACGAATCCAAGCTTCCAACGCCCCTTGAGGGATCCGTATACCTAAGAATTTGCAAATTAGTGTGTGTGAGGCGAGGTATTCGACATCCTCCTGAACTGTTTCTTGTGGTATTACAAGGACTGGTCGGTCCTGTTTCCTCATCAAACAACCATTGAGCTTATTCAGTTTTAAACGCTCCCCAGAAAGGTGTCCTTCCTGTCTTAAGAAAAGCGCAGCAGGCGTCGAGGCATTCTGCCTGGGGCTCAAATGCAGGCCGCCGTGCCCTTCCCCGCTCGCAGCTGTCTCCTTCCCGCTCTCCATCCTCATTCAATAATGTTTCTTCAAACGAGTTAGGTTAGAAATATTATTGTGATTAATAATATTATTATTGTGAGTGTGTGTGAGAGATAATATATTGTTATTTTTAGTGTACGTGTAATGAGCATAGAGATAAAGTCGAGATTATTTTTAGGGATTGGGAGAGATTATAGGAGTTTTGATAATGGTTATCTCATTGCTTGTAGGAGATCAAGAAAACCTATAAATGTAAAACTCTCGTGTGAATAAAATAAGTACTTGTGACATACCAAAATCTTATTGAGAGAAATTTCAATCATTTCTCAACATCTGTGAATTTGTGGCTTTATCCATATTTGAGAATCTCAACCATCCACATGTCGCAATCCCACAACCTCGAGGTCATAGAGTTCATGGGGTTACAAAGTTTACTTTCGCTATTCAAGTTATCTCATGTAGATTCTGCGAATGTGTTGGATTATTAATTCGCGCTTTATGTTTGTTATCTCCTCTGTGTATCAGTCGTGGCTATGTGGCAAAATCCTATGTAGTGTGTCCTTGACTCTAAGTTTGTCTTTCCCTTTGACCTTTATTGTGTCCACTTGAAGTAAAATACGTGGCAAATTTTCCTTGCTTTTCAGTCACTGGGTCATGCAATGTCTCCAAACTTTGAAATGTCTTTTAGTGAAATTTGCAGATCCGTTGAACTTTTCAAATCTGCTTTATATTTACACGCGTTCGCACTTTTTCTCTGCACAATAAATAAAGAGGCCACAATTATATTCAAAAATATAAAAAACACACATGGCAATCATCGCGGGGCCATGGGTCATGGATTATCCCTTTGCTTTAGGGTGGCCTGAGCAAACTCTGCAGCTGTGTTGGACTTTCAAATCCACTTTATTTTCACGTGTCTGCTTTTTTTCCACAAAGTAAATAAACCTATGATCACATCTTAAAAGTAAAAGCATGATTAATGTTTCAATAAAATCTTAGATATCAAAAGGGAACATGTGGTGGTCAGAACGTAGTTATGGGTCATAGAGACTCAAAATATAACTTAAATATTTCTGTCTAAAAGAAGACACGCGACAGTCAGAACGCACCCACAAGTTTATGACATTATGGAGTATAACTTAACTTTGAAATACAAAAAAAGGCCTCTGTGGATGCATTAGATTAAGAAATTGGTTTTAAAGTGTGGTCGCGTATTTTTGCCATAAAAAACTCAAGCAATATAAAATAAAATGAATCTTGACTTTAGGTATTTGAAATCGGCCTCCGGTAAACTTAAGTTTTGGAAGAATTATTTGTGGTCAATTAATTAGGTCGAGACTTGGACTAAGTTATAATGTGAATTGGACCTAGAATATATTGTGAAAATAAAATTAACCTAGAAGAGAAGAGTTTTAATTTCTCCTCGTGTCTTCTGACCTGGTTCACATTTGACTTTCAGAAATTGATATAAAAGAGGGATTTTGCAAATAGATTTTGTATCTCAATTTAGGAAAAAAGGGGGTCTCCACTTCTAAAAAGTTGTGGGGGTGGTTTGGTCACAACACTCTTGATGCATTTTTATTTTGTGATCTAACCTTGGATTGTGAGTCACATTTAGTTTCTGTTGCACAGGTGTTTGTCAAGCTTGCATCTCATAATGCTGCTAACATTGTAGATGTTCTTGCATCATTCGAGAAGCACACTACAGGGATCAGTTTCCATTTTCTTTGCACTATGGTACATTCTGGCGTAGGCTTTGGAAAGCAAGAACATGGCATTATTCACACACAAAGCTGTTTGCTGGATATGTCGTTATGGCATTGGTTGTAGATTGTTTGCTTCTGCCTCTTCTTCGGAACCACTTATTGAGAGCTCTACACCAATGTTAATGATCTCCATGCTTCTAGAGGACCTTGAGCTTTGTTTGTGTATTGTTTTTTTGGGTGAGATCCTTGAGGTGCATCTCACTGTTTTTGGTAGATCTTCTATGTTGTTGTACTGCGTAATGGGTGAGATCCTTGAGACACATTTATTTGGATTTATCGTATGTGTACCTCATCAGGCCTAGTGTCGGGAGCCATCTCTAAGGTTTGAGCCACTTCTTGTTTGTGCACACTTGTAAGTTGCATTTAATGGGGGATGCTGGTGCAAACATTTAATCGCACATAGTTTCAATTTATTTAGGGTTAGCATTTAGCCTAATATCTCATATTTCATATATTCCAAGTATTTATAAAATAAGAAATAAGCTCACCTTTTGGGTAGCCAATAGGAATCCACCATTCACTCGACGAATTAGGGCTGCCTATCTTCAGGCCAATCAGATTAAGGGAAGGGAACCTTAGAATTTCTGTAAATTTGTGTTTCTCCTCCCGTGCATATGAGATTTTGAGAGAGAAAGAAAGAGATTATATTAATGTCCACAGATGACCAAAAGTAGGTCAATGGGATTGAAGGACATAACCAATAGCAATAGAAAGTTTAGGAAGTGAGAATCCTAGAGGCGAACCAAAGAAATAAAGTATGAAAAATAAAATAGAACAGCGTGCCTCTAACACAAGTGGCAAAGAAACCAATACAAATAGCTTATACTCCATGAGATAGAGAGAGAGCTTGGAAGGAGAAGCTTATACATGCCAAGAGTTTTTATTGCATTTCATGTGTTATTTTTATAGCTTTTAGCATATGGAAGTTGTGAAATGGTCTTTCAAATGGATTCTAGTAAAGAACAATCAAATTCTTTCCTAATCATACATCTTCATGTCCATCTCATGATAATGTGCTTATGAGCATGCTTCCTTTATATCATAAAGTGTAGCCATCAAAGCATGCCTCCTTAGATGGTTATTGATTCCTCTACATAATTTATCAAGGTGTCATAGTCGTGTTTCCTTCCCCATTTGTACAACTCAAAATTCACAAGTATACTCGTACACACTTTGAACATTCCTCTCTCTAATGCATTGCCAATTAATAAAACATCCCCCTTCGTAACAAAAAGGAAAAATTTGATTCTTCATCAGCTTCTTGAATTCATCCCATTTAGAAATTCATGGTAATTTTTTCCAACCTGAAGAATGAGCATAACTCTCACACCAAGTGAGTGCATTACTAGCTAATTTCAAACATACACAGGAAATTTGATGTTATTCTCTACTATTATGCAGTATTCTTTGAGTTGGGCAAGCCAATATTCAAGTTTTTCAGCATCTACCTCTCTTGCATAGGGCTGAATTTCCAGCTCCACCTCCGCTTTCAATGGAGGTTGAGTTGGGGGCGTTTGGATAACATGGAGCTGCTCCTTCTCAAGGTTTTGGGGTTGTTCCTTGCTTACCTCTTTTGTTGCCTTGGGAATTTAGTGGAGATCGCTAGACTGCCAAGGGGGGCCTCCATAATCTTCTCCATCCTAACAGGCTTCTCCATGTATTGAGAGATACTTGAAACATCTGCTGACAACTTAAAGTATCTCTCTTCACTATCTTGAGGTATTCTCTCCTCTTCTAGGGCCATGCTTCTCCTCACTTCTTTTTCAATTTCCTTGTAGATCTCTTACTGCAAAGGATCTGAATCACCTTCTCTTCTTGCACTAGTTGATCTAGTCATGAGTATCAATCTACAAAATTGGTCGTACCACAAGGAAACCTCACAAAGCAAGGAACAAAACTGCATTGATAACAATATGATCTGTAATTAATTTAGATCTTCCATAATTAATTCATTGACACAAATCATTACATTCAGAAATTTGATATTAGTGATTTACTCTCGCTGTTTGCTAAGAACAATGATTTAAAAACAGTTTATCCTCAGAATTGTGATGCTTAAATGCTGAAAATTGATGGAGTTGCATAACTTGAACAATATACAAGTAAAGAATTGAGACATACATGAAAAAAGGAGTCAACACAAGGTTTCACCCTGAAGAAACCCAATGTGGGAAAACTCTAGAATAGTAGGGTTGTGTCGGCTTATTTTCACTATTTCAATGCAAGATTTACAAGCTAATTACTTCAATGAAGCCTCAAGAACATCCCGGGGCTTATGTAGCACAACTACAATCAGTGTTACCTAAGTTTCGGGGATGGCAGGTGGGTTTCATGGGACAGCAAAATAATACTCTGATTTTGGGGAGAGCTATTAAAAATACATATAAAAATATAATTAGAAATTTAAAGAATATAAAATAACATTATAAACTAAAACAAATTGAAAGAAGCTGAAATCAAATTAAAATAACAACATTGACACATCCATGATCCAACATTGAACGGTATTGTCACATTTCTCATTAGCCATTAATGCCAATGATTAAAATTGATCACAAATCATTGATTTGCCGAAGTTGCAATGAAAATCAAAATGCTAAAATCTATAACATTCTCTGATAAAATATAGAACCTAAAGCTGCACGCTTTGGTGATAATGCTTAAATATGACCATCTTAATATATACTTGCAATGTTTATGCTACTTAAGTTTAAAGTCGGAGTTATGACAGGGCTTCTCACATCCAGCCTTCAAGCCCAATATGTCTTTTCTTATAAAAATTACTGTACAAATTGGCCATCTGATTTTGTAAAAGATCCAACTCTCTTGTGATTTTGTTCAAAATCAGCCAATATCTTCTGTTCATGTACCATATATTTTTACAGCATGTATTTGTTTTTGGATTGATATTTGGCTGAAGGTTCTTTATCTACAAATATGCTACAGATGCCGAGACTTCCAGCCGGCCCTCCACCCTGCAAAAGGGATGTCATCAGTCCCCCATCCCCTTGGAGGGGGGGGGATGGGAAGATGTTTCCAGTACATCCCAAAATTTTGAGACATTTTGGGGACATCCCCTTTTTTACCCTGTCGCGGTCGTCCGGTACGTTTCGGGAATGGGGAGGAAACATCAGCATCCCTGGTTAACTATGAGTACAATGCTCTCCTATGCTTGCTGTGCTTCAAAATTTGCTTAGACAACTTGATTCACCACTCTACGCAACTGTACAACTCCTACTGCTATAGAGTTGAGAAATACATGACCCAAAGGGGTGTACTCAAACAAAAGTTTTAGCAAATGAATCGGCTAGAGACTCCAAACACCTAAGAATCCAAGGAGATGGAAGAAGAAACGTTTAGTCTTCTTTTGGGATGCTCGACTCTGTATTTTCGTCTTATTGGGGGCGGGCTCGGCATTTAGGTAGGCTGTTTTTTATAATGAATGGGTTCCTGCATAGCTGAATATGCTGTACAAGTTCCTGCATGGCCATATCTGCCATGTATGACTGTTCCACACACGTTGTAGGCCCCAGGATGTCTGGACCATCTTGAAACCTTTGTGCACTTGTTTCTCTGACTCTTTATTTCTTTTCTATCTCTGTTTGACCAATTCTGCCTTATAGACAGAGTGCGAGCATGCATGTCTTTAAGTCTTCATTAGTCAGACAAATTGTGAAGTAAGCCTAATTACGTCAATCATCTGAATTTACAACATCCTTTTTGATCCAATTTGGATCAACAACTCTAAGAAGCTCTTATCCTTATCAATTAAGAGAGTAAATGGTAATTTATGATACATGGTCGAACTTTTAATTCTGAGATTGACTCTTATTTTTCAAAGGAGTATTAAGTACCTATAACTCTCTAATTTCCATTTTCATAGTTTGTCACTATGACACAACCTCGTCATTTTAGACTTTATCTACGTGAATTACATCAAATGATTTATTATTGTATCCTACGTTCTAAGATCCAAGCTCATATATCCTTGTCCTTTGACAGCTTAGTCCTAGAATGCTATGAGTATGGCAGGTATTGATGGTTAACCAGTCTCTCCAACAACTCTGTTTAGCACTAGATCGTTATATTATAGACCCACACCCCATCATAGTGAAGAAATGAACTTCAACCAGAAATGACACAGAAATGCCACCTTAGATCGAAACACAACTACCTTCAAACCACTAGTTGTCCACCTTTGAGGCTCCATAGGTCTTCACCTCCCTCAACATTAACACGTTCAATTGTCTCCCCAAAAGGCACTTAGTACGATTGGCTGGTCATTTCATAATCATATCACAATCCTTGGTTACTTATTATTCCCTTGAAGAAAGGACTCCGTAGCTTCGTCTCTAAAGGCATGAATTGCCACTTTCCACACCTTTGTTTGCATTTATGTTTGAGAGCCTGACCATCCTCCAAATTGACCTTCCACTTTGGGTATGTGGATCAACTACTAGCACCAGTTTCAAATATTTCACAAATCTCCCTTTGACACATCTTGAACTGGGAATAACTTCAGTAGTTTCCTAGTCCATCAAAGTTCAAAATTTTGCTGTTTGCTCCCAATTAGATTTGGTCAACTTGACTTGCCACTAAAAAATGTCAAAAGGACTATTCAATTAACTTAACAGAACTCATTTTCCCCAACCTCATTTCCATTGCCATCTTTGGGTTGTGTCCTAGTTGTCTGGAGATGCGTGTTCCGGTTACAATGATGGAGACAGGCAAATCTTCAGATTAGAGCTCTTTCCGACTCATGAACAGAGTATTCTACCTTCTCAAGGTCTTTACACTTGAGGTATCTGTTCAAGTCTGGGAACCTAAACATTAGAGTTTAGGGGTCACAGAGTTTTGACAGCTGATACCTTGGCACTGTTTTTCAGAAATTAAAGGGTATCATCTCTTGTTGAATGACTGGTCTTGATTGCAATGTTATGCAAAGAAAAGGGGATGGAGGCAAGAACATCCTCCCTATCACCAACAATCAGATGAAATGGAAGCACTAGAAGGACACATGCCTTTTCCAAGAGCACATTATCTAGTTAAATTTATTTATTTATGCAATCAATATGTTATTAAATTTTTTAATTCCTATTACAATCTGATAGCTAAGATATATATGTGTTGATTCCCTAAATTAAGATAATGCTATCCGTTCAGAGAATAGAGACCCAAAATTCTTCATTAAGGTGAAAATTTATGCATTGATGATAACCTTGCTTTTGCTTAAAGCACATATTTAGTAAAAATCAATAAAAAATAGCAGAATACTTGCAGAAAGACGAGATCCCAGGTGGGAAATAGTTTGCAAAGTCACTGATTCCCAGGAAATATCAACAAAATGACCAAGTGATATGAAAATGTTTTTGGCCATATCTTGGCTTTTCCAAAATGGAAACCTTTCCTGGTCGAAACTGTCAGCGGGCAAAAGCATTTCTACTACTTATACCTCACAGTAGTATCTTATTATAGTCAGGATTTTATGCTGTGTACATAGATTAATTGTTTGATTCTATTGATGCCTTGAGGAGGGCAGCATCGCAAGAAAAATAGGCATGATACTTGCATGCAACTGGAAAAAGGCTGGTGGAAGTATATATTGGTTTCACTACAGATGTCAGAAAAAAAGAAAAGAAAAAGAAAATTATATTAATGTCCACAAATGACCAAAAGTAGGTCAATGGGACTGAAGGATACAACCAATAGCAATAGAAAGTTCTAGGAAGAGAGTCCCAGAGGTGAACCAAAGAAATAAAATATGAAGACAAATAGAACAGCGTGCCACTAACACAAGTGGCAAAGAAACCAATACAAATAGCAATGAGGGGTGAACAAAATCCCCAAGAGCATGTGCCAATGAACACTAGGGGCAAATCTCATCGAATATCCATTGTCGATCATTGTGAGAGATCTGAAAATGCTGTTTGGCGAGTACACAGGGTCAAAGGAGCTAGGTTGGGGGATCCTAGAAGCAAGGCACTTCCTTTAGAATCTCCCCTAACATCCAAGGCCGGTGTAACTACCATAGTAGAAAAGAAGCTAGTAATATCAGTTTGCCCTTTTGGTCTGGGGGCCAGTTGACAAGTAGTAGAACCATGTTGCTGGAGAGGGGCAGAGCCATGATGCCGAGGGATAGCAGGCTTGGAGATCTAAGTAGTCTGAGTAGTAATGATGCACTAAGAGAAGCGTTGCCTAATTGATCTATCAGATTTGATGTGTGATGTACCGCGTCCAAAGGACGCTTAGTGACAGCGTCGTGAAAATAAAGAGCCAGAGACAGTTGGTCAGTATAACTGAAGAAAGTAGCTAGAGTGTTGTTTGAGTCTCCATAGAGGCAATGATATCTTTCCCGGATCTCATAATAAATTGGGCATCTGAAAATGAAGTGGTCCTCATTCTCCACCTCATGGAGGCAGCAAAGACGACAGATCCGGTCCTGATGGAGAATGTGATGGTTTGTTTCAACCTTAGTTGGTGGGAACAAACTCTCATTTGGCCAAGGGGAAACCTCAAGTCATGAGACCAATGGCGTTGGAGATAATGAGGGCGACGAATGATATCGTCCACCACTTGTAAGAAATGGTTCGCATAGAAAGCAAGCTTGGGACTGAGCAACTCACGAGGGGAGATCCAAGTGGTTTGGATGTACTGCCTGTAGATGTCCTCTCTGGTAGCCTTAGTGATGACGTCCATAGTTGGAAGGAGCCCAGGAGGAGCATCTAGGGAATACATGAAAAGGGGTAACCTATCAATAGAGATGCCGATAGAAAGGAGCAGCCTAGTCTCAAAGAACCAACAATGCCAACGTCTGGTGGGGCCTAGTGAAGCAATCCTCTCCGAAGAACATAGTGCTAAGTAGGGATATCTCTCACGACCATAAGCAGAGTTCCCCAGGGATCTGAGTCTGTGGATGTAGAAAGTAAGCCTGAAGATAGTCTCAAGGCGTAGCAAGTGGGCGGCAAATTCAGCTTGGATGATGCACCGAGGAACAGCCTGTTTGCAACAGATCATGCATTGTAACATGAGAGTTTGGACCCTCTCCATATGGGCCCAATCAATGGCCCCCAAGCTAGGTCCCCAAACCTCTGAACCATATAAAACTATAGGCTTGATGATAGAATCGAACGAGGGTAGCTTAGAAGGATGTTTTGGAAGTGGATCTAGAAACACTGACGCTCCATAATAGAAAGAGAGGCGTACCCCTTGCAAAGGCATGGTTGAGCGACAAACTTCATGTTAAAGCATGGACCACTAAACTGGACCCCCAAATAAGTGTAGGATGTTGTGATCTCAAGAAGTTCCCCTTTGTAGATAAATTAGAATCTAGAGAGAGAGCACTTGGAGATATTGAAGATCATGACTTTAGTTTTACTAAGGTTGACCACAAGCTGTTGGAGTTTGCAGAAGCGAGCAAGGGCATCAAGTTGTCGCTGTAATCCCTCTGCAGAGTGTGAGAGGAGGACAACATCGTTGGCAAAAAGGATGGCTATAAGCACTCCATGCAAAAGACAACCATCATCCATACGAGTATGTTGTCGAAGAAATCCCTCTAACTCGTCAATGTATATGTTAAAAAGGGTCGGTGAGAGAGGGCATCCTTGTTTGACCCCAATGGTACTCTTCACGAAGTTAGAAAGACCGTGAGAGGGACGAAGCTACCCAATGACTGTCTCATAAAGCCTCTAAGCTGCGGTAATCATAGAATCTGGGATGTTGAAATCTCTCAACTTTTGGAAAAGTAGGTGTCTTAGAACTGAGTCAAATGCTTTCTTGAAGTCAACAAAACAACAAAAGACTTTGGAAGACTTATGACGAGCTTCTTCAATGATAGCTCAGAGTGTAAAGATGTGGTCAATAGTTTGGTAGTCCCTTCTGAAGCCCGCTTGCCCCCAAGCTCTGATATTATTCCTTTCCAAGTATTCTGACAGTTGCATGTCTAACACTGTGGTATAAAGTTTGGCAAATGTATGCCCAATCACAATGGTCCTGAAGTTGCCAAGGATAGAGGGATCTCCTGACTTATGAATAGGGTGGATGATGTGTTGGGACCAAGACTGAGGAAAGCCTGAAGACACCACCTAATTAAAAAGTGTGGCAAGGGGAAAGGCAAGGGAATCTTCACCATATTCGATGAACTCAGCTTTGAGAACTTCACAATCCGCTGCTTTGTTGATGTGTAATTTCAAAATAGCTCTCTTGACAAAGGAGGTAGAGAAAACAGAGGAGGAAGGTGGAGGGGGGGGAATGGCATCAGGATGGGCTGGAACATCATAGAGGGAATTGGCATAGGAGACCCATGCTTCGGGTGTGATGTCAGAATTGGTGGTTTTTTACGCCAAAAAGTCTTGGGGGAGTGGTGGAGATTAGCAAGGAGTGAAAGCCGTCTAGACATAAGAAACTTTCATTTCTTACGTCGAAGAAGACAACGGTACTCCCTATGAAGGGTGGGTATGGAGGTAGGGTCATGATTCAGGGAAAACCGAAGTCTCTAATGAGGGGACTTACACTCATTATCATACCACTGGTTCATGGGACAAGTTTCGTGATGGGTAGGGGATCTGGGGTAATGAATAGTGTGGGGACAAGAATCAAGGGTAGCATTCCAGAGGATTTGGCATAAAAACTAATACATGGAATCAATGGTGGGAAGAGGGGAGGGAGTAGAACCCAGACACAAGAAGGGAGAGATAGGCCGCATAATCAATGGTGTAATCATTGTCAAAGTGGATTGTCATGTGTTGAGTGTTGGGGGGGGGGGGTGTGGGGGATGGGGGGGAAGGTGGGGGGAGGAGGGGTTAGAACCAATATGGAGAGTGAATGTCAAGACAACATGGTTAGCAAGGGGGAGTTGAGGCGAGATGAGGAAGTCACAAACATGAGGGATGATGGATCTGCTAGTGAGAACATAGTCCACAATGCTCACACCACCACCGTGGGGGAAACATGTGAATCTATTAGAGCCGGGGAAGTGAGGAAGCCCGTTGAGGATGTGAAGGTGTTGAGATTCATCCAATCAGAGATGTCTCCCATAAGCTGTGATTGCAGAATTCCTGTCAGCAAAATCTATTTGTAAATCGAACTCCTCAAGATCTAGCTCATGAAGGCATAACGCATCCTGAGCAAGGTCATGAATAGGCGTCTGGAGGTTCCCTGTACGGTCATTAAAGTCTCCCAAAAGAAGGATATCACCAATAGTGGAGTATCGAGAGATCTTTGGATAGAGGTCAAGGTACGGGTCCCCATTAACATGAATGGCGAATGAAGATGTGGTCGGGGGGGAAGTAGCAAACAGCCATGAAGATGTCCCAAAAAGAAGGTGAATTTCTTTGAATCTGAAGGCATATGTATATGGAGTGGACATTAGAAACCACAAGCGAAACTCTAGACCTAATGCTGTCCTAAATTAGGCAAGCTACACCACTTGAACCACGAACACTGCCTGATTTGTGTGTCTCATGACGAAAGGCTGAAACCCATGAGTACCTCTTAATTGGAGGGAGGGTCCGCTTGGGGCTCTCGTGGGTCTCAGTGAAGAAGATGAGATCTCTCAGTGAAGAAGATGAGATCTCGGTAAGTAATAACATCCTGGAAGGTGCCTAGAGAGGACCATAAAGCACCGTTGCAGTTCCAAGAAGCAATGGAGATGCCATCCCCACCCACTGAGACCTGAGATTGTCATCATGCTGACGGTCCAAGGCGTGACCACCCAGGTGGGGGAGAATCACAAATGACAGTCCTGCAATCTCTGATAACAGCCCACTTGTTCTCCTTCCTGGCAGCTACCACCTGAATACGAGCTTTTCGAAGCTCTTCCACCTGGAGTCTTATGAGGTTAGAGATTTCTAGGGGCTGATGTGTAGCACCAATTTGATATATTGATTATTGACAATGAGGATCAAACAGTTTATTGTGGATATTATAAGAACGTTTGAATGTTAGTGCAAATGATCAATCAAAATATTAGTTCTGGTTCCTTTGGGCAGGCTAGGCACTCAAGGAAGTTGTAAGGTTAAACAGTGATTAAATTATTAAGAACCTTAGTTATATGAGTTGCATCCATGAAAATGTTTATAGGGATTCTGGAATGTTAAGCAGGATGCTTCTAAAGACATGGCAAGATGGAATGTGGAAACTAGGAATTCCAAGACCTTCCTGTCCTGTGCAAACCAGCAAAAGTGAAAATCCATAGCTAAAAGAGGGCTTTTATGGAGGGATTGCTTGAGCAGTGGTTGGCATCGATAGCAGCACATTTGAACAATCAGTTTGCCGAAGTGCGACAATTGTTTAACAGCCCTTTGTATTCCATTCTGACTTTACAATATTCACACTGATGGTAAACAAGAAAATTTCTGGAAAGGACAAAATAAATTATATTAGCATCATGTATAAGAAAATGGCAAAGGAGGAGGCTTTTGGCTTATTTGTCAATAATGTTTTTGTGGATGGTCATCACTAGTAAGAGACCGATTGGCTTATGGAAAAATTTCATTTAGGTTTGTGCATTGACACTATTGGTTTGTTTTTCTGTGTGTACTGGTAAGTGTAGGCATCACTCCTTGTGAACATGTATGCCTGTGTAATGGACAATTAAGTACCTAGCAAGTCTGGGTAGGAGATGAAAGAAATTTAGTAAGCAATTAAGAGTATTAGGAATTTACCTTGGTAGTGATAGCAGCACAATGGAGCAATTGTTTGCATGCGTAAAGACAGATGTATAAATTTCCTGTCCAACAAAGTACCATTAATGAGGAATAAGAATGTTATTTAACATGAAGAGGACCGTTACTTTATTTCTGTGAAGAATGATATACCTAATGATAAACTCATAGCTCATTTTTACACGTATACAAACACTTCTTTTATTGGTTATAACCTGCAAGAAGCAGAGTTGTTTTAGCGAGTGATTAAGAATATGCACTTCATTCTGCACTTCTGAAGGGCAGAAGAGTGGTTAACATTTCTCATTTTAATTTTAACAATACAGTTAGAGGGCTATCTATGGTGTCGGGTTGTATATGGACTATGTAGACTCTAAGATAGTTTCATAACTTCAAAAATTCTTACTGTGCTCTGTTGGTAGCAGTATGTTTTAAGAAGTCAGTCATTTAGAACTCAAACATTTCAGAAATGACAGT
The DNA here is from genome assembly GCA_037957365.1 of Torreya grandis. Lineage (NCBI taxonomy): Eukaryota > Viridiplantae > Streptophyta > Pinopsida > Cupressales > Taxaceae > Torreya > Torreya grandis. The sequence goes on from JARHVA010000400.1 coordinate 2,171,273, forward strand.
ATGTCTGATATATAGATGAATGGACTATTGGGTAGCATTACTTTTAATTGTGCAGTTCCTTTACATAGATGCCACTCGCAACAATTTTTCACTGTGATAATTCCATATGATAGTATTCACGCATGTAGAGTGGCTAAATGAACTTCGGTTATCATGTTGATAAAATTGGGGTTTTAATTTATATCCTGCCTTGTGTATTTATGTTCGAGATGAGTGTTCTGTATAAACTATAAATGATGCCATGAATGTCAGCTAATTATTTCATTTATATTCCAGGCATTACTTGATTATATCTGCTGTTGCGAATCTTTTTGTGAACCTTCTGGGTGTCTTGTTCTTTCGAGGGTATGCACGAATTCAGATTGGTATGACAATTTCTAAGTTATTCTTTTAATGTGGGAAGTTGATGACTCTTTCAAGTTTCAGCAGAATGTTCATGGCATCAATTCCTTTGACACTCTTACTGACATGGTTGCATTTTATAAATGGAGTCGTAGTGGCTTATTCTATTTATCACACATCAGATTTATGCATTTTACAACCATTATTACTTTGAGGATAAAGAAAGAGTGGCATAGAATAAATTATCATAACATGCTTTATGAATTATCTTTTTCCACACATTGCCTAGATTCAAGAAAAGATCTTCAGAAATAAATCTGAGTTTATTTGCTAATAGTGCTCCAGCATGAGAACCAGCCTACCATAATAAGGGCATACATACCCTAATTATGGTATAATGGCAATTATTTGACAAAGATCCATTCTAAAGAATGTTTTTTCTGGTATATGTGTGTATAAATATACACACATATTTAATATATATCTATTCTTTCATATAATATATCAAGAAAAAGTAATATGAATCAATTATTAATCCAATTGCTGTTGCATCCACTTGCAAGTCACACATTGCCTGAAAAACGGCCATTATAATAATAACGTACATACGTTAATTCTGATAGCATGCCAATCATTTGATAAGGATCCACACTAAAGAGTGTTTATGTTATAATTACCAGGAAACTTGTGTCCAGGGATGGGAGGCAGAACTTGTGCAGATGTCTCCTGGTTTATATATATATCCTGTAATATTATATTAAGAAAAAATAATGTGAATCGATTGTTATAATTATTAGGAGACTTGTGTACAGGGATGGGTGCGGTGCAGTATCCGTGCACACGTCTCCTTGCTTATATATTTGTATAAATCTAAGTAGCCAATCCTGATACTGGTACATATATGGATATAGGATTAGGATTCGGATATGTGGATATGGCAATTTTTTGGGGGGCTGAATATGTTATTGGATACTGCTGTACAAAAATATATATAAAAAATCAAAAATATAGCAGTATAAGCAAAATTAACCACATAATATGCTTAGAGGAAACAAAATAAGTTAAATAACCGCAAAACATTTTAATAATTTCAATGCCAAATATCATAATATCTAATGATCAAACATAGATTAGTCTTAAAACAAGTACATAGTGCAGATGTTACAATATATGGACAAAAATAAAGACAAATCAACATATTCATTATTCATTGTATTCATATTGGTCTTCGATGTTTTTGGATATAAAATGTTAAATCTTTGATTCCATATCTGGAGTTTGTAGTAGTCTGCAGGAAGATTTGGGATGATATCATAGAATAAGTCCCAAGTTTTGATAGGCTGAAAGCATTCAGTGATCAAGCTTTGGGCCCCCCATAGAACCTCAATTAAACCATCCAATAAAAACAAGTGGTCTTCTTACTTTGATGGGATTCAAATGACATCAAACTGTAGCTTGGGAAACTTGTGGTTGTCTCCACATGGAAAATGAAAAGTATTATTTTATTATTACCTGCACCTTTACAATAAAAATTTATTGTTTTAAACAGGCAGTTGCCCAGACAAGTTTACAGCTGGTGACCACCTTGTATGTATTTATACCCTTGTGACACAAAATATAATATTAAATAGATAAATGTTGCATTTAACCATCCTGATATCCACATTTGGAATTTGTGCCATTTGTGTGACAACACTGTTAGATCTGACATGCCTCGTAGCATTTTGCTTCCACCCAGAACAGCCTCAATACGTTCCAGTCTCCAGGACAAGCAAGGAGGAATTAAATCCATATTTGACTTTTTGTAAAATGCAATTGTTTAAAAAAAAAACACAAAAGGGTCCTGGGTGCAGGATCTGGCCTGGATATGGCCAGGACCCTGCGGGAGGATTGCGGGTCCACCCGGATACGTAGGATCCACAGTCCTCCCACATGATCCTGATCATATCCAGACCTGAATCTGCGCGTATCCAGACCGTATCCAGGCCGGATCCTGCATGTATCCAGATCCGAAACGTTTTGTTTCAGGATCCTTGGGTTTGCACACAAGGATCCGGTAACGTAGGTATAAATCTGTACACACACACATGCATCTATTCTTTAATATAATATATCAAGAAAAAATAATGCGAATCAATTATTAATCTAATAGCTACCACAACCACTTGCAAGACTTACATGGCATGAAAATGGACGTATCCGGGAGGATTTGTAGTCCTCCCACAGGATCCTGGCTGTATCCAGGCCAGATACTGTGCGTATCTGGATCTGAAACATCTCGTTTCAGGATCCTGTGGTCTGCACAGAAGGATCAAGTAACGTAGGTATAAATCTGTCTATACACACACACACACATGCATCTACTCTTTAATATAATATATCAAGAAACAATAATGTGAAACAAATATTAATCCAATATCTACCACAGCCACTTGCAAGGCTCACATGGCATGAAAACCAGCCCATTATAATAAGAATGTACAATTTTTGATTAGGGTATCATGCCAATTATTTGACAAGGATTCATACTAAACATTTTTATCAGGAAACTTTTGCAGATGGACGATATGGCAGGACCTGTGCACATGTCTCCTGGTTTATATATATATATATATATAGTCTTTAATAATATATTAAGAAAATATAACATGAATCAATTGTTAATCAAATGAGTGACGCATCCATCTCCTTTCTTGCTAATCTTAAATATGCCTGAATTTTCTTATTTCTTAATGGAGAGCCAACTTTAGAAATCTATTATCTCACCTAATATTTTGCATAGAAAAAGCACCACCTACAAATATTCAACTTGCTGAACCCTACAACACTGTGATAGGTAAAAATTCTTTGCTATAAATATTTCACCCAATAATTATGGTACTTGAGAATGAAAGACTTGTACGATAAGGAGGGCCTCACCTACAAACTGAGTCACCTGAAAATATAATTTACATATCAACATTGGAGCTTAAGTGCTTGAAGTTATTAACTAAATAATATAATTATATAATTAATGTAGCAGCTAAAATAATCTGAGTTACCGATCCGGGTTTGGTTCTGGTTCGCCGGAATGGCGACCTTTTTTTTGCCTTGGGTTTAACTTGGGTACAGCAGTATAAAAAATACGTAAAAAATAAAAAGTATAGAAATTCTAGCCTAATAAATAGGAAATTAGTGACATCAGCCCTAGATCAGCAATGGAAGGTAAGTATGCAATGAGAAAATGAGAGGTAAGTGCTTTTGCATTTATCAATTGTGTTCTTTTATCTCATGTTTTTGTATTTTACTTAACTTTAAGGGTTTGCAATGTGTTTTTTATTATTTTTTATCATTGCTTTATGTCTAAGTTTGAATATTAAGAAAAGAAAATTAAAATAAAATGTTTTAGACATTGGATTCTGCCCAAGTTTTGCCCAGATTCGCCCTCGGTGACCCAGGTTCTTATGCAAAAGAACCCAGATGAACCCGGGTTGTTTTTCAGCAGAACTGGACCCGTACCTGGACCAGGTATGGACTGGGGCAAGGTAATCTTGCATATAGAGAAGATTCGGTATCTTAGTGAGTCCTTAAAATTAAAATTTATAAGGAAATCTCTTTTCAGGATGTCAAGTTTATCAGTTTATCTTGCTGCAAATAAAGAAATTAGATTATGATCATGGTTTTATGATTTATCCTTTCAGCAATATAGGAAAGCGTTAACCCAAATTGTATTGACAATTGAATGTTCCATTGATTATACAAAAATGTGTTGTTAGATCAACGCAGATTCAATTAGAGAGCCCAATTTTATTGTAAAGAATAGCATTACAGTTCAAAAAGGTAGCCAATAGACTAAAAGGACAACTATGGCCTGAAGTAGCTAACCAACATAGCCAAGGGGCTTAAGTATTCAAATGTCAATCAACGAACAAAAACCAACATAGCACAAAGGTCAATATATCCTGATCGAACCAAAAAAGTGCAAAAGTTAAGGGTCTATTCCCACTGCCAACCTATCCAGAAAGCCTAAACCAAAAACATTCCACAAGTGAATTTGTGCCCAAAGAGAAATATGGTGTCATGAAGAGAAAGATCAAGTGGAGAAATTTATTCATTACTGGTTTTCAATATGTAATAAAAAATTACTTGTACATGCCAGTAGTATCTTTGCATGTGGTTTTTTCATAGTTATCTGGAGTTTTGTACCCTTACCCCTGGTACTGTCTCCTTTCTGAGAAACATGTTCCCTTCTCAGAGATGCATATGGGGACGTCTCCAGACGAGAGAACTTGAGCTGACGTTTCTAGATGTCTCCCAAAATGTCTCTTAAAAATCAGAAAACCTTCTTAATGTTATATACAATCTCGTTTTCCTTTGTGCTAATCATAGTTACCAAATCCGGCCACAGCTTGAATAAGTTCTACCCTGATAGGGCCCTTTTCTTTTTATTTTATTTTTATTTTTGTTATCTATAAAAAAAAGAGACCCAACAACCTTATATATTATATAATATGCAATATATTAACATTTTATATTATGTAATTAATTATTTTCACTGTATTTCTCAATTTTGCATATTTAATATTTATAAAATTATTCTCTCTCTCTCACACACACACACCCACACACATGTATATTCTGGACAGATTTTTCCGAACTTCTTCAAGAATTCCAGATTTTTGGATTTTTTGGCCCTTCCGAATGGATCCTAATTTCCAGACTTGGTAACCATGGTGCTAATAGTATATGCTTTAATTTTGCTTGAAAATGTACAGGCATATTTTGCAGCAGAGAATTTATTATCCAAGTCAAAAGTGATATTAATAACAAGAGAAATCATAAGAGGAGTTAAGATGTTCGTGTATGGATTTTTTATCAGTGATCGAAGTGCGAAACATCAGTACTTTATGTTAGTAGCTTGTGCTAGTAAACAATAGCGTTGCCTGATTTGCATTTGCAATTTTTTTGTGAGTGACAGAACACAGGATAAAGGAATCCTCTATATTTGTCAACTTCTGCAAAATGCCATAAAGATTATTCATTCATTATCAAAGTGTTCAAGATTATCCATCCATTGTCAGGGCATTCAAGATTATCCATACATTGTTGACAATATAGGTTAAGTAGGACTGTACCATACAATGAAGCGTGGGAAACCTTCTGGAGTTCAAGGGTTTTTATTTGAGAGTTTTTGAGTCAGCTAGTTTTTTTTTTGTCTCTGACCATTCATATGTTGGGTTTTCTGATTTATAAGTTATTTCAAATTTATGAATTTTCATTTATAAATCTTGTAATATTCTATTTTTTGAAGTTTATATACATTTAGAAGTTTTGTATTGTGGCGCTTCATCCTATTTTGTGAAAAATGAAATCCCTGTCACCATTCCCATCTCCAACTGACTGGTATTTTAAAAAAAAATCTAAATATACGTGTCACATGAACAAATAAGCAACCTATTTATATGAAGATATCCATTGTGGTTTATACAGTCTATAGGAAAGCGGAAGACATGAATTATCATTCAGTTTGCCTGCATGTGCTTTCTGATTCCATCCGCAGGTAATGGTTCCAAACTGAATGTTCACATACTTATTACTTTTTCCTTTAGCTTGTCATATTACATTTTTGAATTTCTCTCCAATGAAGCTGTGCTTATTAACTGTTTTATGTGACATCAATGGTAATTGTAGATTGCTGACTTGAGTTTATTTTGGTATTCAGTGCAGGATTGATCCTAGCTTCGTGGCTCTTAACTTTAGGGTATTGTCATATTCTCTTAAACTGACTGGTGATTCTCGATAGTCAAACATGAGATAGAATGGCAGCCTTATATCCCAGCCTGCCTGTTTTGCTTTTGATTAACTAATTTATGTTTTTACTTATCGTGCAGGATAAAGAATGCAGAAATGTTATGTCTAGGTTTGGTTTCCATTACCATTTTTGTTGTGGTAATGCCTTTGTTTAAAGCAACAGGGGGCATTTTACTGCAAATGGCTCCATCTGGTATATCTTCATCAGCCTTCAATAAATGCCTTAGACAGGTTTGTCTTCATCTTCTTTTGTGGTCTCAATTTTGATTCCGATAATATAATTTCTCAGCACCTAGTCAAAAAAAAAAAAGCTTTGTAGATTATGCAGAGTCTATATATCAAGATATAGAGTTAACGACAGGTATATGAAATATAAGGAATATACATCATGCTCAGCTTGAGAATCCCTTGTTGAAATACGTCCTATGAATTGCTATGTACTTGAACGTGTTTGCTACCAGTCTCAAGTATCAGTGTTAAACTGTTAATGGGTGTCGAGTCTGTTTTAACATCTGCAATTTTTTTTTTCTTTTTGCATGAAGATCAACATTCTCGAGGATGTCTCTGATGTTTCCCAGGCTCGATTTTGGGAAATGGTTCCAGGCTTTGTAGTTGGGGCACTATCATTGCAGGTAAGTTTTTGAAGTTAACTTTTGATTAGGTTAGAAGAAATGCAGGTAACAAAAATCTTTTCATGGATGCAGGCCTGTTAGATCTGTCCCACTGATTTGCTAATGTTTTCTTCCTTTTTTGGTGCTGAGCAACAGTTGAAGAATGGTTCTGACGAACAGAAAATCCTAAAGCATGTTCATAGCTTGTACAATGATATTGGAGTAAAGGATTTGACTGTTCAGACCAGCTTTGTATGAGTGTAATCTCATTTTGATTACGAAATGGCCTAGTTGTTTGTCAATCTCCATTGATGCAATTTGGGGAGGATATGTTGCAGATATCGACAGATCTCTCACTTGTTGACCCTTAGGTACTTGGTTACCTTTGTAAAGAATCTGGTGATCAAGCTTTGACATCCTTGTTTCTCAACCTTAAATGACACAATTTGAGCATTCTTTCATTGCAAGTTCTGCTTACCAGGTAAAAGAATGATTCTAATCTAGTAGCCTAATCAATAATTAAGATGAAAGAAATTTATGCTGTAGAACAGCAATTAAGAAAGCTGTAATGCTGTATGTTCCAGAGAAAAATATCTTGGGTAGATATTTTATAGAGTTTAATGCATAGACCCAACACTTGCAGTTGGAAGTTTGGTCAAATTTTTGACTTCCAAATTTATGGAACTAGTAATTGGTATGGTGTTAGTATAACATGTCACCGAATATTTCAGCATATACTGTTTTTCCTTTTCCCCTTTGTTTTTTGGCTTTCATAGATTTAAGAACATCTTTAGTAACAAGATGGCCAAGTGGTATCTTCGAGGGCTGTGCATAAGTAACAAGCCATCATGGACTCAGGACTATATGATGTTTGTGTGTGTGTGTATGTGTTTGCATCTAATGTATTGTTACTCCTAACAGAAGTTCAATTCTCTTCTGATTTTCTTTTCTGGTTTGTCATGGAATTTGCAACTTGAATGGAGTGGTTTGCAAGAATTTCTTTAGCTTGGCCATGGATAGAAGGATTAGGAGACAAGAAAAAAAGGCGTTGTCTATTTTCAAATTGATTTTACAAATAAGTTTCAGAACTTTGGAAATCTCGAATGAGAAGAACAAGGAAAGCATCATGCATCCAAATATCAGATTACAATAATATATATTTTTTTGTAGATCAGAACTAACCCTTGATAATATCAGATTACAATAACATATATTGTTTGTAGATCGGAACTAACCACTGATAAAGACATATTGGTACAATATGTCGTCGATTGTTTCAGAGTTTACTTTTGGCTTTACATCTTCAAATTGCTTGTAACATCGTTATTAGCAAGATGATTTGTGGTATACTAAAAGAAACAATTGTAATTTGTGTGCACTTCATTTATGCATGTGTTTAGAGAGTTTAAAGTCTCCTTCACATCTTTTTACAGGTTTTTGTTTGATACTGGAAAATAAATGCAAGATTTTGTTTATCACTAATTCAGTTTGGCTAGGAGGAGGAGCTGATCAGTCCGAAGAAACAAATGTATGTGAATTCGTAGCCCACTTGAATTTAGAAAATAATCCGAGAAGTCGGAGTCCTGACATAAGACCAAATAGCGAAAGAAGCTAAAATGGACATATTATGTACAGGTTAAAAGTTCGCAATTATTCCAAACACATTCATTTAAATATTAATTTTTTTTATAAAAATCCATATCCAATGTAGATGAGATAAACCAAGACTTGCAGGAAGTAAATTTTCAATCACAGAACAAATCAATCACGGGTTTATGAAATGCGATCACTAGCAGATTCTTGAATGAACTAAACGTATATAGAAGTTTAGAGATACTGGCAAATATTTTTTAATGTTCTAAGTATCAATTTTATTAGTTTTGGCAAAAGAAAACAAGAAAAAAATCTTTTAAAGTTTTTTAAAGATTCTATAATATTATGTAAAAATATTGACAAGATCTCAAGGGAAACAGAACTATTATTCAAAACTTGTGCTGTATAGGATATCATTTCATTTTTTCTTGTACAATCCACCCTTCTGCCGCCGACTCCCAACCAAAAAAAACGAGCTCTATACACAAAAGATAGAAAAAAGTAACCTATGTTAAACTGATACAAATTTTGAATGAATTTTCAATCCATTTATTTAAAGTCCAGTGGTTTGCTATCATTCACGTATCCCCTTCAACCACCTTTCTCTTTCAGGTGAAGGCCTTTAGAAACTCAACTGACTTATGGAAGTTGAGGGGTTCACTATGTTCATACTTGACACTAGTTAAGGGTGCTAATGTGCTTCTCAGACCATAGACCGATTGCCTTAAAGTGCTCAACCTTCTTGGCATTTTGAAGTTGGATGAGTGCTTAAAGGGCGTGACCCTCAACTTATTGGGAGAGGGCCACTCATGTTACACATATATGATGGACTTCACCATTATGACATGGATTATACTATCTTTACATAGCGTGTTATTACGGGGATTCACCACATCTACCTACACCAGCCCAAGTAGGGGATAAATGATATGAACTCAAATTTTGGTGATGATGAACACATTTCTTCTCATTGAGGGGGAGCTGAATTGAGGGATTAGAGAGATTCCAATTTAAGTTCCAATTGAAGTGCCTTATAAATATTCCAATTTCGTATAAGATCCCATTAAAATTTAACGAGTTATTTTTTTGAGAAAAAAAGTATTAAATGAAATTAATTGAAGAGATGTTTTGTATGAAAGCATTGGTTAAGAGTTTTATAAATTCACATGTAAGATGGGAAGAGAACTTAAATGGTATGGATATATTAAAATATAAATTAATTAGTTATATTAAAATATAAATTTGAATTAAAAACATCTGTTACTTTGTTTGGACTTGCAAAACACAAAAATAATTTTTAAGTAATGATATAAGTGAACATAAAAAGATATTAGTGAATTAATCTATATAATTTTAATGTCAAAAATACAAATAATGCAAACACATTAATCTTAAAACTTGACACCTAAAATTATATTTCAAAAATTTAAATTAATAAGATTTATTTTATTTGGACTTATGAAACACAAAAAGAATGTTAACACATTAATCTTATAACTTAACATCCATAATTAATACCTTATGAAACAAAAAAATTGTTACTTTTTAAGATTTTCAAAAAAAAAAAAAAAAATAATAATAATATAATTAAACATAAAATAATATTAATATATTAACTTAAATAATTACAATATCTTAAAATAAAAAGAATGTCAATACATTAATCTTAAAACTTAAAACCCACAATTATATGTGAAAAATAATATAATTTATAATTCATATAAGTTGACACCCAAAATCATACATAACATTGCATATAGCGCTTTCTAAATGTTCGTCTCACAACTATTTTTAATATGCCAAAAAATAAAAAATAAACAGCCACATATTAGAAACACCATCATATTATAAAAACCATTATTTGCAGTATTCCCCGAAAAACAAGGGACATGCATATATTCTCTCTTTTTTATATGCAAATATACATCTTCAATTTTTTCTTTCCAAAACCAATAAACATTCAAAATTATATATTGATTAAAGAAATTGATTTATGTTCTGGTATGAGGACTTGTTATTATTAGATATGTAAAAATTGTATTTGATGAAGATGTTATTGATTTTAAGGGATAAAATTTATTGTTTAATTTTAATAGTGGTTGTTGTGTAGTTAGTGAGTCTATTTATTTTGGGATTACTAGGAATTACATTTAAATGTTTTGTATATGTTTTTAATTTTTATCTTAAAAATATTGTGAATATTGAATATATTCCATTACATATTTATTTGTTTGTGGATAGATGTTACAAGAAAATAATTAAAGCACATTTACGTAAATAATTATTGATTTAATATTACAAAATATTAATAATATTTATAATTAATATTATATATAATATTTATTAAAAATATGTATGAAACTATACTTAGTAGATTATAAAATATTTTTTATAATATATAATATTATTTATTAAATTATATACGTATAAAATAATATATTATATATAACATAATATATTATATATTATGTTAAAAAAATAAAAAATGTGAAATGAAACAAGTGATCTAGAGTGATGGGGCGTGATTAAAATTTTAATGTTTAGATGTTAACGAGTAAAGAGAAACACACATTTCAAAGAAATATGGAGAAGTTGAAAGAGCTTGATAATAGTGGATAGCCACTAATGATTGTAATCCTCTGTGTTGCTACACCTTGTTGATGATTTTTATTTATTTATTTTTATTTTTTGAATTAGTAATGCATTGGCAACATTTCATTCCTTTTCTGTGTTTTTTAGCTTTCAAGGGTGAAGACAAGTTTGATGATATGATGAATAAGATTGATTTAGGAGTGCATTGCCTAGTAAGATATGGCAAGGCAACAATTTATTTTTCTTTGAACATATAAAATAGTGTTTAGGTATACTTTATTTTCCTTCAAACACATATAAGAGTGTCGAGGCACAGACCATTTATGCTTTTAGGTGTGCTGCCTTGCAAGATATGACAAGGCAACACCTTATTTTTCTTCGAACACACAAGATAACGTCCAAACATAACATTTATGCCTTTAGGAGTGTGCTTCTTTACAAGATATGGCAGTGCAACACCTTATTTTTTTTCGAACACATATAAGATAGTGTCTAGACATAGGGCATTTACACCTTAACACATGGTGCAAAGCGTGGATGGATTGGTGGAGGCAATGGTGTAGCAACAACTTCCTTCAGCTCCTGTAAATTGTAACACCTTTGACTCTATCCACTTGCCCTGCAATAATTTTTTCAATTACAACACTCTTTTACAAGTTTTTTTTTTTTTCCATCGGCATAGAGCAAAGTCTGTAGATTTATAATTGTGATCCGTTAGGGAAATAGTTCGGTGATATTTTGGCGTCATTGATTGACACAACAAAATGTGCTTAATTATGATGACAATGTGACTTTTTAATATCAGTCATCCAAGGCAAGTGAAATTTCATATGCAAAGGCTACTTTTGCAACATTTCATAGGTTATTGTTTCATATAAAATCTACATTTTAGATATTTTGCATATCTTAATTTTGTTTCCTTGTAAGGTGTATAGGAAATATTTCATTTAACGGTACCTTTGAGGTAAGTATTATCATCATTTATTCAAGGGCATGAATAATAGCAATTTGCAGAAATAATTTTTCAATTGATTTAGACATTTTTGGTGATTCTTGCTAAGTCAATCATGCATTTTAGTTGGTTTTTGAAGAGCAGTTGATCGTCTAGGTTTGACTGTGGTAAAGATTCCTTGGGCTTCTCTCTTTCTCTACATTAAAGGGAATATTCCAAGCATTAGTTCAAATCAAAATGAAAACTAAATAATAAGAATATTTTTCTTAAAATGAAAAATAAATAATAAGAATATTTTTCTTCCAATTGAACACCTCTGTTTTTTTGAATGCGGATTGAATCATTGTTTTTTTTTAATGCCTATTGAATCATTGCTTGTTTTGAATATTGTGATGGTTTATTCATGGTTCTGGGTTTGTCCTCTTTGTCGTGTTTTTGGGCAAAATGTTAAGTATTTTTATTATTAATTCTTACCATTGTAGGGAATTATAGGAATTGATTGAAACAATAAATTTGAATCAACAATTCAATAACATGTAAGAATTTATATTTATTATTGAAGTTTTTTAATTTTTCATTTAATTTCTCTAATTTTTAAATCCAAAAAAAACTCTTAAAATTATTTGTTTGCAATCCTATTGACGACATGACGATTTTTCATGTTATTTTAATATGAAATTGTTTTAATTTTTTTTTTTTTAAATTTAATGATGACATGTGTACAATGTCATTAATTACTAGCATTAAATAAGTTGTTTTTAACTCCATGTATAAATTATCAATTTTTTTAAAATAAAAATTTCAATTATACATGTACAACAATAATAATTAGTAGCATTAAATCTCGGAGAATGGTTCAATTGCCACAAAATTATTAGTATAATTTATTCAAATGTTAATTACATAGAGTGATTTTTGATTAGTGGAGCTACTTCCATTTTTCTATTATTAAATTGCTAGAGCTGCTACCATTTAAGGATCATTGATCAATTCTTTATCCAATTATGACAGAAAAAAATATACAAATTGTGTAACATCTTCTCCTTAAATTAGGGACTTCACATTTTGGAAAATATAATCCAAGAGTTCAACTCATAATAATAACAAACAATAATTTTGCATGTTAAAAAATCTATATTTGATTTGCATGACTTTCTCCTAAAAGATATAAATAAATAAAATATAAATATAATCGAGATACCTATCCAAACAAAATTTAACACCCTATCATGAACCAAGTATAAACTATTTCCTAAGATTTATTTTTAACATCTCTATATCTCTAAGTTATATATATTACTCATTACTTTTATGGCATAGATTATACTCCCATTATTAATGTTTTTATTTATTTATTGTTATTAATTTTGATATATTATTTATTATTGTATCCAGTTTATAGTATAAATTTATATGTAAACTCAATTATAAATAATTTACAAAATAAAAGGAGTGACTAGATACTATATGACGCGATTTAATATAAAAATTTATTAATTTAGATAAATTATTCAACTATAAACAATTTTCAATATAATGGTAGGAAGTAATCGCTATGCGGTCCTTGTTTAATTTTGAAACCCTCTTCTATCAATAATGGGTATGAATTATTGAAGATTTCCAATCGTTTCCTGCATTCTATTTTGTTGTTTTTCTTTGTCATTTGAAATGAGTAAAATGATTGTCAATGGAAGCTTGAAATTTTGGTTTTGCAGTGAGCAAATGAACTCTCTTAGAAAAATCACTTTTCATTGTATATGCACAAAGGCTTATTTGATATGAAAATTTGATAAGATTTCTCATGTTTATTTTGTATGCAAAATGTACACCATATGAATTTACAATTTTTTATTTTTTTTTAAATTATTTTTTTATTATTTATAATAAATTTAAATTAAATTTGTATTTTAATTAAAATGTAATATTTAATATATAAATAAATGAAGATTAATAGATCCTTCGCTGTTCAATAATAATAAACAAGATTAAAAAAATCAAATTATAATCGATATACATCGTAAAATTTAAAAAAAAAACAAGACCAAGTCTTAAAAACAACCCTAAAAAAAACATATAAAAACACTCGCTAAACAAGCCCACCCAACAAACTTAAGTTACAAACCCACATCCTAGGAAACAAATTCCCCAGAAAGCCAATAACACCAACATAAGAAGCAAGGAGTAAGTGAACCCAGCAATTGAGCTTCCCATCAAGGATCCACAGCCAAAGTGTCGGAGCCATCGCCATTGTTCCAACCACCGTAGTGCCACTTTACCCCCACAATCGAGGCCAACAACCGTCCCCTGCAATGCCGCTCTCAATTGCTACCACCTCATCTACGACTGCACCCCTTTGTCTTCTACGAGCCCATCTCTACACGAAGCAGTGCCTTAGACGCAAGGCCCAGTATGCCATCTCCATGCGAGTCCTCATGTGGCAAGAAACAACCCACTGACGTGTGACTGGCCCGCCCCCCATGGCTGCCTGTAGAGGAAACATGGGCATGGCATCCCCATATAGGCGAACCAACAGCTGAGACATCGAGACCACCCTATTTACATGCAGATGATCCAGAGTTGCGGCTAGGGAAGCAAAGGGTGCCTTAAAATGCAACACGTCTAACAGTGGAAGCAACTTCCCTGTGGGAGTTGGATTTCAAAGGAAGCCTTGAAGACGCTATGCAAAATCCAACATGCTGTAATAATGCTCCTCCAACTCACAAACTAACCACGGGAATTTCCTATTGGAGCATAACAAAGGATTTGGCTCTCCTACCTGAAACTTGGCCATCGCACGCTCAAGCTCAACTCTAAACCCTGGACAAACTGGGTTCACCACGATTTGCTTGATCAACTCCTCATCTTCCAAAACAAGCAAGAGGTTCCCAATGAACATGGATGCCACCTCAAAATTGACTTTGGCTCGGCATGGGGTTTCCACATAAACCAACCGCACCAATTCTCTCACCACCTCCACGACCAGCCCAAATTGAATTACAAAAACTTTTCTTTAGACGAGTGTCTGAACACTTCCTTCGAATGTCATTTCTCATTTCATGTTGGTGACATGCAACAAGGGCATGCTCAGAGCTAGTTGTAACATTAGGTCTATCGTTGGGGCGACCCCCTGTGTCAAAATGAGACCACCAACCCGCCACGAAGCAACCGCCACCTTACACGCTAAAAATCCAATTGGAAACACTATCACAATGCACATTAGTGCTTAGGCAAAGGCCCAATGTGCAACATAAAGCCCACAAGCGTGTGACCCTGCCCGTTCACTTGCATGGGTGACAAGGCACCCTTCCTTCAATTTGCCACCGCAACCTTCAAGCCAACAAAGGAGAACACCACACAAAGCACCAGAGTTAAAAGACAAACACCCTCATGCTCCCGCCCTCGCCCCCACCTTCCAACCTAGCTTCTAACCAAGCATCCCATGAGTTTTTCACAACCAGTGCTTCTTCTTAGGAAATACCTTTGTTCCCTAGAAAATTTGCAATTGAGTTGGCCTCCCAGAAACAATGCTTAGCCTCCCATTCTGAAAAGGAATCCAGTAAATCCCAAACTCACCCCATAATATTGTCGATGTGCCATGAGCTAGCGTTCTAATTACGCAAAATGTGAATCCACACCATTGAGTACCCTTGATGAAAACCTTCTCAATGTTACATTAGACAACTAAGTCCAATTCAAACACAAGGGCCTTCACATCCACCTCATTATTGGTGCCATTCAATAACTGTTATGAACCTTGCTCTAATCAAAGATCATGCACAAACTCTAATTATATAACCCGCCTTCAAGGCCTCTAAATTACCTCCACACCATCAAAGTTTAACTTAAACATAATAGGAATTAGGAAACACCACTTCGAATTATTCATCCATTTACAAACTTTAGAAAAAATCACTGACCCATCAAAAGAAAAAATATATTTATATATTAATAAAAAATATATTTTTAAATTAATTCATATTAAAATAATATATAATAATACAAATTTATTAAAACACTTTAATAATCATAAAATTTAATAAATATCCACATTTAAATTTTATATATTTAATATTATAACATTTTAATAATCACAAGATTTAATAAATATCCACAATTAATTTTATATACTTAATTTTAATTTATTTTTATTGGGAATGCATCTCATATCTATTGGGTTCAAAAGTTTACAATTCAAATGTTTACACTTTTTTAAGTTATATAAATTCAAATGTTTACACTTTTTTAAGTTATATAAATTCAAATGTTTACACTTTTTTAAGTTATATAAAATAAATTAATATAGCTAATTTCAATTCACTATAAGAAATAATATATATTAAATAAACTTTCAATTTTATTGTAAAATTTAAAATTTTACTAAAATTTAAATATCGATTTGAATTTTATTTATATAATTTTATGTATATATATATAGATATGTGTAATTTATAATAGTAAAGGATGGTAGATTATAATATTAAAAATTAATAATTAATATTAAATTTATTATTTATTTGATAGTCATAGACAATTATAATTTCATATTTGATTTTTATTTGAGAGTCATGTGAATATATCTATACTTTTTATTTAAGTCAATAAAAAAATTGTAATATTTTAAATATATAGTAGAGTTTAGAATATGTGGTGTAATTAGAATGAGGCAATCTTTCATAAATCAATCAATAATTTATGAAGGTAATAGAATTATTAATCAATATAATGTGTAACAAATCTAAAATGGACATGTTGAGATTGATATCTTTCAATATTTTTTAAATATATATATTTCAATATCTAATTTAATTCTCAAAAAATATATATATATTTATAAATGTTATATTTATTATTGAATTTTTAGTTATATATAATATTCATGAATTTTTTTTTGGATAAATAAAATATTCATATAAATTAAAAATTTATATTTTTAAAATACAACAAAATATTTAAAATTATAATTGTTTTTTATTAAATATAGAGTAAGTGATAATGAAGATAACTTTAAAATCTAGTAAAGTGTGTATAAAATATAATTTTGCTTTAAATTTTATTTAGAAAATATAATTTGTAATAATATAGAAAATACAATTTCTATTTGTATTTTTTTTTTTACTTTAAATTTTTTTTATAAAATATAATTTACAATAATATAGAAAATACAATTTCACTTTGAATTCTTCTTTACAAACATAATTTATAATTATATTTCACTTTCACAATCTTCAAATTCTTATCAATTAAAATGTTATAAAAAACCTTAATCTCTTTTAACTTAACATTCTTAAAAAAAAATTAAAAACATGATAAAATAAAAAGTAATAAAACCCACAATAATTAAATCGAGAGAAACAGATTTTTTAATACTCCAATTCTTAAACAAAACTTGAATAGCCTATAACCATATTAAATATGTAGAATTGATTCCATAGACATTTACATTCAAACCAAAATCACTAAACTCTATTGGGTTGCCCATTTAAAAGTCCAGGAACCAAATTATGATTATAAATATAGAATCATGTCTTATAATTATATAGTGACCATTTTAAAAGAAAATGAATATCATCTTCTATTTTATTTGACTGGTACATGTATTATTTTATAATTATTATTGAGTTTTTGATTGCATAACATTTATTAAAAAAAAAATTATATTTATTTATATTATATATAATATAAAATTCAAAAACTTTCTATTATTATAATGTTTTTAATCTTTTTTATTATGATATTTTTAAATCGATATTCATTTAATAGTTATAATAAAGTGAAAAATTATAATAATTTTAAATTAAAAAATATAAATGAAAATAGAATTATTATTGAATACATATTTATAATAAAATTTAGATATTTAATATATATATTTCAAGAAAACAAATAACTTAAATGTAGAAGTAAAATAATTTTTAAAAAAATATTAAATTGTAAAAATTATATATATATTTCTCAATTCCAACTGTTTAACCCATTTAAAACATTAAAAATATAAAAAATACTTTTTAATATCTCAACAAACTCAACTCCTCTTCTAATTTTTATTAAGAATAACATAAACATCACCTTGATTTTCATCCCTCTGCAATTCACTTCATGTATCTTATAGATGTTTATGGAGTTTGATTATACTTAGCGTCTTCAACAACCGACTCCAAAGCCCTTGCAGTTTCACGGCCTTTCTGATTCTCCTCTGTGATATTACTTGCTTCTTTAGAATTCCTACGCTCCCCATATACATATGAAGTAAATCCCCACAAGGCCAATACCAGAGCCATGCCCTTCTCCCCACTGAACTTCTCATGATATATAATTACTGCTAATACCTGTGTCACAGGAATAAACACAGTTTTAAGTACACCACTTAACAAAGAAGAAGAAAGAAAAATAACCCCAAACACCCCAGTGAAGAAGAGCTGCCATGAGATTGCATTCCACACAAGACCCATGTAGAAATTAACCTCACCCACATCAGATGCCTTGGCCTCAGTATAAATAGCCTGGAAATCCTTGTTAACTACCATGCCAATTGTGCACAACAAAGTTGCTGAAACAGACATTATGACCTGCATCTCCATAGCCAAACTATATGTTACCCTGCAATCAGATTTCTTATACACAAGTTCTATCATGGGACTAATAAATCCAGAGAGAGCACCAGAACTGATTGTCAAGAGAAACCCCAACACATACTGTGATTTTGTAGTGAGTGCTCTAGGCCTGTCACTGTTGGTATGGAACGCAAGCAGGGCTGAACCCACTGTGAGCAAAACTACGGCATTGATAGAATAAGGGCTGAATTTCTGCCTCACTAAGAGAAATGCAAACACTGCATTGAAGGCAAGCTGAGTGGCATTCAACAAAGCTGAGGTGGATACAGGGAGATAAGATGCACCCCATGCATACATGTAATCATTTAGGCCTGTGAGGAGGCCTATAACACAGCATGCAAGGCAAATCTTGAGAGTAACATGGTTGCCGTTGTTTGTGTTGGGTTGTTTTTTGTATGATATCCAGAGTGGCAGAATGAGAATAGGCCACCCTGCAGTCTGCAGCCAGGCAGAGAGCCATCTTCTAGACCCTCCATGCAGGAAATAAAATCTTAATAACAAGGGACCTGAAGTTGTGCCGATTGATAAAGCAAGGCAGTTCAACAACAATAGGATCCAATGCACTAGGATCTTTTGCTTCCTGTGCCCATCCTTGGGTTCCATCCTCCTTGAATCTCCAAGATTAAGATTGTTGGGATTCTATGTTCTACTGATCTCCCAAAATTTACAGAATGAGCCTATTGCTGGCATCTCAACAGTTAGGCTTAGAAAACATAGAGGCATTGATAGAAGAAATAGATAATCCAGCTGAGCTTTTGAGGTATGTTTTTAACCTTGTAAAATTATGGATGAAATCAATTTTAAGAACTATTATAACCCTTTTTAAGTTTTAGCTTCGTTTCTTTTCATTGTAATTGTAGAAATGAATAATATTATTTAAAACTGTTTTTGTTTGATGTTTTGGATTCATTTCCAAGAGAACACAGAATACAATTAATAAAAGGAAGGAGTTGAGGGCTATAATTAATATAAGTATAGATTACATCATATTTTATATTTGTTATATAATTATTATATATTTAATGTATAATATATTATAATTATTATATCAATTTAATATGTAATATATTTATAATATAATTTTAATTTTTTATTTTAAATTAATTTGAAATATGGTTTTTTTTTCATTCAAATAAATTAACAAAAAATATATGTTAAAAACATGTTAAATTTTTAAATTAATATTCTCTGTATATCAATTAATAGTATATGATATTAATAGTATACAATATATTTATTACATTATTAATTTCGAATATAAAATTAAATGAATATTCTCTACATATTAACTAATGATATTAATAATGTATGATATATTTATTACTCTACCAATTTAAATTATAGAATCATTGAAACCTTTCTTTCATTTAATTTTTTTGACATAATATTTATTACCTATTAAATTTTTTAAATTAATTTTTATGAAAACAATAATAATGATGTCATATAAAATTGCATGAAATTATACGAACAGTCAATAATATATGGTAACATTTATGCTTTACAACAAAAGCTCCTAAATTATTTTATAAAGATTGGTCTATTACTCTGTACTTGTAAAATATATTATATCCCTTCAAAACAGAGAGATAAATCTACTCAGCATTTAGCATAGTCTTCTTAACATTTGTTAAACTATATCTTTATATCAATACTTCTTCTCAAGGCGAGGTAAGGTTAAATGAATATAAGAGTTCTTTATTTTAACTAATTACTGTATCTCTGGATGTTATTATAAGGTTTATAAATAATGTATAAGGTATAATCTATTTTTTATTAAACAAATATTTTATTTCACTTAATATTATAGTTTGATTAATATCTATTTGTCAAATTTAAAACTCAAATCCCATCTTATCCCTTATGATTCGATGAACTGCATAAATATACATTTTAAAACTGCAGTGCAACTGACACTTGGCAGAATTCAATGGAAGATCAAGAAAAAGTGGAAGAGTGGAATTTAAGATGGAAAAAAAATAAATAACTAAATTTATAGAGAACATTCACCATCAAGTTGTTATATTTCTTAAGTTTAAGTAAGTGTAAATAATATTAAAAAACATATATTTAAATATAAGTAATTACAAAGTATACACAATTTTGTGGCATATAAATTATAAGTCATACTAATTTAAGGTGGGTCATAGAATATGGTTTTATTGGAATTGTTCTTGTTGTTATTATCATATTTCTATATTTTATTTTTTAGAGTGAGTGTATGCCCAACACATCTTTTCCCTACTTATATTCGATTATAAATATTATTATCAATGTGTTGGTGACATTGCCACCACCTTTTATCGATGGTTGTTTTCAAAAACATTTTATAGCAGACAACTTTAATTTTTTTTTTTTCCTATGAACGAGCAACTTGTATATTTATGTGTTATTTTACCCTTCGTTTCTTTCTTAATTTGTTTTGTCATTAACATCTACTAGAATGAAACCACCCACAGTGATAAGTGTGACTATGCCATTTTAGAGCCAAGCAAATGAAATTTTAATCCAGAACAATTGAGGGTTATTCATAGTAAGAGGATTTATTTGGGGTGATATGATGGATGTAAATAACCTCTATTAAGTTTCAAGTTTAGGTAGTTGCATTGAACAAAACCAAGCTTGTTATTTTTAACATAGAGAGCACCCATATTTAGCCACATCACACATACAAATATAACGATTTCAGACAAGTAGAGGCTATATTTGAGATTTATGGTGATGGAGTGGTGCAAGCACAAGAGAGAGAAACCGATTAAGGTTTGCGTTTATCTTTGTGTTGTTAGAGATGGACATTCACTCGTTGTCACACTTTCAACACTTAGATTTGATTGCATTCATGTTATTTACATCACAACAGGACACATTCACACTTTCTAACACACACACTCACACTGTAACATCCCCACTAGGATCAAGTTAAAAATATGTGAATTTTTTACTTTAATTTAAAAACATGATATAATTAGATTACACCATGAGATTCTAATCAGTGATCATACAAAATACTCTGAGTGTGATAACTGTAAATGAAGCATACTACACCATACAACATTAATCACTATTATCATAAAAAACACATCATAATACGAATATAAAAAGTAATTAAAATTAACCAGCCACAGTTGATGCTTGCTAATAGCCACTATTGTCGATGTACAATAAATAAGTAATTACAGTTCATCATGATAATGTTTTAATAATAAATATATTACAATACAAAGTACACATATATACGATACATGGCTCCTCGAAGCATATTTCTCCGGACTCTAGTATCGGTGACAATCTCAAGTGTCATCTTAAAAATAGTACTATTGTGGAGAATGAGAGCATCATCTGAGCGCTTTTCCACACCAACCATAGTCAATGATCTCCGCACTAATTTCATCAAGGAATGGCCCTCTCTTCATGGATGAATAGATAGTGATAACACAAAAATCCATAAAGATAAGCTAGTATCCATGTATTATATGATTTATAAAACTAAACATGTGGTGTATCATAGAAACCCGTTCTACTCAAGATATCACACAAACATGTCAATCATACTAATGAAATAATAATGTCTCACTAAATATTACTTTGACCAAAATTTTCAATAATTTAATGATCTATGGATTAGTCAATTTCATACACACAATTTGATCAGATTACCTTCATCTGACACTATGATGTTAGTAAGCTAGTGAAGTCCATCTCACTAATTACTCAGTATCAATAATGTGAGAAATAGTTAACATAATATAACTAATAGATTCACATAAATTACATTCTACTAACAAACATATAACATGCTAAGCACATGATAATCTAGCAACATACATTTATTCCATCAAATGTATTCAAATGAATCTCACATTATATCTATCTCATAATAGAAATAATAACTACAACTTATACCATCCAAGTATGACATCTGCAAATTCTAATTGCCATAATTAGTTTTGAAATATACTATACCCTGTGATAACCTATATTATCATAGTCTAGTGTTTTTAAGCATAATTACTAAGTACCACAACCAATCATAATAAAGTAGTATAAATCAAAAGAAACATAAGCTTATGTTCAAGCAACTAGATATAACAAATAAAGACTCAATTCACATAAACATAAAATATTTCATCCTAGCATTCGCTATACTCTCAAGGATTATATGCATGCATAAATAAGGTCCTACTAATTATCATAAAACATGATATTCATAGAAATAACCAACGTGCATACATTTAGTCTGTCAAACATATGAATGTATCTAGACATAACAATTACAGTTTATACTACTTGGATATAACATACATTTAGACTATAGTTTCCAACTAAAATATTCTCTATGACATCCCATAATATCATAGTTCATTATTTATGAGTACGGTTACACAATTACAAACATCTAAACTTACAATTTTGAAAATTAAATGTCTCATAATCATAAATAATAATCAAAAAATTATGGGTTATACCACTCAGATATACCCTGTGTTTAAACTGCATATTAGCAATCAGAAGAAACATAACTTATAGGCTCACGTCATGATGTACTATTATATGCTATATATCTCTAAACACTTGTATATGTTAATATACTCATAACACATACTGCACATAAATTTTAATATTGTTTGTATATATACTAACAGTTATTTATAGACAAGTTAAGATTTTTATAAGATTTTCACAATCATTACATCCATGAGTCATCAAGATATAAACTACATACTACAATTAATAGATCTCTCTATATCAATATTTCATTTCTCATTATTTACTGTTAGTTCTCAATATAAAAGAAAACAACCTCTAAATCAAAACCACCATATAAGTCATTCATAAGGTTCCTTTATGTGTTTATACTCTACATTAGTCCATGCATTTTATCTATATATGATGCTACAAGTTTTGTAATGGGCACCCCTGAATTCCCCAAAAACTAAACCAATTGATGAAAGGAATTATGTCAAATAGTTTGCATCCAACTCCGTTTAATCTTTTACCCCTTTTAGCTCTGGAAATAAATGTGTGTTTGTGTTTTTGAGTTTTTGCATGGAAAAGAAATCATTCAACATAAACAAGAAAGAAACTACGATAATATGCAACTGGACATTGGACTGCTACTGATAAGATGTTATTTTCAGAATTTAATAAAATAAAATACATGACAGATTATCAACTCACTAATTACTCCAGTATTATTGACATAATGCTCCATCACATGTTTTTTAAATTTACTGCTGCAATGACATGAATAGTGTCACGTGAATAGTGCCACGTGAACAGTACCTGCATGAACAGTGTTGCGACAATACTTTGTCTTTTAAATGGTCTAATACCTTCACAAAATCATTCCCTCCAAGTAGCATAAGCGTCGGATATGTAATGAAGAAGATATGAGCAAAATATCAAATCTGCCTGTAGCTGGAAATACAACTAAACTCCCTGACAATGAAGCTGGTAACAATAGATTCCAAAGGCCAAACCCCAAAGGAATGACGTCTAGAATGTCACAAGAGAGGATAGACGTCCTCTAATGCCAAGAACGGATATGCAACTCACACACCAATTTCTTCTCATATTCAACATGTCTAATGAAGCCACAAACGCTTCCCTTTATTCTATTTCCAAGGGTCTGTTCAACTCACATGGGCAATGTGGGATAAAAGATGTGCAATATAAAACATATATTAAAATATCCCCTTATGTCTCCTTTGGGTACACATCCCCATAAAATAAATAGTAAAGTAACACTTTAATATTTTACAATTAAATAAGATGTTACTTTAATAAAACTTTAGGCATTAAAATGTATTAGCAATCGGACTCCGAATAATGCGAGTGATAGCTCATCGGAAAGCTCTCACCGAGGAGTATCAAATCCAATCACCAAAATTGACCTCCGTTGTGACCTGTTGACTTAATAAAAATAGTAAGTATGCCTGAGATTGAGTAAATCAACTTCGTTTTGGCCCAAACTGAAAATGACTAGGTCAAAACACTCCAGGATCCCCTTAAACCCTTCGTTAGCCCTCGGGACCATGTAGAACAAGGGTAACACACACACACTTGGTCAACTGCTAAAGTGGGGACATTACAGTCCGCCCCCCTTGAAATTGCTTATCCTCAAGCAATCTCAGTCCAACCTGCTGAATAACATGCTCACTCTCCCATGTAGAATCCTCCTCCGGCAAGTCTCTCCATCTGACCAAATACTCCTTCACTATCCTATTTCTAAGCCTCCTCTCTCTGGTGTCCAGAATAGCCTCGGGTACTAACACAAGCTTCCCCTCCTCATCCAAATGGGGTAAATCTACAGAAGGCACTACACTCTGACCAATGGCTTTCTTAAGCCTAGACACATGAAACACATTGTGCACTCGACTGCCCTCTGGAAGCTCAAGCTCATAGGCGACTTTGCCCACTTTGCGAATCACCCTGTAGGGACCATAAAATCTAGGTTTCAACTTTTCAGCTCCGCTCTTCTTGAGTGATGACTGTCTATATGGTTGTAGCCTCAAGTAAACCATATCCCCTACCTCAAAGCTGCACTCTATTCGGTGCTGATCAGCATACAATTTTTGTTGATTTTGGGCCTGTTGTATATTCTCCTTGAGCACTTTCAGGATGTCCTGACTATCCTGCAATAAGTTTTTGGCTTTGGGCACTCTATTGTCCCCCAAAACTAAATCCATGAAGCTAGGTGCTTCATAACCATAGAGTGCCATGAAAGGAGTCATCCTGATGGACATATGATAAGTGGTGTTATAACAATACTCTCCCATATGCAACCATCTGATCCAAGCCTTTTGTTGTGCAATTACATAGTTCCTCAAATATCCCTTCACCCATTTATTCACAATCTCTGTTTGCCCATCTGTTTGCGGATGATAACTAATGCTAGGTGTAAGATCTGTACCACACAACCTAAACAACTCTTGCCAAAAAACACTCATAAACTTACTATCCTGGTCACTAACAATGAATTCGGGCAGCCCATGTAACCTGAATATCTCTCTAAAGAAAAGATCTGCCACCTGTGCTGTTGTGTAAGTAGACGAAATAGCAAAGAAGTGAGTGAACTTCGTCAAGCGGTCCACCACCACATAGATGCAATCCCTTCCCTGCATTCATGGTAAACCCGTGATGAAGTCCATCGAAATACTTTCCCATTTCCTATCAGGAATGGGCAAGGGCTGTAATAAACCTGTAGGAAATGTGTGCTCTCCCTTATTCTGTTGACAAATGGCACACTCCCTGACATACCTCTGAACATCATCCTTAAGCCCTCTCCATGAGAACCGCTCTCGGATAGGTCTTGAAAACCCCCGGATGCCCAGCTGTGGGTGCATCATGAAATGCCTTCAGTATCGCCTCTCTCAAATGTGATGACGAAATCAAATAGATCCTGTCCTGAGCTCTGATCAATCCATCTATCACCTCATAGTGATCATCCTGTATGGTACCTAAAATCAATCCAAAAGCCCAAGCATCTCCGACATACTCTGCTATAATCCGATCTCTCCAGTCTCCTGAAATCTCTGCCAGAGCACATAAGTGAGGTCTCCGAGATAAGGCGTCAGCCACCACATTTTTCTCACCTTTGACAAACTCTATGTCAAAGTCATAAGTCTACAATTTAGTAACCCATTTTTATTGCCGATCATTAAGATCACGCTGGCTCATGAAGTAATTAATACTGTTGTGATCAGTCTTGATCACAAAATGCCCAACTACCAAATATGATCGAAATTTGGCCAATGCATGCATTATGGCCAACATCTCCCGGTCATAGACAGAATAACTCCTCTCAACTCCCCAGAGATTCCTACTCTCGAACGCAATGGGATGCTTCTCATGTGGCTCTGGTGAAGCTGGCATAATGTAGCACTCTGCCGCCCACTCTATGTCATCATGACGAAAAAGTCTCTACATTCTCCTCAAGGACACTACTCTGCAACCTCCATCCGAAAGTCCTCTAAGTACCACATTTTTGCCTTCATGTTGGAATCTCATCTCCAATTTCACTAGGTTGAGTGTGAACTCAACTAGCGAAGCCATCCATGTCATGCCGAGGATGACATCATAATCCCCCATGTCCACAACATAGAACTCATCCTCCAACTCATAGCCATCTCCAAACCTAATGCGAAGATTAGATATCTTTCGAGTGCACAACAATTTGTCACCGTTCGCTACCATGACTCTAAATCCATCATGCTCCTTTGTCTGTAACCCTCACCTGGCTACCAACTATGCATCTATGAAGTTATGTGTAGCCCTAGTGTCAATGAGAGATATCACTTTCTGCCCCTGAATAGTACCCCTGACCTTAAATGTGATTGCCTTTTGGGCCCCTGTCAAGCGTGCCAGCGATCTATCATCCTTAGGAATGTTGCTCTCCTCTATAGTGTTGCCCTCATCTGAATCAGAGTGTTGATCCTTCCCCTCTGACTCTGACTCTTCTGCTGAGAAATACTCCATTTGATTTGCCTTAGCCTTGAGAGGGCATTTATGAGATAAGTCCCAAGGCTCTCTACAGTGGAAGCACAGCTTCTTCTTTCGAAGTTCATTCAAGGTTTCATTATTGAGTCCTTTTGATCCTTCTTTGGGCTTGTTATACTCTTTTTGAAATGGTTTTTTGTCTTTGTCCTTGCGGTAGGAAGACTCTGTTGAATGGTTTTTCCCTTTGTATATCGAAGGGGCTAAATCTCGTGCCTTTTAAGTTGCTTCAGCTAAGGTGAGTGGATCATGTCCCTTCACCCAACCTCGTAATGGATCAGCAAGCCCATCACAAAATAACACCACCAATCTCCTAGGAGAGATATCAGTAACAAGTACAAACAAGCGCTGAAACTCAGTGATGTAAGCATCCACAGAACCTGACTGTTTTAACTGTGCTAGTTCCTTGAAATGTAACTCGGGATCCCTAGTGTCAAATCTCTCAATCAATCTTTCGGTGAATTCCTCATAGGATGTAATCTGATTATGCCCCAGCGTCACCATGCCATGATGCCACCATTCATGTGCAACGCCATCCAAGTGCATAGTCGCATACCTGATAGCCTCCTCCTCAGGCATTAGATTTAGCTGCAAGTATGTATCTACCTTCTGCACCCAAGCTCGTGCAGTCATCTTCCCTGAAGCATCATAATAAGGTAAAGAAAGTTTTCCAACTTTCTTTCTCAGCTCAAAGTTGTGATTCCTCCCTCCTGCTTTAGGCATGTGTCTCATCCTCAAGTCCATATAATCTCTGAGGGAAATATCTGCCTGAAACTCCAGTCCACTAGCCTCCCAGTCCCTCCTGAACTGATCCTGTAACTCGGTAATCTACGGTTCGTTTACTAGTTGACCCAGATCTCTAGGTGGGAAGGTGGTTAAAAGAGGTCTCGAGCTCATTGTTCGAGTTGGGCGTGCAACGTGTCTAAAGTTATCAGCCTCATTCCCATTATTGCCATGTCCATTATTACCATTAAGGTTATTCTCAGGACCATTGTTGTTGCCTTGGCCTCCATTATTATCATTATTTCCCCCATTGTTATTGTTTCTATTGTTGGCATCACTTGGATTAATATTGACACCCATTTGTCTAGCCATGAGCTGCAACATCATGTCCATTCGCCTATTCTGCTCTTGTTGCATATGCTGCCCCTGCTCTAATGTATCCAGTAACTGTCTGAACATTACCTCCTCCTGATCTGGACCAGCATTCCTGCCTCTGCCTATTCCTATATTCCTATCATCTCGGTCACCCATATTTTTGTCTTGATCAAAGAATATCTCCTTTGTGTCTGTATGACTAGATTCTATGTCCACCTGCACGGATGAACCAGACTGTTCGCTCTGCAAGTCTGAAATCTTATTTTGTCTTGCTCTGGTATTACGAAAATTATAAGGCCCATATCGCATGCTCAAACATTTCGTCAAACACTTTTCCCTCTGTCCAGTTGTTCCAAATTCCCTATAAGACCTCCACAGGATGGCAGGGCTTATAGCTCTGATACCACTGTAATGGGCACCCCTGAATGCCCCAAAAACTAAACCAATTGATGAAAGGAATTATGTCAAACAGTTTGCATCCAACTCCGTTTAATCTTTTACCCCTTTTAGCTCTGGAAATAAATGTGTTTGTGTTTTTGAGTTTTTTCATGGAAAAGAAATCATTCAACATAAACAAGAAAGAAACTACGATAATATGCAACTGGACATTGGACTGCTGCTGATAAGATGTTATTTTCAAAATTTAATAAAATAAAATATATGGCAGATTATCAACTCACTAATTACTCCAGTATTATTGACATAATGCTCCATCACATGTTTTTTAAATCTACTGCTGCAATGACATGAATAGTGTCATGTGAATAGTGTCACGTGAACAGTACCCGTGTGAACAGTGATGCGACAGTACTTTGTCTTTTAAATGGTCCAATACCTTCACAAAATCATTCCCTCCAAGTAGCATAAGCGTCGGATATGTAATGAAGAAGATATGAGCAAAATACCAAATCTGCCTGTATCCGAAAATGCAACTAAACTGCCTGACAATGAAGCTGGTAACAATAGATTTCAAAGGCCAAACCCCAAAGGAATGACGTCTAGAATGTCACAAGAGAGGATAGACGTCCTCTAATGCCAAGAACGGATCTGCAACTCACACACCAATTTCTTCTCATATTCAACATGTCTAATGAAGCCACAAACGCTTTCTTTTATTCTATTTCCAAGGGTCCGCTCAACTCACATGGGCAATGTGGGATAAAAGATGTGCAATATAAAACATATATTAAAATATCCCCTTATGTCTCCCTTGGGTACACATCCCCATAAAATAAATAGTAAAGTAACACTTTAATATTTTACAATTAAATAAGATGTTACTTTAATAAAACTTTAGGCATTAAAATGTATTAGCAATCGGACTCCGAATAATGCGAGTGATAGCTCGTCGAAAAGCTCTCACCGAGGAGTATCAAATCCAATCACCAAAACTGACCTCCGTTGTGACCTGCTGACTTAATAAAAATAGTAAGTATGCCTGAGATTGAGTAAATCAACTTCGTTTTGGCCCAAACTGGAAATGACTAGGCCAAAACACTCCAGGATCCCCTTAAACCCTTCGTTAGCCCTCGGGACCATGTAGAACAAGGCTAACGCACACACACTTAGTCAACTGCTAAAGTGGGGACATTACAGGTTTGAATCTATCAACATATTTTGTATAACATTATTGTGCTTCAAATATATTACTTAGTCTCTATTTAGAGTTTGAAACATAGCCAAAGCATAGACTTAGTCTCTACTTAGAGTTCGAAACATAGCCAAAGCATAGACTTAGCCTCCTCACACTTCATGTATATACATATTTCATCATATATATATATATATATATATATATATATATATAGCATTAGTCATTCAAGAGTATAGTAACATTACCACATAAATATCTATCTTCGCTATTGTTTACACAAATTATAACGATATCCTTATTAATAAACTATATAATACTATTCATCTCTCTATAACTATGTACATCTGTGTACATCCATGTCCATGTACATCCATCCTCGAGCACAATCATCACGTGACTATGGTTAACAAGATGTATAACAGATATATAATCATATCTCAATCTACTGATTATTTATATTCGTAATTCATCAATTTATCTAACATAGATTAGAATATATATCTTTTACTCATCAATTTGCTAATACAGACATATTCAAATAAAAATATACATAACATCAAGATTTATGGCTATCTATTGCCCTTAGATTGACCTCATGCTAATCCATATTCCTCTCTAAGCAAATTTATAGTGAGAATTAATCTGTATATAAGAATACCCGGACACAATTACAATATTAAAAAGTTAGAATACATTCTCATTAAATTATCTAGGTATGTTTCATCACAGCTTAGTTATATGTCAATACCCATCATTCATCTGGTTACCATTATATATTTTGTGATAAAGATAGTTATATTTGGAACATGCATATGACTATACAATGCAAGTAATATATACGGAGTAAACTCATATATGAATATCGTTATCTACATGATTATATTTTTGTGTAAATCACTATATAAAAAGGATCGTTGTATATATTCAAATCATACTCTAGATGCTA
Source organism: Torreya grandis (assembly GCA_037957365.1). Lineage (NCBI taxonomy): Eukaryota > Viridiplantae > Streptophyta > Pinopsida > Cupressales > Taxaceae > Torreya > Torreya grandis. The sequence continues at coordinate 2,201,898 of JARHVA010000400.1, forward strand.
CATTTGTGTATATATAAGAGAATCATTGTATATGGATTGTAGTGAGAGGATAAAGCTTCATTATCAGTCCAATGTGAGCCTTCACATAATATTTTCAGTAGACATCAGTGAAGTGGAATCTTGGCTTGGTATAATAGGGAATATATTATGAAACATTCTAGTTATATTTAAATCGCTACAATTGGATATGTATCATTGTTATAGTTATAAGGCAAATATGTATAAAGAATATGGTGAATTGTTATTTTATCCCCTCTGTGCTACATTTTAGATCACTGTAGTTATATATAAATCATTATATATATTCTCACCTAGTTCGTTGAATAACAACTCATCTAGTTCATTGCATATTCATTTGATAAACAAATTTGCTCAGTTATAATATTTAATATGATATGTTTCTTCTATGCAAGGAGAGATTCAAGGGAATTAGTACATTGATACATATGAGATCAGAGTACAATTTTTTATGTAATTGCATATCACAGATTCAGTAATTACATATAGTGATCCATAATATATATATGTTAACTATATTAATGATACGCCAGTTATTAGTTATCAAAATATATGATATCATAATTATTCTAATATTCATAAACAATAATTTGGGTGATTTGATTTTTCTTAATAATATTCATAATAATGTAAAACACTAATATGTTCTATATAAATTATTCTGATATGTTAACTATATTAGTGATAAAGCCAGGTTTCACACTATTTTAGTGATACGTGATGAATATATATGAGGTCCCTAATTGCTTTCCATATGCATAGTGTTTATTTAATTCTAGATTATCATACATCATACATATATTTAATTGTAATTACCTTATCTATCGATTTTCCATATGTAGCATAGAGTATATATGCAGATTTATTTTACCATTATTTGGGATGCCTTGTTTGGCAGACATACTCTAAGTCATCATATACCTCCTTTATATATATGATTTGTATATATTTTAATATAGTTTTATACAAAGTGAAGCGTTATTGTTTTATTATATAAACAATTTGATCTCTAAAATTTATATCACCACACACACACAGATAAATACGGTTTCAATGTTTATACATCTCTTCATAAAAACATTTTACCAAATGCAAGCAAACTAAATCCATCATTAAAACTATCTGATTGCTCAATAAATATTAACTACATAGTTCTCATATACCAATAAGTGAATTTGCATAAAAACTCCACCAACCTAGTATTCGTAATAGTATGTTCTATTGAATTTCTTCCTTATATATGTGGTCCCTTACTTCACATGTTACCCTCTTCTTTCTGTTCTATCCTCTTTTCTATCTTCCATGCACTGTAGCGCCTCTCCTCATTTTGCCTGCTTATATTAAGATGAAAAGGGGCGTAGTTTTGTGTCTTTTAAAGAGTTTTCTCTTTATTTTTGTTTTTATTTATTTATTTCATTATATTATTACTCTCTTTTTTTTTTTTTTTTTCCTAATTTTAAACATTTATATTTCTCTTTATTTTATTTTCTTTTCTTTTCTTTTCTTTTCCTATTTTTTTCTCTGACATTAATTATCATATTTTATTCTTATTACAATAATCAATAATTATGCTATTTAAATTAGCACCTCAATGTCATAAGGATTTAATGATAAATTCAAAAATCAATAATTCAAATTTAATCTAATTATGCAAATCATGTTTCTAAAAGCATTTAATAGTCATATACGTAAATCACGCAAGATGAATTTTAAATAGCCATTTCAACTATGCTAGCAACTATGTTTAAATGAATATCTAATGCAAACGATATCAAAACATATTATTCTAACCATTTTATTATCCATCCAACATTTGCTAGCTAATGTGGTGTGTAAAGGGTTCTAACCGATTTCTTTGTCTCCCCCACCAACTCCATCTACATCCCTATCTTCAATGATTCTCTCCCTCTGTCATCCTCTGAGAGATTAATCTCTCATACATCTAACTCACAAAAAGTAAGCAATTAGTCCATAAAATCATGACATGTATATCATAAAATAATATTGAAATAACACATTAACATGGTCATAATTAAAGAATATACATGATAGCTAATCTCATAGCAATGAAATCATGAATTCTAATCAACATAAAATTGCCCCATAATAACATATGACTTAAAGCTTAGCTAGTAATAAATAAATCAAGTTATCAACTATAAAAAATCTATAGATAATCGAATAAGTTGGTTTACTGAGGAATTAGTCTTTCCTTCCTAAAGCTAGTCATCATCTCAGATGACTTTATTCAAACATAACTTCTAAATTAAAAATTTTGTTCAACAGAGAAATAATATAGTATAAAGTATGAAATCAAATAGATAAATATGAAAATCAGTTGTAGAACTCATCATAGTCCTTCCAAATAGAACTATTCTCTAAATATTGGTTTCACAAGGCCCTGCACTATGACATATCCCTATTATGCAAACAAAATTTATGAGCATCACTTATAATGGTTCTATCATGACCACCTCATGATTTAGAATCGATAAGACAAGCCTATATACTATAGGACTAACCACTTCTATCATCTTGAAGGCTCCCACATAATATGGTTATAATTTATATAACTTCCTCAATTTAATCTTCATCCACAAGCACATTAAAACATCATAAAATTTAAAAACAAATGGTTAGGAAGAGTTTCACAAAACCTTTCAGGCCCTCCGTACATCTCTTTAACCTAGAGAGTATTTTTCTTATTTTGGAAAAAAGTATTTAGAGAACCTAGCAAAAATGGTGTGTATAAATTAATACCATCGCCACTCTGTATAGCTTTTGATAAGTATAACATGTCAATATTTTTGTTATTCTATGTATCTACTGACAAGTATGAAGATGAATAGGAATTAGAAATACTACATTTTCAATGTATATAAAATTAAAGAATAAACATTCTACATTATACATGTGTATGGTCATACAATTGAATTTAACAAGTTCATCTATCAAATCTTGGATTCGACAAGGTCCCCTTGTTGGATCCAAACTTAGTAACTACCAAGTCAATATGAGACTAAATAGGATCCACTCACATCTCTTAATACTCACGTTCTTAATTCACCACTCATCCCTTAGGTCTCCATGACCTGATAATTTTCAAAATGTGCACAAAGTTCAAAGAATCACAAATTCATACTAACTGATCATAGAAATCAATGATATATGCTAAATAATTCAATATGTAACAACATAAATTACAAAAATGATCATAGAATCATTCCATAATTGTATTAAGTTACTATTAGCCAAACATAATTAATATCAATTTCATCGCTTAACCATTCTTTGTTATATTCATAGTTAAGAGAAAATAATGTTAAAATTGACATAACATACAAAGGCTAAGGATCATATTGTCCTTAAAACTTTATAAAGGAACAAGCAAGATAATGTCTTCTTTCTAGCTTGGTTAGTTACACTAAGTTATAAGTTTATCTCGACCCCTTAGACTAACAATATGTTCTATAAATCTTATTTCATACTCGTTATAGGTGAAAACTACATAAATGTCTCATCAAAATAACATGTTTTAAGTATGATTAGAATAATACCAATTTCATCAAGGGTATATAATAACATAATGATTATAATCAGCTTATAATTCTTAATTTAAAACTAATATAAATACAAGGTTCATCACTCTGCGTGGTCTAAGTTCACAATTGAAAATAAAGTAGCACTGAAATGTATGACTCTAAAAAGTCATTAGTGGAAAGTAGAGAACTAGCATCTCAGCAACATAACTCCTAAATACCCTCACATGGTATTAAAATAAACACTGCAACCCAAGTTGCCAAAATCACTACATACTTACCAATCGTGTAAGTGTAGTATCACAACCTATTTCCAAAATTAGAAGGAAGAATTTTAACCACAAATGCATCAATTCATTCCATTCTTACAAATTTTCTATCAACAAGAAGTAAAACACAATATCCCACAAACTCTAGGGAATATGGTCAAAACAACATTTCAAAAATAAGTTTTTGTTTAAGAGAACACTAAATCAACATCATAAAAATATGAATCCTCTTAGTGGGCTTATAATGATGTCAAAGGATGGTGAGAGAGTAACAACTCACCTCTATGCTTGTTATGAGAGACGACACTTCTTCCCAAGTCCACATACATATATGGGGTGTTAATACATAAGCAAACTCCTAACACATAAGAAACCTCAACAAGATAACTACACTCTACTACAAGGAAAATTCCCACCGTACTCAGTGGTGCTAATATAAAAATGGTCTTATAGGATTTTTGACTCCTAGGATTAGTGTATACATAATTCTATCATAATGTACATACTCTTAAATGAGAAGCATCCCATATTTTTTGAACACTCACAATACTAAGCACAAATGGCGAAGGTGACTCGATTAACAAGTATGAATGTAATCATTCTCAAGGTGTTCAATCTAAGTGATCAAAATATTATACAAATATCTTATTCATGACTCATGAACTATGTTATGCATTCTCTTACTAAACATCATTTACAACCAACACATTGAGACAATTAATAGACCAACCCTTTAATAACTCTAAGAGGGTATGATAACTCCTAAGGCACACACACATTGTACCACACACATTTCATTATTCTTCTTTTTGGTAAACAAAAAGACATGGTAATGCTAATGGACTCATTAAGTTCTAGAGTTCTAGTCATAGCTCTGATACCACATGTAACATTTTCACTAAGATCTACCTAAAAATACATGATTTTTTTAAATTTAAACACATATATTATAAATAGATACACCAAGAGAATCTAATCAGTGATCATAAAAAATTCTCTAAGTGTGACAATTGTAAATGAAGCATACTACACCATACAACATTGATCACTATCATCATAAGAAACACATCATAATACAAATATAGAAAGTAATTAAAATTAACCAACCACAGTTGTTACATGCCAATAACCATTGTTGTCAATGTACAATAATTAAGTAATTATAGCTCATCATGATAATATTTCATTAATAAATATATTACAATACAAAGTACACATATAAAAGATACATGGCTCCCTAGAGCATAGTTCTTCGGTCTCCAGTATTTATGACAATCTCAAGTATCGTTTTGAAATTAGTACTATTGTGGGGAGGGAGAGCATCATTAAATCATTTTTCCACACCAAACATGGAACAATGATTCTCTACACTATTTCTATCAAGAAATGGCCCTCCTTTTAGGGATAAGTAGATAGTGATGGTGCAAAAATTTACAGAGACAAGCTAGTACCTGTGTGTTGTATGATTTATAAAATTAAACATGTGATGTATCATAGAAACTCATTCTATTTAAGATAGCATACAAACATTTAAATCATACTAATGAAATAACAATGTCTCATTAAATATTACTTTAGCTAAAATTTTCAATAATTTAATGGTCTATAGATCAGTTAATTTCATACACACCACTTGATCAGATTATCTTCATCTGACATTGTGATGCTAGTAATCTAGTAAAGTCCATCTCACTAATTACTCAATATCGATAATGCAAAAATTAGTTAACATAATATAACCAATAGATTCACACATTACATCTTACTAGCAAACATATAACATGCTAAGCACAGTATAATCTAGTAACATATATTTATTCCATCAAATGTATTCAAATGAATCTCACATTATATTTATAATAGAAACAATAACTACAACTTATACCATCTAAGTATGACATATGCAAATTCTAATTACCATAATTAGTTTTCAAATATACTACACCCTGTGATATCCCATATTATCATAGTCTAATTTTTTTAAGTATAACTACTAAATATCACAATCAGTTATAATAAAGTATTATAAATCAAAAGAAACATAAGCTTTTGTTCAAACAATTAGATATAACAAAGAAAGTCTTAATTCACATGAACATAAAATATTTCATTCTAGCATTCGCTATACTCTCAGAGGTTATATGCATGCATAAATAAGGTCTTATTAATTGTCATAAAATATGATATTCATAAAAATAACCAACACATACAATTAATCCATCAAACATATGAACACATCTAGACATAACAATTACAGTTTATATCATCCAGATATAACATACATTTAAACTATAATTTTTCGCTGAAATATTCTCTATGACATCTCATAATATCATAATTCATTATTTATGAGTACAGCTACATAATTACGAACATCCAGACTTACAATTTTGAGAACCAAATGTCTCATAATCATAAATAATAATAAAGCAAGTATGGGTTATACCATTCAGGAATACCTTATGTTTAAATTGCATACTAGCAATTAGAAGAAACATAACTTATAGACTCACGTCATGATGCACTATTATATGTTATATATGTCTAAATATTTATACATATTAATATACTAACAACATATACTACACACAAGTTTTTAATACTGTTTGTATATATACTAACAATCATTTATGACACAAGTCAAAGTTTTTATAAGATTTTCACAATCATTACATTCATGAGTCATCAATATATAAATTCTGTACTACAGTTAATAGACCTCTCTATATCAATATTTTGTTTCTCATTATTTATTGTTAGTTCTCAATATAGAAGAAAACAACCTCTAAATCAAAACCACCATATAAGGCATTCACAAAAAAAAATTATGTGTTTATACTCTACATCAGTCCATGCATTTCATCTATATATGATGCTACAAAGTTGACTCTGTCAACATGTTTTATATAACACTAATGTGATTCAAATACATTACTTAATCTCTACTTAGAGTTTGAAACATAGCCAAAGCATAGACTTATCCTCCTCACAGCTCATGTATATACATATTTAATCATAGTTTAGAATGAATATATATATATCACTGATATAGCATTAGTCATTCAAGAGTATAGTAACATTACCACATAAATGTCTATCTTTACTATTGTTTACACAAATTATAGTGATATCATTATTAATAAACTATATAATACTATTCATCTCTCTATAACAATGTACACGCATATCCATGTACATCCATATCTATGTACATCCATCCTTGAACACGATCATCATGTGACTATGTTTAACAAGATGTATAATAGATATATAACCACATTTCAATCTATTGATTGTTTATATTTTTAACTCATCAGTGTATTTAATAGAGATTGGAATATATATATTTTACTCATCAGTTTGTTAACATGGAGATATTCAAATAAAAATATACATAACATCAAGGATTACGGCTATTTATTGCCCTTAGATTGATCTCACGCTAATCTATATTCATCTCTAAGCAAATTTATAGTGAAAATTAATCCGTATGTAAGAATACTTGGACACAATTACATTAAAATATATATATAACACATCCTCTCTAAATTATCTAAGTTAGTTCCATCACAACTCAGTTATCCGCCAATGCCCGTCATTCATCTATTTACCATTATATATTATGTCATAAAGATGGCTATATTTGGAGCATGCATATGACTATACAATACAAGTAATATATATGGAATAACTTCATATATGAATATCACTATCTGCATGATTATATTTTTGTGTAAATCACTATATAAAGAGGGATCGTTCTATACATTCAAATCATACTCTAGATGTTACATATGTATTTATGTAAGAGAATCGTCATATATGGATTGTAGTGAGAGGATAAAGCTTCATTATCAACCCAATGTGAGCCTTCACATAATCTTTTTGGTAGACATCATTCAAGTGGAATCTTGGCTTGGTATAATAGGGAATATACTATAAAATATTCTACCTATATTTGAAATCGTTGCAATTAGATATGTATCATTATTGCAATTATAATCAAAATATGTATAAAGAATATGGTGATCTAATATTTCATCCCCTTTGTGCCACATTTAGATTATTGTAGTTTTATATAAATAATTGCATATATTCTCACCTAGTTCGTTGCATAACTATTAGTGTAAGTTTTTATTTTTCCCTATTTATTAATTAGGGAATATTATATATTTGTGCATACATAGAGTTTTCCTACATTCGTGGAATAGGCTAGCTTATGTGGAGATTGTGTGTCATTTGTGTCATAAGGGGACATAAGAATGTCATAAGTGACTCCTTTGACCGGCTATTCCGGATATGGGAGTTACTTCTCTATTCTTGGCACCTTGTCACCACTTTTTTTGAAGGAGTCTATTCTTGGGGTGCTTTGACCACTTTTTGTGGAGGAGTCTATTCTTGGGGTGCTTTGATCACCATTTGTGGAGGAGTTACTTACTAGCTCTCCTATATGTATTCTTCATTTTAGCCATTTCATGTTAATCAGATTTTGGTTTTCTTCATTTTGCCTTGTGCAATTTATCTTCTTATTTTCAAATTGTTTTAGCATCTTGTGGTGTGCATTTGTTCATCTTGTGTAATCACGTCTCCATTGCACTCGCGTTATCCGGATTCTGACAACAACTCCGATATGGTATCAAAGGAAAACTGATAATTTAGTTTGTGTTTATGCTTTTAGCTTATTTTGAAATCAAGCGGAGTGGAGTTCTCTTTATTTTTTTGGTCTAAAATAAATTAAAAAAAAACTTTCAAAATCTTTTCTGAGTAGTCTCCTAGGAAATCCTTGGCCTTTGGGTGTTTTTTTGGCTATCTTCACTTCAGGAGCAGCATTCAACAAGCAGATGAAAGGAGCAGCATTTAACAGCAGAAGAAGGAGCTGCATTCAACAGCAGGAGGAAGATTGGCGCTTAGTTTCTGCCTTCAATTCCAGCAAGGTGCAGCAGTAGTTTTCTTCCAGCAAGGCGCCTTCTGCAACGTCTTTCTTTCTGCAACGCCTTCTGCACCCCTGTTTGCTATGCCACTCAGCTGACTTCTTCTTGTTTGCAACGCCTTATTTCGTACGGCACATCTCTGCGATTTGTTTTTTGTTTTTGCCAAAAAAATCAGATCTGCGCCTTTTTTTGGGACGCCCCCTGTTGTATTTGTTGTTCGCTGATCAGAAACAGAGTTCTACGCCTAGCTTCCAGCTTATGCACCTGTTTTTTGAGCTTAAGTTCTGTCACACATCAGGCCGTACGATTTCAGCAGGTTGCATTTAGTTTTTTTGTCTTTTCTAAGTCAAAATTTTGCACTGTGCATTTTTGGACGCCCCTCCCTACTTGGCATCCTATTTGGCATTCTTTGGTCACGTGGCATCTATCCAAACTGTCTTTGATTTATTTTTTTTAGTGTAAAATTGACTTGATAAAATAAAAATCAGTCAATTTGACTGAATATTAAGGATTTTAGACAGTTTTGTATTTTTGAGATTTTCAATTAAAACTTGTATTTTCTATCTATGAAGACGAAAGGTGAGGCCCGGGTTGGCGGGAGGCCAATTTTCTCTCAAAAAAATTTTATTTGAATTCCTCATTCCGTGCCGAATCCAACGAGTGGTTGAAATGCCACTTTCTTTTCCATAACAGGAATTTTTTTAATGTTTTAGTGCCTTTTTTTTGTAAAAACACTAGTTTACGAGAAAATTGTAACTTTAAAATCTTGCAAACGATAGCTCGATTTTAGGTGCCATTTTTTTCAAAAGTGCTTGTAATTCAATTCTCCACAGTGTAGACTTGTTATTTTTTAAAAATGCACTAGTTTATAAAGTGCCAAAAATTTAAGTCTCTTGGAACGCATTTTCCGCTGAGTCCGACGTCCTGTTTGTTTAGTCTTGCACTGATTGCTCTAAGACGCATTTTCAGCTGAGTCCGACGTCTTTTAAGCATGCACTTACATATTTCGAGGGAGCTCAACGTTTGGGGAGGTGTGATTGCTTTTCACAACTTGCTAGTTTTCATTTTCACTCCTTTCTGCATACATTTACACTTGCAATCAACACAACTTCACCTAAATTTAGCTAAAAAAATAGATTCTTTTCAACTTAAACCCCTAACACCCTTCAACTATCATGAATGAAAAGTTAAAATGTCAATCATTCTTAGAAGTAAAGGTTGTATAAGATCACCATGGGTACAGAAGTAGAACCCAACACAAATGTTGAAAAGGTTAAGTGGTACAACCGTAGTGATGAAGTCTTTGGATTATTGAGCTTGTCTGTGTCTCCAGAACTTCTCTTCCACTTAAAATCCTCCCAAACTCCTAATGACATATGGGACACCTTAGAAAAGTTGTTTGAGAAGCTTGATGAGAGAAGAGGTCATGAGCTCGAAAATGAACTCATAAGTCTAAGTCTTAGCAACTTGACACCCTACAGGACTTCTTCACTAAGTTTAAGGCCCTTAGATTGCAATTGAAAGAATGTGGGATAGAGAAGAAAGGTGATCAACTCATTTTTTCTATTCTCGCAAAGTTAGGTCCAAGCTATTCAATTTTTGTCTCCACTTTTCATGCCACAAAAAGTGCCCTTGGCACTACATGAAAAATGCCTTCTTTAGATTCATTCATTGCCGACTTGACTAGGGAACAAGATAAGCTAATTCAGATGGGCACAATGAAGGCTACTCAACCCCAAGCCTTGATAGCTGGAAATGGTAAAGATAAGACTTCATCAAAAGAGAAGAAGAAAAAGAACAAGGACCAGGAGAAGAAGAAAGAAAACAATAATCCTGTCAAAAACAACACTGAGTCTTCATCCTCCAATGCTAAACTGAAGAAGGAGAAGGTTAAGTGTACCTATTGTAAAAAGACAGGGCATAATGAACACAAGTGCATGAAAAAATAAATAGATCGCCTAACTCATCTTCTAGAGAAGAACAACATAGGTGTTCCTGAGTCCATCAAGCATAATTCATCAACCCAAGATTCTACTAAGGCAAAAGGCAAGGGTAAGGAGAAAGAAAAGGACAAGGCCCTTGTAGCAACTGCAGCTTCTACATCTTCATGGGTCATAGACTCAGGTGCTTCTCACCACATGGGCTCTTCACTAGTTGAGTTTTCATCTTTAGAGCCTTGTAGCATGACTTCAATTAGTTTGGGTGATGACACATCAGTTTCTATTGCAGGGAGAGGGTCAGTTGAAATGAAAGGAAGAACATTCAATAATGTTCTAAGTATTTCTTCTCTTTCAACCAATCCCCTATCAGTGTATCAAATAACTCACATTAGTTGGGGCATAAGAGTTGAGTTTTCACCAGATTCAGTGTCTATTAGGGAGTTTCATAGTGATACTACAGTGGTAGTGGGTAGGGCAAATCACCAAGCTAGGTTATACACCTTCTCACATTTTGCATCAAATTTTTCTCTGACAGCATTGCTGACTCACTCAGATGAAGTTAGCAAATTGTGGTATGAGCGATTTGGCCACTTTAACTACCGCTATCTTGAGCAACTTTGCAAAAATGACATGGTCATTGGCTTGCCTCGTGTCCAATTCTCAAAAAGACTTTGCAAGGGGTGCTCCCTTGGGAAGCATCCCGAAGCAAAATTTGACAAAGGCAAAGCTTGGAGGGCTTCACAACCTTTGGAGTTAGTCCACAGTGATGTATCGGGACCCTTTCCCAAACCATCTTTCACAAGGGCCAAGTACATCCTCACTTTCATTGATGATTTCTCTAGGTACACTTGGATATATTTTCTCAAACAAAAGTCTGAAGTGTTTGAAAAATTTCTAGACTTCAAGGCTCTTGTTGAGAAACAGAGTAAAAAATCTATCAAGGTTCTTCGAACTGATAATGGAGGGGAGTATGTCAGCATCAGGTTTGAGCAATTTTGCACCACAGAAGAGATTGATTTGTAGCACATAGTCACTTACACTCTTTCACAGAATGGGGTTACAGAACGCAAAAATAAGTTTTTGAAAGAGATGGCTAGCTGTATGATTCACTCCAAATCCTTAGCACCACAGTACTGGGCCAAAGCCATCAATTATGCTTGCTACATTCAAAACAGGGTTCCTCACAAAGCTTTGAAAGGGATAACACCCTTTGAAGCTTGGCATAAAAAGAACCCTGATGTTGAGCACCTTAGAGTTTTTGGATCCCCAGCGATGGCCCACATTCTGAAGAAGAAACGCAAAGATATGAAATGTCAGTCCAAGCCTTGCATCTTTGTAGGATATCTGAATGGTATTAAGGGATATCGCCTTCTAGATCCCGTCACTCATGAGTTGTTTATCGAGAGAAGTGTCCATTTTCAAGAGAGCCCTAGAGACTCAACACTTGACACTTCTTCTCCCTCATCGGATCTACTTCTTCATGATGATTCCTCGTCAGATTCAGATTAGCCACAGCAAGTTTTTGAGCCAGAGACATCTTCTTCTTTTTTGAGTTCAGACAGCGAGGACAGTGATGCAGTGTCATCCACCTCTAGTCAGTCAGAGGATGAGGAGTTAGCACCTGACTCGCCCATTTTCAGGCCACTTTGGGCCAGATAGACACTTGAGAGTGCTGGCACTTGGGCAGGAGATCCCGCAGATGACAGACATACTAGGGGGGATTTTCAGAGAGATCCACATGCCTTCTTTGCTACAGTTTTGGATCCACAGACTTTTCGAGAGGCATCGGGGGTACCTAAGTGGGATAGTGCTATGAAGGAAGAATATTCTTCCTTAATCAAAAATCACACTTGGGATTTGACTTCACTTTCTAAGGGAAGAAAGATGGTTCGATGTAGGTGGATATATCAGACCAAGTTTGCAGCAAATGGGTCGGTTGATAAGGCGCAATTCATCGCCAAAGGTTTCTCACAGGTGGCAGTGATTGACTACTCAGAGACCTTTGCACCCGTTGCAAAAATGACTTCTATCCGACTCACCTTGGCTATTACCACAGCACATGGTTGGTATGTGCATCAAATGGATGTGAAGAGTGTCTTTCTTCACGGAGACCTCGAGAAAGAGATCTACATGGAGCAGCCACCAAGATTTGTTCAGAGTTTTTTCTTAGTATGCAGACTTAGGAAATCTATCTATGGCCTCAAACAGGCCCCTCGGGCTTGGTATGCCAAGATGGATTCCTTCCTTCTCACAGCAGGTTTCACTAGGTGCCATTCTGATCCCAATGTCTACTTCTTGCGGCAGGATGATTCGCTCTTGATTTTGGTTCTATATGTTGATGACCTTTTGATAACCAAGAGTTCTTCATCAGCTATTACAGCAGTGAAGGCATCTCTCCAAGATAGATTTGACATGACAGACTTAGGTTTGTTGCACTACTTCCTTGGCATCGAGATCTCACAATCAAATTCAGGGATTTTTCTTGCACAATCTAAGTATGCTCTTGACTTATTGGCTCAGTTTCACATGGCTGATTGTGAGCCATCTCTAACTCCCTTTCTATCAGGAGTCAAGCTTGAGGCTGATTGTTCTTCACCATTGGTTGATGCCACTCGATATCACCAACTTGTTGGTAGCCTCATCTACTTGACTCACACCAGGCCGGACATATAATATTCAGTGGGACTTGTCTCCAGATTCATGCAGGAACCCCATGAGCTGCATTGGAAAGCAGCTAAGAGGATCTTGCATTACATACAGGGTTCACATAGATACAAAATTTATTACAAATTTGGCACAGAGGTTGACTTGGTTGGATATACAGATTCAGACTGGGCTGGTGATTCACAGACTCGCAAGTCCACTTTCGGTTACAGTTTCTCTCTAGGTTCTAGTCCTATCAGTTGGTCTAGCAAGAAGCAGAATGCTATTGCTATATCATCCACAGAGATAGAATATAGAGGCGTTGTTAATGCAGCTACTGAGGCTATTTGGCTTCAAAAGATTCTTTTTGAGTTTGGCATTCCTATCAGGCAGCCCACCATCATTTATTGTGACAACCAGAGTACCATACAAATTTGTAGGAATCCAGTTTAGCACCAGCGGACCAAGCACATAGAGATTCACATGCATTTCATTCGAGAGCTTATTCATAGTCAGGTCATTGACTTGATATTTTGCCAGTCTTCAGAGCAAGTTGCAGACATCTTTACCAAACCTTTCACTGAGAGTAAGTTCATTCATTTATGAGCTCTTCTTGGGGTGCAGTCCACATCTACAGCAACATCATCTTCAAGGGGGGCCTTCTAGCCTCTTCTTTTCTTTCATGTCTCTCTTTTGGGGGGAGTTTTTTCCTACAGGTTTTCTCTTTTTCTCTATGGGAGATTGTATTTGTACATGGGTACCTCATCAGGGTTAGTTGTCGAGACCCATTTTTTATTTCCACACTGCCCACCTAAGTTGCGCTTATGGGGGGTATTAGTGTAGGTTTTTATTTTTTCCTATTTTTTAATTAGAGAATATTATATGTTTGTGCATACATGGAGTTTTCTTACGTTCGTGGGATAGGCTAGCTTATGTGGAGATTGTGTGTCATAAGAATGTCATAAGTGACTTTTTTGACCGGCTATTCCGGATATGGGAGTTACTTCTCTATTCTTGGCACCTTGTCACCACTTTTTTTTGGAGGAGTCTATTCTTGGGGTGCTTTGACCACCTTTTGTGAAGGAGTCTATTCTTGGGGTGCTTTGACCACCATTTGTGGAGGAGTTACTTACTAGCTCTCCTATATGTATTCTTCATTTTGGCCATTTCATGTTAATCAGATTTTGGTTTTTTTAATTTTGTCTTGTGCAATTTACCTTCTTATTTTCAAATTGCTTTAGCATCTTGTGGTGTGCACTTGTTCATCTTATGTGATCACGTCTCCATGGCACTCGCGTTATCCAAATTTTGGCAACAACTCTGATAATAACAACTCATCTAGTTCATTGCCTAACAACTCATCTAGTTCGTTGTATATTCATTAGATTAACAAATTTGCTCAATTATAATATTTAATATGATATGTTTCTTCTATGCAAGGAGAGATTTAGGAAAATTTGTACATTGATACAAATGAGACTATATTAAAGATCCATATGTAATTACGTATCTATTATTATTACGATTATGTGAAATTGTTCTGCATCATTTTATTCTTAACAACTGGTATCAAAGCTTTAGGTTGTATGTTGAAGTATTGAATCGCATGAAGGGTTATTAGTTCAAATCGGAGTTATGGTTGATAATCACAGATCAAAGGTTGAAAAGTTTAACAGATAAAAATTTGGTCTGGAAGATGTAGATGGAGGATTACCTCTATTAGAAAGACCTCCATGATCCATTGAGAGGAAAACTAAAGCTACCAATGAGTATGATAGATGAGGTTGGGGAGTTGCTTAACAAGAAAGCACTTTGGGCCATTAGGTTATGCCTTGCATCTTCGGTCACATTTAATATATTGTAGGAGAAGACCATAGAATATCTCATGAACGTATTAGAGAATTTATATGAGAAACCCTCTACTTCTAATAAAATATTTCTAATGAAAAAGTTATTTAATATGAAGATGTCCGAAAATGATTCAGTTGCTAATCATTTGAATGAATTCAATATAGTTGTGAGTATGTTAAATTTTATAAAAATAGATTTTGATAATGAAGTTAGGGCTTTGATTATTTTATATTCCTTACCAGAGAGTTGGAATAACTTGGTAATCGTTGTGAGCAACTCAGTCTCTAATAATGTCAAGTTGAAATTTGAGGATATCATAAGAGTAATCCTTAATGAAGAAATGCAACGGAAAAGATTTGAGGAGACTTCTACTTCAGGTGATGCTTTGGCGATGGAGAGTAGAGATAGATAAAAGTTTAGAAGAAAAAGAAAGTGTGGAAAGTCAAATGGTCCTAGAAGGTCAAAATCAAGGGCTAGGATAGTATGATGGCACCATGGAAAGACTGGGCATGTGAAGAAGGATTGTTGGTCTCTTCAAAACAAGAACAAAAATTAGGAAGACACCAAGGAGATAAATATGGAAATAAGTAATGTTTGTCAGGATGCATTAATTCTCTTTGTTGACAATATTATTGAGTCTTGAGTTTTAGATTCAGGGGCTTCTTCTCATGCTACACCATATAGGTATTATTTTATTGATTGTGTTCAAGGATATTTTGGACATGTTTACCTTGGTGATGATGAGTGTTGCAACATAGTAAGAAAAAAAAGTGTTTAGATCAAGATGCAAAATGGGAACACTTGGCTACTGAAGGATGTCAGGCATGTGCCTAAGTTAAGATGAAATTTGGTATTGTTGTGTTGTGGACCCTGTTTCTAAATTATAATATATTTTTAAATATTGTATATTTTATATGTGCTGTACACTCTATATGTATTCTCATTAGGGTTCGGAGCTGGCAAACCCCGAGTAGGGGTTCGAGGGCAAAAACCCCCAAAAAGTAAGGGTTTGAGGGTGGCAGCACCCAAGTAGGGGTTTGAGGGCAGTAGCCCTTAACAAATAGGGGATAGAGGGTGGTAGCCCCCAAAAAAAATTGGACTCCTTTTTAATGGGTGGTAACCCCATGATTTTGGTACCCAAAAAAAAATTGGACCCCTATTTGAGAGTGATTGTATTCTGATGACTTAAAATAAAATTTGAGCAAGTGTATTTTTTGGTGGATGTAGCCCACATTAGGTGAACCATGTTAAATCTGGTCTTCTTATTATGCATGTTTATTTTTACTCTTTATGCTTCTCTATTTATATCTATTATTACGATTCTATGAAATTATTTTGCATCAATTTTTGTATTTATTCCTAACAAGTATTCATAAGATAGCTAGGTAGTGAAAGTTGTATGGTGACATTTATAGTAGATTCTTGGAAGGTGACCAAGGGTGCTCTTGTGGTAGAAAGAGGTAAGAAGGTTGATACCCTGTATTTGTCAAGTAGTGTTGACTATTTTAATTTAGTTGCTTCAGATGCAGATGTAATTTTGTGGCACAATAGGCTCAGTCACATGAGCCAAAAGAGTATGCAAATTTTGAAGGATCAGTTGCCTAGATTGAAAGGATCTGATTTAGATTTTTGTGAAGACTATATGTACAAAAATAAAAAAGGGTAAAGTTTCTCCAGGTTGGACCTACGAGGAAGAAAAATAAGTTGGAGCTGGTTTATTCAGATGTATGAGGGCCGGCTCAGGTATCTTTTATTGGTGGGTCATCTTATTATGTCACTTTTATTGATGGTGTAACTAAAAAATTTTGGGTGTATGGCATTAGGAGGAAATATTATGTGTTTGATATGTTTAAAAGATATAAAGCCTTGGTTGAGAATGAAACAGGTCTCAAGTTAAAAAGTCTCAAGTCAGAGAATGGTGGGGAATATTGTAGTAATATATTCTTTGATTACTGTTCAAGGAATAAAATTCATAGATAGATAATGGTTCTAAGAACTCCACAGTAGAATGGAGTGTCAAAAAGGATGAACGGGACTCTCACAGAGCATAGTAGGAGCATGAGGTTACATGCAAAACTGCCTCTTTAATTTTTGGTAGAAGCAGTAAACACGATAGTATATCTGATAAATAGATGTCCTTCATCTATTTTGGATAGAGCCATACCTGAGGAAGCTTGGTCTAGTAAGAATATTGATTATTCAATTCTTAGAATATTTCGATGTGAAGCCTTCGTTCATATTGATAAAGATGATAGGACCAAGTTAGAGGTTAAGTCTAAAAAATACACCTTTATTGGTTATGGTGAGGATGACTTTGGTTTTTGAAATTTGGAGTCTTAAGGACACAAAAATATTTAAGTCTAGGGATTTTATCTTTAATGAAAAATTCATGTATAAACAGCAGTTATAGGATCAAAAATAAGATTCCAAAAAAAAGTACATAATACTGGAGGTCATTACAGATGATAAAGTGTCCAAGCAACTAATTCAGGCACCTACTCCATAATAGCCCCAAACTCCTATGGTGAGAAGGTCTTCTAGGGTAAGAAGGGAACCTAAACGCTTTTCTCCATCTCTTAATTATTTATTACTCACTGAGAATGGATAACTAGAGTGCTTTGAAGAAGTAATGTAGGTAGATGTCAGGAAGAAGTGGGAGCAAGCTATGGATGAAGAGCATTAGTCTCTCATATAAAATTAGACTTTGGATTTGATAACCCCACCTAAAGGTAAGAGAGCATTACAGAACAAGTGGGTGTATAGAGTTAAAGAAGATGATGGAGGCAAGAAAAGGTACAAGACCCAATTGGTGATAAAGGGGTTTGCACAAAAGAAGGGAATTGATTTCAATGAGATTTTTTTCCTAGTGGTAAAGATGACTTCTATTAAGACTGTTCTTGGGATAGTGGCAGTGGAAGACTTGCACCTAGAGTAGCTAGATGTGAAGACTGCATTCCTTCATGATGATTTGGAGGACTTGTATATGGAGCAGCCACAGGGATATAAGGTCATAGGAAAGAATAAAATGGTGTGCAAATTGAAAAATATCTTGTATGACCTAAAACAATCTCCACAATAGTGGTATAAGAAATTTGATAGTTTTATGATGGAGCAGGGATACTCCAAGTGCCATTCAGACCATTGCATATATATAAGGAAGTTTGATTATGATGATTACATTATCCTTTATCTATATGTGGATGACATGTTAGTTGCAGGTAAGAACATGTAGGAAATAAAGGTACTTAAGGAACATCTTAGTAATTTCTTTGTTATGAAGGATTTGGGAGCAGCAAAACAAATCTTTGGTATGAGAATAATTCAGGATAGGAAGGATCGAAAGCTAAATTTATCCCAAAAAAAGTACATCAAAAAGGTCTTGGAAAGGTTTAGTATATAGGATGCTAAACCGATTTGGACTCCTTTGATAGGTCATTTCAAGTTATCAAAGGAGTAGTGTCCTAAGACAGAGGAGGAGAGAATCTAGATGTCACATGTACCATAATCGTCTGTTGTTGGTAGCTTGATGTATGCCATGGTGTGCACTAGGCTAGATATTGCCCATGTAGTGAGAACAGTAAGCAGGTACATGAGTGATCTAGGTAGAGAACACTTGAAGGCAGTGAAATGGATTCTTCAGTATTTAAGAGGGACCATGAGGACAGTTTTAAGCTATGGTGGATTGAACACCACTTTGCGTGGTTATGTAGATTTGAACATGGTTGGAGATTTAGATAGTAGAAAGAGTGTATTTACTATAGGTGACACAGTAATGAGCTAGATTTCATGACTAGAGAAACTTATGGCTTTGTCAACCATAGAGACTGAATATGTTGTTGCCATAGAGGCAAGAAAAGAAATGATTTGGTTACAGCAGTTGCTTGAAGAGTTGGGGCATAAGCTAGAGGAAGGGAAGCTATATAGTGATAGTCAGAGTGTTATACATCTAGCAAAGAACTTTGCTTTCCACTCTAAAATAAAGCATATACATTTGAGGTACCATTTCATCAGGATAGCTTTAGATGAATAGACGTTGAAGCTAGAGAAGATTCATACCAGTCAGAATCTTGTAGACATGATGATCAAGGTGGTCACAAGGAAGAAACTGAAGCTATGTTTAGTTTTGATTGACCTTCATAATTGATGGTGAAGGGGTTGAGAAGCCTGCTCAGAGGAAATCAATCTCTAAATGGGAGATTGTTGTGTTGTGGAGCCTATTTCTAAATTATAGTGTATTTCAAATACTCTACATCTAAAATTTTCTAGACCCCCTTTAGTGGGAAATCATTTTTTGAGTTGACTTGGCCCATGGTTTTGGTATCCATTATTTTTTAATATTGTTTTATTAATGTATTATGTATAGACAGATATTTTGTAGATAATACATCAAGGAGAACAAGGGTTTGAGAAGGAAGAACAAAATGTGTGAATTCAGGTGCAAATTCAGGAGGATTTGTTGAGCACAACTCTAAACAATATTTGTGCATTGTAATTGTGAGAACACTGATCTGAGAGAGGTTTGTACTCTCATGGATTGTAATAAAATTTGAGCAAGTGTTTCTTGGTGGATGTATCCCACATTGGGTGAACCATGTTAAATTTGGTCTTCTTTTTTTTCATGTTTATTTTTGTTCTTTTTGCATCTCTATTTATATCTATTATTATTATGATTATGTGAAATTGTTCTGCATCAATTTCTGGTTTTATTCCTAACATGTGTTAACTATATTAGTGATAAATCTAGGTTTCACATATATTAGTGATATGTGATGAATATATATTAGATCACTAATTAATTTCCATATGAAGAGTGTTTCTTTAATTCTAGATTATCATACATCATATGTATATTTAATTGTAATTACCTTATGTATCGATTTTCCATAAGTAACACAAAGTATATATGCAAATTTATTTTATCATTATTTGGGATACCTCCTTTATATATAAAAATCATATACATTTTAATACAGTTATGTATAGAGTGAAGTTTTATTATTTTCTTATATAAGTAGTTTGATATCTAAAAATTACATCGCCACACAGATATATACGGTTTCAATGTTCATACATCCCTTAATTAAAGCATTTTACCCAATGCAAGCAAACTAAACCCATCATTAAAACTATCAGATTGCTCAATAAATATTAACTATGTGATTCTCATATACCAATAGGTGAATTTGCATAAAAATTCCACCAACCTGGTATTCGTAATAATATGCTCTATCAAATTTCCTCTTTGTATCCGCGCTCCCTTATTCACATGTTACCCTCTTCTTTCTGCGCTCTCCTCTTTCCTATCTTCTATGCATTGTGGCGTCTCTCCTCCTTTTGCCTACTCATATTCTTTCTTATTCTATATTAATATGAAAAGGGGCATAGTTTTTTTTTCTTTTAAATATTTCTCTTTTTATTTTTATTTTTCTTTGTTTTTTCATTATTTTATTAATATCTTTCTTTTTTTTATTTTTTCTAATTTTAAACATTTATATTTCTCTTAATTTATTATTTTTTTAATTTTCTTTTCTTTTCCTATTTTTTTCCTCTTGACACTAATTATCATATTTTATACTTATTACAATAATCAATAATTTTGTTAATTAATTTAGCACCTCAATGTCATAAGGATTTAATGAATTCATAAATCAATAATCTGAATTTAATCTAATTATGCAATTCACATTTATAAAAGTATTTAATAGTCACACATGCAAATCACGCAAGTTGAATTCCAAATATTTAAACTATGCTAGCAACCATGTTTAAAATGACTATTTAATGCAAATGGCATCAAAACATATTATGCTAACCATTTTATTATGCATCTAATATGTGTTAGCTAATGTGGTGTGTGCAAGGTTCTAGCTGATTTCTTTGTCGTCCCCCGGTAACTCCATCTATGTCACCTCTCTGATGATGCTCTCCCTCCATCATGCTTTGAGTGATGAATCTCTCCTACGTCCAACTCATGACAAGTAAGTAGTTAGTCCATAAAATCACGACATGTATATCATAAAATAATGTTAAAATAACACATTAACATGATGATAATGTAAATAATATACATGATAGTGAATCTCATAGTAATGAAATCATGAAATCTAAGCAACATACAACAATCCCATAATAGCATATGACTTACAACTTAGTAATAAACAAATCAAATTATCAACTATAGAAAATTCACAGATAATCGATTAAGCTGGCTTAGCGAGGAATGGGGATGTAACACACATATGTTTTTATAATTTTATTAAATTACATGAAAGAGTTAGAGACTCTTATACATTTCATACTGAACTAATACAACTCTTTGTTTTATTTTTGGAGAGTTGTACTCCTTCACCGCTTATTCCTCTCTCCAAACTTCCTCTTCCTCTCAATCTCGTATTCATCTTGACATCCTCAAGTTTTAGAGGGTGTCTCTTTAAATTAACTAACCTCGACATAATATACAATATTTTGGAAGCTTTCATTTTTTGTGATTAAATACCAAACAACCAATAACGTCTACCAAATACATAGGTGGCATTTTAGGTCGAATGGCAATTACCAAAACTATCACGACTTTACAACTGTTAATCCAATTAAAATTATATTTGAAACACAACTTATACATTACTATTACTACAATCTCATCAAATTTTATCATTCAATTCTTATCTAGGTTATCGCAAGTAAAGAACCATCTTGCCAAGTGTCATAGACTAAACAAGGTTCTTAGGGGACATTTTTAAGCCGAATGACAACTAAAAAAAACACCATAACTTTAATTGAGTTTATCTAATTAACCTAAAATTTTAAATACAATTTTTACATTATATTTTATATCATCAAAAAAAATGGAGTTCTACTTCTTACTGCACAAAGAGAACCATCTTTTCAAGTGTCATAGACTAGGCATGTGCCACAGTCTAATAGAAATGAGTGGTACATTACTAAGGTAATTCCAAATGCTATGAAATATGGTGCATATGTTTTACGTTTCATGTAATACCATATCACCAAATTTCATAATCGAATTCTTATCGCATGTGAATATCCATCACGTAACATGTCGCATGCACAAATTGAAATAAATTGTCGATACATTTCCACAAAAAATCTAAATGGTCTGAAACTTGGTAAAAATATTTTAAGTGTCAGGTGATATGACCTCACCAAATTTCATCATCTAATTCTTATCGCATTTGAATAACCATCTTCAACAAGTGTCTGTGACTTAATAATCCACACATACTAATAGAACAGATAAAATATCTCAACACTTTTCCCATAGTAAAAGAATAATTTTACAAGATAAATCTAACAAGTTAACAATTTCACACCAATATATCCACAAACAAAAAACCCAAATAAATATATTGCACTCTATTTTTAGTTGATACAAGATTGCACGAACCCTTGGATGCTCCTGCATCAAACATCTAAAGTTTATAAAATGTGAGCTCCTACTCACATAGATGGATTAAGTGGAAAAAACACTATTTTGACCATGAAATATAATGGTCATGGTGTTCCCTTCCAACACAATAAGTACCTCAGTTGATTATCATGCATGTTCTTCCATTTACACCTTTTTGTTGGTTTCAAATCAGTTCTCTTCTTATCTCTGCTCTTTATTTCCTTCTTTTGCTTGTCCCTCCTCACTCCTCCTTTTGTGGGGTTAGATCCACCATAGTCTATCCTCCTTCGTCAAAGGCTTATATTTTCCACTTGTCATTTTTTTTGGGGTTGAAACCCACTTTCATCTGACCATATCCTTAAGATGTTTGTTCTTGCATCTTACTCTTCCATGTGGGTTTAAACCCATCGTAGACCGACCACCTCCTCCTAAATATTTTTTTGTTGAAAATATTGTCATTGATGTCAAAGGGTATTCATGAATCTGATTTATGAAAAATTATTTCAATACAAGAATTAAATTAAATAAAGAATATTTAATTTGATTGAGGTAATTAATCATGCAAATAATGGTCATATCTTTGCATGGAATCGAAGATAAATTGACTATGTTTAACAGGTTTAAAGAGATAATTATGGAAAAGGTTTCAAGGCAGTTTTTAAGGCTAAAATGGTCCCTAACCTTGGTCGACCTAATTTGGAGTTGTGACTGTTTGAATGGACCTTTTCATTTGAAGAGTCATGACCTTAATTTGTGGTTTTTCATGGGTTATAAATAAGTGCATAGTGAGTGGAAAATTTGTAAGTTCGAAAGTGGAAGAAATAAAAGAAGAGTATAAATATTTGAAATCAAAATTTTATGAGAATATTGAAAAGAAAAACTAGCAAGTATAAGGTAGAGCATAGCAGCAAAAACACTCAAGTGTAGATTGAATAGAAAGGAGATAAAGTAGTGTATTGTCATTTGTTGTGTTAACAACAAATCAGAGATAGAAGAATGGTTCTTGTGAGAAGGTTGGTGCCTTCATTTTCAAGAGATTGGTGTCTCTTGTTCAATTGGTGCTCAGTGAAAGGGGTTAGTGATCTTTTAGGTTGATGCCGATAAAATTGTTTTTGGGGTTGGTGCTCTAGTAAGTTGGTACTTACGAGTATTTATATTGAGAAATATTTTTTCATAGTTTTCTCTCGAAAGGGTTTCCATGTATATATGGTGTCACTTTGTATTGTGTTATCTTGTTTTGTGATTTGATTTCTTTGAATATCTTAATTGGAATACATGATTAAGTGTTAGAAAAGAAAAGAATATATAATATTGATTCACCCCCCTCTTAGTATTATCTTGTGCTCTACAATTGGTATCAGAATGGGCTCCTTCAAATATATCTTAACCATTAGAAGATAAATCATACAAATGGTTGGATCACAAGTTTAGGATGGATTTTCTACTAATAAGGCACTGTTTTTTAATGTTATAAATTATGCCTTCTTGAGCATAAGGATGAAGACATATCTAATGGCTCTTAGGTTCGATATTTGGCAAGCAGTAGTAACTAGGTACTAAATGCCACCAATAGACACTACTAAAAAGAAGGCTAACGAGAATAATGTTAAAGCAATGAATGTCATCCTATGTGGCCTTTCAGAATCGATATTTGTAAAAGTCATGCAATGTAATTTTATAAGAGAGATATAGGAAAAACTTAAAACTATTTATGAGGGTGATAGCAAGGTAAGACAAGTAAAACTCCAAACTCATAAGAGATAATTTGAGAGTTTAAAGATGAAGGAAGAAGAGAACATTGCAGGATACATGCTCCAGGTTGATGAAATAGTCAATGTTATTCAAGGACTTGGAGAAATCATGGAAGAGTCTACAATCGTCCAAAAGGTGTTGCAATTCTTATTGTTGAGGTTGGATTTGAAAGTATTTGTTGTTGAAAAAATGAAAGATCTAGATAAATTAAAGATGGGTGAGTTGCATGGAATCCTCACTGCACATGAAATGAGGATTAAATCTGAAAGACCATCAAAAAGAGAAGCAGCATTCAAATCATTAAAGAAGGAGAAAGTTAAGGACCCTGAGCCAAGCAATAGCTCAAGTAGAGAAGAAGATGAAAAGGAGGCTCTATTAATTTGAAAGTTGAAGAAAGGCTTAGAAAAATATAAAGGTACGTTTCCATTCAAATGTTTTAATTATGGTAATATTGGTCATTTTGCGGCTAAGTGCCCAGATAAAGATAATAGTGATGAAGAGGAGAGAAAACCAAAATTCAAGAAGGGATTCAAGAAAAATAAAGACAAGAAGAGATTTGAAAAACAAAAGAAAATCTTATACTCTAGGAGGAACTATAGTTCATCCAAGGAAAGTGGAGCTAGTGATTTTGACAATGATGATGACAAAACATTGTTCATGACCATAGAAGACAATGCTTCCACAAGCAGAAACAACTTGGAGGAAGAAGAAAATGAAGGCGAGGTAAATCTCAAAGAAGAGCTTATTTTTGCCTTAGGAGAGATAAAATATCTCAAGAAAAATAACATAAAACAAAAGCTTTTGATTCAAAAATATGAAAAAGAGAATCAGGACTCAAAAGCTAGAATATCACAAGGTCTTGAGGAATCAAAGAAGATAATTGCTTATCTAAAAGTCCAAATCGAATAAGCAAAGAAAATTGAAGAAGATCTAACGGATCAGCTACAGAAGAAAGGAGAAGACTGTGAAAGTTATGAATCTGAGATTGTTTCTTTAAAAAGGGATCTAGAAAAGGCGAATTCTAAAATAGCAAGTGACTTGAAATCTAAGAAAAGCACCCGAGTTTTGAATAAGATTCTAGAGAGTCAAAGATCACCATCTAACAAGTTAGGCATTGGGTATGAGAAATAAAAAGAGAAAGCTAAGAGCTATGCTAAAACTCATAAGGAACTTTTGAAAAAGGAGACCAACAAGGAAGAAGGCCAAAATACAAAAATCAACTCTATCAACAAAGAAAGCAAAGGAGAACAAAACTTCAGGAGACCACTTGCTCCAAGATATGCAAATAAAATAAGGTTTGGTAATTATTTTGATGGATATTGTTATTATTGCAATCATTTTGGTCATAATAAATTAGATTGTAGAAAGAGAGCCAAGGATATTGAAGTCAGGAGTAAAAACAAAGGAATCTATGGAGCTTCAAACAAAAGCTACAATTCATTTGCTCCCTTATCAAACTTTGATGAAAAAGCTATAGTTTTTTACAAGTGTAACAACTATGGACATATAGCATGATATTGTAGATGTTTTTTCAAATCTATAAGACAAGATTATAAATTCAAGGCTCCAGTGATAAAGAAAACAAAACTTACAAAGACCTGGAAGAAGAATCAAGAAGAATCCATGATCGTCAAAACAGTATTCCATGCTATAGATGAAGGACAACAATGGTTCATTGATATTAGATGTTCAAGACACATGAATGGAGATAAAAGAAAATTTATCTCATTAAAAAAGGTTAATGAAGGCATGGTGATGTTCGAAGATAACACTACAGCCAGAATAATAGGAAAAGGTACGCTTAGTCTTGATAATAGAAGAACCAAAATAGAAAATGTGTTATATGTGGAAGGGTTAAAGCATAATCTTCTAAGTGTGATCCAAATGTGTGATCAAAGACACACACTCAAGTTCTTTTTCGAAGGTTGTGAGATCAAAAAAGAAACACATGAGAGCTAATTTTAGATGCTCATAGGATAACAAATAATCTATACATGCGTACAAAAGTCAAAGGAGAGAAGTGTTGTCTGAGTCAAGTTGAATAAAGTTGGATATGGCACAGAATAATGGGCCATATAAATTTTAATACCCTTGTGAATATTAGCAAGAATCAAGTTGTAAGGGACATTCCAAATA
This sequence comes from Torreya grandis, assembly GCA_037957365.1. Lineage (NCBI taxonomy): Eukaryota > Viridiplantae > Streptophyta > Pinopsida > Cupressales > Taxaceae > Torreya > Torreya grandis. The sequence continues at coordinate 2,228,385 of JARHVA010000400.1, forward strand.
TAACAAATCCGTCAAGCACGCTTTGTAAGCAATGCTAGCATGGGAAACAGACCAGGATAAGATTCAAAATGAAGGAATATTCCACCATGAAAAAATTAAAACTCATTCATACAGATCTGTGTGGACCCACCAGAATGCAAAGTATACAAGATGAGAGGTATTTTATGTTTCTAATTGATTATTACATTAGAATGGCATGGGTTGTGTTTCTAAAAGAAAAGCCTACGGCCTTTAGCAAATTCAAAGCATTTAAAGCATTAATTGAAAATCAAAACGGTTTAAGGATCAAATGCTGAAGGTCAAATAGAGGAGGTGAGTTCATTTCAAATGAATTCATTGAGTATCTTGAAAATCATGGGATAAAAAGATAGTACTAAGCTGCAAGAACCCCACAGTAGAATAGGGTAGTAAAATGAAAGAATAAGACTATCCAAGAAATGGCTAGGACAAATGTTGAATGAATCCAAATTATTAGACAAATATTGGAGAGCAATCCACACAGTTGTATATATCCTAAATAGAGGGCATATTAGAGTCAACAATGACAAGACCTAATATGAGCTATAGATGGGAAGACCAACTTCTGTCAAATATTTCAAACTATTGGAAGTAAGTGTTTTATTAAGAAGACTGAAGATGATTTGGGGAAATTTGACTCAAGAAGTGATGAAGGAATTTTTCTAGGATATTCCACCAAAATCAAGGCCTACAAATGCTACAACAAGAGAACACAAATTATTGTATAAAGTGCCAATGTTAGAGCAGATGAAACTGGAACTTAGAATGTAAGTGATCCATTAGATGAACCAGATATCATTGAAGAAGAAGATTTTGAAGTGAAGAATATGGATGAAGATGAATGGCAAGATGCCAAGGCACCATCTCATTTCATTCAGAAGAACCATGTTGAAATCCAAATCATTGGTAATATAGATGTTGGAGTATAGACCATAAAAAGGATTGTAAGAAATTCTAAAAAAGTAAATTTTTCTTTGTTATCTAAAATACAGTCGAAGAATTTTTTAGAAGCGAGCCATGATGAACATAGGGTAAAATCAATAGAATAAAAGCTAAACCAAGTTGAGAATAATGAAATGTGGGTGCTAGTACCCAGATTGAAGGATCAAAATGTGATCGGCACCAAATCGGTATATAGGAACAAACTAAATGAGGATGATCAAGTGATGTGAAATAAGGCTCGATTGGTATGCAAAAGATATGTTCAATTTAAAGTTATTGACTTTGAAGGAACCTTCGCTCTTGTGGTAAGATAGAGGCAATTAGAATGTTTCTTACCTATGTTGTTTTCAAGAACTTCAAGGTATATCAAATGGATGTAAAATCTACTTTTTTGAATGGTAAATTAGAATAAATATACATCAAGCAGTGAGAAGGATTCCTTCTATCATAAGATAGAAAATACGTATGTAAATTGAAGAAAGCCTTGTATAGATTGAAGTAAGCCCCCAGAGCTTGGTATTCAAGACTTGACAAGTATCTACAAGACTAGGGATTCAAAAGAGGATTTATCGTCAGCAATTTATACATCAAAACTGAAGGTGAGTATCATTTAATTGTTGTAGTCTATGTTGATGATATATTCTTTGGAGGAGATAATGAGAAGTTGTCCAAAGGATTCATTGAAGACATGCAGAAGGAATTTGAGATGTCCATGCTTGGTGAGGTATCATTCTTTTTTGGATTACAAATATCTCAGTCTAATAAAGGAATATTCATCTCCCAGACCAAGTATGCTAAATAAATGTTGAATAAATTTGGAATGGAAAATTGTGCACCAGTTGGCACACCTATGGATATAGGAAACAAGTTGAATAAGGATGATGAATCACTAAATATAGATTATTCCTTCTATAGATCAATGATTGGTAGTCTTTTATACATAACGACATCCAGGCCAGATATCATGTAAGAAGTGGGCATGGTATCACACTATCAGACAACTCCTAAAGAAACACATGTGCAAGCGATCAAGTGGATATTTAGATATCTAAAGGGGACCCTAAACTATGGATTTTGGTATCTTAAATGGAAGTATTTCACTTTGGCAGCATAAACAAACTCAGACTAGGCAGGATGCCTAATGTCTTAGCTAAGTAAAAAGTAGAATTTAATTTCCTTATCCACAACAGAGGTAGAGTACATAGAGGCAGTATTGTGTTTCACTTAGGTTCTTTGGATGAAGTAGACCCTTAAAGACAAGGTTGAATATGATCATCCAATTTCAATATACTATGATAATACCAATGTTATCAACATCTCAAAGAATCTAGTGATGCATTCTAGAACAAATCACATTCCAATCATATACCATTTTCTTGAGAGAGTGAGTTACATAAAAATAGGTAAAATTATAATATATTAGCAGCATAGAGTAAATAGCGAACATTTTCACCAAGCCACTTCCAAAGGACATATTTGAATACCTACGTGACAATTTGGGAGTAATCTCTTTTGCTTCCTACCACTGAAGGGAAGTATTGATTAAATAGGAGCTAAAAATTGAATTATCTCTCCTGGGTAGTCCTTTTGCCATTGATGTCAAAGGGGGAGAAGTGCAGAAAGAGGGAATCACATAAAGGGGGAGATAGAGAAAAGAAGATCTCTGATAGAAAAAACAATACAGCAAGGGAGAGAAGTTTAGTTCGTGGTTGACATTAATGACAAAGGGGGAGATTATTGGAAATATTATCATTCATGTCAAAGGGTATTCATGAATATGATTGATGGCAAAGTATTTTGATACAAGAATTAAATTAAATAAATAATATTTAATTTGATTGAGGCAATTAATCATGCAAATAATGGTCATATCTTTGCATGGAATTGAAGATAGATTGACTCTATCTAATGAGCGTAAAGAGTTAATTATGGCAAAGGTTTCAAGTTAATTTTTAAGGCTAAAATGGTCCCCAACCTTGGCTGACCTGATTTAGAGAAGTTGTGACCATTCAAATGTACCTTTTCATTTGAAGAGTCATGATCTTAATTTGTGGATTTTCGTGGGTTATAAATAAGTTCATAGCATGTGGCAAATTTGAAAATTCAAAAGTGGAAGAAATAAAAAGAGAGAAGAAATATTTGAAAGCAAAATTTTGTGAGAATATTGAAAATAAAAACCAACAAGTATAAGGTAGAGAATAGCAGTGAAAACACTCAAGTGTAGATAGAATCAAAAGGAGATAAAGAAGTGTTCTATCATCCATTGTGTTAGCAACAAATCAGAGATAGAAGAGTGGTTCTTGTGATAAGTTTGGTGCCTTCATTTTGAATAAATTGGTGTCTCTTGCTGAGTTGGTGCTAAGCAAAAGGGGTTGGTGCTCTTATAGGTTGGTGCCTAAAAATTTTTTTAGGGGGTTGGTGCTCCAGTAGGTTGGTGCCTACGAATATTTATATTGAGAAATATTCCTCCATGGTTTTCTCCTAAAAAGTTTTCCATGTATATCTAGTGTCACTTTGCATTGTGTTATCGTATGTTGTGATTTGATTGCTTTGAATATCTTAATTGCAATAAGTGATTAAGTTTTAAAAAATAAAAGAATATATAATATTGATTCACCCACCCCCGCTCTCAATATTAGCCTATGCTCAACATTATTGGCTTTGGCTACTCAATACCCAACATGCTATTAGATCACTCTTCTCTATTTGTAGCTCTTTTCTTATGACTACCATATCCTCTCTCATTCCTAGTATCATTATTGTAAACTCAGCATACATTTGGGCATCCAAAGGATAACCCAGACCCTCTAGTACCATATCAAGGATAATATTCACCTTCTCATCTCTCGTTGTCCTCATTGTTATGTCAAACAACCTCTCTATCTTTGTTGCAACATCATATTTTTCTCCACATGCTATAATTGTTATACAAATCAATAACTTCTCTGCACACCTCATGATCTCAAGTAATTTACTCTCTTCTCCTATAACATCATGATCCTTAACACACTCTTGGGATGATATCAAACTCAATTGTCCCATCTCATATTTCATATCCATAATATAAGCTTGATTCTCAACAAACTTAGACTCCTCAAAGCCTTCTTCATTCTACTGTTGTTGATGTGACAACTTCTCTTCACTTCTCATCTTCTTAATATCAGCTATAGGTTGATTTCTATCTCCTTATATCATCTCCATATCATATGTACATAAATTTTCACTCTCCTTGTCCATATAAATACAATGCACATCTTGACTCATAAGAGTATCTCCTTCAACATCTATGTGGTTTGATTCCACATAAACAACATTGCTTTCACCTTTCAATCCTCTTGGTATAAACAAGTCCACCATCTCAATATCTATTTCCTTTATTTTACTTGAACACTAAACAAACATATTAATAGAATAAAGATTTCCCAAAGTCACTTATTCCATCTCTACTTCACACTGCAAGGACATGTTGTCCAAGTCTTCTCTTGTATTCATAGTCTTCTCATAAATTTCTCCCTCATGATGAACTCACATAGGCCCATTTTCAATAACCTCTATGGTTTTTCTCTCCTCATTATTATTTCTACTTTCATCTCTTCCAAATGGATGGTCTACAATCAGAGTCTCCTTATGCAAATTAACTTGCACTTCATTTATCTCTATTGTCTCCTTCATGGAAACTTGTAACTCTTCATGGTTATTATCTTCATTCACCTTTGTTATTTCCTTCATGAAAAATTGTAGATTTCCTTGGTTGTTCTCAACCCTTTTACCCTCCAAAATAGAAAATATAAGTGCATTGCCTTCATTCACCAAGGATGACTCTAATTTTTCCCACTTATGGGACACCAAAAACTCCTTCCCATCATCAAATAATGGGTCTCCTTCTGCTTCCACTATTATCACCTCCATATCCTATTGCATGAGGATTCCTTCCTCTATGGTCTGCTCACAACTCTCTTTCACTTTACTATTTTGAGAATCAGATTTGGGCTTGTCACATGGAAGCCTCACTCTCTTGGAAGTAGACTTGAGTTGCTCACATGGCATCATTCCTCTCTTATATCCTTTTATAAAAAAAAAAATCTTCTCATCTCTCTCAAGCTTCATCACATGAAGTTTATTCAACCATTATGAAATAAATTTTCGGTGTACAAAATGACCCAATAACTTGAAAACCATATGTTCCCAGTGGCTTACCTTTTTCTTGTATCCTTGCTTGGAGATATTTCCAATACACAACTGCACTTCCACACCATTGTTTACTTGAAACCTTTACCCTCATAGGGTATTCAATATTCTCATCTTGAAAATACATTTATAACTCCACTATCCATTTTAAGAGCTTATCATAGCTCTCTTTACCACATAATAAATCAATATCACAAACACACTTACTTATTTCCTTCACCATGACCTCTGCTAGTCTTTTCTTTTTATTGGAATATTTTATGCCTCTTGTTAGGCCTCTTTCCAAAGCATCCAATCTCTCTTATAGGGAAATCAACCCCACCATGATTTATTCTTCATCATCTTCATTCACAAATATAACATTTCCATTTTGTGCAGTCATCTCCATCATATCCAGTCTTGCCTAGAATTTCTTCAACATCTCTATTAAGTCATCCATCTATCGTGTTCTTCCCTTATGTGTCATCTCTCACAAAAATAGCAAGATTCTCTTTCACAACCTACAATAGAATAAAAATAAAGCCTCTAAAACTTCCTCTCTACTTGTATGGCTTCTTTCCCACCTGTAATAAACTTTTGTAAGCTTCTCTTTCACAATTTGTAGCACACTCAGAAGACTTAAATTTCACATCCTATAACTAACTCATATATGAGTTTCCCACACATAACCCGTAAGAAAAAAACCCTTGATCTGATACAAACTGGTGAAATATAAAGAGAGTAAAACCAATTAAGACCTGATTTTATATGTGTCACACTTTCAACACCTACTCAGACTTGATGCACTTAACACATCTTCATTGCATTTATATTAAATCATCATGACAGAATACATTCACACTATTAAACATACTCACAAATGAATTTGTAGGATTATTATATTAAATAAACTATTTTTAGACTCTCATACAGTGCATACTAAATTAATACAACTCTATGTTTTTTTCCTATAGAGTTTGGCATCTTCACCACTCATTCCTCTCTCTAAAATGCCTCCTTCCCTAAATCTCATATTCCACTTGACATACCCAAGATTCATGGGTGTATCTTAAACTTCCATGAACTCAACATAACATACAATGGTTTTGAATCTTTCAATTTTTGCGATTAACATCAAACTATCAGTAATGGCTCCCAAGTACACATGTTGCATTTTCAAGCCAAACGATAGTTACTAAAAATATCATAAATTTAACGATGTTTATCCAATTGATATTAAATTTGAAACACAAATTTTTCACTACTATTACTACCATATAACCAAATTTAATCATCCAATTATTACCACATGTAAATAACCATCTTGTCAAGTGTCATAAACTAGTATGAGACTCGGGTGATATTTTCACACCAAATGACAACTAGAAAAATCATAATAAATTTACCAAAGTTTTCTAATTTACCTTAAATTTTTAAAAAATATTTTAAACTATATTTTTTATCACCCCACAAAATTTGACATTTCAATTCTTACCACACAAACATAACCATCTTGCCAAGTGTCGTAGGCTAGACATGTGCCATAGTCTGACTAAAATAAAAGGTAAATTTCCATGGTAACTCCAAATGCTCTAAAATCTAGCATGTGGTTCAATTGTATGTAATACAATCTCACCAAATTTAATCATCCAATTATTATCTCAGGTGAGGATCCATCAAGTAAAGTGTCGTAGGCACCACCTGAAAGAAATAATCAATATATTTTTGTGGTATCTCCAAATGGTATGAAACTTTATAAAAATGTTGTAAGTGTCAGGTGTTATGAATGTTAACCAAATTTTGTCTAACATTAGAGGGGTTTACAAAAATATTTTCCAATCAAACCTTCACATTGACTGACTATCTTGAAATCTCATTGCAAATCATGTTTAGTATAGTTTAAGGTGTGTTTGACAAGTTTAAGGTAAATGTCCTTTCTAACATCATACTTGTCTAGTCATATATGTCTTAGTCAAAAGGGGATTTAGAGGTATTTTTAATGTCATGTAATTCATTTCAACGTTATTTTATATGTCCCATATTTCGTACAAGTGTCTTAAATGAAGTCAAACATCTTTTCTAACGTTACAATTCATTTTGAAAAGACCTCTTAACCATTTGTAACATTTCAAGAGGTAATATATCAAGAAATGATAGGTTTGAAGCAGAGGGATGCATTTGACACATCATCATACATATTTACAGGTGTGAATAAGCTCAAGGAACACTTGTTGGTCCAGTTCAGTCAGTTTCTAAGTAGAATATGATAGTTCTCAAGCAAGAAAGAGAGGTTTTTAAGGGGTCCATACAGGTTTACAAAGTGAGGGTCACTTATAGACATCACATTTATTATTCCATCCTCTATAGGTATAAAACCATGTTTTTGAGGGATTTCTAGACACAAACAAAATAAAAAACTATTCAGTCTCCCTATCACTCTCCTTGGCAGCTTCACAAGGTACATCAATTTTCACTTTTTATAGGTAGGAGAGAGAAAGTTGGAAGCTAAGATCTTGGTGATAGTATACGATCCTAATGACATTAAATTTTGTGGCATTGGTCATCTAATTCATCCCCCGAGGATTATGAACAATCATTAATAAGCTAAGGGGTCAAATTGCACTATCTAACCCTACAGGGTCGAGTTTGGACTTCTCAAGTGAATTTGTGAACTCATTGTTGAAGGAGTGAGATTGAATAGGTCTCTAAGGACCCCTATCAATATTATGAAACCATATCCATTCATACTCATGTTTGTACAATTCATAAATAAGTGACATCCTAAGAATGGTGAAGTTGGAGGCTTGTATTATAGAGTTTGGAGTTCTCCAAGAGGTTTGATGTGCAAAAAGTGTTTGAGATGGTTTTTGGTAACACCTATATATATTTTCCATCTTCCAAGAGTCTTAAATAATTCTTATAATCTCCACTAGTTTAAACTTTCATTCATGGCCATCTTGTGTGAATGTGTCTTCATTATTTGTAGGCAGTGAGCAACAAGGGTATGTTAGTGATGGGTTTTGAAGTCAAGAAGTTTGTAGAGAAGCCCAAAAAACATGAACAAATCCCAATAAATCTTAATAGTCACTAAAACTATTAGAGTGATAAAAATAAGATACCTCCACATCTATAATCCAAGATCCAAAATGCATACCTACAACTACATACCAAGCATGAAGATCAATAGGAAGAAAACATAAGCATTTGGAAAAGAAAGTGATGCATTGGGAGGGTCTCAGATTAGTTATTGACTCTTCTAAGTACAAATAACATGGATATATATTTTGCATTAGTTATGTCCCTTGGTATTGAAGATGAAACTCGGTGAAAAGATAGGAAATAGCCCTTGTGCAGGCCTACAAGAAGGTGTACCTACTGATTGGAAGTTTAGCAGAGATGCTGAGTAGGAAATAAAGTATATGAAATTCTCACCTGATGGTAAAATAAATAAAATAATCCCACACACCTTCCATATCTATTTACACCAAAGAAACCATCCTAGTTACCTTTCAGGCCTGAGCATACACCTATGCTAGGTTTTAGCCATTTCCTGGTTTACCCATCTATACAAGGTTTCAGACCCTAAAATTTGACATGGAGAATTATTAGGAGGTCCTAAAAGTGAATCAAACATTTTCTTGGAGTCTCACATGTGCGAGGGGTGTTTAGAGCCAAAACTTGGTCTTTTAAGCCTAGAGACCTAATTAAGAAAAGAACAGGTGGATCAAGCATACTTGGATTGAGTGTTTTGTCATAAAAATTTATACATAGTAGGGAGATCCAAATGGGTACCCAAATATATGTTTGGTTCATCAAGAGTATTTTTGAAATGTTCTAGACAAGGAGATTTATACTTTTTGAGAGCTACAAGGAAATGAAGACATGTATTAAGCCTCCATGAAGACCTACAGGTCTATCATTAAAGATAAATTAAAAGAGAGAAAAAGAGGCTTATTATTTTGGATAATTAAGGATTATAGTGCTCTCATTTAATGGTTAGACCATCAAAGGACATAAAAGCCCAAAAGGCTAACTAGGCCTAGTAGGACTAAATAAGCATACACAGGGTTGTGTATGAAAGGTGAGAAATATTATATCCTCCTAACTGGTTAGACAACTAAGGAGTGAGATTGGATGAGTGACATGTCCTAGGATATTTTTATGAATATTGGAGTCATTAATAAACAGGGCTCAAGGCAAATTTCATTAGTTTGAAGGATCAATCCTTTCAAGAGACCACCTAAACATATCATATGGTGTGGAACAGACCTTATTGAGGTGTTTTAAACTCAAAATAAACACTTATGTTGTTTTTTCCATAAATATTTCTCTCTCAAGCTCAAGAATGCAGACTTGGCTGCCCAAGAAACACATTCTTCACATGTGAACATCCATAAGATAATGTATGGGATCCTAAGCCATTTGGGAGAGGTGTGGAAGTTTTTATACTAAAATTTTATGGCATTTTTTCAAGCATTAAGGCCTTCAGGGTTATGAATAATTGCTAAGATTCTAAGACACCTTAAACCCTCCTAAAACCCTGATAAGAGCCCAATAGAGAAAAACATGAGAGAAATGAATCTAAATGCATTAAATTGGTCCTAGAAGCAACTGAACAACATTATGAACTCTGAGAGGGATTGAACCATGCAATTTTATTATACATCTATATGTATGGATGTAATGAATGCCCTATTTTTTAGGTTTTTAAGGTGAAATCAAAGTACAGAGATAAATGAACAAATGGAGCCCATCAGGGAAGGTGTATTAAGATGTTATCCAACCTTTCAAGCCTAAAACTTATCTTAGTTTCCCATGAAATGGATCTGATAGGTCCGTATCAAGAATGCAGTTTTCAATGTAGTAGAAGGAAAGTGACATGGTCACCTAGAAGCTTAAAACAGTAAGATTTGAGTTCCTTGAACTCTATATCACAAACTAAAATGCACTAGAGACTTATACACATATCTCATTCGTATAGAAAGGTCCTTTGAAATTTTTATGGCCATCCAAATGGAAAATGTTAAGCAACTAGGCCTAGATGCCCAATAGGCTTGCATGGATAATGAAGAAGGTTTTTCATGATGAAGAGGCAAGCTTGGTAAGATGTCAAAAGCATCTTTGAGGGAACAAGTCAAGGTGTCAAGAAAATATACTAGCCCCAAAGATATTTTCAAAATATCATGAGCTTTGAAAAAGGTGAATATTTTATTCACCAACTTATGTTAAAATAGTTCCTACAAGATAGACAAATGCTCAAGGGAGATCATTAGGTAGTTTCTTACTTCATTTCTTGAATATAACTACCTGAAAGACTAGCTAACAATCACCATGTGATCTTCAACGTCCATCTCTTCCTATTTCCTTCCCCATTCTATATATTTGGCCTTTTTAGCATTATAAGCATCCGTAAAATAGGTTTGGCAAAGCACTACTGAATTTGATACTTGTTTTACCTCTAAAATAAGAATTCAAACTGATCTTGGTCTCTTCAAATCTTGCATTCAGTGTTCAATATGGTTTTTTTATTGAATGGTAAGTGATATTTTGCTTCCTTGCATTCATCTATTTCCTTCATGCCTTTGTGAGAGCAATTTACCTTCTAGCAGGTCTTATGATGTGTATTTAGCAGCCTTGTATGGTTTTTAGTGTGAGAAAGGTTATTAGTGTCTATTAGTAGGCCAATTAAGTTTTCACTTTGAAGACTACATTGCATCTTACCTTCATATTGAATCACTATTGTTAGAGCGGTTAGCTTTGAGTGTTGAATTAGTTTTGTAGTTGTTCTCATATTGTCATTGTGTACAAGTAGTGGAGTTATCTTTGGTGCATCACCTCTATTGTTCCCAAAATCTGTTACTCATTTTTTGGGACAACATTTGAACTATTTTGTTCTCCATCCAATAGAACTACGGACTCTGTAAGCTTGTTTCTACAAACTCTGTAGGCTTGGTTCTACGGACTCTGTAGTCTAATTTCTACAGACTCTGCAGGTTGATTTCTACGGACTCTGCAGGTTGATTTCTACGGACTCTGCAGGCTTAGTTCTACGGACTCTGCAGGCTTAGTTCTACGGACTCTGCAAGTTTATTTCTACGGACTCTGCAGGCTTGTTTTTATGGACTCTGCAGGCTTATAACTACAGACTCTGTAGAAAAGAAACAAGTTCCCAACACTTAGGCAATTTCAAGATTGGTTCAACGCCGAGGTTCAACCAAAAGGTTCATCAGCAAGCTTCAAACAAAGGATTGAACCATTGAACCATTGAACCCCGCTTTCAACAGGTTCAAAGGTTCAACGGGTTCAAAGGTTCAATGACATCGGCAAGCTTAAAGAGTTAAGCGCTTCGGTAAAAGTTCAAAGTTCAACGGCTTCAAAAGACTTAAACGAAAGAAGGCTTCAAATAAAAGATTGAACCGTTGAACCATTGAACTAAAGTTAGTTCAATCGAACGATTAAAAGGAGTCCCCCAAAGCCCGAAGAGCAAGTGCCCTTGCGGAGGGCAAATGGAACAAAAAGATATCATTTAGAGGGATTTTTCGTGGCAGAATTCCTTTAGACATTTTTTTTGAAGAAATGATCAAAGAACTGACAGAAAGCGGTGAAGGCAAAGGCAAAGGAAATGATTCCTTCAGATAAAATGTTCGAAGGATTTGAAGAAGAAGGCTGCCCGAAGAACCCCGAAGGGCATGTAACCTTGTGGGGGGCTCTCGATGACCAAGAAATGGACCTTTCTCAAGGCCCGAAGGGACACCTTCCCTTCGGGGGTTCCAAAGATATAAAGCCAAAGGAGTTTCAAAGCTTCGAAAGACTTAGAAAAAACAAAGGCTTATAAGAAAGAGGATGAACTATTGAACCTTAAACCATAATGGTTCAAAGGTTCAATGGGTTCAACAGTTCAATGAAAGCTCCAAGCAAAGAAAAGGAGTGGAAGATTTCAGAGACCAGTTCAAAGAGATGGTTCAAGCAAATGAACTAGGAAAGTGAATGAACCAAAGAAACGAATTAACCAAAGAAGTAACGAAACCAAGGAGCCGAGAAGGCCACCCGAACCGTTGAACCAGTGAACTAATGATTTCCCCAAGGATGTCAAATTCAGGGTAATGAAATATCCATTGATTTTCAAATGTGGCGCGGAACCTGAAAACAAACTCAGTGACCAGCTGAAGAGGGAGCCGAAAGAGCCAGTAGAAAGGAAAAAGATAGATCGAAAGCTCAAATTGCAATAGGAAAGAAGGAAAGACCAAAAATATCTGCATAGGAGTTATTTTTAGTAGGTGGAATAGTCCACCAAGTAGACATCTGAGCTCGCAAGCATTAAAAGGCGCGACCTATTTTTCTCCCTTGGAATAAAAGCGAGGAAACAACAGTGTACATATTCAGAGAAAGATTAGATGACCCATGCTGAGGAGAAGATATTTTGAGATGAATTAACAAGCCACAGTTAAGGCAGATGCCATGTTCTAGCATGGCCCCTTGACAAAATTGAAAATGCATTCAAGGCATTGAATGCAGCATGGGTCGTTCTATGAAACAAAGTGCCAAGTCTTTCTTGGCTGATATATATTGTAATCTCCTATTTGATGCGAAGGAGATCTTTTTGGTTATAGAATCAAAACACTGCCAAAATTGAAAGGTGATTACTGAGACTTTGAGCTCAAATTGTTGATCATATTTCTTTATATGAATGAGAAAGCAGGTTACTTCCAGACTTTGTGCTGTAATAGCTTGTGTCACTTAGGAGATTATTCTTATGTCTGTTTCTTGAATGCATTCTTGTCCATTTTAATGAAATAAGTAGAACTAGTGGAAGTAATCAGGAAGGTGTCCTGAAGCCAACTGTGGAGAGACTTTGTGCTGCCACAATTGTCTTCAGTGTGTGTGTGTTTGTTTTTTTGTTTTTGTGTAAAGGGTCTTGGGATTACTTTGTGCCCCCATTATCCTTTATATTTCATTCTTTGGCAGTTGAGGGGGAGACTTTATCCTACACCTCATTCTGCTGGTTACTACGCCCCTTGTTACCAAATACTTGTTACTTATCAGAAAGAACTCTTGCTGTTTTCTGTAAGACCACTTCTAAAAGAAGAGAAGTGCCTTCAGTGTTTTCACCTGAATTTCTCCTTTGTTTGTGAACATCATCTCTGAAAAAAGAGAGATGGATGGTGTTGTCCTACCCCTGAGTGTTATTTTCTTCATATATATATATGTATATATATATATATATAGCTCCTCATATTTATAGGGAACCTCCCTTTGATGAGATGAGAGATTTATACCCTTCTGATGTGGTAAAATTGCACATTTGGCCGACCAAACTCCTTATGCTATGGTTGAAATCACTTATTTTGCTCATCAGTTAACTGGTGACAAAATATTCACCCAACAGTTTTTTGGCAACTCTGATGGGGAAGAGCACGTAGTTTGAAGCCTCAAGCTTCAAGCTGAAGCAGGGCCAGTTCTTTTTCATTTTTATTCTACAATCTGGCAACTCCATGCTATACTAGAAGCCAGAGTGCCCAAGGTGTTGTTGACCTTATTTTTAAGTTGGTGTAACAAGAAAATTTCAATTTATTTCCTCCACAACTTCAAGTTCAACGAACTATGAGTCTTCCTCCTACCCATACTAGGTCACCACTACAAGGCAGAGCTTCTTTTTCTACTGTTAGCAGAGCTTTGCCAATACATACTCCACCCAAATTTCTTATCCCCACTTTCCATAATCAAATCATGGTGGTTCAAGGCCCCTGGGGTAACTCTTTTGGCCCACTCAATTTAACTCCACCTCTACATGAGCTACCACGCAGTTCAAAGAAGAATTTCTTCAAATTCTTTGGTGATAGGACAGTTCATCTTGATGAACATATTGTGGCCTTTAGCATAGCCTGTGGCATGATAGGCATGGAGTATGAGGATGTGGAAGTCAGGTTGTTTGTGGAGACATTACAAGGTGTTGCTACAGACTGGTTTTATCATCTATAAGCACAAACTATGACTGACTGGAACACCCTCAAAGCTAAGTTCGAAGCAAGGTTCAAGCCTGCAGAAGATGCGCATGCCCTATTAGCCCAGTTCACACAAATGAAGAAAGAGTCTCATGACCCTATGAGGGAATTCATTGATAAGTTCGATAAACTAAGGAACTGAATTCCTACAATTACTCAACCAACACCTGAGAACCTTAAATGTTTTTCATCAATTCTCAGCTACTTGAATTGAGTTTCCTATTGAGACAGGCTGGCCACATAGACCTTGTTGTTGCTCGAGATTTGGCCACTGAGGTGGAAGATGACCTTATTTTGGCAGGAAAGATAAGGAGAGATCCTAACAGAGGTAAATCTTCTTCATCTTCTGAATATCCATTTATAGGCACCACTGATCCAATGGTGCAAAAGCTGGAAAATGAGTTTCTTGCTCTTAGAAAGCGAATGGTGCAAGGGATGTCATCTACCCCTTCATACAGAGATATAACAAGGAGGACATTCTCCAATCAGTCGTACCAAGGAAATGCTGCCAGGAATCAAGGGTAGCCAAATCATCTTCCTCCCCCACAGAGGAAGCTAGCCATTGAAGTAGCACCAACTAACTTAGCAGTTGGATATCTCGAACTAGAATCTGATTTCTCCTTCCAGCTTGAGTTGAATCCAGAAGATGATGTTGATCACTTCACAAAAAACCAAGAAAAATCAGCTGACAACTCCAACATTAGTTTCCTGAATTACTAGGATGAACCCAGAAGGCAAGGTAAAGTAGTTGAGGGATCATACGCTTTGTTCACCCAGTCCAAGCATCAATTAGCCCAGCAAGTTAATAAAGAAAAATCAGAGGAGTGATTTCAACGTGCAATTTCAATTGTCAAATGAGGAACTTCTTTACCTTTCCAGCCAAAGGACCCAGTGAGTAATAAAAAAGTAAGTACCCCAAACATTTCTGCACCTTCAACTTCAATTTTGAAGACCAGTCCTTTCCCCCCTAAAAACCAAAAGGATGAACTACATTTCTCCGTTCTTAATTCATTTCAGACGTTTGACATAGTCGAACATATCAAGAAAACTAAAATTCAAATGTCTAAATTTGAATTCCTCCAACCCAACCCCGAGCAGTTGGATAAGTTGGTTCAGTGTGTAAGGAATAAAATCATCCCTATAGGACCTGCTGCTCCAAAGGTAACTCCCATGTCCACTTGAAATAACCTTGTGATTACTCCTCCTGCTGTTCCCAGGAGGACTGAACCATTTTATGTCTCCTTACTGATAAATGGACACCAGTTGAACAATTGTATCATAGACTCAAGTGCATTTGACAATGTCATGCCTGCCAAAGTGGCAGATTCTCTTGGACTCACACTAACCAAGACATTTGGGAGATATTTTTCCATGGAGAATAAATAAGTGCCACTACTGGGACAAATCAAGGATGCCCAATTTGCCTTTGTGGCATTCCCAGACAAGAGAATCAAGATGACAGTCCTAGTGGCTGATGTCTCAGCCTCATACGGCATCCTTCTTGAGCGAAATTTCTGCAAGGATGTTGGTGGTGAGTTAAGCATAGACCTATCCGAGGCGAGAATACCTGTCAAAGGTGTCATTCAAAGATTGCTCCCTGAGAAGGAAGCAAAATACGTTATCACTAAAACATCAACGCATGAAGCTCAAATTTTGTTTGAGTCTTCAGGCATGGGTAATTACTTCCTGACTACTGAAGATGCTCTTGTCTTAGCTAATAAAACTTCTTAAAATGACAATCTAAAAATTGGTTTAGATAAAATAGCAGAAGATATAAGAGAGCACAGTGCAAGCTCAAAGGAATCCTCTCCTCCAAATGAAGAAAAATCTAAGGTAAGGTCAGCTTCTGATGATGTATGGATACTAGAATTTGATGGCAGTTGTTCCTCTACCAGTTCAAGAGCTGAGATTGTGTTGATATCTCCTCAATGAGATATTTTTTCTTCTTCATACAAGTTGCAGTTCAGCAATACTAACAATATTGTTGAATATGAATCATTGTTGCTTGGATTGAAGGTCGCCCAAGACAAGGGCGTCAAGCTCCTTCATGCCAAAGGAGATGCTGAGTTGGTGGTTTGTCAAGTGAGAAACCTATACCAAACCAAAAATGAGAGATTGCACCACTATCACAATCTGGTTTGGATCAAATTGAAAGCTTTGATGCTTTCAGTATCTCTACAGTGCCTAAGAAATTCAATGATCGGGTTGATGTTTTGGCTATTTTAGCAACTCTATTAGTTCTTCACCTAGATTTTAAAGGAGACAAGTACACTATCAAATTGCTCTTTCGACCAAGTGTGCTTGATAATGTCAATCATTGGCAAGTGTTCAATGGCGACAACCAAATCATCGCCTTTCTAGAACAAAAAGATAGCTTTGAACAGCTTCACTTTGAAGGCAGTGAGCCTTAGAAACTTGAACCAGCTCCTGAATCAAGTTCAAATGTAGGTGAGAAATTCCTACAGCTAAAGGGAAATAAAATTCCCAAAGGATTGGTTTTCCTTGAGAATTTGTTTGACAAGCATGATAGGGTCATCAAATAGTAACGAATGGATTCAAGCTCCTCCCAAAAATTTGATCAGATAAATTTAGGTACCAAAGAAAATCCCAAGATTATGAACATTGAGAAGTGTTGCACTCCAGAGGAGAGACTTCAATTTACTGACTTGCTTCACCACTACATGGATGTTTTGGCATACTCTTATGATGATCTGAAGTCACTTAAGCCTAAAGAAATTCATCATAAAATTCCTCTCAAGAGTGATTCGGTGCCTTACAAGTAAAAATTTAGGCAGTACAATCCCAAGATATCAGGTACTATTCTGTCTGAAATTAAAAAAAATGTTGAATGCTAGAATAATTTTTCCAATCCATCATTCCACATGGATTGCAAACATAGTCCCTGTGAGGAAGAAGAATTGCAAATTTTACCTCTGCATGGATTTCAAAAATTTGAATCAGTCATCCTTAAAGGATAACTACCCTCTACGCATCATGGATCAAGTCCTTCAGACAATGATTGGTTCAGAGATGTTATCAATGCTAGACGGTTTCTCAAGGTATAATCAAGTAGAAGTCAGTGAAGCAGACCAGCATAAGACTGCCTTCACCACGTCTTAGGGCACCTTTGCATATTGAAGAATGCCATTTGGCCTGATAAATGTTGGCACCACCTTCTACAGAGAAATGGACCTTGCTTTCAAAGACGAAATGGGTAAGTTCATTGTGGTGTACCTTGATGATTTAACTTTCTTTTTCAAGCATTGTCTTGATCATGTGCGCCATTTACAACAAGTGCTAGAATGATGTTGCTAGAATGGCATTTCTCTAAATCCCAAGAAGTTAATTTTTGGGGTAACAGAAGGGAAACTTCTCAGACACACTATATCTCGAGAAGGCATAAAGATTGATACAGAAAGAGTCAAATCCATCCAAAAACTTACCCTGCCCACAAGTAAGACTGCAGTTCACTCTTTCTTTAGAAAGGTAAATTTTTTATGAAGGTTCATCCCCGAGTTTGCTGAGAAGACTCGCCATATCGTAAATATGATAAAGGGAAAGGCCACATTCAACTGGACTGAAGAAGGCAAATTAGCATTTCAAAATATCAAGACAGGTATTGCCCATGCCCTAATTTTAGTTTGTCCAGATTATACCAAGGATTTCACAATGTACAGTTATGCTTCTAAGCGCACACTTTCAGCAATTTTGGTTCAACAGAATAAAGGTGTGGAATCTCTCATATCCTTCATGAGTTGTCCTCTCAAAGCTCATGAATTGAAATATTCAAACATGGAGAAGCATGCTTATGCAGTGGTAAAGACAGTAAAGCACTTCCATTTTTACATCTTGAATTCACACATTACTGCCCTAGTTCTTGATACCACAGTTAAATCCATATTAACTCAGTAGGAGTTTGGAATTAAAAGAGGCAATTAGATTGCTAAAATCCAGGAGTTTGATCTAGTCATCAAACCAATGAAGCTAGTGCGAGGAAGGGGTCTCTACCAATTGATTGTTGATAACAGACTAAAAGAAATAGGACATGAAGAAGAAGAAATTGAAGACACGCCAACAGTCCTCTTTGTCTCCACCACGAATGAGTGGTATTCGAACATTGCTCATTTCCTTACCTATGGTGAGTGTCCTGCTCACCTGCCTCGTAAAGAAAGGAGGATTGTTAAATTGAAAGATGCCAATTTTGTTCTATGGGACAATAGCCTGTATAAGAGGAAATTTGATGGAGTGTTCTTTCACTATGTAGATAAAAAGCATCAGAACCAAATTTTGAAGTCCTTCCATAATATGGCCTGCGGAGGACTTTTTTCTGTGCCTGTGACTGCCCATAAGATTCTGCGAGCCGGGTATTACTGGCCTACTTTGTTTCAAGGTGCATACAAATGGGTATGAAGGTGTGAACTGTGCCAACAGTTCATTGGAAGACCCAAGTTAGTTGCTTTGCCTCTTAAGTTAGTGGTGATAGAAGAGTCATTTCAGCAATGGGGAATCGATTTTATTGGTGATTTGAACCCATCTTCCAGTGTTGGACATGATTATGTCCTCATAGCCACATATTACTTTACTAAATGGGTGGAAGCAATTCTAACCAAGCATGCTACTTCAGAAGTGGTATGCGATTTCCTCAAGGAAAATATCATTTCCAAGTTTGGGGTCCCAACCAAGATTGTCACAAATAATGCAGCCTGATTGTCTTCTCATGAGATCACTCAGTTCTGTTTTAATTATGGAATTACCCTCCCCCACTCCACTGATTTTCTTTTCACAAGGGAATGGCCAAGCTGAATCAAGCAACAAGAACCTAGTAACCATCATCAAGAAGTTGGTGGATGACAACCAACGAACATGGCATAAAGTATTGGTTTATGCTTTATGGGCAGAGAGAATTACACCCAAGAGGGCGATAGGTATGTCACCATTCCAACTTTTGTATGGTCTCAATGCAGAGATACCAATCACCTTGGAATTGTCAGCATTGAAATTGGCAAAGGCGATCGAAGATCAGACCTATGAAAGCTCCATCGATAAGAGGATCATGTGCCTTATTGAGCTAAGTGAACAGCGAACTATGGTGGTGGACTGAATTGCTGCGCATCAAAGTCTGGTGGAAAATCTCTTCGACCAGAAAGCAAAAACTCGTGATTTCTAGATTCGAGATCAAGTCTTGTTATGGGACAAAAGGATAGAACCAAAGGGAATGCATGGGAAATTTGATTCCCTATGGAAAGGCATGTTTACTATTCATTAGCTCAATGGTGAAAATAGTTTCCTGTTGAAGTATCAAAATGGCACGCCCTTTTCTCTACCTCACAATGGGCAGCATTTGAAGCACTTCAATTCTTGAAGTATCAGATAAGATCATATGTACATATGTATATTTGTATAGTCTTTAGTTATGTTTTGTGCTTTTCATTTTCATTTTTGGCACCTTTCTTTTTTGGTTAGAATGACTCCATAGCCCAATGTCATACTTAAAGGCACTGGAGATTCTAGTTTCTACTCCCTTCAATTGTTTTTACAATAAATGGAAGTTCCCCAACTGGAGCCAGCTGTTGTTCCCAAAATTTGTTACTCATTTTTTAGGACAACATTTGAACTATTTTGTTCTCTGTCTAGCAAAACTACGGACTCCGTAGGCTTGTTTCTATGGACTCTGCAGGCTTGGTTCTACAGACTCTGCAGGCTGATTTCTACAGACTCTACAGGATTGGTTCTACAGACTCTGCAGGTTTGTTTCTACGGACTCCGCAGGGTTGTTTCTACGAACTCTACAGGCTTATAACTACAGACTCTGCAGAAAAGAAATAAGTTCCCAACACTTGGGTAATTTCAAGATTGGTTCAACGCTGAGATTCAACCAAAAAGTTCATCGGCAAGCTTCAATTGAACCATTGAACCCCGCTTTCAATAGGTTCAAAGGTTCAATGACATCGGCAAGCTTAAAGAGTTAAGCGCTTTGGCAAAAGTTCAAAGTTCAACTACTTTGGCAAGTTCAACGGCTTTAAAAGACTTAAACGAAAGAAGAATTCAAACAAAAGATTGAACCGTTGAACCAAAGTTAGTTCAATCGATCGATTTAATTGAATGGTTCAAAGGAGTCTCCCAAAGCCCAAAGGGCAAGTGCCCTTGTAGAGGGCAAATGGAACAAAAATATATCTTTCAGAGGGATTTTTTGCGATGGAATTTTACAAGTGAAATCCTTCAGACAAAATGTTCGAAGGAATTCCTTCGAACATTTTGTCTGAAGGATTTCACTTGTAAAATTCCATCGCAAAAAATCCCTCTGAAAGATATATTTTTGTTCCATTTGCCCTCTACAAGGTTCCTTCGGACATTTTGTTTGAAGAAATGATCAAAGGCTCGATAGAAAGCGACGAAGGGTCTTGGGATGACTTTAGTGTGTGTGTGTGTGTGTTTGTTTTTCTATTTCTGTGTAAAGGGTCTTGGGACGACTTTGTGCCCCCATTATCCTTTGTATTTCACTATTTGGCAGTTGAGGGGGAGACTTTGTGTTACAACTCATTCTGTTGGTTACTACGCCCCCTATTACCAATTACTTGTTACTTATCAGAAAGAACTCCTGGTGTTTGTTGTAAGACCACTTCTGAAAGAAGAGAAGTGCCTTTAGTGTTTTCACCTGGATTTATACTTTGTTTGTGAACATCAGCTCTATAAAAAAAGAGATGGATGGTGTTGTCCTACCCCTGAGTGTTATTTTTTGCATATATATATATATATATATATATATATATATATCTCCTCATATTTATAAGGAACCTCCCCTTGATGAGAGGAGAGATTTGTCCCCTTCTGATGTGGTAAACCTGCACATTTGGCTAACCAATCTCCTTATGATATGGTTGAAATCACCTATTTTGCTCATCAGTTAGCTGGTAACAAAATATTCACCCAACAACCTCTATATTTTATATTTTGTTTCACTTCTCCTCTACCCCTTTTTCTTTCAAACAAATAAATTAATGATCATATTTGGGTGTTGTATATGAGATTTAGCCTATAATCTATATATTCACCTCTTCAAATAGGTTACACACACCTAAAGGTGATTCCATGTTATCCCAAATTGAAAAGGCTTGAGCAACCTTCTCTAGGGTACAAATTTGGGTGATAACAGTTTTGCAATGCCCAATGGAACCTATGATCCAAGAATTTGTCTAACTTTGATGTTAGTCTTGACAAATTTGAAGTTGCAATAGTTTCCTTCATGCAGTATCTGGTGACTCCAACAATCATTGGCTCTTGGTTGCAGACTAGTGCCTCCATTTCATGGCTAAAGTAAACACAAGATCCTCTACTAAAAGTGTTCCTTTTGAGTTCATAAATTTACCTCATTTTTCTGTTAAGTCAAAAAAATTTGCTAACACTCATCCATATACAAATAAGTCTTTTGTTGTTCACATAACTATAAGGAGACTCTTGTTGGGTCCAATTTGCAAGATGGCAGCACCAAGAAATCTACCCTTTATTGCCTTCAATGGTCAAATAAGGAACATAGAACATGAAATCTACACAATATGAGTCTATTCCTATGGCAACCCTTAAGAGTGTTCCTTCTTACATGGGATACTCTACTATTACCCATGTTGAGCATATAAGGAACATAGAAAACTTCTGCAATATACACAATATTACTCAAGAAGATGTAGCTACTAGTTTGTTAGCAATTTCCTTCAAGGATAAGGCACTTGATTGATATGGTAATTTGACCCCTAATTATATTGATTCATAGGATCACTTGGGTAAACTTTTGATGAAGATATTTGAAGATAAGAGTGATCACTTGTCATTGATTGAGCAACTAACCACCATCGAGAGGTTCCCTCAAGAGGTCATACAAGACTTTAACACTAGATTTTAGAAAATATGGGATAGAATCCCAATCTCAGTGAGGCCTACTACACATCATGTATTTCTCTATTACCTCAAGGTTTTTAATAGTGATATATCCATGATGATACAATTCATATGAGGGGATACACTACCTAATGCCTATGAAATTACTATCAGGGCTAAAAATTGTCTTATACATGTTGGGAAGATCTCTTGAAGACCCCCTATGCCATTATTTCCTAATGTGCAAGCCCCTATGCCCACTATTTCTCCCATCCCCACACCCAAGCATAAGAACGCTACCCCTAACCAACCAAACAAGTCAAATGAGGCATATGTGATAAAGGCTCTTAGAGAAGAGATTTAAAATCTCAAAAGGAAACAATAAAAAAAAACAATAATGGAGATCTCACTAAGGTTCCTATCAGCCACATCAACTCTATCAGTCTTATCAAGCTAAGAGACCATCTTTTCAAAGTTATTCTCAAGGGCAAGGGAAGCTAACTCAATTAAAACCATACAATAGTCAAAATCCAAATGTTCCCTCTACATCAAAATATATAGTACTTGTCCAAAACAATCTTGTATGAGATAATGAAGATCATCTTCCATGGGACCAACCTCATGATCAATCTATTTATGCAAATGAGGCACTCAGTCAAGCTTTTATAGCAAATTGTGGAATAATGCCTACTATGACAAAAAATGAGTTACCTAGTGAAGGAGAGATGAATGAAGGGAATGTTAAATCAGAATCCACTTTGGTTAGCTATAACCAAGAAGATTCATGTATAATGAACTATCAAGGGCATCTAAATAAGGACTCAAATCCTATAGCTTCAAACACAAGGTCAAAGAGAAGAGCGGTTGAGGAGGCACAAGAGACAAGTAAGAGTCCAATCATGAACTCTCCAACATCTCAAAGGGCAGGTGTGTCCAATATAGTCCCTAATGATCATAAGAAATTAGATGTTTCAAAATGCTAAATGTTTCATCATACATCAAAAATCTTAAGCTCTAGGCAACACTATGCCTACTAGTGGACAAACTAAGGTTAGTGGATCTTTTACAAACATTTTAGAGCAAATGAAAAGGGTCGTGTAAGCATCCCATTGTTGGATATGTTGTCAATCCATTGACAAAGTGACCTGCTCCAAAAGAAATTATCCAAATATAATACCTCTTCAATACAAGCTAGTGAAAAGAGGGTAGTTTTAGTAAATGCATTGAAGTCTAATAATGGGCAGACAACTTGTGAATATATTGGATTGCAATAACACACTAATAGCTAACACCTTAAGCCTATCTCAATGGGGGAGCTTAGTTAACAAGACTAGAATGGAAAACACAACTAAAATGCAAAAGAAACCTTCTTTCACCTTCCTTGGATGCTCCAAATAGTTTGTTGAAGTGGTTTGCTCAGTTTGTGCTCATAAAGTCTGCATCAATGAAGTGTGGCTACCTCCATCTCTCTTTGGCACCATGTTTGGCTTTGGCTTGGCTTGGCTTGGCTCAATAATTTGACATTATAGCACTAATTTCAATGGATTTTTGACTACATTTGGGCATTATAAGTTTGGCATAAAAGAGCTTAAAAATCAATAGGCAAGGCCTCATATTTATAGATTTTTGAAATGGTTTAGAATCAACCTGAACCGTCCATCTCAAGATGAAGATGTGTAGCTAAATATTAATTCGATTATGTAATTAAAATTCATAAATAGACTCATCAATATTTGGGATAGAAACGAATTAACTAGGCATGGAGGGTCTTAATGAGGTATGGGAGGTCATTAATTCAAATATTTGTGGCATTTATGGCTTGTGGATGCCACCCCATAGGATGATGTCATTTGATGATGCAGTTAATGACAATCAATATCTAAAAATAAATATTCAAAAACTTCTATGGAAAATTAACTTAAGCTCTTGATTTGGTTTAATTAGCCTTAAACATGATTAGTCAACTTTGATGCAAAACCTTGGCAATTTGTGCACAAATTGGTGAAAATGTCATATTATTGGCTTGAAATTTGATTGGATTGAAATTAGAAGTCGATGTTAGATGTGTTGGAACTTTTATTCCATTTAGGATGTTTTCAACACAAAATAACAAGGGCACGTGTCTCTTACAAAAATTTTGATAGAAAAGAGCAATCCAAAGCACTCAGGTGCAAAATTGGCATTTTGACTCAAAATGATTTGATCAAAGTTAGTTGCTTCATAAATTGCATTGACCC
Source organism: Torreya grandis (assembly GCA_037957365.1). Classification (NCBI taxonomy): domain Eukaryota; kingdom Viridiplantae; phylum Streptophyta; class Pinopsida; order Cupressales; family Taxaceae; genus Torreya; species Torreya grandis. Next base: position 2,252,623 of record JARHVA010000400.1, read on the forward strand.
ATTTAATGATACTTTGGCCAAAATCAGCTCTTAAATATATCAATTTCAATTCATTTAATGTGTTTTAGTGTTTTTAGGCCAAATTATGCATTTTGGTGGAAATTGGTCGAAAGCATGATTGATGGTCATTGGTAGCCAGATTTAGGTGTCTACAAAACTAAGACTGAGAAAGCAAATAAACCTCCTCCTTTCTACCTCTTTGTAATCATTAGAGATTCATTGGTTCATAATTGCCTAATTAATAGTGGAGCAAGCAAATCAATCATGCCAAAATAGATAGTTGACAAGTTAAACTTGAAATATGAATGAAACTCCAAAGGTGTGTTTCAGTTGGATGGATTAGCATCTAAAACAATTGGCATCATCAAAGTTTTAGATCTTACTCTTCATGGTTGCCCTACTTTCTCCATTTCAAAAGATGTGGTTGTGGATGTACCTCCTCATTTTGCTCTATGTTTGTCAAGGGACTTTACTACTAAAATTGGGGGGTAATTGACTTCAAACTGATCGTATGTCCCATTTAGGACTAGATATGGAGCTAAGGTTTCAATCAAGTCTGAACCTCTAGCTAAGTTTCATGTAGAACCTTATGTACCAAATACGTCTATCATGAATCACAATATCACTGATGAGGGGGACCGTCCTAATGACCAAGAACCAATTGTACATCTTGATGGCATACCTAATCTTTTCTAGATGAATGGGATACTGAAAATCATGAGATTGATCCTTTCAAACACATTGAAGAGACTAGTTTAGGGGTCTACTGCATGCACGAAGGAGCAATCATACCAACCCTCTCAAAGCCCAATTAAAATGAATAAAGAATGTGGAAATTTTTATTTGATGGTTCAAAGAGAAAAAATGGAGTAGGGTAAGTATAATGTTTGTTTCTCCTTCTGAGGAGAAGACTTTTCTACCATTAGGTTCCAATTTGGTTGCTCTTGTAACGCAGTGACATATGAAGGAATTGTTCATGGCCTCCAATGGGCAAGGAAAAAAGGTATAAGGCAATTGCAAGCCTATAGTGATAGTGAACTAGTATTACAATAGGTTAGAGGATAGAATGCTACAAAGAATCCATTGTTGATGGCATACAAGCATAAGATTTGGGACCTTATTGAAGACTTTGAGGGCTTCAACTTTCAATTAGTCCCAAGAGAAATGAATCACCATGTTGAAATATTAGCAATAGTAGGGGCTCATTATGACATCCTAAATGATGTCAAAAGTGATAAATATCAACCACATGTCAAAGTGTTAGTTAGGCCATCTATCCTTGATAACAATGCAAGTTGACAAGTTTTTGATAGTGACAAACAAATTGCATGTTTCCTATGTGAGGAAGCATAATTCTCCTCAAAGAATCAGGGTAAGTTTTAACAACTATATGGTAGATAAATAGTGCAACTACAATCCAACAAACTCCCTAAAGGATTGGTGACCCTTGAAAGCATCTTCAATGAAGAAGATCAAATGAGAAAAGAGAAGGTAGATATCTCTGCAAATGAGGAGCAGTTTGAAAGAGTTGTCATATTCAAATACAAACTCCTCAAGCTAGGAAAGGTATGTACCAAGGATGAGAAGGTTGCTTTTGTTGAATTGTGAAGAGAATTTTCAAATGTCTTTGCATGGGAGTATGGTGACCTTAAAGGTTTTGACTCTAGACTATCTCAACACACCATTGAGTTGAACCCAAGTGCAAAACTAGTGAGACAAAAACGAAGACCCATATATTCTAAGGTTGAAGTCTTGATAAAGAAAGAGCTTATCAAGTTGATTGAATCAAACATGATTTTCCCTATTAAGCACTCTTTATGGGTTGCAAATCTAGTCCCTGTGAGGAAGAAGAGTGGGAAAATCAAATTACGTGTAGATTTCGGGGATTTAAATAGGGTGTCTTTAAAGGATCATCATCTTCTACCTTAAATGGAGCAAATACTTCAAATGGTTGTAGGGTCTGAATGTTTCTCCCTCTTGGATGAATATTTTGGTTATAACCAAGTCTTGCTGAAATAGGAGGACCAATACAAAACTACCTTTACAACCAAATGGTCTCCTATGTCTATAAGAAGATGCCTTTTGAGCTATCTAATGCAGGGGATACTTTTCAAAAGGCTATGGACATGGCCTTCCAAGATTTGATCAACAAGATGGTGCTAGTATACCTTGATGATATTACTATTTTTTCAAACAATGCTAGTGACCACTTAGTTCACCTAAGATTGATTTTTAAAAGGTGCAAATAGTTTAGTATATCTCTGAACCCCAAAAAATGTGTTTTTGCAGTCCATGAGGGTAAGTTATTAGGCCATGTTGTCTCAAAGGAAGGGCTGGCCATAGACTCTGAAAGGGTGAAATCCATTTTGGCCTTGTCTCTACCATTGCATAAGAAAGTAATGCAAAGTTTTCTTAGAAATATAAACTTCATTAGATGGTTTATACCTAGTTTTACCAACCTTGTAAAACATTTGACAGCGATGTTAAAGAAGCATCAAGCATTCAGTTGGACAAAAGAAGGGAGAAGCAATTTTGAGGCTATAAAATAAGCCATAGCACAAGCACCTACCTTGATTAACCCTGATTTCTCAAAAGACTTCTTTTTGTATGCTTTATCCAACATTGACACTATGTCATGTTAATGCAACAAAACATTGAAGGTACTAAGCAACCCATTGCATTTTTTAGTCAAGTGTTTGAAGGCTATGAAGAAAGGTATACATTTGTGGAGAAACAAGTCTTGGAAGTTATAAATAGTCTAAAAAAGTTTAGGCATATGGTCTCAAATAATAAAATACACATTATGGTATCCCATCCAAGCATTAAAAACTTTATCCTCAATAGAGACCTGAATGAGAATAGGGCAAGTTGGATTACTAAAGTAATGGAGTATGATGTAGAGATTAAGGTCGCCAAGTTAATAAGGGGAAAAGGCTTATGCGAGCACTTAGCATTGAACCTTCAAAGCAACAAAGACTCAGTTTTGGCATTACAATATGATCCTCAAGCAATAATACTTTCATCTCCTACAAGTTAGATATAAGACATGACAAGATTCTTACAAATAGGTGAGTGTCCAACTGGTTTAGACAAGTCAAAGAGAGTATTTTAGGCTTCAATCTATACCTTATGTTTTTGTACATGGAGTCCTTTTCATAAAAGACCTTAATGGTATATTGCTTAGATGTGTTGATATTGAGCAAGTAGGCATAATTTTGAATCAATTCCATGATGGACCTGCAGGCCATCACTTTTCTCCTACAAAGATTCCTATGCATGGGTAAGAAGATGTTCAAAGTGTGATTTCTTCACTGGAAAGCAAAGGTTAGTAGCCTTACCCCTCAATCCTATCCAAGTTGATCAACCATTCCTGTAATGGGGTATTGATTTCATAGGCATGATTAACCCGCCACTACCCCCCGCCCCCTCAAGTACAGGTCATAAATGGATACTCACAACCACTAATTACTTTACAAGGTGGGCAGAGGCATTAGCTCTTAAAGAAGCTAATGAAAAATTAGTCCTTGATTTATATCAGAGCATAGTGACTAGGTTTGGAACACCATCAACCATCCTATCTGATAATGCATTAGCATTTCTTGGTGTAAAGATAAGTGAGCGGGCTAATGAGCATGGCATATACCTAAGCACCTCTTCTAATTAATATCCCCAAAAAGAATGGGTTTGTTGAGTCTACAAACAAAAAATTGATCAAGATCATTAAGAGGACAATTGATGACAATCAAAGGACTTGGCAGAGAGTTAAAGACAGCATTACGCGCTGATAGAGTCACTCGTAAGAGGGTTGTGGGTAACTCACCATACATGCTTGTGTATGGAAGAGATGCCAAATTCCCTATTTCTCTTGAGCTCCTAGCCTTGGAGTTATTACATCAACTAGAACTAATGGAGAATGACCCTATAAAGGTGAGGATGGCAAATTTGATGGAACTATAGTAGAAGAGGGATGAATCCATGCATACTTTGGAGTACCACCAATCCCAAATGAAGAAAGTCTCTGATAGGAGAGCTAGTGCAAGAAATTTTCAAGAGGGTGATCTTGTTTTGAAGTGGGATGAGGACAAGGCCAAGCTTGGTAAACACACAAAGTTTGACACATTGTGGAGTGGGCCCTATGTGATCATTGGTTGCAAATAGCACAATGCCTTCTAGCTATCAAGACAATGGAGAAGAACTGAGTATCCCAGTGTATGGGATACACTTGCAGTCTTGTTAGTGAAGTTAGTTTTTTGTTTTGTACATAGTTGTGTGATGTGTTTGTTTTCTATAGGTGCCTAGTACATGTTTTGTGTGAGATTTGTTGCGTGGTTTTCCCTAAATGCCCTTGGCATTTTGTGTTTTGCCCTTTGTTGTGTGGTGTGGTGTGATTTTGAGTCTTTAGGAGGTGTATTAGTTTACAATTTCAGTAAGAGTCATGACTCCATAGCCCAATGGATGCACTAAGCCACTAATCTACATGCTTAGCAAGCAATCATTCCCAAGAGGTCGCCAAAGATGTTAGCCAAATTTTGGCTACCATTAGAGGGGTTTACAAAAAACTTTGCCAATCAAACCTTCACCTTGATTGACCATCTTGAAATCTCACTGCAAATCGTGTTTAATATAGTTTAAGGTATGTTTGACAAGTTTAAGGTAAATGTCCTTTCTAACATCATACTTGTTTAGTCATATATGTCCTAGTCAAAAGAGGTCAGAGAGTGTCAAAGGTTTATAGGTCTTTGTCATTTCATGTAATTCATGCCAACGTCATTTTATATGCCACATAGTCTGTACAAGTGTCCTAAATGAAGTCAAACATATTTTCTAATGTTGCAACTCATTTTGAAAAGCTCTCTTAACCATTTGTAATGTTTCAAGAGGGAATATCGTAAGAAATGGCAAGTTTGCAGCAAAGGGAGATGGTTGACACATCGCCACACATTCGTACAAGGCGAAGAAGCTCAAGGAACACTTGATCCAATTCAGTCAATTTCTAAGTAGAATATGACAATTTTGAAGCAAGAAAGAGAGGTTTTCAAGGGGTTCCACATGTTTGCAGAGCAAGGATCACTTACAGGGATCCCATGTCTTCTTCCATCCTCTACAGGGCCAAAACCATGCATTTGAGGGAGTTTCAGACCCAAACAAAACAAAAACCTATTCAGTCTCCATTTCGCTCTCCTTCGCAGCGTCGTAAGGTACATCAGTTTTCACTTGTTATAGGTAGGAGAGAGAAAGTTGGAATCTTAGCTCTTCGGCATAGTCGAGGACCTAATGACCTTCAAGTTTGTGGCATTGGTCATCTGATTCATCTCCCCACCTTTATGAAAAATCGCTAAGAAGTTAGGGGGTTAAAATGCACTATCTAACCTTGTAGGGTCAGGGCTGGACTTGTCAAGTGAATTTATGAATTCGTTATTGAAGGAGTTGAGATTGCATAGTTCCCTTCAGATCCCTATCAATATTTTGAAACTATCTCTAGTCATACTCATGTTTGTACAAGTCATAAATAAGTGGGATCTTAAGAGTGGTGAAGTTGCAGGGTTATATTGTAGAGTTTGGAGTTCTCCAAGAGGTTTGATGTGCAAAAAGTGTGAGATGGTTTTTGGTAATACCTCTATATCTTTTCCATCTTCCACAAGGTCTTCAATAAGTCTTCTAACCTCCACCAAGTTCAACTTTCATTCATGGCCATCTTGTGTGAATGTGTCTTCACTAACTACAGGGAGTGAGCAATAGGGGTATGTTAGTGATGGGTTTTGAAGTCAAGAAGTTTGTAGAGGAGCCCAAAAAACATGAACAAACCTCAATAGCTCTCAACAATCACTAAAATGCCTAGAGTGCTGAAAAGAAAAGATCTCCACATCTGCAGTCAAGAGCCAAAATGCACACCTACAACTACATACCAAGCATGAAGACTAACAGGGAGAAAACATAAGCATTTGGCAAAGAAAGTGATGCATTGGGAGGGTCTCGGATTAGTCATTGCCTCTTCCAAGTGCAAAGAATATGGAAAGAGCTTTCGTAGTATTTGTGGCCCTTGGTATTGAAGATGAAACACAGTGAAAAGACATGAAATAGTCCTTGCGCAAGCCTACAAGGAGGTGCATTTGTTGATTGGATGTTTAGCAGAGATGATATGAGTAGGAAAGCAAGTATATGAAGTTCTCATTTGATGGTCAAATCACTCAAATAATCCCACACTCCTTTCAAAGCTCTTTACACCAAAGAAAAGATCTCCACATCCTAGTTCCCTCTCGGCCATGAGCATACACCTATGCTAGGGTTTTAATCATTTCTTGGTTTACCCATCTATACAAGGTTCCAAACCCTCAAATTTGACATGGAGCATGATTAGGAGGTCCTAAAAGTGAATCAAAAATTTGATTGGAGTCTTGCATGTGTGAGGGGTGTACAGAGCCAAAACTCAGTTTCTTAGGCCTAGAGACCTAATTGAGAGCTAATTGAGAAAAGAATAGGTGGATCAAGCATACTTGGATCGAGTGTTTGGTCATAAAACTTTGTACAAAGTAGGAAGAGCCAAATGGATACCCAAATCTATGTTTGGTTCATTAGAAGTATTTGTGAAATGTTCTAGACAAGGAAATTCATACATTTTGAGGGCTACAAGGAAATGAAGACAGGTATTAGGCCTCCATGAAAGCCTATAGGTATGTCATTGAAGATGAAGTAAAAGAGAGTAGAAGAGACTTATTATTTTAGTTACTAAAGGATTATAGTGCTCTCATTGAATGGTTAGACCATTGAAGAACATAAGAGCCCAAAAGGCTAACTAGGCCTAGTAGGCCCAAACAAGCATACAGATCCCTGTGTATGAAAGGTGAGAAAGCTTGTATCCTCCTTACTGGTTGGCCAACTAAGGAGTGAGATTGGGTGAGTGACATGTCCTATGATAATTCTATGAATATTTTAGTCATAAAAAAAGTGGGGGAAACATGAGAAAAACGTGTTAGAGCTGGAAGACTATAGGTCTATGTGCAAACCCTCATACAAGGCTCAAGGCAGCGTTCATCAGCGTGAGGGGTCAATCCTTTCGAGGATGGGACCCCCTGAACATCTCATATGTTGTGATACAAACCTCATTAAGATGTTTTGAACTCAAACACTCATGTTCCTTTTTCCATAAATCTCTCTCTCAAGCTCGAGAATGCAGCGCTGGTTGCCCGAGAAACACATTCTTCACGTGCAAACATCCATGAGCAAATGCATGGGATCTTGAGCCATTTGGGAGAGGTGGAGAAGGTTGTATACCAAAATTCCCTGACATTTCCTCAAGGCTATGAATGATTGCTAGGACTCCAAGACACCTTAAACCCTTCTAAAACACCCTTATAAGAGCCCGATAGAGAAAAACATGAGAGAAATGTATCTAAATGCATTAAATTGATTCTGAAAGCAACTGAACAACATTCTACACGCTGAGAGGGCTTGAACCATGCAATTTTCTTGCATAGACATGTACGAATGCAATAAATGCCCTATTTTTGCAAGGTTTTGAAATGAAATCAAAGTGCAGTGATAGATGAACAAATGGAGACCATAAGGGAAGTATTATTAAGATGTTTGCCACCCTGTCAAGTTCAAACTTATCTCAGTTTCCCATGAGATGGCTCCTACAAGTCCATATCAAGAAGGTAGTTTTGAATGTACTAGTGCAAAAGTGACCCGGTGACCTAAAAGGTTAAAACAATAATGTTTGAGATCCTTCAAGTCTATATCATAAACTAAAATGCAATAAGACTTCTACACATCTCTCATTCGTGTAGCAAGGACCTTTTAAGCATTCATGGCCATCCAAATGGCAAATGTTAAGCAACTAAGCCTAGATGCCCAATAGGCTTGCATGGCCAACGAAAAAGGTTTTTCATGATGAAGAGGCAAGCTTGGTAAGATGTCAAAAGGAGCATTCAAGGACCAAGCTATGGTGTCAAGCAAATAGAAACGCAGTTTCAAAATATGATGAGCTTTGAAGAAGGTGATGAGTCTCTTCGCCAACTTGTGCTAAAATGGTTCCTAAAATATGGACACATGCTCAAGGGAGATCATTGGATAGTTTCTTACTTCATTTCTTGAATATCACTGAAATGATAGACCAATTAACAATCATCATGAGATCTTCCACTTCCATCTCTTCCTCTTTCCTTCTTCATTCTATGTATTTGGCCTTTTTGACATTTAGCATCCACAAAATTGGTATGGTGAAGCTATTGAATTTGATACTTATTTTACCTTTGAAATAAGAATTCAAACTAATCACAATCTCTTCAAATCTTATATTTAGTGTTTGATATGGTTTTGTTGTTGAATAAGTGATAGTTTACTTCCTCGCATTCATACATTTCCTTCATGCCTTTGTGTGAGCAATTTACCTTCTAACAAGTAATATGATGTGTTTTTAGCATCCTTTGTGTAGTTTTAAGTGTAAGAAAGGTTATTAGTGTCTATTTGCAAGCCAATTAAGTTTTCACTTTAAAGACTACATTGCATCTTACCTTCATATTGGAGGGACTATTGTTAGAGGGGTTAGTTTTGAATGTTGAAATCAATTTTGCACTTGTTTTCATAGTGTAAGTGTAAACAAATAATAGAGTTAGCTTTGGTGTATCACCTCCTTATTTTATTTTATTTACTTCATTTCTCCCCTACCCTTTTCCTTTCAAATAAATAGGTTAGTGATCAAATTTAAGTGTTGTACATGGGCGCTAGCCCATAATCTATAGAGATTCACCTCTTCAAACAAATTACCCACACCTAAAAGCAATTTCATGTTATCTCAAACCAAATTTTATCATACAATTATCACGCTGAAGAACAATTTCTAACAAGTGTCTATGACCTAACTAATAAAACAAACATAAAATCAAAAAAGTTAACAAGCTCGCACCAACAAAACCACACAGCAAAAACCCACTACAATCAAAACACACTGCACTTTGTTTTTGGCTGATGCAAATATTACACAAACCTATAGATGCTCCTATACTAAAGAAGTCCTAATAAAAATGAAAGAAATTTGAATTATGAGTGATTCAATGCAAAGACATTCCTTCATTAAGAATTTAGAAAATTTATAAAAAGTATAAGTGCCTTGAAAATTTATAAAAGTTAGAAGTGCCTTGAAATGTCCACACAGTGGAATTCTTTTTTTTTGGTTCCACCAGAACAAAATTTGTAGAGCCTACCACAAAAGCCTAATTTCCAATATCTATCGCTGTTGGTATCACAATTTAATTGAAATCTATTTTTTCATAATAAAAATACCTGAAATCCAAATCATTACATCTCTTATCAGATAAATTTACAGTAACTATCCTACACTCTATTCTGCTTATCAGAAGACACTAATCTTCTTTTTTTTTGGTTCACGGCGAAGAAAATTTGTTGCACCCATCATTTCAGAATGTCATTTATTCACTTTTTGAATCCCACTATTGCTTAGTACATAGTTGAACGCCAAAGAGATCAACCATCATCTTATCATACAGAATCACATCCAACTCAAATCATTTGGGTCCTTACCATTAATATGGAATAAAACATTTTACTTTATACAGTCTAGTTGAATCATAATTCAGACTTCTCAAGCTATGATGACTGCAAAACTCCCACTGCTGACAACTTGTCATGCCAAAATCATTCAATTTACTAAAGGTGGCAAAGACATTAGGGATTGGGCGTACAGGGAAAAGTTACACCAAACAAAGGTATGCTTTATAATCACCACCAATCCCCGATGTATTGACAACACTCTAAATTACAGCTGCCAAAGTTAGACAGGCGGAAGCAAGTTCAGCACCACCCGGTAGCATGGGTCAATAGAGTGATAGAAATGAAGTGATAGACCTTTCCATTTTTTATCCATACTTTTCATAACAAACACTTACAATTTAATTCAGTGGCAAAGACTTTTACATGCCAACCTCCTTCAATTTACTCAATGGCAAAAGACATTAGAAATTGGGGGTACAGGGAAAAGCTACACTAAACAAAGGAATGGTTTACCCTCCCCACCAATCCCCCCAACAATGACTTGACACAACACTCAATATTACAGTTGTCATAGTTGGACAAGTGGAAGCAAGTTCAGCACCGTCAGGCATGGATCAATGGGATGATAGAAATTTATAAATAAACCCCACCTTTTTATCCACACTTTTTCATGACAAACTCCTTCCATCTAATTCAGTGGCAAAAACTTTCCACGCCAAACTCCTTCAATTTATTTCAGTGACAAAGACATTAGGAATTGGGGGTACAGGGAAAAGCTACACCAAACAAGGGTATGCTTTACCCTCACCACCAATCCCCGATGCCTTGACACAACACTATAAATTACAGTTGCCATCGTTGGACAGGTGGAAGCAGATTCAGATCCAGCTGGCATGGGTCAATGGGGCCATATAAATTTATAAATAAACCCCTTCATCTGTTTTGAGAAGCTTGAAATTGTTGGACTTTTGACTTGGAGATCATGTTTTTGTAAAAAAGCACTTGAACTTCAAACAATACCCCAAATAAATACTAGATCTAATCCCCAATCTCGTGACATAGAATAAAAATAACACCCTTACCTATCATGGTGGTGAAAAACGATTGACCAATAAATACATAAAAAGCACCGAACCATAGATCAGGGATTGTGATCGAAAACAACATAGATCGAAAAACTTGCAATCAGTTTAGAACAAAAATCTTGCACACAGTTCATCCTTTTAATTTCATGGACTATGAAACCTTAAAATTTCTTAACGATTTTTTTTTTCGGAAAAGGGCTTTAAAAAAATACCAGTACAGTTAACCCAAAACTACGATAGAACATATCATCCCCAGATTTTACTGCAAATAAAAACAAAACCCATGTGGTCAGCATCCATTAATTAAAGTGATTTAATCTTGGAAGTCAACTCACAGAAAACTCTTCCAGACATTAAGCAAAATGAGATGACCATATGAAAGAAAAACACCAATAACACACAAACAAAAAGTTACCCTATCAAGTAAACAACAAAAAACACAACTAAAATTGGGGCAAAATATAAAAAATAAGTAAAAATATAAATAAATAAAATTAATCGTAATGGTCCTGATTATAATAAAAACACAATGGAAGAATTAGTCTCAGAAGGAAGGCAGTATAAGCTTTCATCATCCATGATTAGTCAGCTTATATAACATCCAATACAATCTTCATAGACCAAAGGAGAAGAGAAATTAGTCAGACCAGAAAACTTCATACAAACTTGCTAACATCAGACCAGGAAACTTCATACAAACTTGCTGACATCGTGAATAAACAGACAACAGTAAGAATTTATTCAACCCAAAAAAGAATTCAGAGAAAGAAAGGCGAAGAGATAAGAAGAACTCAGATTATGGGTGGTGATAGATATGAACTGTCGTCAAGGTTGTCTACCATTACGCCGAACGAGACCTTTCACATACCTCATCATTGCCCTTCCGCATACGCTAAAAAAAAAAAACTAAGAAACCATGTCTAGTGAAAAAATTGGACAGTACCGTTTCCGCAGACGCCATAGAAGGGGCGGAGAAATGGACTTATAGAGTTGAGCTAATAGGGTTAGGGTTAGGGTTTTTAGGCTCTTCATTCCAATAGTGCCTGTGAAGATGATGGCCCAACGGGATAAAAGGTCAAAAATGAGGATGTGGATGAACTTTTAATATCATTTATTAATCTTTTCTAAATAACATATAAAGAATGGAAGGTAACAAGTGGGCCACGACGGGAGTGGAAAAAGACTTCAAAAAAAAAGTGTAAAATAGGGATGAAACTAAATATTCACTATTTCTACAAATTAAGTGGAGGTATGTATGTTGGTTTTGGAATTTGAGTTTTTTTTTTTTTTTTAAAAGGAGTTTCTCAATTGTTTGTATAAAAGTTGTATTTCTCGTTTTTAATGTTTGCATTGTGCTCTTTCAATAACAATCAAATGTCAATAGAGTTATTTTTATAGTGGTTTATCTTCCTCTCGTTAGTAAGGAGATGGAGTCCATCATTACATAGAAGATTTGTATTGGTCCATTTTGGTAGACTTCCCCTATGCATGGAAGTGAGTCAGTGGGAGGTATTATATATCGCTGCCACTTGATTGGGGAATTATAATCTCTTTGGCTCTTTTAGTGACCCCTTAGGATGGTTGGATGGCACATGATCCTCCTTTAGTCAAGCCCTCTTCTTAGGTTGCTTAACGCCTTTGGGATGATCCACCCCCACTTTCTTCAAGTGTTGCTCCCTGTGCTTACTTATATGTCTTGTGTTGTGATTTGATACTTTGATTTTGCTTTTATGTTATCATATTTCGCTGACGTTATGTTTTGTTGTTTTGAGACGTATTTTTTACCACCATGAAAAACAGAGCCATCTTTTCGTTGTAGCATATATATATATATATATATATATATAATATATATATATATATATATATATATATATATATATATATATATATATATATATATATATATAATTTTTTTCTTTGAATAATAATAATATTGATGAGTTTGGATAAGCAAATAATGTATTAATCAATAAGATAAAATATATGTGAAAGATATTGATGTTAAATTTATAAACATATGAGTTAAGTAGAAAGAGAGAATACAACGTCAATAAATTCAACCTCACCTATGAGTGTGCAAATTTACATAGGGACAAAAATTAAGGGGAAGGGTAAAATATTGATACCTCAATTGAAAACTAACTACCATCAACTCATATGTGAGAAAGGTAAATGGACAATGTCCAAATAAAAATGGGAAGAGAGAATATCCATATTTTTAAGTTTGTGGGTCGGGGACCACACAAGCAAGATTTGAGATCTTCAATTTTAGAGCATTGGAAAAGAAAGAGAGAAGTGGATAGTCGTTAAGGGTCGAGAGGCTTCTTCATTGCGATTTTCACCTCTGAAGAAGACCAAGCTCAAGTATTTGAACATGGGTCAAGATTCTTTGGTAGTCAAGGCTTTTCATGACACCTTGGAACCCCAAATTTGATTTCACTCAGGAAGGTCCAAAAGTTTCCCTAGTTTGGATAAGGCTATTTAACCTCCTTGTATATTTGTGGGTAGAATCCATTCTTAATCGGATTGGTAATTCTCTTGGAGAAATGATGTGCATTTCTATTGAAACTTGTAGCAAAAAACATATTGTTTATGTTAAGTTGTGTTTAAATGGATATGAGTAAACCCCTTCTTAAAAGGCTCTAGTTAAAGTCTTCAGAAGGAGACATGTTTGAGCAAGTTGTTGATTATGAAAGACTTCCCTTCTAGTATTTGGTATGTCATGCCCATGGACACCTAGCTTGGGATTGCCATGCAAGAGTAGTTGTTGAAAAGAAGATTGAAAAAGAGGATTTTGAAGATAAAGGCAATAAAGGGGAAAAAAGGCCCTAAATTAGAGGGATTGCAACAAATTGGAAAGCTAGGGGGAAAAAGTAGATTTCAACAAATGATGCTATCATTTTATTTCCTTGTTCCAACAAATTTTCAGACCATTATTTAGTAGCTCTCCCCATGTTTCTTATTCTCTTAGTTGCTTGAAGAGTCCTAGTATTTGGAGTATAATCTTGAAGTTGTGTTGGGTTGACCAGTATTTATATTACTGATATAAGCTGGTCGACTTTATCCTTCAATTGATCTTTCATTGCTTTATCATGATCGAATCTCTCAATCAAAGAACCAACAATTGTCTACGCATCCTCTTTCAAACCGTCATGATTAGGCTTACCCAAGTGGACATATGAACCTATTAATCTACAAATGTGATTTCATCTTTTCAATTTTCTAGAGGAGGAATAGCAACTTCAACATACATCTCACCTTGATTATCCATAACAATATAAGAAACCTTTTTGGGTTTCTTAGTGGCTCGAGGATGTGGGGGAATAAGAGCATTGAATTCTATTTCTAATGGTGGCACCATCTTCTTCCTCTTTTTTACCTTTTTTGCTTAGCCATTGGGGTGCTCTGGTATCAATTTCTCCTACAATTATGGTGATCTTAATTATGCCTATTAATGAACAACAAGAACCCGATCCATCACCAGCTTCATTTTTATTCTTATGTGGAGGAGGGGTGACTTCTAACTCCAAAGCTTTTTTAGTATCTAACTCTTCTTCATGAATAATAGGTAAATGTTCCACTGCCTTAGAAGAAATTTTTGCTATTTCTGGAAGAGATTTTTCTCTTCAAAAATAAACTCAATGGTCTCTTTGGATACGGCCTAAGAAGAAGCCTCCAATAGTTTAATAAAAGGGAGAGGAGTCGATACTATTGAGGAAGATTCCTTAGGATCTAAGAATGGAGGATTTGTAGTCATGAACTACAATGTGGTGTTCTTGTCATCTTGATCAACCCTTAAGAATGAACCACGTTTTTAGTTGTCTCACTTAACATAGTTGATATCCTAGGAGTACCTTTCCCACTAGTTGACTTTTCGAGTTTAAACTTTAAAGGTCTCCTTTCCAGTTGAGGCAAAGTCTCCTCAGTTTCTTCTATTATAACATATGTTGCGGTGCTAGAAGGTGTTGCTTGATTTTATGTCTCCTTTTGTTTTATTAGCTCAAGAGGAGTTATATCTGCAACTTTTAATGGTGGAGGAAGTCTAGCATCTTGCACATCTACTCCTTTCCTTGCAAACCATACAAAAGTTATCCTAAAGATTCCTTGAGTTCGAGTCACCAATGATGTTACCTCTACCTGACTCTAGCCAACCTTGGGAGAGGTGCAATATTGACGCCTTGTGAGAAATAATTTTCATCCACTACCTTGCCATCATCTTTGATATCTAAGTCATCAGGGATATCCACAATATTATACTTGATTACCTAATCCAGCATGAAATGGGTATAATCAAATAGTTTGACCTCCCTCTCATCATCACAATCCATCCACAAGTCTTCATAATAAGGATTGTGTTTGAATGAAGTGCTTAAAGAACTCTTTGTCACTCCTCTTATATCAAATACAAGATGATTGTGAAAATGATCAGAGCATGACACGTTCCATGTCTGATTTTATAGATTTATCCTTGTGCAATGTGGCACAGGTGTACCTACCAATAGTCATAAGAAAGTGAATCTCATCAAACTTATGCTTTGAAATCAAAAGCTTGTGTGTCTCCATTAGTTACCATACTAGTTTAATGAGTGCCCATTTATCATCCACAATCTTTAGAAGCATATAAGATATAGAATCACACCCCCATACCCTAATGTAGGAGAAGGTAGGAAACAGTATAAACTAACCATCCCACCTTGAAATATTCATAGTAATATCAATTGAGAAACATTGATTATAAGGTTTTGACTCAAACATATGAATGATGAAATGAAGAAAAACATCATTGACTCGATAGAAATGTTTAGCACACTCTCTCTCATTATCAATCAAGGATAATATTCATATATAAGAGAGGCAGACATCAGTCCTATTATGTCAAGTTATTGTATAATCTCCTTCGTACAACTGCATAAATGAGGTATCACATAATATAGAACTTATGGGTAATGATGACCTCACACAATTATTTATGAATTGAATCACTGATCAATTTGGCCTGATTGATATATTGCTTGTTGGTGTGAATAATCTAGATATATTGAAACATTTGTTCATTATAATCCCTCGTCGTGGGATTGCCTACCACCCTATTTATAAGAGTAATAATGTCATTAATTTTGGGCTTGAAATCATGTATGCCAATCACCTTAGGAACCCCAGACACTAAAGGTTTAGGTTTAGCAGGCCAATGTTTATTTAAAGAACTAAGACAATCATCCTTATTTCTTTTATGAAATTATTGGGTTGATTCTATCTTGATTTCCATAAAAACCTCGTGGTCTAAAATATTTAACATCACCTCAATGTACTCGTGTCCAAGTATGAAGATAACCCCTTCCCTAGGAGTACAAACTTCACTTATGTCTTCATCATAATGACTTGGCATAGTCACAAGCTCCGAGCACTACACAAAGATCAAAAATGTAACAGCTTGAGGAAGGTCATTGTCATAAATACTTTTGGTCCATCATTCTTGATATAAACATTTATTCTCCTCCAAAAGTACTCCATGTCAATGTGCCCAAGTCTACGTCGATGACTTGGTCAATGTTAGAATCAATGTTGGATGGGGAGTAACCCCTTGAAATTGGTACTTTGTTTCACTATCTTTTTTCATTCCCTTCTTCTTAATAGTTCTAGACATTTGTTGACTGCCATGGTATGGGAGAGCAAGGATCAAGGAATCAGGGTGTGATTGAAAATAAAAAAATGGAAAGGAAATAGGCAGAGGGAGGGGAGGTAAAAGTAGTGCAGTCAATAAGTTCTAGCATCAGAGATTTAGGAATACGTAAAAGTCAATAAACTCTATTGCAGAGAGGACATAAAACTCTAAAGTTAGGAATTGAGGGCCATGGCATAGTCTAGAAACTTTGATGTAGAAAGGACAAACAATTTTGACATCGAGGATTTAGGGCTGCGATGCAGCCTGAAAATATTGATGTAGTGAAAGGAATCAACTTCAATGTTGGAAAAGCAAAGATTATCAAGGCTTCAGAGTGATGGCAAAAAATTGATGAGGTAAGAGGTATCAATAATAATAGCAAGTAGATGTGAAGTAACTTGACAGAAAAAATGTACCAACTATAAGAAAAAACCTTGAAGGTAACTCCAAACCCTAGATGTTTTCAATGTGAATAAACTACAATAAATCTTGATAAAAATGATCTCCAAACACCAAGAAATTAAAGAAAACCCTCGAGTGAAGAAATGCAAACACATCTAAAATTTGATGTCTGAAGGGTTCAAAATGAGAGAAAAATACTTAATTAAATAGTGGGGGATGATAAGACCCTCACAATTACAGGACTTGACCCTCATTAATGAGGGTCAAGGTGGAGGAAAGAGGGCTACAGTATAGTCATCAGGGTCTTGACAAATGCATTATAGTCTCAAAACCCCGACTCCAATGAAAAAGAAAATGACTAAGTCTTTTATCTATTAAACACTCCTTTTGGGTTTTTGTTGACTCACTCTTGACTTTTGGGAAAATTCAAATGGGGTACCCCAAAACTCACAAGCTAGTGAAATTTGGGGGACAACAATTGGCTCCAACAGGGAACCTGTATTTGATGAATGTGAGGATGAACTCCAAAATTCATAGGTTTGTGTAAGCTTGGTCTTGTATGATTATTGACTTGAGCTACGGAGTCACTCTGAAAAAAAAAAATTCACAAGAAAAAGAAACAAGCAAAAAGAAAATAATACAAACAAACAAAAACAAGTAACAAAGGACAAGAAAGCAAAGAATTAGAGAACAAACACAACCAAAATCCTAAAACTAAACCAAAACTTGAGAGAATCGGTGTTTATTACTTAAAGAGCTTCAGATATTGCCCACTATAAGGAAGTGAGAGATGAGTGTCATCCATGTAGGCCATATAGTACATGTTGTCACCACATAAGTGATGAATTTTGAATGAAACTTTCCACAAGGAATAAAACTTCTTATGACTACCTTTGGGTTCACGCCTTTTATCCCACTAAAGAACAAAATCACCAATTTAAAAAATCTCTCTGTCCAGCCTTATTATCAAAAAATGCTTTCACCTTCTAATGATGCTCTGTGATCCTATCAACTACTATGACTCTTTCTTCTTCCAACTTGTTCAAGTACAAAATCCTTTTATCTAATGAATCTCTGAAGCTCTGATCTTCGATTATCTTAACCAATTACAGCACTAGTAATTCTAAAGTGATAGGCAAGGTGGCATTGTTGTTGTACATTATCTAAAATGGTGACATACTAATAGACCTCTTAGGAGTAATGTGATTATCCCACTATGTATCATGTAATTTCTTATGACAATTTCATCGGTTCTCATCTATAAGCTTGAAAATAGTGGTGACCAAATTCTTGTTGCTTTATTTCATTTGACATTATGTTGAGGGTAATCATCTGAAGCATGAGATAATGAAATACCATAACCATAGCAAAAACCAACAAGCTTAGAGGAATAAAAATTGGATACATTATCAGTCACTATCTTTTGAGGAACCTCACACCTGACCAAGATATTCTCTTTAATGAAACTGCAAGTTACTTTAGAAGTATTTTGCTTGACTGGGACAGCCTCAACCATCTTTGTGAAGTAATATATTGCAGTGAGGAAATGGGTGTGACCTGCACTAGAATAAGGATTTAGCACACTTATAAAATCAAGGCCCCACTTTTGAAATGGTTACTCAATTACCACTAGTTTTAAAGGTAGGGTTGTGAACTTTGGGTTTCCTACAAATTGCTAACAAGCCTCACATTTAGAAACACATTATTAAGCATCCTTAAATAGGGTGGGCCAATAGTAATTTTCCTTAAGAATTTTATGTGTCATGACTGGCGATGAAAATATTCTAATAGTCTCTTCTATTGTTCCTTATCAACACATCACAAGAACATGCCATCAATACATCTTTTGAAAATACTATTGTCCCATATAACATACTTCTCAACTCTTAGCTTTATCATTCCGTTTTATTTGGCACTCAATCCCTTGAGACATTCCCCATATGTAATAAAATGAGCTATATTCAAGTATCATTCATTTATAGTACCAATAAATAAGATTACAGGTGTTTTTTTATGAATCATGCTCCTAAGCTTCGTCAATAATATCATCTAGCCTATTCTCAATAATTACATGACATAGACTACAACCTCAAACTAGCTTGGTAGGTCTAATGTCCGAATCAAACTATTGAGCTTTTGTTATCCATCCTCCTCATTTTGAACCTATCTCTTTCTTTGTTAAGATGGATTTAACTGTTGGATCCAATGCCAGAACAATGGTGTGTGAATTCAGAATGTAGTAGCTAGATTGCTTCACAACTTTTAAAACAACGTAAGCATGCTTATCAATTAGAGAATATTTGAGTTCATGATTTTTCAATCCATAGCTCATAAAGGCAATGTGTGATTCAATGCCTTCATTATTTTTCTACACTAAATATTACTGAGAGATTATGTTTGGATGTATAGTGTATACAAAAGGAAATGCAAATGATCTATTAATCAATCCTAGCTCAAAGAAGATAAATCCTACTTACACTTCTAGTTGTTGATACATTAGATATTCAGGGTCATGGCCAATATGGATCCACTAGACTTAACCAAGGGATCTCTTACCACAATAACATCACTAGATAGGGTTCCAAAGCCTCTAATCAAGCAACACTATGCAATAACCCTAGTTAGGTCCTTTCCAAAGCCTCTAGTCAAGCAACACTATGCAATAACCCTAGCTAGGTCCTATGTTTTCATATTCACGAAGTAAATGATAAGTAAATTAAAATCTAATATAGTGCTCACCAAATCTTGTGGCACAAAGTCAGGGTAATAAACATAAAAATTAAGCATGCACAGGAGAATCTTAATTAAGCTACGTATAAATAAAACCCTCATGCATGGAGAGAGAATTATCTTCAAAAGTCATTACTTATGCTACTTATATCTACTAAAATAGAGGAGTAAAGTTAAAGATACTTACCTTGAAGACAAACCCATCGAGACTCAATCTCTCCCTTGGCCAAAGGTGCTTCACAATAAGTTGTGATTTGTAAGGATCACTAAGAAAGACCTAAACATCCAAGACTTTTTCACAAGACAAGAATCTTCTCCAAGTATAAACCCTAAGCAGTAACTCCTCAAGTAGAATGGTGGAAGAACAGATTGTAAAGAAGTGCAAATGAATAATTAACTTTGTCCTCTCTTAGAAATGGAAAAATGAATGTGTATATATAGTTGAATTTAACCCTAAACCTTTCCAAAAGTTTATCTACTAAGGTCGGCCCAATCAAAATTTGTATCGTTAATTAATAAAAATAAATTAGGTCTCTGTCGAGGTTGGCTAGTGCCGACATAGACCTATAATGTGCTCTTAACAATTAGGATACAGGGTTGGCCTAGGCCGATAATGTAATGTAAACCATCTAAAAGGGTTTTAGGCTTAGATAGGTGCTAATGAAGGTGGTGAAAAGCTTGGATGAGTGTGAAAGAGAGGAGGCAAGGCTTAGAGAAGTACATGAGAGAAGGTTGTGTAGATAACAAGTGGTAGTATAGGGGATAAAAATCCTACGGAGCAATAATGGTCTGCCCACCCCTTTCTCGATGTACCCTTTAAGGTGTGCACTCAGATAAATTAAGACTTGATAGGTCATTGTAAGAGATAAAGCATCAATAATTAATAGAGTTTGAAAATATTATGTGTATACATATGACCCACTTGAATCTCATCATGTGTCACTTAGGTGCAACATGGGATGGTGCTTCAAGAGAAGAACATAGCAACACACAATGTTGAAGCTAAATATATTTAAGTATTTTTAAAGTATAAAACAACTAAAAGTAAATGACTAAAAGGGAAATAACTAAAAATAAAAGTAATGTATGTGTACTTTAACTTACCTTCATCGTGGAATGGTTGTCTAATGTGTTTCTAGTTTTGATCATGGAGGGTGCAAAGACTGCTTTACACAAAGCCAAGGATGCAAACTTAAAGATAAAAACAAACAAACGCACGAAAACCAAGATAATTGATGCGGTGTAGGCATGATGTGCTGGGAAATTTTGTAAGTTGGGGTGATAAATGCTAAGTTAGGACCAAATGACCAAGTAAAAAATTTAGAGCAAATTGGGTAATCGGAAAGCTAAGGCTACTAAACGATCGAAAAATTCAAACAAGTAAACCTTAAGTAAGAAAGGCAAACAAACCAAGGCAAACTAAGGATACAAGTAAAAATAATAATCAATCATCAAGGTGAAAGCAGTAATAATCCTTAATTAAACAACGATGGGCAAGCAATGGTAAAACAACATTGATGAGTGATCAGAAACAATCTTTACTCAATCATTAATGGAAAAAGTACATAAAAGGGAAAACAACATTGGTGATTGAGAAGTAACAAGCCCACCTCACTCAACAATGGAAAAAGTACATGAAAGTAGAAACATAAGCAATTGTTCAAAAAAAGGAATGCAATAGTGAAAAAAACTCAAATAAATCAAGGTAATTCTACAAATGTAAAGCAATGGTGTAAGGAAAGTAATCCATAGTTGCTTAGGCATATTATTTTATTCTAAGGATAGATAAAATTAAAACAAAGTAGTGCTAACATGTATTAAGAAGTGAATAAAAAGGAATGTAGAAGTGGGAAAATAGGTTAAGAATCAAACATGTCTGTCAAGGGGGAAAATGAAATGGGTGGCAAGGAAAAAGAAGGAAAAATCCAGGTAGAGAAACTCTTTATCAAAGTTAAGACACTTAAATTAGGTTTGTCAAAATAAGAGGCCTTACGACATTAAGGACTCTGAAGAACTTTTCCTAGCCACACAAATCTTAGGTCATCAAAATAAGTATGAATATCATCTCATGAAGGCTATATGCATGAAAAGTAAAATGGACCTACCTTCCCACAATGCGTTCCCCGTTCCTTAGGACCCCTTACAGAGTCGTCGGTCTACTGTGAAGATTAGGTACTTTCATAAAAAAGTAGTACCACCATAAAGTTTTTTTTAATTCTCCTATCCCAATCTACTAGCATGTCGTACCCCAATGGACCTTGGCTCTATCATGAGGCCAATTATGGGGTTTAAGCTTCGATTGGAGATAGGATATGTGTTATGAATCATGTCTTTTGGTGTTATTGTGACTTTTGACCCTGTATGTTGCCTTGTGATCATTATCTTTTTTTTCAAATGATTTGACTTTGAACTTTTGATGGTTTCTTCTATTCCTCTTCCATATGGATCTAGAGAATCAAATATGGGTGCTAAAGATGACTATCATTTGAAAACTTTAGATGTGGTTGCTCAGAAAGATAACTTAGAGAGCATGGTGTCTATGAGTCTTTTTAATTCATGTGAAATAAAAGTGTTATCTTGAATTCAACCTTGGTTTATCCAAAGTGGAATGGAAGAAAAGGAAATCAAGGGGAATGAACATAAAATAATTTGAATGACTTCAAATCGCAAGAAATGTGAAAAATAGATACAATGACAGGTAAGTATGATTCCTTATCATAAGAATGTTGGAAATGTGGGAAAGCATGCTAACATGGTTTATTGTGCAAGTTTTATCTACAAAAAAAACAAAATTCAAAGATGAGAACAAGGGATCATAAACTTGTAACCATTTCTTGACATTCTAAAAAAGGAACACTGAATTAATTAAAGTGGTGATTTTATGAGGAGGGCCTGGTGGCACAAAGTGGGGGTAATAAACATAAATATTAAACATGCATAGGAGAATCCTAATTAATCTATGTATAGTTAAAACCCTTATACACGAAGAGAGAAATATATTCAAAAGTCATTACTTATGCTACTTCTATCTACTAAAATAGAGGAGTAAAGTTAAAGATACTTACCTTGAAGACAAACCCATTGAGACTCGATCTCTTTCTTGGAAAAAAGTGCTTCACAATAGGTTGCTATGATTTTTAAGGATCACTAAGAAATGCCTAAGCATCCAAGACTTTTCCACAAGATAAGATTCTTCTCTAAGTATAAACCCTAAGCAATAACTCCTAAAGTAGAATGGTGGAAGAGTAAATTGTAAAGAAGTGTAAATGAGTAATTAACTTTGTTCTCTCTTAGAAATGGAAAAAAAAATATGTATATATATTTGAATCTAACCCTAAACCTTTCCAAAAGTTTCGCTAATAAGGTTAGGCCAATCGACTTTGTATCGTTAATTGATAAAAACAAATTAGGTCTTCGTCTAGGTTGGCTAGTGCTGACCTAGACCTGTAATGTGCTCTTAACAATTAGGAAATAAAGGGGAATGAACATGAAACAATTTGAATGACTTCAAATTTTAATAATTGTGAAAAAGTGATACAATGAAAAGTAAGTATGATTCCCTATCACAAGAATGTTATAAATGTGGGAAACCATGCTAACATAGTTTGTTGTGCAAATTTTATCCAGAAAAGAAACAAAAGTCAAAGCTGAGACCAAAGGATCATAAACTTGTAACCATTTCTTGACATGCTAAAGAAAGAACACTAAATTAATTAAATATGGTTATTTTATGAGGAGGGTCTGGTCTTATCCATGGGCTTACACTGCAACTCATAAAGGAGAAACCCAAGAGGGTAAACAAAGTATGTGAAAAAAAAATGAGAAATATGGTATTTGTGAGGAAGGCTTGGTATTATCCATGGTCTTACACTGCAACTCACAAAATAAAAACCCAAATGGGTGCAAAAATCATTAGAGAATAACAAAACAATAAAAGTGAAAGGAATTCATAAGGAAGACTGGGTCCTGTCCATGGTTTTACAATGCAACTCATGAGAAAGAGAAACCAAAGAACCAAGAGAAGGAACTAAGGTTTGTGGAAAGAGAATTTGCTGCAGAGGGTGAGGCCCAAGTACAAATCATACAAAAAGTGTTATTAGGATAACATATAGAAAGCATGATAAGGAGGGAAGGGTCTAAACAAAGTACTTTTTCAATAATTGTGCATTGGTGGTTTCTTTGAAAACATGACCTTCATTAGCTTAGAGTCAATAGGTGTTAGGAACAAGAATATCTTTCATTAAATAAGGCCCCCACCATTTTTAGGCATATTTACCTTCTTTATCATGGGTATAGTCTAATTTAAGGACTATATCACCAATATTGAAAGTATGAACTTTAACCTTTTTTTTATGTTGTTTGGTGATACAAGCCTTGTATTGGTGATTATGTTGCAGAGTGGTGAGATGGTGTTCATCAATAAGATCAAGAGCATGAAGATGAGCTTCACATAATTCCTTATTGGGTGTGATATCATGAAGAGATCTACGTAAGGAGGGAATCTCAACTTCTAATGGTAAGATAAACTCAGAATCGTAGACTAGCAAGAATGGTGTTGCCCTAATGGCAGTGTGATAGGCCCAAAGTATAGGATATGAATGAAAATGCCAATCTATGTGAGTTTCATGAATTGTCTTTTGGAGGATTTTATTGAGAATTTTATGAGTGGCTTCTCTTGACCATTGCATTGTGGATGATAGGGTAAGGAAAATTTGTGGGATATTTTGAATTTAACACATCATTGTTTCATGTCTTTATTTTTGAAATTGTCATCATTATAAAAAATTATAATATGAGGAAACCCAAAATAATAAATGATTTGATTGAGGATGAACTTGGAAATAGTATTTCCCATGACATTGACGAGAGGCATGGATTCTACCCATTTGGTAAAATATTCATTAGTCATGATGATAAAAACATGCCCATTGTACAATCTAGGTAGTTTGCCTATGAGATCTAATCCCCACGTGGAGAATGGCCAAGGAGATTCTATAGTTTGGATTTCATCTAGTGGTGAATGGAATATATCATCATAAAGTTGGTAAGGACTATAATTTTTAATGAATTCAATAGCATCCTTTTCAAAAGTAGGCCTAAAATATCCCATACATAAGCATTTACGTGTTGTAGCATGTTTGCTATAGTGACCACTACAAATGCCCCCATGAGCTTGTTCAAGGAGAGGAGCAACCTCTTATTTCGTTACATAATGGATCAGCGTACCTTCGACATATTGATAATAAAGGGTTTTATATCTAAAGATGTATTTGAACACTTACTTTTGAATTTGAGTCTTTTCATGAGAATTTATATCTGAAGGATAAGTTTGATGCTCAAGGAATTGGATAATGTCTTTATACCATGGGATCTATCGAATGGTGATAGCCTCAATATGATAGATAAGTGAATCTTATGGTTGGTTAGAAGTTGGGGACTCTCTTATTTGAATAAGAAATATAGAATTAGTGAGAACATGGTGTGAATGAAACAAGGATGTTGAAGAATTACGTGAATCAATGATAGATTTTTTATCTCTAGGGATGGGATCGATGGTAAAATAAGTGAATTTTTTAGCAAGGGTAGTGACCATTTGATGATAAATAATAAGATTTTCACTTTTACATAGATAGTCACCATTAACATGTCGATAGATGAGTTAGGAGTCACCCAAAGCATGCGGATATGCAATATCTAAGTCAAGTGCCACTCTCATGCTTAGGAATAATGCTTCATATTCCACCATCTTATTAGTGACATCGAAGGTAAGTCAAAATGCCAAAAGGATAATTTTCCCATGAGGATTAGTGAGTATACAACATGCCCCAGCTCTTTTGAGACATTTGGCACCATCAAAATGAAGGGTACAAGTGCCTTCGTGTAAATCAACATTGATTTCAAGAAGTTCTTTGATGACTACATTAAATTTAGTAGTATCAAGAATGACATAGGAATCTTCTTGATTACTTACTTCTAAATCAGCATTGAAGTTATGTAAGTAATCTTTAAGAGAGATAGCCTGATAAAGACCTTTAATATAGAGGATGTTATCATCGAGGAGACTATCTTGAAGATGATTGGTATTGGGTATGGGTGATGTTGTGAGTTGGTAAGCAATGACTTGTCCTTTGATAGCTTCTACGTGATGATGAAAAAATCAAATTCCATCAAAACAATCATCCACTTGTCAATTATGTTTTCAAGGAGAAAGGCTTTACAAAAAAAGTGATGAAGTGGGTCATAATGAACTATGACATAAGTTGTTTGATAAAACATGTAATGATAGAGCTTTTTAGCTACGAAATAGATAGCGAGACAACCATGTTCTACTTTGGTAGAACTTTTTTTTTAATCAATGAGACCTTTACTAATATATTAGATAACATACTCTCTACCATTATCATCTTGTTGGGCAAGCATTGCCCTGACTGATACATGTGTGGAAGAAGTGTATAGAATTAAAGGACGATCATTAAAAGGTGGATGAAGGGTGGGTGGATGGAGCAATGATTCTTTAATGTTGTCAAATGATTTTTGACAAGGATCGGTCCATTTGAGACATTGCATTTCTTAATAAGGGAACTAATAGAGTAAATACGATAAGCACATTTATGGGATAAATCATCATATTTCCCCAAGCTTACCAATGTAAGTATGAATGTTTGAAACGGAATGAGGAATAAGCAGTTGACAATAGCATTGATTTTAGTGGAATCAACATCAATACTGCAAAGAGAGACTAAGAACCCTAGCAATTTACCATATGTGACACCAAAAACACATTTGTAGGGGTTTAGTCTAACTTTATATTCGACGAGTTGATCAAAGATGATGGTAAGATCAAAAAGATGAGTTTTACGGCTTTTAGATTTGGCAATGAGATCATCCACATAGGTTTCTAAAATCTTATGGATAAGGTCATCAAAAATGTGGGTCATAACCCACAGATAGGTAGCTTCAACATTTTTAAGACCAAAGGGCTTTTTAACATAGCAATAGGTGCCCCATTTTAAGGTGAAAGTTGTCTTGTATTCGTCTTCGAGGGCGATGTGAATTTGATTTTAGCCTAAAAAACCATCCATGAGGGATAACATTTCATAGCCAACACTGAAATTGATGATGCAATCTATAGAAGGTAATGAGAAGTTGTCCTTGGGACAAACTAGACTGAGATTATGAAAATTGATGCAAATGTAAATGACCTAACTTTTTTATGAACGGGGACAATGTCAGAGACCCATAAAAAATAGTCCATGGGTTTGATAAATTTGGCATATAAAAGTTTAATAATTTATTTATGGCATAAGTTGAAAACAATAGGGGACATTTTCCACTATTCTCGTCAAATGGGTTTGACATCGAGATATGTGATGATGTTGTGCACCATGATACTAGGATCAATGTCAAGCATGTCCTCATATGACCAAACAAAACTCTCATGATATTTATCAAATAATAAACTAAAGTTATCATGTTCACTTGTTGTGAATTATTTATAGACTATTATAGGTTGAGGGCATGAGGGGTTTCCATATTCGATTCTTGTAGTTTCCTCGATAAGCATAACATTTCCATATTGAAAATGATATGGCATATTAGGAAGAGAGAAAATGGGATTAGTTTTAGGATCAATGTTAGCAATGAATTTGTTAAAATGAGGGGCCTTTCACTTGAAATTCCCAAGTTTGTGATGTTGTCAAGGAAGTTGAGGTTCTCGGGCATGAGTAATTCAAGGATGGATTTATCGCTAGGTAACATAGGTAGAGGCCCATAATATACCACATTTACTTCAAGATCAATAATTTTATTACCATGGTGGCCGCATTCAAAATGTATCTCACATACATCTGTGGCCTTGGCATCGAGGGTGATCTCAGGAGTAGGTGGAACTATAGAGGAAGGTTGAATGGATTCAATTGGTGTATCTTTAGCATTATTGATAGGTAGAATAACTGGTGTGATGGGAGGTTCCAAAAGTTATAAAAATTATAATGATATGAGGGGTAAGTTTTATTCTACCACCCAAGGAGTATCAAGAAGTGGATAATTAATTATAAGTACATGACCTTCATGTTCTAATTTAAAATCAGTGAAAATGGTATGAACATAACAATTAAAAGCATGTATTTAGGATAAAGTTTTTAGATAATATTGAACATCCAAGTCTCATGATTGAACTTCGGCCATGATGTAGTTATCATCATAAGTTGGAGAAATAGTACATGTTTGTGACTCAGAAGGAACTTCAGAAGGTGTGATGCCTTAATGACTAAATTTACAAAGTGACATAATTAAAAGATCTTAAAATAAGTTAGCCACTCTATAATCATTACTCGTGAAATAATTACCTATATAAGATGCTTCACGGGCATTACATGGAAGATGGAAATCAGTGATCTCATTAATAAGAGAGATGGTACAATCATGAGGTAACAAAGAGGGAGGTAGCCACTTCAAGATGTAAGGAGGTAGCTTGATAGGATTGCATGTATTTTGCAAGTCGTTGAGCTTATTATTGCTAGAATCAATAAGAGTGACATGTAAATCAGGATTCATATTGATAAATTTGGGTAAAAGTGCACTTTTATTCTTTGAAATAGTGGGAATTTGATATTGAGATTTAGGATTAGGAAGGTGAATACTCCAAGGGTTAGGGTCGGCCTCATGTTTATACCATTTGCCATTATGAATGAACTTGATACATTGGCTTCTAGAAGAGGTGATAGACCTCGTGATATGAGTCCATGGGCATCCTAGAAGTATATTATAAGAAAATGGTAAATTGAGGATCATAAGTTTAATATGTATAATTTTGGGTCCAATAGTAAGAGGGAGCCAAATAAAACCAAGTGACTTCTGATTGGTCTTGTCGAATCCATGACATGTTAATCAAGTTTGCTTGAGGTGATCTTTGCTATATCTGAGTTGTTGAATGAGCCAAAGAGATGTCACATTAATGCCTAACTCCTTGTCTACTAATATTTTATGAATGAGTGTGGTATTAATGGATATTTTAATAAAGAGGAGTGGATCATCAGCTCAAAAGACGATTTCATCTTTGATCATGTCTTCTTCAAGGAACTCTATGGAAGGTTTCAAAGAAGTAAAAATGGATTCAATGCTATGAACTTCTATTAGTTGAGGCTCATGAGAAGATGGTTCCTCTTCTAAGGGAGATGGTTCTTTGATTTCTTGGTGTTATTGCATTAGGAACTTATGATGAAAAGGAGATGTACGAACTAACTCCATGAGAGGAATTTTACAAGGCACAAAGTTGAGTTCTTCTAAGAAGTTCCAATGAGTTTTGGAAGAGGAGGAACCAG
The DNA here is from genome assembly GCA_037957365.1 of Torreya grandis. Taxonomy (NCBI): domain Eukaryota; kingdom Viridiplantae; phylum Streptophyta; class Pinopsida; order Cupressales; family Taxaceae; genus Torreya; species Torreya grandis. Next base: position 2,281,338 of record JARHVA010000400.1, read on the forward strand.
CATGAGGCTTAGAAGGCAAAATAGGTTTAGGAAGAAGATAAGTGGTTAGAGGTTCAGAGGGAGGAGGTGGTTCCTCATTAGTTTCCAAAGATAAGTGAGTAGTAGTCATATCTTTGAGAAGTTGCTCATCTAAAGACAATTTCTTTGGTTTGGTGGCAGGATTTTTATGGGCTAGTTTACATCGGTAATTGACCTTAGCCACATTTACATATTGAGAATTGGTGTAGTATTGATCATAATCGACATCGATTGACATATATCTTTGTTTTCTTGTTGAGGGTTATATGTAGAGAAATAATTTAGGTTGTTACAAGAAGCGACTTTGGAAGCTTGCTTCTTTTGAGAAGCGTTAATGTAATCTTGATGATGGGTTTTGATCATGGCATCATGATTGAATGAACCACCAAGCATAAAAGAGATGTAAAATTTTATACGCCCTCAACATGTTTCATGAGAATGACCAATATCGACATGGAACCAATAAAACTGATTAGGATCATACCATTTAGGGGGACTATTGGGGTACGTGAATGGTTTATAAGGCACTAAAAATTGTTTCATTTGTTGAATGGTTAATGGCGTATGAGAAGGTTGGGGATTTTCTGATTTCGCTACTCCTGGTTTAGGTTGAGGAGGATTGTTGGTTATTGCATTGGTTGAATGTTGAAAATATCCCTTAATGATTATAGTATTATGTTAAAACTATCTTAATAAGAAGTCTTGGCATTTAGCTTGGTCAAGAGCCTCATTTAACATTTGGGGATAAAAAATTTAAATCTTGTATTGGAGTGAAGGTGTTAATGCTATTATAAAGAGTTTAAATAAGTTGTCATCAGTCATGTTGTGATCAGCTTTGTGAGCAAAATATTTATATCTTTTGATAAAATCATGAGCTAATTCGGTAGGGGATTACTGAGCATTGATGAAATGACCAAGGCAATTTTCAAGAAGATCTTTTTGTGGAATTCTTTAACTAGAGGATTAACTAAATACTCTAGTTGCCATATAAAATGTTTGGGAAGTCGGTTATACCATTCTAATACTTCACCGGTGAAGGTTTTAACTAAAAGTTTAGTTTTGGAAAAAGTATTAGTTTGGATTCACTCTTTATAAAGATTGTCAAATGCCTTAAGAAAAGATGCAGGGTCTTTAGTTCCATCATATTTAATATTTGGAGATATATTACTAATATTAATAGAAATAATGAAAGGGGCTAAAGGATCATTTTAGATGTGTTGAAGCATCTTATTATGTTGATAGGTTGGGGGATGACATTCCCTGCGACATCTGTAAGAGGTGGAGGAATGAAATTTTGATTATTTTGAGGGAGAAGAACAGGAGGTTGATTAGCCATGTTGATCAAATGATGTTGTAATTGCATCATTTGGGAAGTGTTAGATGTTTGCATTATGTTCATTTATTGCACTATTTGTGCAAGAATCTAGGTTGTATCAATTGGTGGGTTAGTGTCTGTAGGAGGATTCCTTGAATTGGTATTAGGAGAGGGTTGCTAGGTGGTAGATTCCTTATGGGTTTATTGGATATGATTGTATCAATTGCCCCCATATTATGGTGAGATGTTTGAAGATGGGAATTATCTTGATAAGTACAAAAAGGATTTAAACCAATAATTTCATCCTTTGGAATGATTTGAACCATGTTGCAATCGAAAGACGAGGGAGGGGAAGAGGTGCTCCAAGAGTGAGGATTCTCTTAGGAAGTAAAGGTAGGAAGAAAAGAGCATCACATATAGCGTCTAAATAGATTCAAGTTATCCAAAAAGATTCTGATACGGGATTTCATGTTGTTTGAAGAAAAAAATTGAGATTAGAAAATAAGAATGAAAAATAAAAGAAGAGTCATCCAAACAAAGAACAATGTCAACCAACAAGTACAAAGTTCACTAGGTTGACAGAGTATGTGAAGAAAATTCATAAAACAAGAAGATAAAAGGACACATTTGATCTAGTCAACTGTGTGTTGCAAAGGATAAAATTGAAATAGGCTAGAGAGATACACTATCGTATGGGTCCATAGTGTATTGCAGATGAGGAAACTATATAGATGAGAAAGATACACAGTCGGATGGGTTGACTATGTATTTAAAAGGGGAAATGACAACGCTGATAAAATACATAATCATGGGGAGTGATTGTGTATTGAAGGTAAACAAGATTGATAGTATGGAAGAGATTGTATCGGTAGGGATGACAGTGTTCTAATAACATAAAAGGATTTTCAAGATAAATATTTAGAAAAATGAAATTAAGCACACAAGCAATTGGATCAATGTGATTGATCCAATTGGAACACACAACAAAAACCTTGCTTCTATGCTGGATAATGCAAGTTTTACAATACAAAATACAATAATCAGAGAGCAAGCAACAACTTGAAAGTAACTGATAACTAATTGGTCATTCCTAAGTGTTATTAAGTTATAATGAAGTTTGCATATAATGTGATGAAAATTTGGCTGTAATAAGGAACTAGAAAGCAATATAAGGATGGTTTCAAGAAGTTTAGGCTAAAAGGGGTCTGTATTGGTGATGTTACTAGCTTGGTATTGGGGCCTACCCCTTCACTTCACAATCCTACAATGATAAGAGTTTTGGGTGCTTTGACAATATACACCATCAATCACATGTTTATACTTAGTCAAAAAAGCAAGTCAGCTTCCCCCTTGGTGATGAAATCCAAGTAGGTAGATATTAGGAAGATAAATGTTTAATGTTTTTTTTATGTAAAGTGGTTTATAAGTGTGCAAAAGAGAAAAATAGTGTGACTAAGTCGATAATTTGAAAAACCACCTAGTTAATATATGTTTGTTACTCTAAGCATACAAACAATTGAAAGAAAAGGTTGATTAATTACTAGCAAAAATAGGTTAATTCCTTAATTATAAAGAGTATAGAATTGATTCAGGTGATATAGTATGCAAATAGTGCAGAACAAAGTCAATTGGGTCACTACTATTCTGTAGAAGTGAGATCTAAAAGAACACAGTCAAATAGGTTGACTATGTCTTCTGGAAAGAAAATAGGCTATAGAACTATGTCGAACTAGTCGACCCAATTTGTTGTAGGGCTGTAATTTCATAGACTACAAACTTATGAAAAATAGACATGAAAAAAATGAAATGACAGAGAAGGTAAGAATGAACACCGGTGGGATTGAAGATGTTTAAATTACAAAATTTTATATTGTGATGCTTAAGTGTTGATTCAAAAAGTATGTTAACAGAGTTGACTAGCTCAACAGAGTTTGCAAAACCTATGTTGAAAAAGAAGTTACAAATAGAGTATATTGGATTGACTATGTCTGTAGACCTATTTGTCGATTGGCTGTGACAGGGTTTTTGATACCTACAATTATAGATACTTTGCAGTCCAAGGATTATCATTATGAGGATATTTGGTCCAAAGATGTAATCCATAAGGGTTGTGGAGGGGTAGGTAGAGATACAAAAAATATAAGTTGTGAGCCATCTTAAATAATTTAAGCACTCCTTCATATCTGACTACAAAGGAAAGAGTGAATGATTTTATACTTAATCATGAAGGATGAATCGATTAATCTAAAAAAATGAGAATTATGAATAGAGTCAACTGGCTCGACTATGTGTGCAAATTTGGTACCAAAGAAAAAGATTGTGGTGAACTGATTGATCAAGTCACCTATATTTGGAGAAGACCTACACAAATAAATCATGGTTGTTGTGGAGCGACTATGTGTTAAAGCTGCACATAGATTGTTAGAATTATACCAACAGGTTCGATACAGTACTATAAAAATTTAAATATATAATATATTGATAAAATAAAAATGTGAAAGAAAACCTATAAGGGTTTGATTCATGTCATGTTCACCAGAATATACACAAAGAGAAATGAAACTGGTCTATTAATCAATCCTATCTCAGATAAGATAAATCCTACTTACACTTCTAGTTGTTGATACATTAGATATTTGCGGTCACAACCAAGATGGATCTACTAGACTTAACCAAGGGATATCTTACCACAATAACATCACTAGAGAAAGTTCCAAAGCCTCTAGTCAGGAAACACTATGTAATAACCCTAGCTAGGTCTTATGTTTTCATATCGATCAAGGAAATGACAAGTAAAGCAAAATTTAATTTAGTGCTCACCAAAGCTTATGGCACATATATAAAAGAATCCTAATTAAGTTATGTATAGATAAAACTTTAATGCATAGAGAGATCAATGTGTTCAAAAGCTTTTATTTATGTTACTTCTATCCACTAAAATATAAGAGTAAAGTTAGAGATACTTACCTTGAAGATGAACCCATCGAGACTCAATCTCTCCCTTGACCAGAGGTGCTTCGCAAGAGGTTGTTGCTATGTACCGTGGGATATGATATATTAATGTATATGGGTTGATGGAGATGCCGACATGTGGCACACATCCCCTTTATTAGTTATATGGGCACAATATATTAGGATAATGGAGTAATTTATGGAAATAGTGCATTAGGTAATGGTCAGACTACATTGGGATTAGGAGGTTACCCATCCATTGGTTAGATAGATGTCTATATAAAGGAGATGATTATCATGGTAAAGATAGGAAGTAAGCATTGAGTCTTCTATTGTAAGAGGATATTGGAGGTTGTCCCCTCGAAGAGACATTGTGGAGTTCTTCCTTCCTAAAGGAGTATTATATGGTGTTGCCCTACCTTAAGGGTATTTCTACATATATTGAATATTTGAATCATATCAAGATCATATCAGTTGTTGTGGTTTGTAAGGATCACTAAGAAAATCCTAAGCATCCAAGACTTTTCCACAAGATAAGATTCTTCTCTAAGTATAAACTGTAAGCAATAATTCCTCGAGTAAAATGGTGAAGAGTAGATTGTAAAGAAGCAAAAATGAATAATTAACTTTGTTTTCTCTCTTAAGAATGGAAAAATGAGTGTGTATGTATAGTTGAATCTAACCCTAAACCTTTTTGAAAGTTTAGCTGACAGGGTCAGCCCAATTGACTCCATATCATTAATTGATAAAAACAAATTACGTCTCAATCTAGGTCAACCAGAGTTGACCTAGACCCATAACATGTTCTTAACAATTAGGATACAGGGTCAACCCAGGCTGACAATGTAATGTAAATTATCAACATGGGTTTTAGGCTTACGTATGTGCTAATGTTGGTGGTGAAATGCTTGGAGGAGTGTGCAAGAGAGGAGGCAATACTGAAGGAAGTACATGAGAGAAGGTTGTGTAGGTAACAAGTAGTAGTATAGGGGACAACAATCCTGTGAAGCACAAATGGTCTGTCCACCCTTTTCTTGGTGCACCATTTAAGGTGTGAAGTCAAATATATTAAGACTCGATGGGTTCTTGTAAGAGATAAATCATCAATTATTGACATAGTTTGAAAACATTATGTATACACGTAGCAGTATATGATGAAATCCTTGTTAAAATCATGACATACCAGAGTCAGTGCTCTAAAAATGGAAGTCTTAATTTCATCAAAGGCTTCGTTTCCATTTTTGATCCAATTAAAATTAACCTTACTTCTCATCATATTGGCAGTGTGTTTAGTGAGCTCAGTAAAGTTAGGTGCAAACCTTCTGAAGAAATTAACCTTAATGAAAAAGAACTAAATACCTTGCTTAATTATAAAAAGTGATAAATTTTAAATGGCTTGAACTCTCTTAGGATCAATTTTATTCCCCTCCCTAGACGTAATACGACCAATACGTTTTCTCCCAGTTACTCCAAACATAGACTTCTTTGGATTTAATGAAATATCATGGATCTGACATTTGTCAACAACTTTCACCAAATGATCATAATGATCCTCACATCTTTTAGAAAATATTGTGAGGTCATCAAAATAAACAACTAAGATCTTATTATTAATATCATGAAAATCTAAATCCTTAGTCCTCTAAAATGTGGCCTCGACATTGATAAGGCCCAAGGGCTTTCTCATGTAGGCAAAAGTTCCCCAAATTATCGTAAAGGATGTCTTATGTTGATCTTTAACTGAAACCTCAACTTGATTATATCTTGTAAATCCATCAAACATATAAATCATTTTTAAACATGTGATAGCTTGAAGTATTTGATCCATAATAGGTAAGTGGGAGTTATCTGTAAGAGATGTTTGGTTTAAGTTCTTGAAATCAACGCGAATGTGAATTTCACCATTCTTTTTATGTATTGGCATAATATGGGTGACCCATGTAGAATAATGAATGGAACAGATAACACGTGCATCTATCATCTTTGGTATCTTTGCATTAATGGTTGGAGCAATATTTATATTCTACTACCTCTGCTTTTGATGATAAGGCGATGTATTTGGATTTAGAGGAATATTGTGTTTCATTTCTTTAGGTTTGAAAGGTTTCAAATCATCAGAACTCCAAGCAAACACATCCTTATATATCTTAAAGAGGTTAATGAATTTATCTCTATATTCTTTGGAATAACATTTCCTAATATTAACATACATGGGCTCTTCAAAAGTACCAATGTTGACCTACTCATATTCAAAATAATATGACATTCGAGGCTATAATTTCCCTTTTATGTATCTATCATGATTGTCAAACAAATCTTCAAGGGAGAACAATCCTTTGCAAAATTTATTACCTTTAAGTTGAATTTCCTTTTCATTTTCACAAATATCCATATTTTCAGATCCTATCACGTTCCTGGTGGAAAATTCATCACTATCTTGACTCCCATCTTGCTGAGCATGTGATTCCATGTAAGCAGAAGTGATTCCTTCAAAATACAAATTCTTAAATTTATCTACCTTTTCCAAGAAAGTAATTATTTGTTCGTTACTATTGAAAACTTGCCAATGATCGACATTATCAAGTATACTTGGCCTAAACATGATTTCACTAGTGTATTTATCATGTTCAATTGTAGGGGGAGGAAACATAAGCGATGTTGAAATAGTAAGCACATCAGCCATGGCATTATCTTCTCTTGGAACAGAAATTGAAAAAACATCAAAAGCCTTAATAAAATCATAGAATCTATTCCTATAATGCTTCAAATGATCATTCTTCACCTAATATGGATTTCTAACTTACCTTATGATGAGTTCATCATCTCCTTGTGCTCTCAAGTTATGAATTCCCATTTCTTCAATCGTATATAATCCACGAAGCAAGGCTTCGTAATTTAAAATAAAATGGGAAAAAATATTTGCTTGGTGAAACAAGAATAACACCTACCCCATAAACCATTGATGAGTAGCTTCCATCAAATTCAAGAAGTCAAACATCAATAGAGTTGTTTTTTGCTAGTTTTGGAATATTTATCTCCACACAAGACATCATCATATAATTACCTAGACCTGTATCGTCATAAAGAATATCAGCCCTTGGGTCTTTATAGTTGCATACAATAAATTTAGATTTTGACTTGTGTTCTAACTTATACTTCGTGCCATAGACTAAAAAAGTGGCAAGATACAATTCCATCTAAATCTTTCCACCTAATTATTTACAAAAACTTCTTCCTAACAACATGCCATATGTAGCTAGAATGTCTTCCTCCAGAATTATCATTTTAATCATTTTCTATGGAAAAGAAGCTAGGGACACTTATTTGTCTTTGATCTGATTAACTTGCGGAACTTATTTTGTATCCATGGAAAAGAAGCTAGGGACACGAGCAAATTTGGTAGGCATAATGTTGTTAGACATTCTTGTATCAATAATGCAAATGCTCATCTTACAAACCTTTACGAAAAGGGATATATATATAATGGTTCTTGTTTACCAGAAGAAGAAGTAAACACATCCATATCAGAGGTTGAAGGATTAGTATTTGTAGGCGTGGATAGGATCTCTTTGAAGTTAGATTTATTCGTATTACCTATATATCGTTTGATGAAATGCTACAAATAATTAAATTAATATAGACTTGATCTCGAATATTCAGTGTAAGACATATGAATCTTGGACTTGTTGACATGATCTGATATTTCAAATGAGGGAATGTGTAATGAATATGTGGCATCAAATATCTTGAGCATTGAAGCTAAAATTTTCAAGTTTGCACTGGTCTTATGACTTTCTAAGTTTTAAGTGTGAGATGAAACGTCTGCCCTAGCTTCAGGCTATTTTGTTTTCACTTGAATATGTGGAGGAGAATCTCTAGGGAGTATTGTAGAGGTACATGATGCTTTAGGAGCATAATTACTCACATGTTTTTCATTTTGATTCACCTTACAAGCTTCTTGATTCTTTTTGGCACCTTCATACAAGGTTTGAGATCTTGTAAAGACTGATTGAGCATTCATATCTTCAACTATATCTTAATAGTCATCTTCTTCACACTTGTATTCCAAGAAAACATTACTAGAGTCACCACTAGGTTCCTCAATTTAATATTCTTGAAAACTTGGATCTTTTGTTTCAAGATCATCTTCATCATAAACATAAATTTCATCTATTTCCAAAACTGCATTGACTAGGAGAATCTCAATGACGAACATTGGTTGAGGAGCAAATAACCTTGGCTGATTATTATTTGGCACATAATTTCTCATAGGGTTTTCCTATTATGATGATGCCAATTGTCTCTAAGGTAACTACTTTTTTAAAGCGACAATGTCATTTGCTAGCTTTTAAATCAACTATTCAGTGGACTCGTGAATTGAAGTTTGTCCTCTAGATTTCAAAGAATCCTTTCGTAACTTTCTAGCCATAACCATATCATCTTTAATTTGAGTGGTAAATATATGTGTTTCCTCTAGTTCAGGTTGTATATTTCATTTCAAGAGAAAACCAACCTCTGGGAGCCGGGAATTGATGAAGAAACACTTTTGATTTTCTTCTGTAGGCATAGCGACTTGTAGAATTTTATTCAATAACCTATTGAATTTGGCCAAGGTTCATGATCCTCCTTCATATGAGTCAACTAAGCAAGCAAAACATGTGCATCTTTGAATGGTTTCAAACAAGTTTTAAATTTGGTTTTTGTAGTGTTCGAGTTAGTAATAAAACCTACGTCTAGATGATAAAACCATGCAACATCTCCATTTGTAATAGTTTACACGAACAATATTACCACGATTTCCTCATTTTCAACCCATAAAATGCCACATGTGACAATAAATGTAGCAATTATTCATTTGGATGTTGTTTCCCAACAACAAAAAACTTAGGGAAATTCTTACGTGAGCCTCTTGGTAGTTCATGCAACTGTGTAAGAGGTAGTCGGCCAATGCCATTTCCCCATGGCATTATTTAACCCTAATTTGGATAAGGAACCTATTTATTAGTTAGGGTTGAGGATATAGAAATGGTAGGGCATAAAGGTGAATATCATATCTACATCAAGGCAATTAATATGCTAAACTTAGATGTACCATATGCTGAATTTATAAAACTGAGATAGTTTATTAATGGAAAGTACAACTATTCTAGATTTACAAATGACTAGAAAGAAAGTAATTATTATTTTTATGCTAATACAATGTTAGATATGGTATAGGTAGGAAGTGAGGAGGAAGAAAATTTTGGATCAATTTTAATATTCTAGATATAGTGCCTCTAACTCTCTAGACAGTTACATCAGCCTGGGATAATTGCATCAATATTGATCTCTAAGTTTGACGTTAGTGTCCTATACTAAATATACACTTAAATAGGTTGCAACCACCTAGATGCTTCTAGGTTTGGTTTCATATTCACTCTAGTGCATTCAAATCTAGGTCATGAACTATCGCTCCTAGTAAAATGGTAAAACCCTAACTCTGCATCTTCAATATGACCTCAGAGAAAAATGGGTTAGTAGGCACATAGTGTCGAGCTGACCCACAATGACCTCATTGTCAAAGGGCACTACCTACATAGACAATACTCTAGAAGAGGGCCTCAGAATCATGTAGTTCTCCCCTATGTGTTGGCTTGTGTGTGAATTGTGCAACGTATAAAATAAGTACAACAGTGACCTAACTTGTAACTTGGCAAATATGACCTTATGACTACTCCTTTAGTACTTCAAACTTGTAGATAGGTTTTTCTTTCGATTAATATCAGGATAGGGTAGAATAGGAAGGCTTTTGTTAAATTGAGTGCTTCTTATGTGCTCTTTTGGTCTAATTGCTAGGTGAGGAATGAATGAAGGTTGATATTATATTTATACTAATCATATTCGAAGATAAATCATATTAAATCACTTAGGTCAACCATTTTAATACATTTCATTTTAAAATTGGATGACTTTATAATACTGGATACTTGCACCATGATAGGACAATAATGTCAATGCTACTATTTGACCCATATGTTAGTGTTTAGGGAGAAGGAGAGCATACATAGGCTTAGAACTTGTAGAGGTATAAGATAAGTACATTTTAAGCATTATTGACAATATAGGATGTCTATGTCATCAATATAAGGTTGGTAGGACTGAGAGATATGCCAAGGGGCACAATATAGAGTAGATGTGAGGCTTGTAGAAGCAAGGCATGTGTATGACTAAGAAGAACAACTAGGGTTATGAGTTTGCCAAGTGTACAAGATTGAGGTGCTACATAATGAGAAAATATCATCTACATTTGACTACCCTTCAATCTAGTAATGAAATCACTAGTTTAAATGAAAGGAACAAGTACATGGGTGTATCTACATACCTTGTCTCTGCTTGAGTTGAATTTGAGTGCTTTGATAGAGCTAGGATTGAGAGCTTTGCTGGTGACTAACCTACAACCAAGAGCATGTTACAATATATAATCAATGCATATAATATGTGTCAAAAGTACTTGAAATTAATTGAAATTGAAAAAGCGAGGTTTGAGAGTGCACCTGTGTGTTGATGTAACTGCCTTGCCTATTAATAAGTTATTTTTGAAAAATATGTATCATTGTAAGGCTCATAAATTGAGATTATGATAATATAGATAAATCTTTAAAGTGCATATATCCATGGGGGGAGAGAGAGAGGGAGAGAGAGAGAGAGAGAAGCACATGCCCCCAACTTTGGAGCAAAAGTGAGTTGCCACCTGGTAGTTGAGATTAGATCAATTGTGCCATCCAATGATACTCATAAACTAGTGGCCCCATTATATGTGGAGGATCTGAAAACTAAAATAAGTGCCAATGTGGACAATGTATTTCTAAAAACATGCCCCCACTAAAATCTAAAAATTGTGAATGTGTGGAAGTCATACCCATATGACATGCCCCCACTAAATCTAAAAATTATGAAAATATGGAAGCCATGTCACCTTGAAATGCCCCCCCTCGAGGTGCGATAAAAATAGTACCTGTTAGTTACCTCACCTCAAGGAAAAAAGACAACCATATAATTGTATATTATGTGACTAAACCATGTAGTATGTAGAAGAAAATGCATAGGTAAATGTATCATTGAAACTCATACATGCATGATGAATTTGGATCCCAAATTTTTTGATATAATTGTATCATCAGTAGGATCATAAGTGTAACCAGTTTTATATTACAGTTTGAAGACCTTTTTATTGTCTTGAATAAATGGCTTCTTAACAAACATTTTGACAATTTGAGTATTTGTGTATGAAAAACCAACTACACCATAGGTTGGAGCTTCTTTCTTGGAAAATGACTTTTCTCATTTGTTTTCATTATTGGTAACCTATGGGATATAAATTGGAGAAACATTGGACATCTTCTCCTGCTCATTATAAAAACATGTATTTTGGTCATTCTGTAACATTACCATTTGGGATTGTTCTTGCTTTGGAACATTTGGTATGTCTTTTGGAGAATTTGGATCATTGGAAACTTGCATATCATGTGAAGGTTCATCTACCTTTAATGATATATCATTTGAATCTTGAGTTGGATTTGGTAAAGGCTTCTCCTTTTGTTTTGGAGGGTGTTTTGGTAGCCATTTTTGTTCATTGGACATCTTTGCTTTGGGAAAATTTATCGTACGTATTTTTCTTTTCAATGCAAAATGATAATCTATATGGTGGTCATGCATTCTATGATATGCACAGTAATATTTGAATTTTTGTATAGGATGCATAAGAGGTAATTTGATCACATTATTTCTAAGCATCACCCTTAGAATCTCACTTGACCTCTTAGTAGGCTTCTGTTCAGTCGTAGAATCATTGGTATTAAGTGACTTTGGTTTTGGTTTCCAAGATTGATTCTTAGTAGGCACATAATTGGTATGCAAAGATGCGCACACATGGTTCATAGTAGCATAATGTGGGTTCTTCATATATGCAATCTGATTTTGTAACTCTTTTATTAACTTGCTCATATTGTCAATTTGATTTTATAGGGTTTTTTGGTTACCCTCTTTTGGCATAATAGGATGATCCACCTTTTCTGTTAAAGGGGTGATAGTATGAAACTGGTTAGAGGGATGATAGTTATCACCCTCCTTAGGTTTAGGAGCAATGATCTTCTTTGTATCCATTTGAAATGTTTTGAAAATTGATATGAGAATAGGATAAGCAAGAGAAATAAATGCCAAGGAGAAATCTTTCATTACAACAATGATATAGCAATTTCAAAATATTGATTGAGTTTTTTGAACGTTTGAGATATATTTTCTTGTAAAAATAGGAAATGAGATGAACCCAAAAAATAAGGAAACAAAAGTACATGTATGACCTGTACATCTAAATTTACTTAAAATAGTAAATTTATAAATTTGGAAAATCCTTACAATATTTTGGCAAAATAAAAGAGTTTTTTGCCTATATTAGCATATTTATGAAAAACCTAAGTATTTTGAATTTTGATCTAATATGAATCATAAATAAGCCAAATAATTATGAATGTTTCACATACAAACCCTGAAATATTCCAAATAAAAAATTAGTAATTTTAATAAACTAGGAATATTTTTAAAAGATATGAGAGAGGTTTTCGAATAAAATATTATTTTTGATGAAACCTAAAAATTAATTTCAACACAAGTATACCATTCGCCTTGTATGTCAATATTTACTAAAAATAATAAATTGAAAAAATGTAAAAATCCATACCTTATTTTGGCGAATAGAAAGAGGTTTTTGCATACAAAAATATGAGTAGAAAATAGCTATGAGGAATTTTTAAATGATCATATTTGGTGGGAAAAAAAAGTCGATAAATTAAGAATCCACTTGCAAGTATTTGCACATGAAGGCCTTGCAATCAGAGGTAAAACCCTAGGGTAAAGCTTCAGATCTGAGAATCCATTAGAAAATACTGAAACCCTAGGAGACTTGGAATCCCTAGATCAAAAATTTTGCATATTCACATGGATCAAGTTCACCAAATGTTTAACCCTAATTTGGATAATATTCTTATTTAGTGGTTAAGATTAAGGATATATAAATGATAGAGCACAAGGGTGAATATCAAATATATAACAGGCCAATTATATGTTAAACTTAGGTGTACCATATGCTAAATTTATAAAACTAAGATAAGTTATTAATGGAAAGTATAGTTATGTTAGATATACAAAAGACATAAAAGAAAGTACTTAATTGTCTCTGATGTTAATACAATGTTGGATCTGGTACAGGCAAGAAGCAAGTAGGGAGATAGTTTTGGATTAAGTGTCAGATTTTGGATTTGGTGCCTCTAATTCTTTGGATAGTTGTGTCAGCTTGGGACAGTTGTGTCGATGCTAGTGTTTAAGTTTGACACCAATGTCTTGTATATAATATGCACTCAAATTGGATGTGACCACATAAATGCTTTTGGGTTTGGCTTTGCCTTCGCTCTGGTGCATTCAGATGTAGGTCATGGATTATTGCTCTTGGTGAAATGACAAAACCATAGCTATGTATCTTCAATGTGACCTTAGGGGAAAATGGGTTAGTGGGCACACGATATCAAGATGACCCACAATGACCTCATTTTCAAAAAGTGTTGTTGCCTACATAGCTAATACTCCAGAAGAAGGCCTCAAACTTGTGTAGTTTCCCACTATGTGTTGGCTTGTGTGTGAATTTTGTAATGTGTAAAGTAAGTAGAACAGTAACCTAGATTATAATGTGGTAAATATGACCTTATGACTACTCTTTTAGTATTTCAAACCTGTAGCTGGGTTATTATTTTGACTAATATCATAACAAAGCAAAATGAGAAAGCTTTTGGTAACTTGAGTGCTCTTTTGGTCAGATTGTTAGGTGAGAAATGAATGAGGGTTGATATTATATTTATACCAATAAAATCTAGAGATAACTCACATTAAAGCACTTAGGCTGACCATTGCAATATATTTTATTTACAAATTGGATGAATTTAGGGCATTAGACACTTGCATCAGGCTAGGATAGTAATGTCAACACTACTATCTGACCTAGACGTTAATGTCCAAAGAGACAGAGAACATGCATAGGCTCAAAATTTATAGAGGTATAAGATAAGTATATTTTAAGCATTTTGGTTAAGATGAGATGTCCGTGTCATCAATATAAGGCTATTTGGACCAACATATAGGCCAAGGGGCACAAGATAGAACAAATGTGAAGCTTGCAGAAGCAAAACACATGTAGGACTAAGAGAAACAGTTAGGGTCATGAGTTTACCAAGTGTATAAGACTAAGGTGTTACATAATCATAAAATATTGTATATATTCATAGTCATCCTTTGAAAAACTATTCTTTATGGTATAACAGTTCCAGGAAGAATAAGAGCCTGACTCGCCAATGTACATCCTTATTGCAGCTTTTTAATATTTTGATTTGTAAGTAAACTTATAGACTCTCTAACTCTTATTTTATTCTCAAGATTCAAATGGAAATTGATTCATTATTGTAAGTTTTAGAAAGGACCAAATATCTCTTTAGATTTGCTAACTCTAGTGAAATGTCTTTCTGCCATAATGGTAGCATAACTTCACTTTGTATAGATATTTGTGGGTTTCAAGAGTTAGAACAAAGTGTGCCCCATGGTGGGTGATAAAAATTATTGGCTAAAAAAATTGTACATAACTTCAATGCATGCGCCACAGTCAACAGTGTAACAGGATGAAGTCCCTCTTCTATTTGTAGGTAAAATTACCTCTATTCGAAAGAAAAGAACAATTAAAACCTAACATATTCACAAATATACATACTAAATTCTTTGAGGGGTTTTCATATATATGATAATGAGAGTGAGTTCAAGAAAAATGAAAATATTAACTACAAGAGAGGGGAAGAAAGAATGCAAATAAGTGAGCAAACATAAATTTCACTTATGTATTGCATTCGTTAATTGAAGACAAAATTACTATCAACTGAGACTTTAAATAGGAAGAGAATAAGGAAAGCAATAGTATTAATAAACGAACATAAGAACATTCATCCACAACTAAGGCCAAGTTCAAAGTCCTGCAATCACTTAGCTTTATCGATTCTTTAGAAAAACACAAAGTTCTTTTCTCCTTCTCTTCTTTTTAAAAATTCTCTTATTATAAAAATTACAAAGATTGACATCCCTTTAAGAGGCATGCAAGTCTTCTAATTATAGGAAATCCTATTCCTAAAATATAAGAAAGCAACTCTAAAAATATAATTTGGTTACACATTTTAAGGTGAATGTTGACTCATTCAAATTACATACAAAATTACAAAAGCCCTTGAATCAAAATGCAGCCCCCAACCTACAAAGAAGGTCATGATAAAAAACACTTCTAAGTTAGAAGTCAGGGTATCTTCTCTAATGCTTGCTCTTCGTTTCCTCCCTCATCATCCACTATGAGGACTTACAATTGCATAACACATTATTGTTTCTCCTCATATTCCTAAAACTTTTACAATATATTCTCCAACTTGTCAACGTCTGGACCTTTAGAATGTTGATAACAAATCTCGACCTCTACTTGCATATTTTTAATCTGTTGAGGAATACTTTTGAAATTCTTCAAATCACTGTCCAACCTATCAAATGAGTTTTGATAATGCGTAAATCTTTGAATTGATTTGTAACTGAAGGACGAAGTAGGGTTGGTTTCTTAATAAAGAAAATATTTGAATGCTCCTTGTATATCTTCCATGAAAATTAGCTTCCATTGATTTCCCAAGAATGAACATGGGAGTTTTTCAATTACCTCACAACCACCACAAGTAGGGTTAGCTCCCAAGATTCTGGAATCCTTAAGCTTACATAACAATTATTATATAGGTTTGATCCGGTATCTTATCAACCCCAAAAATTCAACCTGCTCTCCTAAGTCTTCTTCACTCAAGACTCCATCAACCAAAATATCCTCATCTACCCTTGACAAGGTTTGTATACTTGGTGACCAATTTTTCAACTTACCCAACTCTTTTTTATATTCAATCTCTTTTTTAGAGGCATATTACTTTTCCTCTTCCATTGTAAAGTAGATTTTGATAACTGAGGCTATCAATTTATTTCCTTGATCCAAAAACTTTTCAGACCATTCGTAAATAACTCTCCCCATGTTTCCTACTCTCTCATCCACTTAAAGATTCCTGGCATCTATAGTATAATCCTGAAGTTGTGGTTGGGTTGGGTTGGGTTGGGTTGACCACTCTCTATATTATGGATGTAAGTTGATAGGGTTTGTCCTTTAATTAAACTTTTATTACTTGATCATGATCAAATATCTTGATCAAAGAACCAATAGTTGTCTACACATCCTCTTTTAAACCTTTATGAGTTTCCTCACCCAAGTGGACACATGAAACCTGGTAATCTACATATGTGATTTCATCTATTTAATTTTTTGGAGGAGGAATAAAAATTTCAACATACCTTTCACCTTGATTTTCCATAACAATACGGATAACCTTTTTGAGTTTCTTTGTAACTTTAGGATGTGGGGGAATAAGAGCACTAAAGTCTATTTCCAATGGTGACACCATCTTCTTCCTCTTTTTCACTATTTTACTTAGTTGTTTGGGTGCTCTAAAATCAATTTCCCCCTACAATCATGGTGATCTTAACTATGCATGTCCTTGAATAATAAGAGCCTGATCCACCATCGATTTCATTTTTTATTCTATATGCCGAGGAGGGGTGATTTATACCTCCAAAGATTTTTGAGTGTCTAACTATTCTTCATGAGTACAGGTTAATGTTCCACTACCTTAAAAGAAGTTTATATTATTTCTATAAGAGTTTTTTCTTCTTCATAAATAGAGTCAATGATATCTTTGGATACGACCTGAGAAAGATCCCCCAACAGTTTAATATAAGGGAGAGGAAATGTTATTGAGGAAGATTCTTTAGGATCCAAGAATGGAGGATTTGTAGTTAAGAAGTGCAATGTGGTGTTCTTGATCAACCCTTGAGAATGAACCAACTTTTCATTTATCTCACTTAACATAATTGATATCCTAGGAGTACCTTTCCCACCAGTTGACTTTTTGAATTTTAACTTTAAAGGTATCCTTGAGAGTTGAGGTGAAGGCTCCTCAGTTTATTTTATTATAAAAACATCTATTGTAGTGCAAGTAGGTGTTTATTTATCTTTTGGGTCCTTTTGTTTTATTGGCTTGCGAGGAGGTATATCTATAGCTTTAATGGTGGAGGAAGTGTAACATCTTGACATCTAGTCCTTTGCTTGCAATCCATACTAAAGTTCTCCTAAACATAGCTTGAGTTTGAGTCCCCAATGATGTTACCTCTACCTAACTCTAGTCAACATTGGGAAAAGGTTGACTTGACACCTTATGAGAAATAATTTTCATGCATCACCTCGCCAACATCTTTGATATCTAAATCATCAAGGATATCCACAATATTGTACTTGATTACTATTGATATTTTTGTGCCAAAAATATCAAAACATCTTGTATCCTAAGGAAGTCCCATTAATTTTTTAGGAAAAGAGTTTTAAAGTGACTAAGAAACCTTTTTTTATTTACCTAGTAGAAACTAAAGATTTGGGTGCAGTTTTAAACCTCTGCTTCCCATTCTTCATATACTTAGTATAAATTGGAGATTTGAGTGCAGTTTGTATCTTGTAAAGTTGTAAAGTCCACACAAACCTTCCTTTCCCACTTACCCAACACCTAGCAAAAATCAGAACTCTAG
Organism: Torreya grandis; assembly: GCA_037957365.1. Taxonomy (NCBI): domain Eukaryota; kingdom Viridiplantae; phylum Streptophyta; class Pinopsida; order Cupressales; family Taxaceae; genus Torreya; species Torreya grandis. The sequence continues at coordinate 2,299,339 of JARHVA010000400.1, forward strand.
TTGCACTTTGTAACTTTGTAAAGTTACAAAGTCCAAGTGGAACCCCACCTTTCATTGTTACCTAATAATCATAGAAATTGGAACTCCGATTGCACTCTACAAACTTGTAAAGTGCAACTCAAGTTTTGCTTTTCATCTTTCCTCCATACTCGTGGAAACCAAAACTCCAGTTGCACTTTGTAACTTTTTAAAGTTGTAAAGTGTAACTCGAGTTCCACTTTCCACCCTTCCTCGCTACCCATGGGAATCATAATTCCCACTGCACTTTACAACTTTGCAAAGTTTCAAAGTGAAAACAAGGTTCTGATACTCACTTCCTCCACCAAAACACTCAGCATAAATTAGAGATCCAAACCCAAATTACAAATTTGTAAATTTGCAAAATTACACTATACCTCCAAAACCCTAGTTTCCTGCTATCTTCCAACCACCACCCTACTTAGAATTAATTATGAGGCTTTATTAATAAATTAGTTTTTTGGGTCATTGTTTAAAGTTTGTGAATTAAATTGGAGCTCTTTGCCAAGAAGCCTATGAACTAGATACCCAATGATGCCAAGTAAATGCCATTGTAACATGTAAATTTGCCATTACCATCCTCTACACGCATAAAATGGTATTCTTCTATTTACCCCATGTTTTCCTTAAAATCATTGCTATTTTCTATTAGATAAAGCATGTATTTCTATTGAATTTGTGCAAGGATTTTAGTTGTTAAAATCTAGGGGTTTGGTCTGTTTTTACCATTTTGCTCGCATTTTTTCCAAGTTTTTTCCTACTTGGTAGACGATTGTTAAAAATCACCCAATAATTTGTCGTACTTAGGGTTTATAGGGGATTTCATAAAAACTAATTAAATATAGAATATTCCCTAAGTGAAATTTGATGGAAGCTCCTCTTGCTTTTGTAAGAAAAAACCTGTGGAGATCCAAGTTGCAAAAACACATACAAATCCCTAATGGAGGTTTCCCTTGCTCTAACAACTTCGAATCCCCATAAAAAATCTAACATGATTTTTTAAGCCAAAAATCCTACTAGAATTTTCATTAGACTTTGCAAGTACAAATTGCAAGTTGAAACCCCGTCAAACATTTCAACTACAATTATACATTATATCTCCGTCAAACTTTTTACCTACAATTATAAGTCAAAACCCTATCAACCTTGTAGTTGGTTCTCCCAAGTCATTTTACCCAAAGAACATGTTTGAAAAGGAAATGAAATTCAAGTCAAAGGGACTTGGTGTCCCATTCAACCTAGACTCAAATACAAATGAGATCATCAACACAGATATAGGTCACACAAACCTAGCAGATTTCTAGAACAAAATAAATGCTAAATTCAAGAATGATTGAATTCAAAGTATTTATGATAGTGGGTTGTCCCAGGTAGTAGCTTTCCCACTATTAGTATAGATCCTTAAACTTGTTCTCACAATGGCAAAACATTATGATATTGAGAAGAGGGAGGTGGTTAACGACAAAGGAGAGAGGATTCTAAATTTGGACCCTGATTTCATAGATACCATGTTTCTAATTCTAGAATATGAAAGCTATCTAGGTATAACCCCTAACTCTTCTAAGAGGTTATGTTAAAATAATAATATTGCCTATCTATGGGTTATAAATAAATAATGGCTAAAAACCTCTATACCTACATCCACGAGAATGCCTAAAACCCTGGCTAGGATAGACTTCAAAGATGAAGTAGGAGACATCACAATACTCTTGCATAGAGTTATAGGGAACCCTCATGCTAAGAATTATTAGGATTAGATGTATTAATATATCTAGGTGATCCATCAAAACAAATAATACATCCATTAGGCCTAGTTGATTTTTGACTCCATTCACAAATAGTTGATGAAAGTCTAAACTATGAGTAACTTTTATATGACCTCGTACCTAGTCTATATATTAGCAAAAGGGAGGGAATTCCTCAAATTGAACATAGTGCCTGATCAGGTTAACAAGGTCTTTAACTACTATACAAGGAGTTGACGAAGCAACTTGTGAAGCAACTTGCGAAAACCCACAAATTCTTATAAAGCAAGAATAAAATAGGGATCCATTTCCCTATCAATATAGGAAGATACACCTACCTTTCCCTATCAAAACCCAAATTGATGATGTCAAGATGACTCAAATGACCTTAAGAGCTCTCGATGTAAGTCCATTCTATGATGTGACTAGACATATTACCAGTATAGTGGGTGTCACCACATATTCCCACGTTCCTTTTTATGAAGATTATTGGGAAGATATGCAGGATGAAGAGGAAGTAAGGTTGAGAGATTATTACAGATTGACCATGCAACAAATCAAAACCTACAACATGGCACGAATCCCTAAGGATTTAAAAGATGACGAGTCACCAGTTGATAGGGTGTATTATGATAATAAAATCTATATCTAACCTCTTCGATTGGTCAGGTGGTCCATACCCGAATACTTTTATTTATAGATAGGATAACATAGGTTATAAACAGATCAATAAACTAGTTAAGGAGCAAAGTGATCAAGATAACCAAAGAGACCTTGAGTATCAATGACAGGTTAAGAGAATTAAAGGAGAAGGGTATGGCAATAGCAGCAGAGGGTCCAAATAGTAAACCCTAAGCAAACCAAGCAGATAGGCTAGTTATGTCACACAAGTGGAAGCATAAGAAAAAGGAAAAAAGAGGTCCTTCCAATAGCCAAAAGATAACAACATAATCAATGGAGCAAACAATGATAACTTCTATAGAGGACACAATTGTTGTTCAATTAACATAAATAGTTCCCTCTCCTATCTCTACTTTTCAACCACCACAGTACTCCCTCCTCTTCTTTCCACTACCCAGTCAACTCAAACAACTACCCCTCTTGTTTCCTCCAGTCCAGTAGTGTAAATAATTACACCTCCATCTAACCCAACCGTGTAAGTAAGTCCCTTGGTAGTAAGTCAATCAACATAGTTGGACACTCAGACTCCACTTTCACCTCCCTCTTCCGTAATAACTTCCGCCTAATCCCCAATATCCACTACCACCCCATTAATCATTAATACCACCCAACAGTACATGGTTGCAGACTTAGTCATCCTAATTGCAATCCCACTACCATCCTAACCACTGGGATAAATACATTTTTAGTTTCATCTTCTATCACACTCACTATTTCAGATACTTTGAGTATTCCCACCACGTTGATTGATTCATTTGCTGCCTTAGATTCCACCCTTCCACAAGTTCCCCTATTCCAACTACCCATGCCTACCTTTCCACTTGTGTCACTACCAGCTCCCACACCCCTAGTAAGCATATTTATACCCACTTCACCTATTCAAATACCCATTTCTTCCATTCCCATAGTAATCTAAGACCCCATCAAGGAGGTGGAGATAGAAGGGCCCCCTGATACAACTATGGTTGCTCAACCCACAAATGGGAAAGAGATAGCCAAATTATCAGTCAAGGATTCAATGAAAAACACAACACTTGTCATAGTAACCACCAGTATGGTAACTTTGGCTATAAATTCATAAATGACAGTGCCAGATTCACATGTTGCCACTCTAAATTAGCTAACACAATCAGTGTTGAAGAAGAGGAAATAAATGGTGTCTCCCAACACTATAGACTTTGGTCTATTGGAAGCATCCAAAATATCAAAGGCAAGCCCCAGGAGTCTATCCATAATATCATATGATTCAATGAGGGAAAGATATGTGTAAATAATAGTTCTCCCACCAGACAAACAAAAGGAAGATCTATTGGTATGGGATTATAAAATATATAAAGTGCACCTAGGTCGTCTGACAAGAGAAGGACTGAAGCATGATGTTTTGTCAAGTATCAACTCTCTTTTTGACGATATGGATAGCTAGAAGGTCACCAAGGATAATCTAAAGAATAAAATTGAACAGTTGATAATTGCCTTGAGAAAGTTCATTAAGCTAGTAGCCCAACCAACTTAATCTCTTACTCAATTCCCTAATAAAGAAACATTTGAATCAATGGCATAGATTGGTACCATGGGAAGGGCCATAAAATACTGTGTTGATGAACTCATAACAAAAGGAAACAAAGTGATAGAGCTAGCAATAGACTATTATAAGACTCTGAAGGATGATCAACCATCTCTAAAAGTAAAGATAAGCAAGTATGAGAAAGAGATTGAAAAACTAAACCTATTATTTCCAAAATTGTAGGTTGTTGACCTCATTTAGACTGATACCCTCATATCAAAAAAGATATTAAAGAGATCTGTAGAGCATGAAGAGCTAGATAGGGAAGCCCATTTCAGAAACAAGATACTCACTGAGAGTAGTAATAAGGCCAAATGTACATGGGACAAGGCCACATATACAATATAAGACATTGAAGATTTACTTGGTAAATTATCACGTGAAACAACATATCATCAAGATCAAACCCTTCCTGTTCGGGAAGTTTAAGACAAATTCAAGGGGGGTTTTAAGAGAGAGTCAGCATGGGATACAATGTTTAACTTTAGTTTTGATTCATCTGGTATCATAATACACCAGATCAGATGGGAAAAGACACTCAAGTTTACAGAGTTGCATCTAGGGAACTATCTAAAGCAATAACAGAATGTGAGATTAACAACCTTTATACCCTTGGTCTTGACGAATAATGCCTCTAAGAGATCTTGAGTAGCTTTGATGCTTCTATCGGGAAGATACAAGTAAAAAATGACAAAGATTCTTTAGAGGTCATGTTGTGGATTAATTCTTTCAATTGGTTGTAAAATACATTCAATAAATTACATTCTTTGTTATAAAGATTGTAAAGTTGTAAGTTGAAAATTGGAACTATCATTTTGATAGTTCTTTTTGAGAAAGATCCACTTGTAATTTTCAAGTATATTTTTATCATGACTTTAAGTTTTAAAGTGCAAACTTGTAATTCACAATTTTTCTTTCGACAAGTTTGAATTGTTTCAATTGCAAACACTCATGTTGTAATTTACACTTTCCTTTTGGTCAAGATTAATGACTTAGAAAGTTGTAAAAGTCTTCACTTCAAATTACAAATTAGGTTTTGCAAGTTATAACCTAAAATATCTAAAAGCATTCAATATTTACCAAGTGATAGTTCATTTTGGTGTCTCATTCCTTGGGAGAGATTACAACAACATAACTCAACAACTAAACACCTCAACAAGAAGTTTTCAATGGATTTCTCTACTCCTTCAGCACTTGTTGAAATGCCCAGTAGTTGTATGTTTCTTTTCCAATCGTCTACTCCACTAAGCATGCCATTGCAAGATCAAGAGGACATTTACATGAAGTTTCCTAGATCTTATTCCTCTCTAAATGGGTATAAGGTATTGTTAATTTCCTCTCTTTCAAGAGAGTATTTTTGTATAAATATCAGTACCCAAGCGTAGCCCATCTATCTTTTTTTTGTTAGTAACATTATTTTGCATTTTGAAGAATTGATCTACATGTTGTAACCTAGAGAAAGTAAATAGACTGAAGTTTTGCCTTCCTTGTGTTGTGTCTTCTTTGTGTATGTATGACTATTTGTCATGTTTGTGAATGCTCAGATTCTTGTTTCGGTCATATAGATTCATTTATGGTATTATTTAGACCCATTTGAAAGCTTGTCGATAAAAAATGTAGAAATATGTTCATTATTTGATAAATATTCCATATTACATTTCATCTCATATTTATGCAAGATTGTGCTTGAATAAACTTGGCATATTAAACATTTAGTTGTGTTAAAATAAAGCAAGCATTAATTTCCACTACATTATTTGGTGCAATCACCAATTTTCTAGTTTTTTAAAACTCATTCTGAAATTGTTTTCCTCACAAGTCAAACCCTAGTTAGGAGAAATATCAATAAGAGGCAATAGTTTTACGTGAACTTGTCATATATTAGTGGCGCTAAGCTTAATGAAAGGAAGTTGGCCTTCTTCAGAGGTTCACCTCAATTTACCAAGGTTTTATAGCTTGGAGGTGATCCCATTATGTCATTAAATTTTTCACGTGCTACAACTCACGGTACTCGTAATACTAAAAATATAAAAAGGGTGCAAAATCTAAGTGATAATAGTTTTTGGCACACCATGTGGGACCCAAACATCATAGATAAGACATTGGTATTATTCTCATCAAGCATTATACAAGCCTCGTCCACATTTCAAAAGCACCTGGTGACTCCATTGGCTTACGAATTCAGGAAATCCATGTTTACGTATGCCAAAGATACAAACAAGATCATCTACTAAAGGTAAGAAGACTGACTTGAAAGAAATGTCATTTCCATTTAAAAATAAAACAAGATCAATTATACCTTATACTAGTAGAAATCCTACAAATATGTTTGCATCTCCCACAAATACCCACAATTGTTTCATACTTCCAATAACGACCTTAAGAGATCAAAATGTTGTAGCATTCAATGGAGGCAGCCCACTTATGTTGGCCAAGTATGATGATACACCCACCTTAACTCTGAAAAGCCTTTTATATTTTACTGGTGAAACTTCCACTACTCCCATTGAACATATATAGGACATTGCTAACATTTATTCAGTTCATAATACAACACAATAAAATATTGCAATCAGACTTCTTGCCTCATCATTTAAGGGTAAAGCCTTACAATGGTACAAAACTCTGCTTTCCAATTCCATCCATCTTTGGGATGATCTAGGGTCTGCCCTATGCAAGTAGTTTGAGGATAAAAGTGACCACCTATCACTACTTGAATAAATAACCACTATTAAACGTGTTCCTCATGATTTCATGAGTGATTTCAATTTCCACTTTCAAAAGACATGGAATAGAATCCCAGTGTTGGTTAAGGCAACCCCAAACGATGCTTTCTTATATTACTTGAGAGCTTTAAATAGAAATATAACTATCATGATTCAGTCAATGGGTGGCACCACACTCCCCAATGCTTATGACATTGAAATAAGAGTATAAAATTACCTCATCCAAGTTGAAAAAATTGCTCCTCGACTTCTAATGTCATTATTTTCAGAAGTGCCTACCACACAACCGACTATAGCCCTAATTCCCAACACAAACAAGCACCAACTTTGACTCATACCCCTTCTGATGATTTATATGAAGTAAAGTCACTCCTTAAAAGCTTTGGTAATGAGTTGGTAACTATGAAAAGGCAAGAATCCCAAAACTACAAGCCCTAACAATAAGCTAACCAAACATACTAGCCCAATAAGCAGCCATACCAAGGCAAATCACAACCCCAAAGTCAAACCATGCAAGCAAAGTCTCTAAATATACATGCTCTACCTACACCAAGTACTTCTAAAGCCATCATTCCTGTTCAAAATAACTTAGCTCCAGAATATGAGTAGTGTTATCCTTGTGCTCAATCGCATAATTAGAATGCTTGTCTTAATGGTGCCATTAGTCAAGCCTTGATGGTAAAAATCATGTCAAACACCCAATGATAATAAGAGAAAGCTACTTCCCAATAGGAAGATGCATAAAAGTCTACACAAAATGAAGCCACTCTTTTGAACTGGCAAGAGGAGGATTTTTATGGTGTGAATCAAGAGGAAACACTAACCAATGGTGGTAGTTCAGTGGCAATAAATACATGCTTTAAGAAGAGGGAAATAGAAAGTGACCAACCCCTAAAGGTTGAGTAGGCTACAACTTCTAAAGTTATGTTAGAGGTTTCAAGAAGCAACACAGTTTAGAAACCACCCAATATGTAGATGGGCCAGCCAAAGTTAAACTTGCTAACCCCAAATCTTGTGAAACCACATATAGCTCCCACGAAGGCACCAACAAAAGTTGGTAACATTATTTTCAGTAATATAGAATAAATGAAGAAGGCTAACTTGAATGTCACCATCTGGGAAGCACTGTCTATTCCAACATAGAGGGACTTACTTCAAGAAGCTCTAAAAAACTTCAAAATAACAAATAAAGTCCCAACTAAGGGACCCACTATTGTGGTTAATTTGTGTCAACCTCAAATGGACACAAAAGTAAGTAAAAATGGTAAGCCTCCCCCTTTTTACCTTTCACTCATAGTTTGGAAGAATCTCTTACACAACTGCATGGTAGACTCCAGGGCTAGCAATTTTGTTATGCCCAAGAAAAATAACTGATGCTCTTGCTATTAAATACACACTTGTCACAAAAGGCATGGTTCAATTGGATAGGACTGTTGTTCAAACAATTGTGACTATAAAAGGTTTAAACCCTACCATCCATTCATGTCCAAGCTTATCCATATCTCAATACATCTTAGTTATTGACCTACCCTTTATTTTGCTATCTGTCTTTCCGAAGACTTCACTGCAAAAATAGGAGGGTGTTGATATATTGATTGGTCCTATATACTAATCAAGATAAGACACGAGACTAAAACGATAATAAGGCTATGCCAATTGCTAAAGACCACATCGAGCCATACACTCCTATCCCTGTGGATATGAATTGCACATTACAAGATCAAGAGGAGGAACTTGACCATGAGGTTGTAACACCCATTGAATAAATCTTAGACACTCATTTGGATGAATGGAGATCAACTCTCCATTTTGACCTTATGATTATGTCAAATAAATTGGGTTGGGTACATATCGCATTCATGAAAATGATGCAATCATCCTAGACCTTGTGTGAAACTAGCTAAGGATCTCAAGGGAATGTGGCAATTATTCTTCAGTGGTTCAAGAAGCAACAATGGTGCAGGCGTAGGTATTGTTTGATCTCTCCCCAAAAGGAGAGTTATTTTTATTCTTCCAGAGTTTAGTTTAGCTGCACTAATAATGTGGCTAAATATGAAGCATCGATTGGAGGTCTCCAACTGGCCAAAGAAAGGGGAATATAGTCACTACAAGTGTTTGGTGATAGTGAACTGATCATTCACTAAGTAAGATCTAAAATCAAAACTAATAATAACTTGATAAGATCTTTAAAACACATGGTTTGGGACCTATTAAAAGATTTTATCGCTTTAAGCATTCAAGCAGTACCAATAATAGAGAACAAGGATTTGATTGCATGGCCTCAATGGGTTCTCAATATAACCTACTTAAAGAGATAAAAAAGAACAATAACTAGCATGTAAAATTAATAGTGAGGCCATTTGTTTTTGATAATGCAACCAACTCACAAGTTTTCAAAAATGATCAACAGATTGTTAATTTTCTATGAGATGAGGCTGAATTCTCAGACAAAAATCAATCAAAATTCCAAGAACAATATGGGGATCAAATCATTCAATTGAAGATAAAAAAATTGCCCATGGGTCTTATTACTTTGGAAAGTATCTCTAACTCTAATGATTAGCTGAAGGGTGAGAACAAAAATATCATGGTCAATAAAGAAGACTATGAGCCAATAGTCATCTCAGAAGGGAAAGCATTAATAATTAAAAAGGTATGCAATAATACTAAAAAAGCAAGATTTTATAGGTTTGTGTCAAGAATTTGATGGTAACTTCATTTGGAGTTATAAAGATCTAAGGGTTTTGACCCTAGCTTAGTCCAACACACAATAGAACTTGACCCAAATACAAATCCTATTAGAACAAAATAGAGACCAATAAATCCAAAAATAGAACCCTTGATGAAGAGTGAGTTGTCTAAACTGATAGAGGGTAACATCATTTTACCTATCAAACACTCATCTTGGGTTGCTAACTTGGTCCCTATAAGGAAAAAGAATGGTGAAAGCAGGGTTTATGTAGATTTCAGGGACCTCAACTTAACGTCCTTAAAGGATCATTATCCCCTCCCACCCATGGAACAGATCCTTCAAAGTGTATCAAGGTTTGAAAGGTTTTCCCTTCTAGATGGTTATTCTGGATATAACCAAATATTTGTATAGGAATCTGACCAGTTCAAGACCGCTTTTACTACAAAATGGGGTACATATGCCTATAAAAAGATGCATTTTAGTCTAACCAATGCTGGTGCTACGATCCAAATAGCCATACATATGGCTTTTAGGGGTTTGATAAATGAGATGATCCTAATGTACCTAGATGACATCACTATTTATTGAAAACATGCTGGTGACCACCTAAAACACCTTAGGAAAGTTTTTGAAAGGTGTAGAGAATTTGGAGTTTCCCTCAATCCAAAAAATACATTTTCATAGTTCACGAAGGGAAACTACTGGGACACATTATTTCAAAAGAGGGTCTTGCAATAGACCCAGAGAGAGTAAGTGTTATATCTTCACTAGCACTTCTGAGCCATAAAAAAGGATTACAAGTTTTCTAGGAAAGATCAATTTCGTAAGAAGGTTCATTCCAAATTTTGCCTCCATGGCCGAACCCCTTATTGCCATGCTTAAGAAAGGGGTTAGTTTCAATTGGACATGGGAAGGAAAAGATAGTTTTGAAGCCATAGAGCATAATATTTCATAAGCTCCTACCCTTGTCAACCCCAACTACGAGAATGATTTCATTCTATATGCTTTTGAAGGGGAAGGTAGCGTGTCAGTTATTGTAACCCAACAAAATAAAGAACAATTAGAATAGCCCATATATTTTTGTAGTCACTGCTTGAAGGATTACTAGGAAAAGTACAATTTTGTTGAGAAGCAAGTATATGTTGTAATTAAATCTCTCAAAATGTTCAAACATATGCTCTCCAATAAAAAAATTTGTCTGATGGTTAGTCACCAAAGCATTAAAGAGTTCCTGTTGAACTGAGAAATAAATAAAAAGAGAATGGGTTGGATCACAAAAGTCATGGAATGTGACATGAATGTCAAAATAACTAAGATTGTAAGAGGAAAGGGCTTATGTGAATAGCTTGCTTCTAATATAAATATTATTGATGTAGTATCTGATGTTGTATATGTTCAACATGTATTCTAATCAACCACTCCACATTTGACCAATAGTTTTATTAGTGACATGACTATCTTCCTACAGTCTAACGAATACCTGCATGAGCTCTAGCAATCCAAGAAGAGGTACTTCAGACTCTGACAGATTCCTTATGTTATTGTTGATGGGATATGGTTTACGAAAGATATGAATAGAGTTATGTTGAGGTGTATCGAGCATGATCAAATTCTTAAGGTGCTTGAGTCAATTTCATGATGGCTCATTGGGTGGACATTTCTCCATAAGAACCATTGCCATCAAAATAATGAAGGCAGGTTATTATTGGACTCACCTATTTAAGGATGCCCATAAATGGGTGTAGAACCGTAAGAAATGTGCCTACTTTATAGGCAAGTAAAGGTTAGTAGCTCTCACTCTCAAACTAATCCAAGCTAACCAACCATTTACCCAACAGGGATTGGATTTCATTGGTATGATCAATCCACCATCAAGTGCAAGCCAAAAATGGGTCCTTACAGCAACTGATTATTTCACTAGATGGAATGAATTAGTTACATTGAAAGATGCCACTGAAGCATTTATCCTGGAATTCATGGATGGCATTGTCACTAGATTTGGTGTTCCTTATACCATTATCTCAAACAATGCAAAAGCTTTTGTGGGCACTCAAGTGAGTGAATGGGCAAAAAGACACAATGTATATCTGAATACCTCATCTAGTTATTACCTACAAGGTAATAGCTTGGTCGAATCTACCAATAAAAAACTCATAAGGATTATCAAAAGGACAATGGAGGATGACCAAAGGACATGGCATACTAAGTTGGAATCAACACTTTGGGTTGATAGGACCACTCCCAAGAGAGCCATTGGCAATTGTCCATTCATGTTGGTATAAGGAAAGGAAGCTAGGTTTTTGTTGTCAATTGAGTTACCATCTCTAGAACTCAAACATTAGTTGGAATTGATTAAAAATGATGAAATAACAATGTGGTTGGCAAAACTCATTGAGCTAGAAGAAGTCAGGAACTAGTCAACGCAAGTTCTGAAAACAAATTAAACTCAAAAAAGGAGAAATTTCAACAAAAAAACATCTGATAAGAGCTTCAATGAAGGAGACATGGTTTTGAAATATGATGTTGAAAGAGCCAAACCAGGAGATAATACAAAGTTTGATGCAATGTGGAGTGGTCCATACATCATAACTCAGTGTAAAAGAGCTAATGCATTCCATCTATCCAGGCTCGATGGATTAGAGCTACCTATCCCAGTCAATGAATATACCTCAAACCTTGCTTCTAAGGTTGGAATTATTTCTAAAAGCATTGTATATATTAGGTTTAATTAGTTTTCCCAAATAAGTGCTTTCATACAAGTCTGAAACTCATTAGGATTTTTTGTTTCTTAGTTTGTTTTTATTTTGTTTTTCCCTGTTTTGTTTTTTAGGCAATTCCCAATTTTGTTTTTCTCTAGTTAAAGTGTGTTAAAAGTTATAATGACTCCATGCCCAGTGAACTAGAAGGCTCCTAGAAGAAATTTATTAGCAGGCAATCACCCTATAGAGGTCACCAAAGATGTTAATATTTTTGTGTCAAAAATATCAAAACATCTTGTACCCTAAGGGAGACCCATTAATTTTTTGGGAAAAGAGTTTTAAAGTAACCAAGAAACATTTTTTTATTTACCTAGTGGAAACCAGAGATTTGGGTACAATTTACAACTTGTAAAGTTACAAAGTGCACCCAAACCTCTGCTTCCCGCTTTTCATATACTTAGAGGAAACTAGAGATTTGAGTGCGGTTTACAACTTGCAAAGTACACCCAAACCTCCACTTCTTGCTTACCCAATACGCGATGAAAACTAGAACTCCAAAGTGCAAGCAGAATGTTGCCTTCTGTTCTTACCTAGTACTCACAAGAACTGGAACTCCAGTTGCACTCTTCAAATTTACAAAGTTTAAAAGTGCAAATTGAGTTTCGCTTTCCACCCTTCTTTCATACTCACAAAAATCAGAACTCTAGTTGCACTTTACAACTTTACAAAGTTGTAATGTGTAACTCGAGTTCTGCTTTGCATCCTTCTTCCCTACCTACACGAATGGGAATTCCAACTATAATTTACAAAGTTGCAAAGCATAAACAAAGTTCCAATTCTTGCTTCCTCTACCAAATCACTCAATAAAAAGTTGAGATCCAAACACAAATTACAAATTTTAAAACTTGCAAAATTACACTTTACCTCTGAAACCCCACTTTCCCATAGTCTACCCAACCACCACCCTAGTTAGCATTAATTATGAGGTTTTACTAATAAATTAGGATTTTGGGGTCATTGTTTAACATTTTCAAATTGAATTGGAGTTTTGTTCTAAGAAGCCTACAAACCAGATGCCCAACGATGCCAACACCATACGTTAGCCCACCATTACCATCCCCTGCACACATAAAATGATATTCCTCCATTTCCCTTTGCATTTTCCTTCAATTCACTCTTATTTTTTCTGTCAGCTAAAGCATAGCTTACCATTGAATTCATGAAAGGATTTTAGCTATGAAAATCTAGGGTTTTTATCCATTTTAACCATTTTGTTTGTATTTTCTCCAAGTTTTTTCCTACTTACAAGAATTTTGTTCAAATTCAGCCAATAATTTATTGTACCTAAGGTTTATAAGGGTTTTTATAGAAACTTATTAAATTTGAAATATTCCTTGAGATTCCCCAAGCGAACTCTAGTGAAAACCCATCTTGATTTTTCAAGCAAGTGCAAAAAGTCAAAACCCCATCAGATATTTCAACAATAATTACACATTATATCTCCGTCAGACTTTTTAGCTGCAATTACAAGTCAAAACCCTACCAACTTTATAGTTGGTTCTCCCAAGCCCTTTTTTCAGAGCACATGTCTAGAAAGGAAATTAAATTCAAGTCAAAGGGACCTGGTGTCCTATTCAACCTAGACTTAGATACAAATGAGATCACCGACACAGATCTAGGTAATACAGACCTAGCAGATTTATAGAATAGAATAAATGTAGAATTCAAGAATGATTGGATTAAAAGCATTTATGACAGTGGGTTGCCCTAGGCAACAACTTTCCACTATCAATACAAATCCTTAGGCTTGTTCTCACAATGGTGAAACACTATGATGCTAAGAGAGGGACTTGTTGAACGCCAAAGGAGAGAAAATTCTAAATCTAGACCTAGATTTCATAGATATTATGTTCCTGATTCCAGAATATGAAAGCTATTTAGATATAACCCCTGACTCTTTTAATAAGTTCTATCAAGATAATAGTACCGCTTGTCTATGGGTTACAAAAAAATACTGGCTAAAAACCCTGACTAAGATAGACTTCAAAGATGAAGTAGGAGACATCATAATACTTTTGCATAGAGTTACAGGGAACTAGATGCCAAGAATTATAAGGATTGAATGTATCAGTATATCTGGGTGATCCATCAAAACAAACAGTACATCTACTGGGCCCAGTTGATTTTTTCCATTCACAAATAGTTGATGGAAGTCCAAACTATGGGCAAGTTTATATGACCTAATACCTACTTTATATATTAGCAAAAGGGAGGGCATTCCCAAGATTGAACACAGTGCCTAATCAGGTCAACAAGGTCTTTAACTATTATCTTGAACTACCCTTGAGGCAAACAAACAACATTTCAAAAAGATGATGCTTTCATTTACTGCATCAAAATTAGTTTTGAAAAGGAGAAGATTTTTTGATGCTAAGATTTGAAATCACAACTTAGGGGTCATATTTCATTTAGTTCCCAGTATATTCATACATCAAAGTTGATGGTTTCAGTGGGTGTCCTTACACCCTTCTTAGGTATGTAAGCAACAAATGGGCCCTGATGGAACTTATGAGGCAACTTGCAAAAACCCCCAAATTCTTATCAAGTAAGCATAAGGCAGGGATCCAGTTCCCTATCAATATAGGAAGATACACTTGCCCATCCCCATCAAAATCCAAAAGTGTTGATGTTGAGATGACTCAAATGATCTTAAGATCTCTTTATGCAAGGCCGTTGTATGATGTGAATGTCCATATTACCAATGTAGTGGCTGTCATCACATATTCCCACATTCCTTTTTATGCAAATTACTGGGAGGATATGTAAGATGAGGATGAAGTAAGGTTGAAAGATTATTCTAGAATGACCCTAGAACAAATCAAATCCTACAACATGGCACCAGTCCCTAAGGATTTAAAAGATGACGAGTATTCAGTTGATAAGGTGTATTATGATAATAAAATTTATCTCCAACCTCTTCCATTGGTCAGGTGGTCGATACTTGAATCCTACTCATTGATGGATAGGACCACCTAGGTTATAAATATAAAAATAAATTGGCTAAGGATCAAAGGGGTCAAGATATCCAAAGAGACCTTGAGTATCAGTGACAAGTTGAGAGAAGTAAAGGAGAAAGGTGTGGCAATAGCAGTAGAGGGTCCTAGTAATGGAACACAAGCAGCCCAGTCAAATAGGGCAATTATGTCACACAAATTAAATCAAAAGCAAAAGGCAAAAATAGGTCCTTCTAGTATCCAATAGACAATAGCACAACCGATGGATCAACCAATGATAATTTCTATAAAGGACACAACTGATGTTTAATCAACACAAATATCTCCCCCTCTTATCTCTACTATTCAACCAACCAAAGTACTCCTTCCTTCTATTTCCATTGCCTAGTCAGCTCAAACAACTACCCCTCCTATTTCCACTAGTCCATCAATGCAAGTAATTACAACTCCATCGAAGCCACCTTTGCAAGTAACTCCCTTGGCAATAAGTCAATCGACATAGTTGGACAGTCAGACTCCACATTCACCTCCCTCTTCCGCAATCACTTATACCTCATCCCCAATATCCACTACCACTCCCTTAATTATTAATACCACCCAACAATATTAATAAGGTCAAAAGTACATGTGATAAGGCCACATATACAATCTATGACATTTAAGATCTAGTTTGTAAATTATCATGTGAAGTAACAGATCATCAAGATCAAACCCTTCCTATTCAAGAAGTTCAAGATAACTTTAGGGCCATGGTCAAGATAGAGTCAGCATGGGATACAACATTCAGCTAGAGTTCCATCCACTAATTCATCAGGTATCACAATACAATGGATCAGATGGAAAAGACACTCAAGTCTATAGAGTTGCATCCAGGGAACTATCTAAAGTAATATCAAAATGTGAGATCAACAACCTTTATACCCTTGCTCCTGATGAAAAACACCTCCAAGAGATCTTCAGTAGCTTTGACACTTCTATCGAGAATATACAAGCAAAAAGGGACAAAGATTATTCATAGGTCATGGTTGTGGATTAATTATTTCAATTAGTTGTAAAATACATTTTATAAATTACATTCTTTGTTGTAAAGATATATTGTAAAGTTGCAAGTTGGAAATTGCAATTATCATTTTGACCGCTCTTTTTGAGAAAGAGGCACTTGTAATTTTCAAGTATATTTTTGTCAGGCTTTAAGTTGTAAAGTGCAAACTTGTAATTCACACTTTTTTTTTGACAAGTTTGAATTGCTTCAATTGCAAAAACTCATGTTGTAATTTGCACTTTCCTTTGTATCAAGATGAATGACTAAAAAATTTTGTAAAAGTCTTCACTTCAAATTACAAATTAGATTTTGTAAGTTATAACATAAAATTTCTAATAGCATTCAATATTTACCAACTGATAGTTCATTTTGGTGCCTCATTCCTTGGGAGAGATTACAACAACACAACTCAATAAAGAAACACCTTAACAAGGAGTTTTCAACATATTTCTGTACTCATCCAACGCTCGTTGAAATACCCAGTAGTTGCATGTTTCTTTTTTGGCCGTCTACTCCACTAAGGATGCCATTGCAAGATCAGGAGGACGTTTGCATGAAGTTTCTTGGATTTTCTTACTCTCTAATTGGGCATAAGGTATTATTAACTTCCTTCATTTCAAGGGAATATTTTTATATAAATATGGCTACCCAAGTGTAGCCCATATATATTTTTTATGTATGAGATTATTTTGAATTTTGAATAATTGATCTACATGTTGTAACCTAGAGAAAGTAAATGTTGGGGTTCTTATAGTTACTTCCACTAAGACACTGAAGCTTTTTCCCAACAGGCTAGCACGTTGGCCCTATCACATGAGGTATGAGTCTCGCGTGCTCACCCGAAGCATGTAGCTAAAGACCTGTCTCGAAGGCTTTGAAGCACATTATGTGTTTACTCATCTCATGTCAATACCAGAATTATACTACTATTATTCTTAATATTTCAGATTGAATTACCGTGATAACCAGGATTACCATTACTAACTAGTTATAAAAGAGAGGAAAACATGACTTTATAATAAAACACATTCCAACATACAACACTTAGAATAGTTCATTGCTCGAAATACAATATGATAAACATTGAATTCTCATTAGATTGCTTAATAGATTACAAGACAAAATGTTGTAAGTCTTCCAAAGGTACACACTCATGAATCCCCCTATAAATGATTACAATAGAGGTTTATATAATTGTTTTGCCCTATCCAAGTGTCAAGGTTCTAACTTAATATGGACAAATGGCACACAAACTCCCAATAGGCTGAGAGTCATGGCTCTTACAACTGATTGTTCATATAAAATCAGGCCTCTATGCCCCTAGATGCTTGCTCTATATTTTATATTCATGTCCAAGTGTTTTGCTCCTTGTGGGTCAGTACAAAACCTATGATTGGTGGGGTCGAAGTGTCCTACTTGAGTTACTCTTCTAACTGCTCCCACATTCCTTGCACTCCACTTCCCTCACACTCCCCTAGTCTTCTACTTTTATTCTGAGTCCTTTGGTCTCGGGTTCCTCGTGACATGTTCCTCTTTGACTAGGTCTTCTTGCACTGGGTCTCCTACTCTGTTGTCCTTCTATGCTTAGCAAGTTTTGTGTCATAGTACTTTTACACGCCATGGTTCTTCCATGCCATACTAGTTCTTAGAACAAAATGGATAGTGGTTCTTCTACACTATGTACCACAAATGGAATAATACTTGTACCAAAATTAGGGGTCAACATCATCCCACACTAAGTCTTTAATCTATCTCAGACTAAACTATACTAGCATCCTCCAAAAAATTTGTCCCTTTTTTGTTCAAGTTCCTTCTTCAGCCCATCCCAATGGGATAATGCGTCAAGGACTTTTGTAGTGATTCATTCAATGGTCTCCTTTGCTTCCTTTAGCTCCTCGAGCTAATTCAAAGTCTCGATCTTTTTCACTTGCTCATCTAGGGCTATGTTGGATTCCTTCTAGATGTCCTCTAAATCAGAGACCTCCTTGTCAACCTTTCCTCAAAGTATGGCAAAATCTACTTTTATTTGTTGATGATGGTTATTTATGGATTGTTTTGGTGCACTTGATACAGTCTTTTATTAATAGGGTAACATCAGCTGCTTGCTACCTTAAGACCTTCTCGTCATGGAATTGGGCTTCTATTATTTTATTTGGGTGCATCAAGTACACAAAAATGCCTTCTAAAATGGGGATAACCTCCCCCACTCTCTCTAAAGTACTTTTGTAGATATCAGCCATCATGGTGAATTATTTAAGGGTTTCCTTGGCCTCATCCTTAGGCGTTGGGCACTCCTTATTTCTTTTGAGCAATAGCTCAAGCAATGTATCTAGTTTCTCAATGGCGTCTCCATCCAATGGTACGTCATCCGCTACTACAAGATCTTCTTTCAAAATAGTTCTACATAGGTTTAAAACCCTTATTTGAGTCTCGGTGGCCTCTTGGATTTGTTGCTTTAAGGAAGCCACTTCCTCGACTAGTGCTTACTTCTCTACCACTACTTTATTGTACATCTCTACTACTTGGCCATGCTTTTTTCCATTGTGCACATGTCTAAATCTGACAAAATGTTTTGGCACACCACTTCCATGGCTAGTTTCCAAAATGTGGTGTTTGTCATTATTGAACACAATCGTTGTCGATCAACCTTCATCACGTTTGCCAGACCTAAGCATTTGGGCCAAAAAAATGCAATCTAAAGGAATGTCAAATTGTGGCTCTTCACTATACATTTGCAAAAGGAAGGACAACTGCTTCCTTATTTATGTGGTCTCATCCTTGGGGTGGAAATGGTTCCATAAATAGAGGTTATTTTCTTTTATGCTAAACTGGTATCATTCATGCAGAGTGGACAATCCTCTCTATTCCTATTCCCCCTCAGCTGACTACTTTCCCCTTTATGGGTCTTGCTCATGTTCACCACCAGATGGGCCCTCTTGCATTGGGGATGGAGTCTTCTCCAAGTATAATCCCAAATTATGAATATGTTATTAAGAGGGGTTCCTTTGGGGTGCTTGACTTGGAGGGTGTTGTGGCATTGACTCGGTGGTAGTCCTTAGAAAAGGTGGAGGTGAAGGTGGTCGTGGATGTGAAGGTGATGGAGGTGAAGGTGGATTTGGGATAGGTGAGTGGGACAAAGTGGAATGAGTAGAAGGTAAAGTAGGTGGTGAAGTGTAAGATAGAGATGAAAGGGGTGATGAAGGCGAGGGGTGAAGTGTGAAGTGGTGGTTATAGTGCTAACTGGTGATGATGAGTTGGATTGGAGGGTTGTGCCTCTATTATCTACTATCATTTTGGGGGGGGCCTGTTGCCCACTTGTGCTAGCACTTCGTTCGAATCGCTTCCTTCATTTTTATGGTGCCTAGGGGAGCCTTTCCTCGGGGTCTCCATCTTAAAGGTATTAATAGGGGCGTAACATGTAAAATAACTTATAGACATGCTCCCCAATGAAGATATTCTTAACCTTAATATTAGTTAAGTTTGTTTCTCCCCATAGTCTACTATGAAATGATGCTGCATTTACTCGAGTACTAAGGAATAGAAAATGCCACTAAGCATGTCCATAAGTGTGAATTGATTTGGTGAGCACACGACATCATGTCATTCGAACAAAAAGCTACACAATTTATAACCACACTTTTGGAACCTACCCATAAATAGCATCGTAAGTTTGACCCCCAACAAGCAGTGGTAGACTATGACCAGCTCAAAGCAACCTTCTTATAGGAATTTGATATCCTTGAGTTTGAGTAGCAAAGTATAGTGGCATTAAAAGTTATAAAGTAGGGACTTATCAAAAGCATGTAGGAGTATGATACACAATTTAAAACCTTACTTTCAAAATTATTATTTGAAATAAATCCTGCTCAACATGCACAATGGTTTGTGGGAGGCTCATTGTTACATTTTAGGACACTATCACAAAGAACCTTCACCAACATGTGCAAGGCTCTAGAAGATACCCTACGTGCTGAAGCAGTTGGAAGTATGGATACTAGGAATAGTCCCTTCATAGAAGCACAAATAACATCTATAACTTCGCAGCTAGAAAAGTTAACGGTGAATAATGCACATGAGGCATGTAGTGGTGTTTGGTGTACTGACTATGACACTGAAGGACACACAAGGAACAACTACACGCACAAGAAAGTCCATGAAGTACTAAAACAAACCTCTGAGATTTGTCAAGAAGAACATGATGTTCATTCTTATCCACTTTTACAATTGGCTAAAAACACAAAGGTCTCTGTGTATTGTAAGATTTGTGATGTTTACACCCATGACACCAATGATTTTTGTTTGATCAGTGACATTCATGAAGCTCGAACGTGCAACACGTGCTAAGCCTTAGTCACTAGTACCCAAGACAATGGTGGCTATCGTGGGTGAGGAAAAGGATGAGGATGAGGCAGTGGTCGGTTTCCACCAAGGACTTGCTATAAGTGGGGTTCTCCAGGCCACTATCAGAGGGATGGCCCAGAATACTCAACCTACACTTATTTCAAAAAGGAACATCAATTAGAAGAGTGTCTAGAATTATACGTAGCCATCACAAAAGGCCAAAATGAAAAAGGCACCGACATGATCCACATAGATAAACCATAATGGAATGCACAACCAACCATCCCCATAATGCAAATAAATATCACCACTCGTAGTGGGGGTCAGACTCAATCCACAACCAACTCGGTCAAAAAGATACATCAAGAAGAACCACATTCAAGGAAATACCCTGACGCATTATACCAAAAGGATGTCCTTCAAGATACAATGGCACTTGTGTGAGAGCTACAAGGTGAGATTTAATACCTCAAGGATAAGAATGTCACACAGTGCACCATAGTGCAAAGGGAAGCCAAACTTTGAGTGGTGTGAGACAATTTTAAGGAGATATGCAAACGCATGCTCGATGACGACATCGTTCCTGAGCTTAGCACTTACCTTAAAGGTCAAGCTTGCCCACCTAATGAAGTCCACTCTCATTTTAATTGATAATCCAAATATCACTATTTAAATCATGCCCGATGTCAGGAATGTCCTAGTTCCACTTCCCTAGAAGATAGATAAATATTAGTTAATGTTGCTATTAACAGGTGGTTAATTTAAGATATTGTAGTAGATACTAGTGCGAAAGTAAATGTTCTCACTAAGGATGCTTGGTGGAAAATGTCTAGTCCAACCCTATAGACCTCCCCTCATGTCTTGTTCATGGTGAATGAGACTCGTGCCAATATTATCGGAGTCTTTAAAAATGCCACTGTTGAAATACTTGGGGTTCCCTTCAAAGCATATTTTGAGATTATGGAGTTGGCAGAAGCTGATGACTATCTAGCCTTTCTAGGAAGGTGTTAGTGCTATGAAAATAATGCAGATTTGAGTTTTAAAAACTAATACATTACCTTTGAGAATACTAATCAACATGAGATACCCTTAGATCAAGTACAAGGACCACCCTATATCAATCCCGTAAACGTAGATGAAGACATCAATAATTTATATAATGTGACCCCTCGACATGATGAACAATATGATCCAATGCTAGATGGTATTCTCTACTAGATAGACAACCAGTCTATCTCAGATACTATACGTAATGCTTACAACTGTTGGGCACATGGTGATTATGATCTCATCAAAAGATTGTGCAGGACCATACTCAAAGGCAAAATAATCTCGTGGCAACTCCCTAAACATCACAAGTTTGTGCACCTCATGGGTTTAGCAATGTGAGGACCATTGGAGGGACTGATGTTAGAGATACTTGATGAAGCTCCATGGTTCTAAGGACAAATAGAGGTGCATGATTTTGTCTAGTGCCTCAAATAATTTTATGATACCGAAAATGAACGAATGAGATCATTAGACCACATTTTTTATGGCACCACCACCAGATGGTGGCATATTCATAAAGAACACCTTTTATATTGAGATGAAGTGCTAGATAATCTATATCATAGATTTCACCATGATAATAAGATTAGGGGCACACTTAGTTATAGTGGTGTGAAAGCCCCTAAACCTCACCTTGAGGCTTGTGAGACAATATGGTGAATTGAGGAAACATTTTTACCATAGTACCTCTGGGTCCATGCATTCTATGGAACTTTGAGCACTTGGGTATGATCTTAGTACATTCATGAAGAAAGGCACATGGGAACAAGGTTCTGGCAGCTACTAAAGGAAAACATGATAGTGGCATTTTCTTACTCTTCACTAAGGATGGACTTGCACCTTACTCTTCAAACCATGCATGAGGTAATCATTGGAGATCTGAGCCCTGTCGAAGACTGCCTATGACATATTCATCAGAAACTTGAAGAACCCTTGCAATTATTCACCGAGCCTCACACACAATCAACTCTTGCACCATCAACGGTTCCTAGTGAAGAACACCATGAGGAGATCTGCCTGGGAAAGCAAAAACTTGTCTTCCAAGTAGATGAAGGTGAAGGTTCTACTTCACTCAACCCCTTTAACAATCTACATGTCCCTACAAGTACTTGCTCATGAATTATTCAGGACATAAACTCTCCAATAGATAACTCTTATCATGGGCCCTTTGAAACTCTTCAACTCAACATTGGCATGGAGCAAGAGCCTAAGATGGCTACCATTGGAAATTATTGGATACAGACAGAAATTTCACAGATTTTTTACTTGTTGAAAGAGTATCAGGATGTATTTCCAAGGAATTATAGTGAAATGAAAGGAGTCCACCCTTCTTCAGGGAAGATGAACCCTAACCTTTGGGTGCATGTGAAAGAAGAGATTAGTAACATGTTCCATATTAGAGTAATTACTCCTATTGATGAATATGAATGGGTGAGTCCTATGGTAATTAGTATCAAGAAGGATGGGAATATTCGTATATCTCTGGATTATCATGTTTTAAATGCATCTTATGTGATAGATCCTTTCCCAATGCCTTTCACAGAGGAAATCTTAAAAGGTGTTGCTGGTTGTGAAGTATACTCTTTCACATATGGCTTCTCAGGGTACCACCAAGTCCACATAATGGTGAAAGACCAATCTAAGACTACTTTCGCTATTGAATGGGGATATATTACCTATACCGTTATGCCTTTCGAGTTGAAAAATGCACCACTAGTGTTTTCTCGGATAACATTTGAGGCTTTCAAAGATTTTATTCATAAGTTTCTCCAAGACTACGTAGATGACTGAATGGTATACCGGTTGATCAAGGACCATTGTGCCAATTTGATACTCATGGTTGAGTGTTGTCGACTGTTGTAAATTTCCCTAAATTTAAAGAACTACCTATTTGCGATAACTTTTGGTCTACTTCTTAGGCATATTATTTGTAAGGAGGGACTCCTAGTGGATCCGACCAAGGTCTCCATTATTCTTCGTCTGCCAACACCCAAGACACAATGTAAAGTGCATTCCTTCTTAGGACACATGGGTTACTATAGGAAGTTCATTCAAAGTTATGTCAAGATTGCAACACCCCTAAAAGAGCTATTGAAGCACAATAAACAATTTATTTGGACTAATTCTTGCAAAACAACTTTTGAAATTTTAAAGGAAAGACTAGTTACTACTCTTATCTGGCAATTTTTGCATTGGACAAAACCCTTTCATGTCCATGTTGATGCATCTAGGATAGTAGTTAATGTAATACTCACACAACCAAGAGAGGGAAACTTGGATCATCCTATCTATTTTGCTAGTAGGAAACTTACATCAGTTGAGAAGAACTATACCACCACTGAGCTTGAAGCCTTGTCTATCGTTTACGCTCTACAAAAATTCAAACAATACCTCCTATCCACTCCATTTGTATTCTACATTGACCATGAGGATTTAAAATATCTCATCAATGAGCCAGTTCTCCATGGAAGAATATGTCATTAGATTGTTCCCTTACAAGAATTCCAGTTCTCCGTAGTAGTAAAGCCTGAGAAGATCAACTATGGACCTAATCATTTATCTAGAATTAAAAATAAATAACCACCACATGATATAGAAGATGACCATCCTGATATACAAATCTTCCAAGTTGCTCAGGTACCTGAAAAGTTGGAAGATATTATGACATTCCTCAATATCGGCTCTACATTGACTCTTTGTCTTCACAAGAGAAAAAATAACTTGTGGTTCGCACTGCACCTTATCAATCGATAGCAGGAGATTTGTACAAAATGGACCACGACGAGGTACTACACCATTGTGTGATGCAACATGAGAGCCCTGAGGTATTACGAGAAGTCCACGAAGGTATTTCCAAAGGACATTATGCTAGAAAGGCTACTGCATGCAAGGTGTTGCTCGGTGGACTCTGGTGGCTGACTTTATTTTAAGATGCAAAGGCATATGTATGATAATGTGATGTTTGTCATCATGTGGAAAAACCTAATATAAGAGATGCCATGCCATTAAACC
Organism: Torreya grandis; assembly: GCA_037957365.1. Classification (NCBI taxonomy): domain Eukaryota; kingdom Viridiplantae; phylum Streptophyta; class Pinopsida; order Cupressales; family Taxaceae; genus Torreya; species Torreya grandis. Next base: position 2,323,923 of record JARHVA010000400.1, read on the forward strand.
CTATTCCTTCTAAAAAACCATTCAAAAAATGGGCTATTGACTTTATGGGGCCCATTACTCAAGTAGGATGATGAACAAGCTCGTAGTACATCATTGTGGCAACCGACTACCTCACCCACTGGGTTGAAACAACACCAACAAAAGATTGTATTGTAGCCACCACCATGCAATTCATCTGGGAAAGCATTATAACATGATTCAGATACTCGCTAAGCTTCACCAGTGATCATGAAACCCACTTTCTAAATGAAATGATTCGTATCTTATTGGTTGAATTCATGATCGCACACCACAATTCAACACCATACCACCCACGGGCCAATGGAACAACTGAAGCCTTCAATAAGATCCTCGGTACCACCTTCATAAAAATTTGCAAAGCTGGTAGAAATGACTGGGATGATGAAGTATCTGCAATACTTTAGGCCCATCGGGCCACATACAAGTGCCTCAACAAAAGTACACTATGGAACCTAGTATATGTAATAAAAGCAGTTATGCCAGTGGAGTTTATAATTCCATCTCTTCGAATAATGCGTATAGGAAACCTCGATGATGAAACCTCTTTGAAAGCTTGGCTTGATGAATTGATGAAATTAGATGAGGCTCGATCGATCCTCAACCACTAGAGTCAAAACATTGAAAAATACAAACAAAAAGCATGGCATGATCACCATATTAAGAACAAAGACTTCTCTCCAAGCATGAAAGTTATCCTATATGATTCCAAATTCGTGGGCCACACAGGGAAGCTTCACCTCCATTGGGATGGACCATTTATAGTTCATAGCATTCGACCAACCGGAGCTTGTTGGCTAAAGCGAATGGATGGGCAATTTCTCCTAGGACACCAGAATGGAAGCCAACTTTGGCCGTATTGTGATTCTATTTAGTTCAAATTTTTTTATTCTATAAGGTTTAAGGCCATTGGGTTAGGATTTCTTATTTTTAATAAAAAGCATTGTCCTTGAGGTGCATGACTCTTTAATATAATTTGAGTTTGTGTTTGTACTTTCGTGGAGGACCATGAACCCTTTTAGTGTGGGGTGAGGGATCATGCATATAAATACAAGACATGAGATGCAGGCATGTATGTTTTAAAAGCACAAGATTCATACATGGCATGCAAGTGATTAAGGGTGGGTGAGTCATTGAATGCACTTCGAGAGTATTTTGAAAGGTTCTCGCCATTTGGGTGACAGTTGGCTTCCACTACTCTGGAAAGATGGAACACAGTTATCATTCACTTCCAAAAAAGGTACGGGAAGCAATGGACCATTAATGTGACAAGGTTAGTCATAACAATAAGTGTGTGAGTGGAATAATGGTACAAGTCTTTTAAAAGACTAAAAGCTTGATTCAAGATTCAAAGTATGAAGACCAATAAAATATACGTATTTATGGCTAGAAATGACAAAGAGCGAAAGGAAATTAATGAGGTAAACTTTTCGTAGGACCTATAAATAAATGAGCCAAACTCATTTTACACTTTACATTGCTATAGTTTTTGAATGCTTAGAGAACCAGGGAAATAGAACAACAAAATTGAATCCCTTGCAAAGCAGAAGTGTTTATAGAGTTGAGACGGTGGTTCCCAAGACAAAAAGAGAGGTTGTTAGTCCGAATTAGTAAGGAATGAAGATTGTTGAAGTTGTAAGTTGTAGGTTCTGCCATTATTAAAGCATGAAGCTTGAGAGTCGAGATAAGTTTGATTTCCACCACGTATTCATTTGGGACCATGGGACGACCGTGGGTTAACCTTCAAGCGGCATGAAGGGTAATGTGGTTGAAGAAAAAGGCCAAAAGACTTGAAAATATGCCAACCATACCAGAGGAGGAAGAGGTGAGTGGAGGAGCATAGTTTCCTATGAGAGAGGAGCTTTTGGAAAACCAAGTAGAGACACCAGAATTGTAGTGTGTAGGAGTTTAAAGAAAGAGCGTGGAAAAAGCCAATATGGTGAAAAAGGGAAAGCCACCACAGGCCTCTTCACGCAGACTGCTCCACCATCTTCACCTCAGTCCTTTTACATATAAGAGATGCAATACCCAGAGTCAGTCTTGCACATGGAGAACTGGGTCTCCAAGGTGTCAACTGCAACTATATTTGATTACAACCACCACTAGTTAGGGAATGAGGTGGAATTGCAAAATGACTATCAAGTTTAGACCACCAGCATTAGAAATCAAGTGGTCTAAGACCTTTCAATCAAGAACCAGCTGGATAAAGCTAGCCTATTCCAAAAGTTTGAGTTGTCATACTTTGGAAAGCCTACTAAGGTGGTTTAGTTCTTCCTCTCACATGTTCATGAGGACTACATCCACTTCATGGGGTGCAACATGAAGATCAATGCATAGAGGGTAAGCAAAGTCACAGGGCTTCAATGCTCAGTGGTCAATGTGTTGGACAACTTGGTAGATATGGAGGAGATCCTGCACATCACCATTATGCTAATGCACCAAAAATATGGGCATGTGATGCATATAAGAAAGCTACAGAATCCTGCCCTCAGAGTCACAACAAAGATCATTTCTACCAAAGTCAGAGGGATCGACCAATGGAAAGAGGTGGGCATGGCCCACCTACACATTGCATACCAAGTTACGCAGTATATTTGGGCATAGTATTTTGCTAAAAAAATAATAGACATAGAAAAGGTGCACAAAATGCCCAAGTCTTGATTTGCATGGGGAGTAGTTTTATTATTGTTGGTGTTTGAGGAGATCAGGGTCCCTGACTATAGCTCAGGTACATTGAAGTGGGTGTACCCCCCACTCACAAGTCTCTAGTCTAGCGCTTCAAGGCCTTCACCTGCCCCCAACACATCACCCCAACATATAAATTGAAGACGAAGTACTGGTTTGATGAGATGAAGGCAACTTTCGAGAATGAATGGTGCATTCCCAAAGATTTACCCACCCTAACCGTAGATCAAATAGAATTTGCTATGAAGCATCACTTCTCCCTAGAGCGCATTTGAATGAACCCTTTAGGAGAACTATTGGCATGGCTCAAATTTCCATATGCATTCTCTGCATGCTACTTCATTAATTTTGTTAATTAGATTTATGATGCACAACCAATCAGTCTGCAGGCCGAATAGATCGACGTGGAGCGCCACACCCTCTACAAAATATTTGTATGTCCCGATAATGGAACCAAAATGTTGGGGTTCTTATAGTTACTTCTAATAAGGCGCTGAAGCTTTTTCCCAATAGGCTAATGCACTAACCCTATCACGTGAGGTATAAGTCTTGTGCACTCCCCCAAAGCGCATAACTAAAGATCGGTTCCTGAAGGCTTTGAAACACATTATGTGTTTGCTCATCTCATGTCAATACCATAATTATAGTATTATTATTCTTAATATTTCAGATTGAATTACCACGATAACTAGGATTACCATTACTAACTAGCTATAAAATAGAGGAACACGTGACTTTATAATAAAACACATTTCAACATATAACACTTATAATAGTTTATTGTTTAGAGTACAATATGATAGACACTGAATTCTCATTAGATTGCTTAACAGATTACAAGACAAAATGTTGTAAGTCCTCTAAAGGTACACACTCATGAATCCCCTCACGAATGATTATAATAGGGGTTTTTATACTTGTTTTGCCCTATCCAAGTGTCAAGATTCTAGCTTAATATGGACGAATGGCACACAAAATCCCAATAGGCTGAGAATCGTGGCTCTTACAACTGATTGTTCCTATATAATTGGGCCTCTCCGCCCCTAGATGCTTGCTCTATATTATATATTTATGTCCAAGTGTTATGCTCCTTGCATGCTGGTATAAAACCTTTGATTGATGGAGTCAAAGTGTCCTACTTAAGTTACTCTTCTAACTACTCCCACATTCCTTGTGCTCTAGTTTTCTCATGCTCCCCTAGTCTTCCACTTCTATTTTGAGTCCTTTGGTCTTGGGTTCCTCGTGACATGTCCTTCCTTGATTGGGTCCTCTTGCATTAGGTCTCCTACTCTATTGTCCTTTTGTGCTTAGCAAGTTCCGCACCATAATTCTCCTACGCATCATGGTCTGCCTGTACCATGTCAGTTCTTACAACAAAATGGACAATGGTTCTTTCATGACGTGCGCAAAAAATGGAATAATATTTGTACCAAATTTAGGGGTCAACAGTAAATAGATTGAAGTTTGCCTTCCTTGTGTTGTGTCTTCTTTGTGTATGTGCGACTATTTGTCAAGTTTGTGAATGCTCAGATTCTTGTTTCAGTCATATAGATTCATCCCTAGTATTAGTTATACCCTTTTGAAAGCTTGTTGATAAAAAATAAAGAAATATGTTCCTTATTTGATAAAGATTCCATATTACCTTTGATCTCATATTTGTGCAAGATTGTGCTTGAATAAACTCAACATATTAAACATTCAACTATGTTAAAATAAAGCAATCATTAATTTCCATTATATTATTTGGTACGATCACCATTTTTCCAATTTTTAAAACTCATTCTTAAACTCATTTTCTCTGAAGGCAAACCCTAATTAGGAGGAATATCACTAAGAGGTAGTAGTTTTACGTGAATTGGTCATATACTAGTTGCACTAAGCTTAGTGAAAAGAAGCCAACCTTCTCCTTAGGTTCACCTCAATTTGCCAAGGTTCTATAGCTTAGAGGTGGTCCCATTGTGTCATTAGATTTTCCATGTGGTGCAACTCATGTTACTCATAATATTAAAAATATAAAATTATTGCAAAATCTAAGTGATAATAATTACCTGATCTAGCATGAAGCGGGTATAATCAAGGCGTTTGACCTCCCTGTCATCATCACAATCCATCCAAAAGTATTCATAATAAGGAATGTGTTTGAATTAAACGCTGAAAGAACTCTCTATCATTCCTCTTATATCAAGTGCAGGATGGTTGTGAAATGATCAAAGCATGACATGTGTTATGTCTGATTCTACAGATTTAGCCTTGTGCAATGTGGGACATGTGTACCTACCAATAGTCATAGGAAAGTGAATGCCAATAGACTAATGCTTTGAAACCAAAATCTTGTGTGTCTCCACCAGTTGTTGCACCAGTTCCATGAGTGCGCATTTATCATCCATAAACTTTGGAAGCATGTAGGGGGTAGAATCATATCGACATACCCTAATATAGGAGAAGGTATGAAATTCTATAAACCAACCACCCTACCTTGAAATCTTTGTAGTGGCAACAATTTAGAAATGCTAATTATAAGGTTTTACCTTGAACATCTGAATGATTAAATGAAGAAAAGTGTCATTAGATTGATGAAAATGTTTAGCACTCTCTTTGAATGTCAATCAAGGGTAATATTCATATATACGAGAGGCATACATCATTCCTACTATGGCTAAGCCATTTTAAGCCATTGTAGAATCTCCTTCATGCAACTACATAAATGAGGTATGACATCATCTAAATCTTATGGGTAATGATCACCTCACATAATTATTTGTGAATTGAATCATTGATCAATTTCGCCCAATTGATATATTGCTTATTAGCGTGAATAATTTGGATAAATTGAAACATTCATTAATTATAATCCCTCATCATAAATTTTCCTACCAACTTGTTTAGAAGAGTAACAATGTCATTATTTTTGAGCTTGAAACCATGTCTAGCAATCACCTTATGAACCCTAGACACCAAGGGTTCAGGTTTATCAAGCCAACGTTTATTTAAAGATCTAAGACACTCATCCTTATTTTCTTCATAAAATTATTGGGTTGATTCTGGAGTGATTTCCATAAAAACCTCATGGTCTAGAATCTTCAACATTTCCTCAATGTACTGAGGTCTAAGTCTCGAGATAACCCTTCCCTAGGAGTATGAACTTCCCTTTTGTCTCCGTCATAATGACTTTCCATAGTCATGACAAGCTTTGAGCACTACATAGAGATAAAAAACATAGTAGCTTGAGGAAGGTCGTTGCCATAAATACTTTTGGTCCAATCATTCTTAAAAGAAGCATCTATTCTCCTCCAGAAGTTCTGCATGTCAATGTGACCCAAGTCTGTGTTGGTGACTTGGCCAATGTTAGAATTAATGTCTTGAAACTGGTACTTCATTTTGCTAACTTTTTGCTTTCCCTTTTTATTAGGAGTTTCAAACATTTGTTGACTACCACAGGTACGAGAGAGCATGGAGCAAGGAAGCATGGTGTGAATGGGAGCAAAAAAAATAGAAAAGAGATAGGCAAAGGGAGGGGAGGTGGAAGCAGGAAATTGCAATGTAGTCAAGAAGTGTTGACATCAAGGATTTGGGACTATGCAACAAATCAAGAAACTCTGATGCAAAGAGGATGAAAAACTCCAACATCGAGGTTTTGGTGCTGCAACAAGGTCTAGAAACTTTGATGCAGAATGGACAAACAACTCTAACATTGAGGTTTTAGGGTTGCGATGCAGTCTAAAAACATTGATGTAGTGAAGGGGTCAACTTCGATTTTGAAAAAGCAAAGATTTACAAGGCTTTCAAGTGTTGGTGAAAATCTGACAAAGTAGGAGGTTCCAATGATTATAGCAAGGAGGTTCTAAGGCTTTCAAGTGTTTCTTCACTTGAGGTTCCAATGACTAATAAAATGTATCACTTACAAGAAAAACCCTCGAAGGTAACTCCAAACCTTAGATGTTCCTACCATGAAGAAACTAGAATAATTCTTGATAAAAATGATCTCCAAATACCAAGAAATGATATAAAACCCTCAAGTGAAGAAACACAAACACAAAGCTAAAATTTGATGTTTGAATGGTTCGAAATGAGAGAAAAAGACATAATTAAATAATGGGGTGTGACAAGACCCCCACATGCACATGATTCAATCCTCATTATTGAGGATCAAGGTGGGGGAAAGAGGGCTGCATTGCAACTGTTAGGGCCCGATGACTGCATTACAGTCTTGGAGCCCCAACTCTAATAAAAAAGAAAATGACTAAGTCTTTTGTCTATCAAACACTCTCCTTTTGGGTTTTTTTGACTTGCACTTGATTTTTAAGAAAATTAAAATGGGGTACCCCAAATCTTAGAAGCTAGTTAAATTTGGGGGACAATAAGAAACCTCTGTCTTTTTAGGGCAAGTATGCACTAAGTAGATAGGGGTACACTATGCACATGTCGAGTGTAGTACAAATTGGTCTCTAGTACTCTAATGACTATCTTTTTAAAACAACACATTTCTTAATGGCTTTCCAACACATATCAATAGATCAATTATCAAAAACATTTGAAATATTTCTCTGTAAAATCACATCAAGGGCCACACTTGAAAGAACCTAGCATTCTCTTACAAGACACTTATCTTTCTGATTTCAAAAGATTTTTTTTCTTGAGTAAAGATCTCTCTTGTAATTCTGCTACAATTTTACAGTCCTTTGTCAAGTCTAACATTGTTTCTTGCAGGTTGAGGGCATCCCTTGTCAAACATTCTAATCAAATTTGTTAGTTTCATTCATACGATCTTCATTAAAGGGAGAATTACATTGGCATGTGGCTTTTTTGGGCTCTATAGGCAACACTCAATCAACATGGAGTTTTTAAAGGATAACTCAACCATTCCCACTTTTACTACATTTCTCCCTTTGGTATTTGATCTCATTTTGTGTGCTTATGCATGATTAGGGTTCTGATTTTATAGGTCTTATCCATATCAATTGAGGCTCTACACTAAAATAAGTAGCATACAAATGTAGGCGAACACACTCAGTTTTTCATATCCAATACATAGTCTAACATGACAAAGTCACATTACACAGACATCATCAATGCAATGTGCCCCTATCCACCCCCTGTAGACTTGTCCCAACAGACATCAAGCCATTATTTTCTAATACATTTGTGTTTGCATATCTTTTTAGATAGTCACGGTCTACAAAAAGTTAATACAGTCTGAAATAAATAACTTGTAAAGACAATTGTCTAATCCTAACCTTAATTTCTATTTTTAGCAAATTTATAAATTTTGTAGATCTTTGTATTTTACTGTATTCTATTTTATATATCATCCTAGATCAGGTTTGAATAGTTTACATTTCTATTTAGAGTTACTAGTGATTTATAATTAATTTTAGTGTAAACAACTACATGTATTTAAGTTTAGATTAAATTTGGTACAAGATGCAAGTCCTTCAGCAAAGATAAATCAATGTAAAACATACATAGATTTGAAGATGAACAAAATATATTGGAACTTGTATGGAACCTCAATAATATATCTTTTAGTTGAATTCTAGATACTCTATGGATTGGAAGACTTTAAGATGGTTACAATGCTCATAGATGATTTGTATATATATGCTTCTCATGTTTTAGATTAAAGAGCTATTGACATGCATTTGTTAAAAGAAAAAGGAAACAATTGATAAATGGATCCAAGTGCCTACAAGACAACGATGAACATAAAAACCCATAAAAACATAGAAGATAATATTGATGCATCGACTGACCTTGCCTATAATAGAATCAAAAGACCATCGATCCTATCCAAAAAAAAAAAAAAAAAAAAAAAAAAAAATTATGATCACAACAAAAACATGATAAAATCGAAAACATAAAAAAAATAAAACTATATAATTACATAAAGAAAAAAAGATATCAATAAATTTCTAATTTAAAATGATGACCCATATAAATAAAACAATGCTAAAAACATGATAAAAGAAAAATTATACCAAAATTATATATATAATTACAACTATTTTTAAAAAAATAAATAAAAAATTTAAAAATATTTCTAACTTTTCTCTTTTTAACTTGTTCAACCTTTATATATAAATTAAAACAATTATAATTAAAATTCATGGTAACAAAATATATTTATTACATCATTTATTGAAATAGAAATTTTTAAAATAAAAAAAAAAAAATTTCCGAACAAATTTGATAAAATAGATACCAACACATACTAAATTTCAAAAGGATCGAATTTTTCCTTTAATTTAAAAAAAAAAAAAAAAATCTCCCCTGCTTCTTATTTCCCTTTTCCATTTTATTTTATTAAAATAAAGTAAAACGACGTATCCGCTTAGCATCATTTTCAGGTATTCTCGATAAAATTATGCCCGACTCGACCAAGGTTCGAATCGCGTCTTCTTTTTAAAAAAAACGAATACAACCAACACAACGAACGCCAGAATGTAACATCTGCCCCTTTAAATTCGGCATACTTTCTGAACCAACCATGAACAATGAATGTTATGCAGATCAACGAAGACAGCAAATGACAATGAATGTTATGCAGATCAAAGCAGAAAGCAAATAAAATAAAATGGATGAAAGGCAAACGGCCGTGGAAATTCTGGTGCCCTCACAGGGCGAATTTAATGTCTCTTTCGCTGCGGCGCTTATTGTAATTTTAGTGTTTACGCTCTTTCACATTTACGGCATTTGTTCATGGGAAGAGGTGCTGCCTGTACAAGAAAAGTTTTCTGTGCAAGACATTACAAGCTCAACAACAGCAGCCGTACCAGATTTGTTTCTTTCCAACCATGACAAGGCTAAGGAGGTAAGGTTTTTTATATTTATTATTTTACTTTTTAATTTATAATTTAGAAGGGTTTTCTTCTTCTTTTTTCTACTCGGTAAATTTTTCGTACGTGTAACCTTCGGTTTAGTCACAACTACTGAGGGATATCTCATTCGTAGCCTTTTGGTCAGGATCTGGCCGTCATGAAAATAAGTAACATATGCATTATAGGCTACTTTCTAGGGAAGAACATAGTATTTACTGGAATCCTCGTAAATTTTGGCAAAGCATCATGTAAAATTAATATAAAAAATTCGGTGAATGGTGATTGAAATCTTTTTTATTTAGCAAATAAATTATTTGAAAATTGTCGAAAATTAGTTAGTTAGCAAAAATTACCCTATCGAAACACTTTGGTTGGGGTAAGCCACACCCAGGATGTAGTATTTTACCTGATTTTAACACTTCATTATGTCTCCTGGGGATTTGGACACCGGGCTTTGCTTCACGGGGCTTTGCTTTCTTTGGAAGCTTCATACTTTTACAGCTTATACTCATCCCACTGTATCTTAATATGCCTCTATGGAGAATTAGAATTTCTATTAAGAGGAGTTTGTATGTTGTTTGCATTTGAATTTGAACAAGGTTAAGGAGGTAAGGTTTTATTTTCTTTACTCGTTTTATTATTTTTTCCTGAAAGTTAGAATGTGTTTTAAAATCCCTCAGTGGACCACAATTAGAATTTAAAGTGAGTAATATGGATCTTACTTGTGTTTGTGGAAACTCCTCTTTCAATTTCCAATATTTTTCCTGCCGAATTTAAATTAAGTTATGTTTTTGAGGGACTCAGTTTTTTAAAATCTTAAATAAGGTGAAATTTTACAGTGAATAGACTTTCTTAAAATTGAAATTAAGAAGAGTCCGCATCTTGTTTGCACTTGAGTTTTTATTTATTTAAAAAAAAATCTTTTCTTCAACAAATTTCTCAAGGTGATAATTTTTTACAATGCCTCAATGGAAAACAATAATAAATGGAATTTAGAGGACTCAAGTATTTTCCTAAGCTGCCTTTGACCTTCTTGAATGTATATTGTAATTGCCACACCAAACCCTTGTATGGGGAAATTTTAATGGATGGAATTTGTTTAAGTAAAGAATGGTAGGTGAATCTTTCCATTTCAAAAAGATTAGTAATATATGTGTTACAGGGTAATGCTTGAGGAAAAGCATAGGATTTACTAATATTCTAATGAATATTTTTTTGAAAAATTAGCTATTTGGCAAATATATTAAATGAAAAATGGTAAAAATATCACCATGAAAAATATCCTGAACCTTGCCACTTGTCCATTGTGTGCCGCCTTATTGTGGTGGAGGGATTTGAATCTTTGATACAGTCAAGGATAGGGGATCAAGTGAATGACAGCCTTGTCCTTGCAGCCATTATTTTCTCTCACACACAGTATGAGACTGGAAAACAAAGACACCCACTTTATTTACCTTTTCAAGAGTAATTACAGAGATTATGTTCCACACACTCATTCACTCTTCTCTCTGGTTACAATACAAGAGGAAGAACCACACTCAATAGCCTCACATTGGAGTGGACCCCACTCTCTACTCCTCTGTGTTTCCTACCCAAACACCCACTCTTTCCTAACAAGTCCCCTTGAACTCCAGATTGGCTCATTCGAATCTCTTCTTGCCCATTTTCCCCCTGTGAAGTGACTCTTTGAATTGCCTTTGATCTTATAAACGTTCAAAATGAGCACTCAAAAGTTTCTAGGCTGTTATCTGACTTGCGCAATTGCCACAGGCAAAATTGCTGCTTAATGCAAAGCAGTAGTTTTGTCTGTGTTAACTGGCAGTTTCGTCTCAAGATAGAGAATTTTGTCTCAATGACTGAAACTGTCTTTCCTTTGTTCCAAGGGCCTGCTGAAGTGTTATGGACTTCCATGGATTCTTGCGAGTCGTCTTATGTTGCAACACAAATGAAACACACTAGTGGATCGTTTTGGATGATGCAATATTGCTTAATACCCTACTCTTACAAATGGATTCTGTTGCCACTTACCACAATACCAGAAGCCCTTGAACAATCTAAATTTTCTTTGCGTTTGAAGTTATTTGTTTTTTAGAAGATTGAGGAAATTTGTATTTCATTTTTAAGTTTTTAGTGTTGGAATCTTCTAATCCAAAGTAATGAATTAGTTAGGATTCTATCAGAAGTTGGATTGTACGCTATCAAGTTTGGATAGCTCGTTATATGTCTAAATAAAGTAGGTAATAATTGCACTCCTAAGATAATTTGTGACATAGGTTTGTTTGAAACGAGTAGGATTAATAGATGTAGTAGAAGATATGGAGGGTACAGCTCAGTGCACCTCCATTCATGCTTGCAACTTTATTTATTTATTAATAAAATACTTCTAGTCAGCCAGGGTTTGACAAAAGTTTACCCAATGCTATGCAATTGCCTGATGTAGACTGTCAATTATGACATTGTTTTGTAAGTCTTTGTTGGCATCTAGTTAATGATTTAGCAAGACCCTTAGTAATGTCGGTTGTGATGGTTGGGTTAACTGACAACTATTGGGTCTTGTCCTTCAAATAGCATATTGAATGTCGGCATATGGGTGTTGGTATCAGGTGCTCCTTGTACTATGCGAATTGTATTTAGACTTACAATGCAAAAATGCATGAACATTTAAACATGAGTGGGAACTATAGAAAACTCTCAAGGAATCCTTTAAATAAGATTGTAAAAGACGTCACTAAAGCTATAAAAAACTCGTCCATGAGTGAAAGGTATAAGGAATGGCTAATTCAGCATGCTTCTATTACTCCTAGGATTTATGGGCTCCAAAAATTCACAAAGACGACATTCCTTTGAGACCTATTTTTAACACAAGAAATGCACCTACTTACAATCTTGTGAAGCACGTTGCAGTGAAATTAAAACATATTGTGGGAAATTATTCGTCGTTTACAAAAAACTCAGAACATTTTGTTTGTGAGATCAAAGATACAAAGGCCAATAAAGACGACATTTTGGTTAGTTTTGATGTGGTGTCTCTGTTCACAAAAATACCGTTTGATGAGACTATGAGTATCATTCGTAGGATTACGGATTCCAAAACTGTAGATTTGGTGGCATTGTGCTTCAGATCTACTTTTTCCACTTTTAGAAGAGAATGCTATGAACAAACATAAGGAGTAGCAATGGGTTCACCACTATCACCCATAGTTGCAAATTAATTCATGGAGCATTTTGAGACTCAAGCACTAAATTCATACCCTCTAAAACCTGAATGGTGGGATATATTTGTAGATGACACCAATGCAAAGTGGTCCCATGGTACTGATGAACTTGGTAATTTCTTGGCTCATTTAAATGGAAGATCAAACCAGATACAATTTACTATGGAAAAAGAAGAGAATAATATTTTATTCTTTCTTGATGTCCTTGTCTCGAAAAAACCGGATGGCACTTTATCCCATAAAGTCTATAGAAAGAAAACCCACATGGATCCTTATCTACAGGCCGACTCACACCATCACCCATGCCATAAAACTGTTGTCCTTTACTCTGGTTTCAATAGCTTTAAAGATTTTGGATCTAGAAAATCTTCAAAAAGAAAAAGATTACCTCATGAAAGTCTTAATGAAGAATGGTTATAAGAGATGGGAGATTGAAAAAGTGTTTCAAAAAATAAGTAATCAGAGACTAAGGGATAACAATGGGATTTTAGATGCTCCTAGGATCACCATTCCATATGTCAAAGGCATCTTGGAAAAGCTTTCAAGGATTGTGAGAAAGGTTGGTATACAAACTATGTTCAAACCTCACAACATGCTTAGAACATTTTTAGACTTTGCCAAAGATTTTGTGGATCCTACTACACAAAAAGGTGTTTACATCATCCCCTGTTCTTGTGGAGTTCCTTACATTGGAGAAACTTTAAACTAGGCTCAAGGAGCATACAAGAGCCATTCATTATACATGGCTAGATAGCTCTGCCCTTGCGGAACACTCTCATCCCACAAAGCACCATATTTGTTTAGATCAGGCCAAGATTGTAGCGAAAGAGGATGAGTATTGGAAAAGAAAGGTTCGAGAAACCATTGAAATAGAAAAAAGACCAAACAACCTTAATGGAGACAATGGACACGACATTGGTTAATCATGGTGACCAATTATAAATTATTTAAAGAAGCAAAGTAACTCTCGTGTTGGGTGAGACATGTATGCAACTTATGCTTGTTTCTTTAATCTTTTGACGTTGAAGCAATATGATTTATGTTTACTTGAGGAAGCCGACTACCCTCCATTGATCTTTTCTTGTCTTATTAGCACTATTTATGGAGTAGTTCATACTATTCTTCTCAAGCATTTCAACTATATCTTTCTATCCCTAAGGATGAACACATATTATGTCCGAAACATCAGTTTACAACAATTTTAACAAGATGGATCTAGAAATTTCCCTTTCAAATTTACATCATCATGGAAGTCTGCATAATTTTATGTATTGAGACTTATCTCTTATGAATACAAACTGCTATTGTTCGGATTACTATTTTGTGTAGGCTGCTATTGATGGTCTATCATCTCAATAGACATTAATCATTCTACATCTACTGTTGTTGCAATAAATAACATTGGGTCGAGCTAAATTTGGTTTGCAAATCTAAGTAGCTAAACATAATCGTGAGACACAACACAAAGAGTTCAGGAAGAAGACCGATGCGTATGAGCAATAATTCATGCTATTGACTCCGAACAAAGGCTTGAGAGAGACACACAGTCAGGGAGTGGACCAAGAAGTTCAATGGTCTATTTGATTGGTGGAGCAACAAGAAAGATGACAAAGGCTATAACAAGCAACAAATTCAAAAAATACATAAAGGGAAGTACAAAGCTGAGGCTGAAGTGTGAGACCAAAGTGTGAAGCCGAAGTGCAAGCAAAGGCCGAAGCACTCAGCTGGAACTGGTGGATCCTGTGCCACTCAAAGTCAGGAGTGGGTAAAGATTGCTATAGCCCCTTTTGGAGGAATGAATTGTGGACCTTGGTGACTAGTTTGGGTTGGAGGGCATTGCAAGGGAAACATGTGAAAGTTTGGGGAAACTTGAACAACAAGATGGAGTGCACAAAAAGGAACTTGATGGCGTGTAATATAGTTTATGGATCCTTGCCGAATGAAGGGTCAAGCATAGGGATGTGTCTGATAGTGCTAAAAGAACACATGAATGTTCAACACTGACCTTCTTAAGAGGGTACTTGTATTCAAAAAACCATGCTAGAGCCATGGTTACCCCATAAACTCTATCTTTAGAAAAGCAGTTGCTAAAGTTTATTGATGACAGATCAAAAGATCTAATTCAGCATTGTTGTACGTGCATCACTATCTTGATTGCCAATGAACAAACAGATGATTGAATATGGTTAAGATGCTTCCCTGCTATCCTTCGGGGAATGACCATTGATTGGTATACCGATGCATCAAGTACTCACAAAGCAACATGGGTAGCACTCAGACAAGTGTTTGAAAAGGAATTCAAACTCATGAGGGATGACAAGGAAATTGTCGTGGAGATCTACAACACTAGACACGGTAAACACAAGACATTTCATGCTTACAATATAAGACTCAAAGAGTTGTTTGGCAAACTTGAGAAGAAACCAGTCCTTGGGCTAAAAAAGAGTTGGTTTATCGAAGGGTTGGAATCCCACCTTTGTCATACGAAGATGCCTATAACCGAGCGATGGACATCGAAAGTGAGAATAAAAAATCATCCTTGAACACAAGAAGACGAAGTGAAGATGTGGACTTTGATTCCAATGACAATGAACCAAGATCTACGTGAGCCTTGATAAAAGACATGCTTAAGGCAGATGGTAAGAAAAATTGCAAGGATCTTTTGTGCAAGATTTGTCAAGTGACAAGGCATTCAGTCAAGGATTGTGCGTACAATTTGTGGAATAAGAGTGGCCAAGTATTCTTCAGACAAGGAGAGCCATCGACACCACTCTGCATGCCGCTAAGGAATTACCAAAGACATAATAATAGTGGCGGCGGGAGTGGATTCAATATGAATATGAAGGACGGCCAATTATACAATGTTGGGAGTGAAATGAGTGGGGCCATTTTGCAAGATATTGACATAACCAAAATGACACTGACTTCTTTGTAGATGGTGAGGCTCGGGAACCATAACGATGGCAATTGTCCAAAGCAAGCCAATGTCAACATGACTAATGTAGTTGAGGGCAAGGAAGTTACGACAATTACTAGAGCACAAGAGAAGAAAGCCAATTACCTTCCCTCTCATATAAAGGAAAGGCTAGCCGAAGCAAGGTTGAAAGTCAAGAGGGCCATAGTCAAAGAACAACATACAAGCACATCGATGAGCAAACTAGAGCCCGATAATGCTATTGCACTGTCAGGCTAGGTATTTGGATTGAAAATAAAATGAGATTGTTGCAAACCAAACTTGTATTGCATTAACAAATGAAGAAGAGAAATATTACATTTATAGCCACAAGATGGCTGCTCACTTCATCTCCTTTGGTGACTATTCAACTTTTACAAAAAGGCAAAAACAACTCCTACGGGATTATAACATTTTATGTACAATAATATCACATCCCCCCTTAATCCGTAAGGGTTATAGTGAGACCAATGCCTCTGAACTTTTCAAAATTCTCTCTTCCAAGTGCTTTTGTCAGGGTATTTGTTGGTTGCTCTGCAATTGGACAATGTAGCAATATCCCATTGCTGTCTTTCACATAGTGCCGAATCAAATGAAATTTTGTGTTGATGTGCTTTGAAAAATTGGATTCTTTGCCATTTGAATTGTAGAAGTGTTGTCAACCACGAGTGGTGTTGAAGAAACCTATGTTACCTGCAAATCTTCAAGAATCCTTCTGAGTCATATTATTTTTATTGTTGCCTTTGAAGCTGCCATATATTTTGCCTCTGTTGAAGAAATGGTTGGTACTGATTGCGTCTTTGACCTCCAAGAGATGACCGTTGTTCCTAAATTCATTAGGAAACCTGAAGTAGACTTCTCATCTTCAAAATCCCTTGTATAGTCGGAATTTGAATATCCAACTAGATTGAAGTTTGCTGCCCTGGAGTATTTAAGCCCAAAATTTTGTGTTCCTTTAAGATATTGAAGAACTCTCTTTGCTGCTAGCTAGTGACTTCTTTAGGTTGTTGCATGAATCTAGAAAGAACATCAACAACAAAAGAAATGTCTGGGCTAGTTGTGGTTACATAGATCATATTTCCTATGAGTTGTCTACTAAGTTGAATTTTCAAAATCTATAGGATCTTTGATGTCAACTTCAAATTTTGTTCCATGGGCATAATGATTGGTTTACAGTCTGTCATTCCAAATTTGCTCAGAATTTCATCGATGTACTTTTGTTGTGTGATGAAAATGTATTTAGGTTTTTGAATCACTTCAATACCCAAGCAATAATGAAGGTAACCTAAATCTATCATTTTCAAAACCTTTCATCAATTCTGCTTTGATTTTTGCAGTGTATCCTTCATTATTTCATGTGATGAGTAGATCATCCAAATATGCAACTAGAAATACAACTGTATGACCAAAAATGTTGTGTTTTGAAATTCAAAATGCTTAAAATTCATGCTTGAGAGGTGCTCAGTGAGCTTTTCATATGCTCTTGGTGCTTGTTTCAATCCATACATCAATGTTACCAATCTCCACACTTTGTGTTCTTGGCCATCAACTGCAAAACCTTTTGGCTGATTCATATAGATTGTTTCCTTGAGATCACCATTAACAAAAATAGTTTTCACATCCATTTGATGAACTTTCCATCCGTTTTGTGCTATTAGAGCCAACAAAGCCCAAATAGTAGTCCTTTTCGCTGTTGGTGCAAAAGTCTCATTGTAGTCTATCCATTTTTCTGGGTAAATCCCTTTGTAACAAGCCTTGCTCTATGCTTGTCAAGTGAGCCATCTAATTTGTATTTGTTTCAAAAGACCCCTTTGTGATTGATGGGTTTACGACCGATTGGAGGATCAACTAATTCCCAAGTTCCATTCTTGACCAAAACATCATATTCACTTTTCATTGCTTTTCTTCATACATCAAGCTTTTCAGCTTGTTTGAAAGAAGTCAATTTTCAATCAAAAACAACGTTGACTTCTTTTGGAGTGTCATCCAAGGTAATTTTTTCTATCTTATCTTGAATTTCTTCTAGGACCTTGTCTGATTGACGAGTGGTTGTGTGCACACTTTGAGTACTTCATTTTTTGACATATGACCACCTTTTGAAATTTCATTTTCTTTCTGTTATAGCTTGGAATTGCACCCTTGTGAGAGAGTTCTTCAGGTTCCCTCACTTCCAGCTATAAGCATGGGGACAACCTCAGGATGTGGGTATCCTATGGTGAGGTTGAACCTCTAGGCTTTTTTATGAGGCTAGTTCCTCAGGTGCTTCACTTCAGCCCTTGATCTCACACTAAAATTTACTGTCTGCTAAGGAAAAGGGGTAGGAGGATGACTCAAAAGAAAATCTAAGGGAGGTGATGCACCAAAAGAAGTGATCCACTTGGTCTGGGAAAAGAGCCAACTACTGATGAATCCAAAAAGGACAGGTTATTCTAGTTCTGTCTCAAGACCATAGGCATGGAGCTTTTGCATAGAGGTTGGAGAGAAGCCCTACACTTTGAAGGGTAACAAAATAGGTCTAAGGGAGACACTATGAACTAGTAACACTTCAAAGGAGCTCGACACACGGACACTTCACACAATCCTGCACAAAATCGAGAGGACTAAAAGCAAGGTGTTGGAAGAAATCACAAGTGATGAATAACAATCATACATTCTGCAAAATGAAACCAAATGTGCACACTTGTTTTAACTAGAAACAAAAAAGTCTTCCTTGTATTGCTTCAAAAGAGTCTCTTACAAAGCGATTTCTGCAGAGTGATTCTATCGCCAATCCGGGGATAATTTGCTTGGCACGAAGGCCTCTATTTATATAGAAAAGGGGGAAGAGAGAAGGGGAAGAAAGAAGAAGTCATCGATGGCGGGAAATCTGACGTTGCACTTTTTTGTTGCCCCTTAATGCGTCGCTCAGGATCACCAGGCCATACTCTCGAGCCCCTCCCGTCTTTAAGACTTTCTTTGGCACATCTAAAAAGTCATGCTGTGAGCAGCTGGAATGTTTCTTCTTGATGTGACGCATTTAAGCGTTGAACGGCAATTGCAGGCAATGAACCATGGAGGATGAGAGCTTTCATAACTTCCAGCTACCAACCGCTCAGACTCTCTCGTGTTTATTGGACATCTTTATGCCTTTTGTCCTTTACTGATTGGCCCTTTCTGCTCCAGTTATGCCACGTGACAGCCTTCCATTCGTTGCATCATGATTCTAGCATTGCTGGACCAAGCTTAAGTCGAGCCCTTGGAGAATCCCGATTTATTCTATGCAGAGTATTCGGGTTCTTTGGCCTCTTCAACTTCAGACTTTCCCAGATCCTTGACTTATAAAGCCTTTTAAGTAGAGCACTTGAAGAAACCAGATTTACTCTATGCAGAGTAATTCGGGTTCTTCAAGCCTACTTACTTCGGGCTTGTCCATCTTGAAGTCTTCTCACTTTGCTGTTTCTCAAGCCTTAAGACTTCGGGCTTTTCAAACCCGATTACTTCTAACGGTTAGTCGCTTATCCTGATTTTGACATCCATTGGCCCGTCAATTTCTTTGGACACTTGGTCTCAGGTTTCTTTTTCGGCTTATTACTTTCGGGCAAATCTCCCGAACGAATTTCTTTGGACTTTTTGTTTGTGTTTGTCGTCAAAATTACTCTTCGGGCTTTTCATAGTGGACTTTCCCAAAGGGTAAGAGACCCTTCGGTTTTTCTGCATGTCCCTTCAGACTCCCGTGAATGATCCTCCCGAAGGGAAAGATACCTTTTGGGAATTTTGAAATGGTCTCTCCGAAGGGAAACATACCCTTCGGGAAAATTGCAACTGTCCACTTGGACAAGAAAAAGCCCTTCGGAAAAATTGAAGTGTACATTCGGAAAAGTTGATTGGTCCCTTTTGCCCTAAAAAGCCCCTTCGGATTTTTTGAAAAAGACTCGTCTCTTGAAGAACCTGAGAAGCACCTTTTTTCAAGACCAAATCGGGTTTGTCAAGCCCCTTTACTTATTTCGGGCTTCTGACTGCTCACAACTTATGAAGTAATCAAGTAGTGCCCCTTGGAGAACCCGAAATACAATGTCTACGAGTAATTCGGGTTTGTAAACTCGAATTACTTCTACTTTTAAAACATTTAGAAGCTAAGCACTGCTGGAAACCCGATTTGCACTGTGCCTTCAAAAAACCTGAAGTTGTCACTGCTGGAAAACCCGAAGTTCTCCCAAAGACTTACCATTTTCTTGCCTAAAAACTCCATTTTTCATACTTAGGCAAACTTTGATATGTGTGCCAAAAAATGGCCAACACTTCCATAGAGGGAGTGTTGTTTTCAGTTATAGTTGTTAATGGAGATTCAACTCTTTTCCAATTATAGGTCCCCCCTTCGTTGTTTGGAACCTCCATATCCATCTCCTTGAAAACATCAAATTAAGCATATTTTTCAAGTCGATTCAATTGTTGACTTATGTTAGATGTGTCTTTTGCTGTTTCACAACGTAACATCTGTTGTGAAGAGAAATTTCTTGCTATTCTCATCATATGGTTTGTATGCCTTTGAGGATTATGAATATCTTAAAATGATGCATTTTCGACTCGTGGTCCAATTTATTCCTTTTCTCCTTGGGAATCAATGCATAGCAAGTGGATTTGAAAACCCGAAGATGTCGCACTGAAGGGAGATGACCACACCATACTTTGTATAGAATCTTCTTTTTAAGGGCTGCAAATGGTGACCTGCTGCAGAGATACATTGTTGTTTGAGATGCTTCTGACCATAAATGTAGGTTTACGTCTTTGAAATACAACATTGCTCAAACCATGTATATCACTTTTCTGTTCATCTTCTCAACTACTCCATTTTGTTGAGGAGTGTAACAGACTATGAGATGATGCTTGATCTCATTTTTTGTTGAGACAAGATTCAAACACCTTTGATGTGAATTCTCCACCATTGTCAGTTTTGAGTGTCCCAATGTGGGATTGTGCTTCATTTTCAACCATTGTTTGAAACTTTTGAAAACTCTCGAAGACTTTTGATTTTTTTTTCAGAAAGGTCCAAGTCATTTTGTTGTAGTGATCAATGAACAGCATAAAGTACTTTTGATCACTAGTAGAAAGAATTGATAGACAACACAAATCAGAGTGAACAAATTGGAATTTCTTGTTGGCTTTCCATTTTGACCTTTGAAATGGTTTCCTTTTGTGTTTAGCTAATATGCAAGCTTCGCAATTTTCAATATTTTTGGGCATTGTTGGCAAGCCTACAACACTATTCTTTTGCATTGTGCGAATGTTGTCATAGTATGCCCAAATTTGGCATGTCAGAGAAGAGTTGCTGGCATTCCTTCTTTATTTTGATGAGCAAAATTTCTTGGAACTGAGTGCTCACCCCCGAGTTTTAGAAATTTGCCTTCCTCATATCTAGTCAAAGCAATGGTATTATCACATTTTCTTGTGACCTTCACCTCTCCATCATCCAACAAAATGGAGTGGCGTTGTTGTTGAATGAGCACTAGAGACAACAAGTTTATTTTCAGTTGAGAAAGGCATATGACATTTCAGAGAACGAAATCCGGAAGCCCTGGTGACTTGAGTCGAACTGAACCTTTGCCTTGAGGTTGCAGACTTGTTTTATCTACCAAATATATTGGACCACAACTTTCTTTATGAAAATCCTCAAAGAAGTCCCTTTGAAAAGTCATATGTTGCATGGTGCCAGTGTTTAGGACCCAAGCATTTATCTCAAGCTTTGTATCAAAACCCACGAGTAATTGCGAGAAATGGAGAAAAATTAAGCAAATGGGTTTTCGGCCAATTTGCCGTGTGCCAGGTCAAGCCCTGATAATCGTGGTTATCAACCACAGTTATCGGCGAGTAACCAACTGTGATTACTAGCCTATAACCACGTTATCAGGCCTCGACTTGGCTTGGACCCGACAAGTTCGCAAACATAATGAAAATTGGTGAAAAAAATGTCATTGTACAATCTTTTACATTGTGATTTTCTGCTCTGCAATTTGCCTACAGGTTTTGATACAAAATGTAGCGATAACATTGCTTTTAAGTTTTACCACTCCCATTTGGACCCACCACAATTGAGAAACTTTGTCACCATTGCATGCATTTTAGTGCTCGGTACACAAAGGTATACTCAAGAGTCAATCTAAGGACATCAACTCAAATTCATGAATGTGTTGAGCCGAAGGGAAGAAAGTTGTTTAGCAACTACTGCAGCCTATGCAATCACGTAGTGTGCCCTCAGCCATGTAGTTGTAGCCTGTGAATGTGATGTTTATAATTTTATTAATCTTCAAGAATCAATATATCTCCAGCCTCCGCATTTTCCTACAATTGACAAAGGAAAGCAACAACATACAAGAAAGACCCACAACATTTGAAATGAAAATTTAAGAGGTAAGTGCACCTAGGGCTTAATTTTTAAATTTTTCCCCCCCGTTTTCTTCCCACTTCTTGGATTCTAGCTTCTAAAACCTAAGGTTTTAATTTTTGTTATGTTTGTTTGATAGGGTTTCAAGTTTTCAACTTCAAAAGTGGCATCCGGTTTCCATAGTCCTAGGAAATTTGATGACCTAGAATGGAAACATTGCTATGATGACCCAAAGAACAACTCTGTCATATGCAATTATTGCATCTTAAGATGAGTGCATGGTTTAATCACCTCAAATACTGCATAACATGGATTCTCGGTATTGATGTTCAACTATGCGACAAAGCGCCACCTAAAGCTCAAAGAGAGATGGTTGTTGTCCTAGCTACATATGAGGAGGAAAAAAAAAAGATTGCTGAAACACTTGTAGCTATGATGAGTAAGGGGGCAACAAGAGTTGATTCTGATGAGTTAGGAGTCTTTGGGTCTTCTGTTTCCCAAAGGGTAGTTCGGGGATGGGGCTCACCTAGTGGAGACAGTTTAAGGAATAGGGAATTGCAGATGAAACAAAGGTGGCTTTGGCAAACCTCTGGTACTACAGTTTATGTGACAAAAATCTCGTATTGGGAGAATCTGGTAACTGCTTTGACCGTTGTTGGGAAGGAGTTCAAAGCCCCTACACATGATTTGAGAGACTCAATGTTGAAGGATGTTGTTCAAAATACATAAATTATTGTAGATGACTAAAAAAAGGCGCAAAAAGGGTTGTAGCATTTTGTTTGATGGGTGGACAGATGGAAGAAATCGCAACTTGATTAACTTTATAGTGGCTTCAAGTGGGTAGTTGGTGTTCTTGAAGTCAATCGATGCCTCCGACAAGGTGAAAAATGCAAACACTTTCTGTGATATGGTGGATGAGGTGGTCATGGAGGTGGATGTGGAGAATGCCGTCTGAGTTGTGATCAACAATGCAACAACGTATATAGGAGCGGAGAGACTTCTTGAGGAAAGACACCTTTCATTTTTTTGGAGTCCATGCTCAGATCATTTCATTGATCTCCTACTTGAGGTTATAAGAAAGATGACATGGGTGAAAATTGTGGTCGAAGAGGCGAAAAATATCATAAAATGCATCTACAATCATTCTTTGGTGCAAAACTTGATGAGAGAGCACACTAATGGAAAGGAGCTTATGCCACACAATTTTACACAAACTTCTTCACATTGCAGCCTTGCTAACATATCTTAAGCAAATGTTTGTGAGCACATGGTGGTTGGAGTCTCCCTATAACAGGGAGGTCAGAGGGGAAAGGGTCGTGAAGACCATTTTTGATGATGTGTTTACAAAGACCACAAATGAGGTCATCAAGGTAACTTTAGACTTAACTTTTTTTTATTTATCATTTATTTTTTTACAATTTTTTCGGCTCAATTTTTTCTTAATTTCAATTTTAAAATTCTACGTTATTTCCTTTTAGGTGTTAAAGTCTTTGGTTAGAGTTCTATGGTTGGTGGATGGAGAAAAAATTTCAATGGGGTATTTGTATGAGGCCATGGACATGGCCAACTAGGTCATATCAAATCATTATGGGCAAAATAAAAACAAATATGAGCCCATTTGGTGCCTAATTAATCAAAGATGTAATAAGTAGCTCCACCGACATATAAATGCAGTGGCCTACTATTTGAACCCCAAGTTTTTTTATGCGTGTCCATTTAGGGCCGATAAGGAGTCATGGATGGCCTAAACACATGCATGGAGAGGATGATCCTTGATGAAGCCACCAGAGACAATTGTCGATGAGCTGCAGATTTAGAAGATTGCGGAGGGGAGGCTCTTTCTTCATCTCTAAGCATTCAAAGGAAAACGACCCATCAACTAGGTTAATTTTTTTTTCAAATTGAGTCCCTTGATTGTAGTCTCGTTATTTCTTTATAGATGCACACCTAGTTGACTTACAAAGTTATATATGTCTTATTTGCAGATTTGTTGTGGGAAGATTATGGTGCAAAAACACCAAATCTTCTAAAGTTAGCCATCCACATTTTGCCCCAGCGATGTAGCACTTTTGGTTGTGAACGGAATTGGAACATGTTTGAGGCCATTCACACAAAGAGGCACAATACGCTGGCAACACAACGCTTCAATGACCTTGTCTTTGTGTTGTACAATCTTTGTCTTCGTGTGAGACAAGTGGAAGGGCAAGACAGTCATTAGGCAATTGACTTGGATGATATTGATCTATACACATACTAGATTGTTGAGTTTGAGGATGCGCAACATGACCCCATGTTTATGGAATATGAGGTTGCAAATATGGAGAGGAAAGTAGAAGAAGCGATAGTGGCAGGGGAGGTCGAGGCATTAGGAGCGGTTGGTGAGGATCTAGGCAATATGTTTGCAACTGATGTTCTAGAGGAGGAATCTTTACCTTCCTCCTCTAAGGCATAATAGAGTTGGAGATGATTTTAGGGTGCACCATGCATTGATGACTAGTCTATGAGCACTGTAGTCTTCTTTTTGTTTAAAATTGAGTATTGTACTCTTATTTGGTAAAAAATTAATAAAAAACATACTTGTGACTTTGATTTGTGTTCTCTACACTCATTTCATTTTTTGTACGTGTTTCGGTTTATTTTATGAATTTATATATATTTTTAAGTATCAATAAAGTTACAGAGTAATCGTTGAGTCTGAAGTATGGGTCAAAATTTTGGGTTGCCGAATAAGTGCTAGTACGAGTTTTTAAACTATGAACCCAAGTTGAAATCATTAAGGCT
Source organism: Torreya grandis (assembly GCA_037957365.1). NCBI lineage: Eukaryota > Viridiplantae > Streptophyta > Pinopsida > Cupressales > Taxaceae > Torreya > Torreya grandis. The sequence continues at coordinate 2,348,748 of JARHVA010000400.1, forward strand.
TTATTTGCTTCATCTGAGATGGAAAGCACACATTCACACGAAAACTAATCTAAGTCTAATGCTGAGCCTTTTTTCTTCTCCTTTTTTTAATGTTTTCTATAGGCTTCAATCTTGTCTCATGACTCCCTTTTCTTTCACAACGCTTGCAAAACAACTGTTTTTTGTCATTTTGCTTCTCATAATGTTGACTATTATTTTTGCCAGCTCTACCACTTCGCCTTTTATTTTTCTCTTTGCCTTTATCCACTATAGAACTATCATGATCAATTTGTTGTTTGCAAAGTTGTTTGGTAGCATGGTTGAGAGAAGAATTAGCAAGTGGGCAGAGGAGAAGGGTAAGAGAGCAAAAGGGCGAGCAGGGTTTAGGTCTAAGCACTCTACTTTAGATCATGGAGTTACTTTGAGACACATCATTGAAAAAATTTGGGATGAAAAGGAAGAGGCTTATTGCTGTTTTGTTGACTTTAAAAAGGCTTTTGACATGGTCCCTAGAGAAAAGTTATGGTGCAGGATGAAGGAACTTGGCATTCCAGAGCGTCTTAGAGCGGTTGTCCATAGACTCTATGAAGAGGTTCAAGTTAAAATTAGAACTTCAGTAGGCATCTCTGAAAGTTTTAGGAGCGACATCGGAGTTAAGCAAGGATGCCCTTTATCACCCACTCTTTTTGGCTTATACATTGACAAACTTGAAGAGTGGTTAAATTTGCAGGGTGGGGATGGTGTTCACCTAGGGGAATATGTGATAAGGCTCCTTTTATATGCTGATGACCTTATTCTGATTGCTAAGTCCCCTCATGGATTTCATGGATTGCAAGAGCACCTTGATGCTCTTGAGTTTTTTTGCAGAGATGTTGGTATGCAAGTCAATACCAGCAAGATCAAAATTATGATTTTCTCCAACAAAAAGAAAAAGATCTAGCACACATTTCTCTTTGAGGGAAATAGTCTTGAAGAGGTAAATGAATACAAGTACCTCGGGTTTGACTTTAATAACAAGCTTAGCTGGGAGACTTGCAGAAAGAAAATAACTTTAGGAGGTTGGAAAACATGGTATGCCCTTCAAAAAAGATGCAGAGAAGCTGAATTATGGGATTGGAAAACTATTCAGACTCTTTTTGGACTATTGGTAATCCCGGTGGTGCTTTATGGGTGTGAGCTTTGGGTTAGCAGTGTGTCAGAGTTCAAGTGGAAGCAAATAGAGAGCATCCAAAAACACATGATCACCAACAAGTTCATGCTAAAAGTTTCAACTCCGTATGAGATCTTGTTAGTTGAAACAGGGATTGTTCCGATGGAAGCCATGGCAATGGTGCGTCTCCTGAGATATCTCAAAAGAATTGAGCAGTTGGAAACAAGTAGGTGGCCTAAGGTAGTTTTCAGTGAGGTGCCCAACAAAAGAAAGACGTCTTGGATGAAACAAAACAACAAGTGGATGATCAAGTGGAATATCTATTTGAACGCTTGTCCTACTAATAGCAAAGATATAAAAGCTTTTGTCATAGATAAATTCCGCAAGTCTATGTGGGGTGGTATGTTAGGGACACAGAGGAATTATTACCTTGAGGTGTTCAACTCCACATGTGATCATAAACAAAAGGCTTACATTGGGGCGAATAATCTTTGGAGGGCTAAGATTTTGATTGCTCAGCGTAGAACTAATTACCATCAGCTTCGATGCGAAACTAGAAAGTGGAAAAGGCCTAAAGAAACTTGGGAAGAGAGAGTGTGAATTTTGCAATGCGGGGGCAGTTGAATCTGAAAAACACTTTATTTTAGATTGCAACGCTTACACGGACATCAGGGCAAAATATGTGGACTTCTTGACAACAACTTCTTGGCATGGTTTGTTTATAGAGGGGTCTTTGGAGAAAGTTGGGGATCTCATTCTTTCTTTGAATAAAAGAAGAAATACAAGGCAAAAGCAAATATAACTGGGCTGGTTGTCTCATAGGCTATTTATTTAGCCTCGTGGATGCTAAAATATCTTCTTCATTTGCAACATTCTTGGAAGAATTGCCTAGTTGACTAGCATAACAAATGCTTTCTCTTGTGGACTCAATGTTTCTTCTAAAGACTTTTTCTCTCTTGGCCATCTTCTCAATCAGTTGATCAAAATATTGTCTTCAACAATTTGCTTGTTTGCAAAGACTACAAGTAGGTTGAATATGTAGGGAGAAGAATTTTTATGAAGATAGTCATGTATATATCAATCTTTACACCAACAATGTCAACACCAAGATGAAGTTTAATAGCCCGGATTATTGAAGCCAAACTTATGACATCACCATTCTTCGACTCAAGGTTGAATAATTTCAATTGCAATTGTATGAACTCCAATTTTGAGTCAAAATTATACAAATCCTTCAATTTGCGTATTGCTTTCAAGGAGGGTTGCACCCTTATATATGATGAAAAATTTCACTTTTAACTGAGGCCCTCATCAAGGTTTGTAATGCTTTTGAAGTCTTCTGCTTCTGGGATTGTATTTCCTTTGCTTCCTTTGGTTCAATTGGTTGTGCATCTCCATCACAGATGTCGAATAATGAGAGTGCTTGCTATCTTTCTTGACCATTCTAAACAGATGTCGTTCCCGGTTAGTGTTGTGATAACAATTGTTTTGATTGAGTGCATTTTTGTTGTTTAGGGAAATGGATTGGTTTTTTTAACGTTCAAAAAAATATTTCCTTTTTTGTATGCGACTAGACTTATATACCAAATCTCTCGATATGCTCACCCTTCCTACATATTTGGCGATATGTGAAAGAAGTTTGTCCTTTCTATATACCCGACGATATGTGAAAGAGACGTTAAAGCACGTGAGAGCAGAATAATACATGGTACTTGAGTAGTATGTGAAAATAATTTGCTCTATCTATGACACCTGTTTAACAAGAGATCCTTGTATGTTGGCATAACATCCCTATATACTTGGATTTTTTTGCTTTCAGGATTTATGTCTAGTAATAGATACAAATGAGTAATGGAGGGAAAATGGAAAAATAATGTTTTATCCTTATTTCTCTTCAGTGATTTATATGGACAATGGCTCAAACGCTGTTGTTGCAGCTATATCAGGGGATGGATGCAATTGTTTGATTGCAACGACATTACTTGTAATTGCGAATTAGAGACATCATTAATACTGAATGCTGCAATTTTTGTAATTTGTATTTTTTAATTTGTTTAATTTGAAAAAGGAGCTTTTTGATTTTGAATTTGATTAATATGACTTATTTATTGATTTTCATAAGTCAAAAATTAAAAAATTCCCTTCTCTCTTTTGGGAAACTTGATAATTTAAAGAAATAAAGACTTAAAGACTTAGCTGTGTCTTTTGAATATTGTTCTTCTCCCACTTGGCATATGCATTTGCAGCCATTGAAATTAAAGTTTGCAAAGTCTTTGACCAAATAATTTATCTTGACAGTCTTCTTTTGAAGATGTAACGCCACACTTCAAAATGCTATGCTCGAAGATTACAACAGGTCCATTGCAATTCAAGCAGAGAAGACAAAGTCAACGCAGCATGTAAGATGCTGAATGTTAGAAAAAAACTGAATTCAATTAATTTCTTACTCCTATGAAGTGTGGAGGAAGTGCCACGAATATGCAGCTTTGATGTCTTTGATGGGTCTGAAACAACAATTTTTGACAAGAGGTTGCAGGTCTAAATTGGAACGCCTCACAATAGTAGAAAAAATAAAGGGCGCAATCTGAGCCAAGGGAGAACATCGTATTGCAGGCTGAAAATGTTAGTCTTCTCACTGAATATCTAAAATGCAAGTTACAAATTCAAATACCACATTTTATTGCTATGCAACAATTTATTGCAGGTCGTAGGACTGGGATGAAGGAATAAAAGAATAAAAAAGAATGTGTGAATGGCTAGTAATAAAACTTACAGCTGACAATAATAATAAGAGATTAAAACAGTGAATAAACCATAGCTCTGATACCAATGTCAGGTCAGGTATTTGGACTAAAAATAAAACGAGATTGGTGGAAACCAAACTTGTATTGTATTAACAAAGGAAGAAGAGAAATTTTACATTTATAGCCACAAGATGGCTGTTTCACTTCTCCTATAGTGACTATTCACCTTCTACAAAAAGACAAACAACTCCTATGGGATTATAACATCTTATGTACGATAATATTACATGCATGACATGTCTTGTAGACCACTATACCTACGAAGATAATTGACTTATTGCAAAGCATTCCATAACTCAAGAATGCTCTAAATACTACCATACGTGACATTGGGCTGAACATGGAGCATACAATGGTGCACTTAATGGTAGGTGATAGGGAGAGCACAAAATAGAAGAATGAACTCATAGTCGAGCCCCCCTTGTCAGGTGACCAAGTGATCAATGCTATGCTTCTAGCGATGAACCTCGCGCGACAGTCGATAATTGTGCATATTCAAGTTTTGGGAAAGAATTTGACAAACACCATTGTCAACAATGGTTGTGGTGTGAATGTTCTTCTAGAGGAGACTTGGAAGAGTCTTGGGAAGCCAACTATGTGACTTCTGACATTCCATCTAGTAGGAACAGATAAAAAAGGCATTAAGATATTGGGTGGATTGATGGGCCAAAAGGTAATTCTTGGAACCCAACCCTTTTTGCTTAATTTGTAGTTATCTTATTGCAAAAGAAGGCCTATTATGCACTATAGGGTCGGTGATGATTGATAGTAGCCAAAGCTGATCATAAATGGAAAAAGAACTTGATTTGCATTGAAAACAAGGGACAAAAGTATGTTGTAGGTTTGAAGAATCAGGACTCAGTGAGGAGTAGCTTCATTAGACAAATCAAATTCAAATTCTGAAGAAGAGTGTTTGGTTGATGGAAACCGTGGTACAATGACGCCGAATGATGAAGGGGTATTGGAGTTATAGTTGTGCTTTGAAGATGAGACAAACTCCCTCTACGGTTTGTTCCATTGGTACATGGAAGACTACGAAGTATTCCATCCTGATTGCAATCGCGTTGAGATTATGGAGATTGAAAAAGTCCAAAGCTTGTAGCGGGATGGGTAGAAGCAGATGTTGTTGGTGATGCCAAGTCCTTCCGAACGTCAACATCACAATTTGCTTACCCATCGAAGTTCAAAGAATACATTTGCGGTGCAAAGTTCGATGTGATGTTGGCCCACCAATTTGCACGGGTAGTAGACATGCAATTTGAAGAGTCAACATCAATGAGCAAGAACATATAGTTGAACAACAAAATTTCAATAAATGGTGAAGTACGGCCTAATTGTGAAGTACAGTCGGATATGACGAATATACTCGAACTGGATAAAATTGGGGGATGGCACAATGGGCAACGAGAGTCATGCACAAAAGAAAAAAGTATTAGAATGATAAACATCTCCCATGGGTGATCTTCAAAGCTAGAACTCTAGTTTTGTGCTACAACGGGATGTGTAGTATTACATTGGGTAAATTCAAAGTAAAATGTGGTTGGGACCACTTAAAATCTGCTAAATTTTTGCAAATGGAGCAATGAAATTAGAAAATTTAAATGGAACAATGGTTAAAGACACAATGAATGGATCAAAATTAAAATTGTACAAAAAGACAGAAAATATCAATATATTAGACATTGAACCGACAGAGGGGACCACCAATCCAAAATAATAATAAAGGTACGGTCATCTGCTGTATGTTGTCTTCTAAACAATATCCTCCCATGCGTGTTGTGATACATATGCTATACGTTCAAAATGGCCCTCCAGCCATACATTCAGCGTACTACCTTGCGTCTGCCCAAGCTTCTGTTCCATATGTCCAACTTTCTATGTCTCATGCTGCTCTGTATGTCCAACTTCCTTGGTCGCCGTTGTATGTCAGGTTTGTTGGGACACCGCACAACAAGTCTATTGTGTCACTGTACAAACTTTCCCATGAAAACCCATTGTACGCCTTGTTGGACGTTCACTGTGCAATTGTAGGTCCAATCCATCCTTTCAATGGTCCCAACATTTTCCGTACATCCAATAGTTGCTGCCCCACACCCATTTGCCATATGATTCCCTTAAGTACACCCCTTGCAACCGTAAGTTCCTCCCTGGACATACGCTGTGTGCTATACACTTCATCCCAAATCTCAACATTGTAGGACCCATTAAACCTAGTAAGTCCCTCCCAACCACATTCATCTGCACTAGTTGAATTATGGAGCTTGCACATAGATGGTGAAAGTATTAGGGAAAAATTCAAATTTTTGCGTCCAAGAGTGGAAGACTATTTGACAACTTAGCATACAACACAACATTTTGAGGTGCTTTTTACAAGCAATATTTTTTGAAAGAAATTTGGTTGGCGTCATGACTTTTCAAGGGATGTAGAAGGCTCAAATTGTGCTTTGATTTCAAAGGACAAGGAATTGGGTTGCGGATCAAGCTGGGTGAAACATGCTTTTTCTAGACTTCAATCGGAATGTCTTCTATCTTCCCTCTTCATTCTCATTTTTATCATGTTTCTATGAATTGTATCGGGAGGGACTTGTCTAAAGGGGGGATACTATAGACTGTCAATTATGACATTGTTTTGTAAGTCTTTTGTTGGAATTTAGTTGATGTAGCAAGACCCTTAGCGATATTGGTTGTGACTGTTGGGTTAATTGACAACTATTGGGTCTTGTCTGTCAAATAGCATATTGTATGTCGGGGTATGGGTGTTGGTATCAAGTCCTCCATGTATCGTGTGAATTGTATTAAGACTTATCTTTTATGAATACAAGTTGCTATTGTTTGAATTACTATTTTGTGTACGTTGTTATTAACGGTCTAGTATCGTAGTAGACATTAATCATTCTACACTAGATGAAATTTATAAATTGGTGTTAGGGCTATGGCTGTTGAATATCAGATCCTTCACGGTGGCATGAGTGCAACCAACAAATCTAGATTATCGTGCACTGTTGCTGTTGTAGGTGAAAAAAGACTGGTTAATGTTGTGTTTCTGTTGTGCAGGAGTTTAACTCATGACATGGCTGATCTACTGTTTGTGGCAAAATAATATGTGGCTATTTATTGTACTATTAAATCTTTGACGAAAAATTTGAAGTCATAATTTATTTTTCACAATAAGTCATAGTTATTTATCTTAGAGTCCTTTATGTTGTATTAGGTGGTCAAAACTCTATATGCAGTCTTTTTTTGCTATTGTCCAAATCTTTTATTTATTTATTTATCTATTTTATTTTGTGGAAAACATCACAAAGGATATGCCACTTTAGGTAAGACCCAAGGAGGCAGGGGTATCTATTCTGCCAAAATTGCCTAGGGCTCGCACCTGACCTGCCCCCTTCGGCATCCTCAAAGAACATGCCTAACCAAAAGAAAACTAGTCACTGGGACATGCATGTAGCTGCCAAGAAGCCAACGAGATTGATTACTAAAGGCTCATGCAAAAGAAGCCGAAGATCAAGGATAAATTCCATTAATGAGACTATGTCAAGCATTGTAACTGTTAGCCCACTCCTGGGTAAATGAACCAAGAAAATTAAAACCAACAATCATAAACTTAGATCAAGATCCAAAATCTGTCTAAGATCTTCTTGAAGCTTAGTCGGCCACCATAGAAGCGGAGACCCATACCAAAGAAGGTTGTCATTATCCAGAGCCCAGTTAGCTAGCGCATCCACAACTCTGTTATGCCCTCAAGGAACAAGATGGAAGCTAATTTGATGAAAGTGTTCCTTCAGCTTCTGAATCTTTTCTTGTTCTCTAACAATTTGCCAATTTTTACTCCTATAAAAAGAGATATCAGATAAAAGATTAATGATCATAAGAGAGTCAGATTCAACTTGAATCCTTGACCATCCCACTTTCACTACTTCTTTCATACCTCTAAAAACAGCTCTAATCTCAGCTATATTGTTCGTTGCATAACCTAATTTTTCTGAAAAGAGAAAAGTCACATAAGCATCTAAACATCTTTCTATGCCACCTATACTAGCCATGCCTGGATTACCTCTTGAAGCACCATCAGTGTTCAACTTTCCTACACCAATTGGGGGAGCTAACCACTTCTTATTGGACTGATTTTTCTTGATAGACTTGGAATCCATCAAAGTAGAACTAGAAAGGGTTAAAGATAAAGCTTTGAAAATATTATTCCATCGCTTTGAGAGAGTTTTAGGAAGGTGTATCTTGTTTCTGATGGTTTCAGCTAAATTGGCTTTAATCTGTTCCCAAATAAAAAAGATTTCTCTACCTTCCTGTTGGAAAATTTGTCTGTTTCTCTCCTTCCAAACATTCCAAAGCAATAGTGTTATGCCACTCCATAAAGCTTGTATAAAATTTTGATTATTCTTTATGTGCTTTCCCCATTCTTTGGAGGGTTGCTCAATACTTTGAATTCCAGAACAAGGCAAATCAAATAACTTAACCAGGACACGCCATAAATGGATACCAAAGGAACAGTTAGTAAAAAGATGAATAAAATTCTTTTCATTCTCCAAACACAACATGCATCTGAAAGAGCAATTAAATCCTCTTTTCATAAGATCATTCCCTGTCAATATTCTTCTTCTCAATAACAACCAGACAAAAAAACTGACTTTTGGCCAAAGATTCACCTGCCATAAATTTTTAAAAATAGCCCTCAAAGGACGAGGATTCACTTTACACAAATAATCATATCCAGCTGAGACAGAACAAATACCTTTTGATCTGTTTCCCCATGCAATGGAATCTGATTCTTCAGAACAAGAAAGAGTTCTTGATTCTAAAAGCTTTTTCATCCGCTTTCTTTGATTCCCCTTAAGCTGAATTGGCCATTCCTGAATAGAAATCCAACATTTACCAATTTCGCAATGATAGAGACTATGCATATAATACTTTGCAACTTTCACCCACCCCTTGTCATGAAGAGCTTGCATCGCTGGCTGTAAATCAGGAAATTGGGTGATAACCATCTCAAGAATCAGTCCAAAAATTAGCTATTTGACCATTTTTAATTATCCAAAAGAAATATCTCTTAATAATCTCCTCTCCGATTTTGAGGACAAGAAGAATAGGGGATCCTCTAGAAGGGAGGGATAATCTAATTATCCTTTCAGGCGAATTATTTTCAGGATATTTAGCTCAGATATTAACAGCCCATAGATCATTCGGATTCTCCAAAATTCTCCAATACAGTTTGGCTGCTAAAACTCCATTTTGCTTAATAAAAGAGCATAAGCCTAGCCCACCTTCTTTTTTCGGCTGACAAAGCAATGAGTCATTTTATATACATAAATTAAAAGCACACTTATTTAAAATTAAAAGTAAGCCACAATCATTTAAAAGTATGAGAAATATGTTTTAAGGGTGAATGTTTATTGCCGATTTTGGTGAAAGGATGATTCAAAGTCAAATTAATAGTCTTTTTGTTATATTCTTTTCCAAAGCTATGTTTTGGATCAAATTGGTCAAGTTTTTAGAGTCTTTATTTAGTTGAGTCAAGTCAATTGTATCAAGTCTATGCTGTCAGTCAACATGTCAAAAATTCAGTTTTTGTTGACCGAGTTAGACTGGTTAATTTGGTCCAATTACAAAGATTGAAAAATATTTATGCTTTCCAGGACACTTTTCTTATCAATGAGTGGTGGTCCTTGGTGAAAGAACACAATCCGACTAAGCCAACACATGACAAGGAGAAGGCCTTGTTTGATATCATGAATAATAAAGCACTGGCGTTACTACAGAGCTCATGTTCACCAGAGAGCTTTGTTCATATTGAAGCTGCCACGATAGCTGCTGAAGCTTGGTATAATTTGGTAGATTTGCAGATTTTGCATGCAAGCAACCAAAGTATACGAAAATTCAACTCCAGAAGTAGTAGTTTAATCAAAAGCTGGTAAAAGGTGGAGATGTACATGAATACATCTTACGGCTTGAAAATATTAGATTGCAAATAGAGAGGATTGATAATTCCACTTTTGATCAAGATTCTATGAATACAGTTGCAATGAATGGTCTTCCTGAATCTTATAATAATTTCTTAGAGATGTTACATCATACTGTAAAACTGCAAAATGCAAAGATTGAAACTCTTGAGGATCTTCTTATTCAGCACTACATTAATCTTCCTCGGATGAAGAAAATGACAACAAAAGATGCTTTTGTTGCAAGTTCAAGTCAAAATTATAGAGGATGTGGTTGAGGACATTTCAGTGCATCCAGAGAGGGTTATCACAATTTTGGCCATGGTCCTCAAAGAAGTGATTCAAGGCAGTGGAAAGGTCAATTGCAAGGCCGCGGTAGAGGGTCACCAAATTCTTCCTTACAATCATTTGGGTGTCACAAAGGAAAGGATGTCCAATGCTATAAATGTGATCAAATGGGATATTTTGCTAGTGAATGTAGATCTTCATTTTCTAGACATTTTTTTTGATTTTGCACAATATGTTCAAGAAGAAAATGACGAAATTTTAACAGCTTGCGATGAAAAGGACGTAGCATTTTCAATAATTCTTTCACATGAATAAGATGATCTTTCTGATGTGTGGTTATTAGACTCAGGATCTGCAAAGCACATGACCTACAGAAAAGAGTTCTTTTGGAGTTACAAGCCCGCAAGACTGAACTCAATTTATCTTGCAGATAAGTCAAGTCATAATCCAATTGGCATTGGTAAAGTAAAGATTATCTTGCCTAATAATACAGTGAGGTGATTCATGATGTTTGGTATGTACCAACATTGACAAAGAAATTGCTTTCTCTAGTGGGTATTTGAAAAAGTGGTTGTTAGATTGTGATCGAGGATGGTTTATTTAAAATCAATCCTGAAAAGAAAATTACAACACTGTATGTACATGATATGACGATGGTAATTTAATCCGTTTTCATTGGAAAGTTCTTTTGAGGACTGAGGATCAAGCAGGGATTGCAGAGACCATGGTGATACCAAATCATCATTTGTGGCATCTTAGGTATGGGTATTTGAATGTCCAAAGTTTAATTGATTTGTTGAGAAAATGTATGGTGAGAGGATTGCCTAATTTAAAAAGGAAAATGTGTTATGTGAAGCTTGTGTTCTTGGCAAGAAAAACCATGAAAGATTTCTAAAGGCATCTGAATGGAGAGTGCATAGATGTCTATAGTTGATTCATACTGATGTATGTGATATGGGTGTGCCTTAAAATGCTATCACAGGTTTCTTTTATTCATTGATGATTTCAGTTGAATGACATTGGTGTATTATCTAAAAAATAAGTCTGAAGTTTTCACTAAATTTTAAGAGTTTAAAAATTAGTTGAAAATGAAAAAAAAAAAAATCGACCACTTTATGAAGTGATAATGGAAGTGAATTCACTTCAAACGAGTTTCGAGCATTTTGAAGGGAACAAGGCATTAGAAGACAGTTTTCCAATGCATACTCTCTGCAGCAAAATGGAGTAGCAGAGAGGATGAACTGATCATTGGAAGGAATGGCAAGATCCATTATGCAATATAAGAATTTGGCATCTAAGTTTGGCCGAAGCAGTGAATACAGCTATTTATTTGCAGAATAGAGCACTGACATCAGCTCTAGTTGGTAAAACACCATATGAAGTTTGGTATGGTTTCAAACCAAAAGTCAAACATTTGACAAATTTTGGTTCCACATGTATGCCTTGATTCTAGATGAAAATCAAAAGAAATTAGATGCTAGAAGTAAGAAATGCATTTTTATTGGTTATTCAAATGAAAGGAAAGGTTATTGCTTACTTGAACACGAAACAAATAATTTCATCATAGGTGTAGATGTTGTCTTTGATAAAAAAATATCTTTGGATGAGGTTATCAGAATTGCAAAGAAAAGAAAAATAAAGTGGAGAAAGAAAGTATACAAGATAATGAACGAGTTTCATCTTCTATGGAAGAAGATAAGGAAAATGAGATTCAATCTCCAGAGGAAGCAGTATCTTTTGAGCAATCATATGATTCTCCTGTTCAGGTTTTTGAGTTGCCTTTTGAGTAACTTGTGAACAATGCCAATATATCTAATTTAATCGCAAGTTTAACACTTGAATATGGAAGGTTTGATGAGATAGATGTACATGCACCTAGGAAGACTTGGAAAATGTGAATTATGCTCTTACTGTTGATGTTGCTAATGAACCTACTTGTTTTGCTGATTCTGCAGACATAAAAGATTGGAGAAATGCTATGCAAGCAGAGTATGATGCGATCATAAAATCGCACATGGACATTGCTTGATTGTCCCCTTAGTGTAAAACCCGTTGTTTGTAAATGGGTTTATAAAATCAAGTATAATGCAAATGGTTCTGTGGTTAAATATAAAACTTGATTGGTCGCCAAAGGATATACTCAAAGGGAAGGTATAGATTACAAAGAAACTTTTGCTTCCAATGCTAATGGGATACTATTGGAATGTTGATTGCTCTAACTGCATGAAAAGGGTGGACACTACATCAAATGGATGTAAAAAGTGCTTTCTTAAACGATGACTTGACATAAGAAGTCTAGTGCAACAACCTCTACATTTTGAAATCAGCATCAAATAACACAAGGTTTGTCATCTAGTAAAGGATTTGTATGGTTTAAAACAAGCACCGTGAGCATGGTATGCAAAAATCAGTGATTTCCTTCAACGAATTGGTTTTGTATGCAATGAGTCCGATGATATTTTATATTCTAGAGTGCAAAGAAACAAAACAATTGTTATAGTTTTGTATGTTGACGATCTTCTTATAACTGGCAAAATGAAAAGCATAACAAAGAAGTTAAGTAGGAGTTGAATAAAGGGTTTGAAATGACGGAACTTGGTCCTTCACATTATTACTGAGGTAATTAGGTGAAACAAGAAACAAATAGGTTTTTCATCTAACAAACCAAGTATGCTACCGAACTGTTGGAAAATTTCCAGATGAGTGAATTTGAGCCTTCATTAACAGCTATGGAAGCTAAATTGAAGCTTTCTAAGAATGCTAAAGAACCAGCGGTAGATGCCACTAGATATAGACAATTGATTGGAAGTTTAATTTACTTGATGACATCTAGACCAGATATTTCTTTTGTAGTATGTGTAATTTCAAGGTTTATGCAAGAACCTCATGAAAATCATTGGTCAGCAGCAAAAAGAGTCGAGGTTTTTGCAAGGCACTAAAAGCTTTGGTCTAGAATATCGAAGAAATAACAACTTCAAGCTTGTTTTATATTCAGATACAGATTATGGGAGCTATGACCTACTAAACGTTACACGATTCATTTTGGATAAATAGCTCTGGTGTTGCAAAAAGCAGGACATAGTAGCCAATTCTTCGGCAGAATCAGAATATAGTGCAGCATGGGACACTCAAAAGAAATTGTCTACCTTTGGTGCTTTCTAGAGGAACTTAAGGTTTCTCAAATTGCTCCAACAAATCCTTGTATAGATAGTCAAATTGGTATTAGGATTGTAAAGAATCCAGTCTTTCATAGAAGGACCAAGCACATGGATGTAAGATATCACTATCTCAAGATGTTTGTATCAAATTAACTAATTATATATTAATGTCCACAAATGACCAAAAAGAAGGTCAATGGGACTGAAGGATACAACCAATAGCAATAGAAAGTTCTAGGAAGAGAGAATCCTAGAGGTGAACCAAAGAAATAAAGTACAAGACAAAATAGAACAGCGTGTCACTAACACAAGTGACAAAGAAACCAATACAAATAGCAATTAGGGGCGAACCAAAGCCCCAAGAGCATGTGCCAATGAAATCAAAAATGATAGTCTAACCCAAATTTTGTCCCACAATAGAGCAAATAGCTGATATATTCACCAAGCCTCTAGATCGAATCAAGCTTGAAAAATTTAAAAAACTGTTTGGTGTATGCCACATATAAAACTTTGGATCATAGGGGGGGGAATGTTGGAATCTTTTAATCGAAAGTAATTGATTAGTTAGGATTTCTATCTAGATTTGAATTGTATGCTATCAAGTTTGGATAGCTTGTTATATGTTCAAATAAAGTACATAACAATTGCACTCCTAAGTTAGATAATTTGTTAGGTAGGTTTGTTTGTAATGAGTAGTTTTCCTAGATGTAGTAGAATACATGGAGGCTACGGCTTAGCATACCTCCATTTGGGGTTTGCAACTTGTTTTCTGTATTAATAAAATACTTCTAGTCCGCCAGGGTTTGAGAGAGGTTTACTCTGCTATTTTATTGCTTGATGCAATTTATCATTTTAAATTAACTTGTATTTTCCAATGATTTTAATTCCTTAAAATTGAGACTAAGAGGAATCTGAATCTTGATTGCATTTGAATTTATTTATTTTTTCAGAAATTTGAGAAAATTCCTCTTTCAAATTTTTGTATTCTTTGGTATGTCTGGCAAATTTAATGGCATTTATTTTTTGCATTGTTTCAATTTTCTTAAAACTTGAATTAAGAAGAATTTGAACCTTGTTTACATTTGTATTTATTTTCATAAATTTTCCCTTATCTGAAGAAAATCCTCTTTCAATCGTCGATTTATTTGATCAGTTTGCCAAAGTGAAATTCAGTATCGTTTCAGAATTTTAGAGTTGCAACCCAGCTACAACATCGGATTTCCTTCCCAACCATGACAGTTAAGTGGGTTTTTTTAAACAACAAAATTGAAATAATATTTTACAGTGCCTCAATTGAGAACAATGAATATTAGAATTTATAGAATATTCTGATTTATCATTTTTTGGGTGGCCTTTATGACGACATAAATGTATCCCAAGCCTTTGGACCATCTGATTTTTGTATGTATTTTAATTTATTAGGTTTGAAAATTCTGAGGAAATTTTTGTTTCTTTCTCTCATTTTCTTAGATACGTTGGCAAAGAATATATATGATTACATTTTACAATGCCTCAATTTTCTTAAAATTGGAACTAAGATGAAGCTGAATATTGGTTGGATTTCAATTTATTAATTTTAATTTTTTTCTTTTCCTACGGAAATTCCTGGAGGTAAAAAAAAAATCCTTTCGAATTTGTAATTATATTTTACAATGCATTTAAAAATACTTTTGAATTTGTAATTATCAATGCCTCAATTGAAAATAATAACAATGATAATTAAGAGGAATCCAAAATTTGTTTGTTTATTTTTGATCATGTTTCATTTCTTGAGGAAATCCTTGGAGGTAAAACAAATCCTTTCGAATTCATAATTATATTTTATAATGCTTTAAAAAAATCCTTTCGAAATTGTAATTATATTTTAAAATGCTTCAATTGACAAGAAATTAATGATAATTAAGTAATTATGCTTATATTTGGATTTATTTATTTTTAAAAGTTTTCTTTTCATGATGACTTTTCTGGCAGTAAAAAATATTTTCGATATTTCAATTATATACTACAATACACAATGGACAACAATAATAATGAGAAGAGAGAGGAATGCGAGTCCTTGTTTGCATTTGAATTTATTTATATAAAAAAAATTATTTTCCCAAGGAAATTTGTTGTGGCAAAAAATTATTTTGAAATTGTAATTACATTTTACAATGCCTCGATGGACCATGATAAGAATTAGAATTAATAGGAAGCTGGATATTAATTTGTATTTTTCTTTTCCTTTGGGAAATCTTGGGTGAGGCTATGGGTTGACCTTAATATGGCGTGGGGTAAGTAAGCTTGATCCAAATTTTAAAGATTTGTAAAGACAAGTCATGCAAGAATGTACCTCATAATGTATACACCACAACTGCATCACACGCTGGTTATGGGCTGGCATTTTGTGGTGGGGATCTGACTGTGTCACTCTTACAAATGTTACACGTTACCATTACACCACAGGGCCTTGGCCAACCTGAAATTTGTTTAAATTATTAGTTTTATTTTTTTGGGAAATTCCTCTTCCAATTGTTTGTTGGTATGTTTTCCAAATTTAAACGAGGTTATATTTTACAGGGACCTGATTTTCTATAAATTGTACTTATGACCTGAATCTGAATTTTGTTTGCATTTAAATTTATTTATTTTTGATTTTTTTTAAAGAAATTCCCAGAGGTAAAACTGATATTGAAATTCTCCTTATATTTTATTATGATTCAACCGGCAAAAATAAAACTGGACAATTAAGATGAATCTTAATTTTGTTTGTATTTAAATTTTATATATTTTCAAATTTTCTCTTCACGAGGAAATTCCTGGTGGTAATTTTTTTTTTCAAAATTGTAATTATATTCTATAGTGCTCAATAGACAACAATAATAAATTGAATCTTAATTCTGCATGTATTTAAATTTGTGTGCTTCCACTTTTTTATTTTCCCGAGGAAAATTTTGGAGGTAAAAAATGCTTTCAAAGCTGTAATTATATTATACAATGCCTTGATGGACAACATAATAATTAGAATTATGAGGAAGCTGAATCTTTTTTTGCTAAGTGTACGGTTAAGGGGCCCCAAATATGTAAAAATGGAAATCCTTTTGGCTCACCTGAAGAGGGGCTACCCTTATTTACTCAAGTAGTTCCTAAAAAACACGCCTTTAAATCCAATACAAAATTTTGCACTCTTTTCAAATTGACAGATGGTCTAACTGAAAACCATCCTCTGTAAATGAAATATTTTCTACAGGATTGTCCTCAACTTGAAATCTATCATCAACAGCCCTGGGATTTACCTAGGAATCAAAATCTGACTTGGGCAAGGAAAGAAAGAGCACAGGGGCAAGCTACAAACATTATTTGTCTTGAGATGCTTCTGCCAGAGTACCTTCCCTAATCACGCAAAGCTGAAAAATCAGTATTGTCTGTTTCCACACTTTGTGAAGACAGAGAAGACTTCATTCTTCCACTCTATCAATGCTTTCCCCTCTTTTAAATAAGACCTACTTTTCCAGACTTGTCTTTCCTACAGTCAATACTTTCCTCTCTTTTTACTTCTTAATTTTTTTGTTCGTACATTTTCAATTAATTGATGTATTTGATTCCCCACTTCTCATTTGATGTGCTATGTTTGTATACATTTTGTAGGTGGCCCCTCCTAAAGCAGAGTGGCGGAGCTCGTTTGTGTACATGATAAAGGTATAGAGTTTGGTCTACCGCTTACATCTACATTGCATTTTCAAAAATCCTCTGTAATATATTGGAAAGCACTTGTATGGTTTGATTTTCATTCTTGACTGGTTTCATAAGTAACACTTATAGTTTCGTATTTTATATTGGCATGTTTGCATCTCAAGTTTTCATTGCTATCTTAAAGATCCTTATAAATATTGGTAAACACTGGTTTGTTGTTGATCTGGCAATCAGCTGATTTTACAAAAGGGCCTTTTGATTCATTATCTTACATTGTCTATTTCAGCTAGAACTGTTGGCAGCCAAAAACTTAATCAGTGCAAACTTGAATGGTACATCAGATCCTTACACTGTCATCACCTGTGGCTCACAAAAACGTTTTAGGTAACTGAGGTGATTTTCTTTGGTGCTCGAATTTTTAACTTACTCCATCTCTTTGTTATGCTTCTTTTCTATGTCATTATGAGAGAATATCTGGAGCAGTGTGTGTTCAAATTTCAAACGTTGTATTGTAAATCTTTGCCACATATTCTCTTACAAGTCTCATTGACTTGATCTTTGTCATTATTGAAAATTAATCGTATTTCTTTCTTAAGCATTATGGCTGCATTTTCAGGCTTTTCTGTTAAACTCTAGCCAATTTTTCTTATTTATAATATTTGTATGTACTTATTTACAAAACTTTTTGATCCATTATTTATGCCCTTCCAAATTGGTTCATGAATTTCATTTAGTTATGATTTGTTCGACATATATGAAATAGATGTTCTTTATTGCTCACTGAACACAAAATATCCAAATTTAATTTAGTTTATTATTATTAATATCCACTAGCCATAAAAATATCTTGCCTAATTCAACTATGGTGCTCAGATATAAAATAACACCCTATGACACTTGACAAACCAAGGTTTGAACTTCATCTAGAACAACTTTTAACATTGGGTGCAATAATTTTATTAGTGTAACATCAGACAAAGGTGTTGAGTGACTTGCTTAGTGTTCCTTTGTCATCATCTTGGAGGTGGAACGGCATTGGTCCTCAAGCAGTTGTCATTGGCTATGAATTCTGGATATTATATATATTAAGTTGTTTCTTTCCATGTTTGTTTTGTACCCCTTAACAGTGGACAAGGCAAGATCTGTGCAAATGTGATACAATATTTTTATTTTATTTTTTGCTAAATTTGGATAAATATGTTGTGTCTATATGTTTCTCGCTTAGCCTTCCTTTGGAATCATGTTGGAGGTGGAATCACAAGGCTTGTCAAGGACTCTTGATTGGCTACGAATTCTTTGGGTTGCTTTGTAGTAAGCTGTTTCGTTTTATGTTAATATTCTTTCAGCTGAGAATTGCTGATTGTTATGATCTATTTGAACATATAATAGCAAAGCATATTAATGCTATATATGAATCAGCTGTGAATCTTTAAGGCAGATACCACATGAATTCTTTCGAATCCAATAACATTGGAAGTATGATACTGGATTTTTATATCTGCCCCAAGACATCTCTTTGTAAAATGATTGCCCAAACGACATATCTTAAAGATGAAGATGCTTGGAGTGTTCAGGAACCAAATATGGGGGTCACTTTTTCTCGTATTCATCTTTTTTGGGGTTGTGCTGGTTGAAATATTTCATTAGGTAGTCCTTTTTACAGAAAAATGGCTTATAATTTTGTTTTGAATTCCTCATTTTAAGGGCTAGGGCAGTAGCTTGAACTAGAGTTTCGGTTTGTTTTGGGATAAGTAACTCTTTGGTGTGATGTTAAAGGTCTTCTATATAGCTATAGTTTCGGTTTGTTTTGGGATAAGTAAGTCTTTTTGTTGATAAGCTGGCTAATCTCACTGTTATTTTGTTAGGAATTTCCCCATGTTTTTTCATGTTCCTTATTTGTTTCAGTTTTAAGTTTGAACCACTTCCAAAAGGATTCTATAATTTTGTTTTAAGGGAAAAATTTGTTGTCCATTTATAATTTAAGTCTGGGTCAGGGGTCTATAGGTACCTCGTTTTTTCTGGCTTTTGATTTAAGCTGTTTGCTTCTCTAAATGAGTGACTGATAGGTTTTGGATCTGAGAGTGAGGTGTAGGAGATCTAGAGGATGATGTGAGCTATCTTAGTCATATTAAGTTGTGTGCCAACACTAGTCACACCTTGCGCTTTATATTTGTATAAATATGTAAATGATCTATGTAATAAGTGGGATTTTGAAACAAGATAGAGCATGTAAAGGAATTTTTAGAGGATCTGTTAGGAGAAGATTGACATAGTATATGTATTTAATTGAATGTTGAATGAAGTTTGGAATCGTGTCCCAAACCTGATTCAATTTTTATTTATTTATTTTTTATTATGCATTGTTCTAATAAGTAAAAGAGGGTTCTATTGGGGCCCTCACCCATTGTGGAACCTTTTCAAAACAGTGCATTTATAATTAAGCAGAGGAAGTCTAGGCTGAGATAGAAGTACAAGAATAAGGATATGAGAAGAGAAGAAATCTATATCAAGAGGAGAAAGTAGGATGCTAGTTTATCAAAAAGACCTGATTTTGTCAATCAAGAAGAGTTGTAGATAGTTCAATGTCAACCCCAAGCCATTCTTTGCTGTCTTTAATTGAAGCATATTTTTGAAGGATTTTTTTCCTTTTCTTTGGTAGAGGTCATGGGGGGATTGACATGAGACCAAGGCCCAACTTACTTCTTGAGACAAAGTTGTACACATGTCATAAGAAATGATCAACTGATCAAGGGTCATGTCAGGACCAACAAATATTTCTGAAACGGGTGGCTTTCCGGGGGGGTTTACCTTCTTGCTGACTATCGAGTAGTTGCCATCATATTTCTCAACGTGCTACTTTTTCTTCCCATGTTTGTAGGCCTACTTGTTTGAGTACACTGTGGGTTTGGCTGGAGAGAGGAGAACTTTTGCGGTTCTTTTCTTTCCCCTGCATTTTGGGAGCAGGGGCGTGACGTGTGGTGTGCTTGCTGAACCAAAGATCCAAGTGACTTTCCAGGGACTCTATTTTGTCAACAATGACAGACATAGGAATGTCAGGCTGCTGTTTACCTTGTGCTTTGATCTTTTTGGCTTGAAAGGCAGTATGTATTCCAGGTCCTCCTTTTTCTATCTTGAACAATCTACATCAATTAAGTGCATTGGATTCGTTGGTCTATATGATGACCAAATCTCTTTCAGAGTCCTTGCATCAGGCAAATACTCACTGGGGAGAGTAGTGGAGTCCTTGCATCAGGCAAATACTCACTGGGGAGAGTAGTGGAAAGAATGTATTGGAATGTGAAAATGGCAGGATTAACTGGAGCAAGGGAAACAATGAGATCATCTCCAAGAGTTGCAGCTGAGTACCCAGTAATTCCAGCTTTGGACAAAGAAAACCAAATGAGCTCCACTATTTTTTCATCTTCTTTGAAGCTATTTAAAATGCTATCCTTTGTGAAGGGTTTACAGGAGGAAAACAGAAAGTTTGAGACCATCTTGGTGCAAATGAGTTGTAAAGAGTGTGGTCATTACAATACAAACTATATTGCATAAATAGAGGAGATGGTAGTGTGAACTGTGAAGAATAATGCCGTGTGATTTGGCATGGCTCGAGAAGATTTCATTCGTGCCACACATTGATGAGAGATTGTGTTGGGTTTTGATAGGTGGTGGATGGGACAATTACTATGGATGAATTAATGATTGGGAAGCTGGGGGGAGGGAATTGTCTTGTCTAATGATGGCATTGAGGCCATCAAAATCTGAGTCATTATTGTTCTCAAAGAGTCTGAATGTTCCCATTTTGACACCCAAGTTTGCCAAATGATCTGTAGCCATGTATACTTCTATGAACCAATGTGAAATAGAAGTTCGCTAGAAGGAAAGAAGGATTGAGGTGGCTGGTGGGAGAAGAACTTTCAGGAACCAATTTGGAGTAGACCTTTTTTGGTGTGCGTTTATTGCAACGAGAGAATCACCTTCCATTTCAAGAGTGAAGATGTTTCAGTCTTATGCCATTTTAAGACCAGCAAGAAGGGCTTGAAACTTGTTGTCACGGTTTTTGAAAATAGGTAAAAACCGGTGGAAATTCAATTTTTGCTAAATGGCCAAAAATTTTTGAACTGAACCCAAAATTGTCAAAAATTTTAATTAATTTTTTAAAAATTGATTAATTAAAAATTTACGGCCAAATTGCTTTTTACTCCAAATTGTTTTAAAATGCATTTGAGACTCTCGTGCAAAAAGCCGTTAGCATTCCCCGTATTTTGCAAAAAACATTTAGCTTTTCACGAGTTGTGCAAACACACATTACTTTTTCATAAGTTGTGCAAATCGCAAAAACCTTTTTAGCTTCCGTGCAAATTGCAAATTTGTTTTGGGTTTTCGTGCAAATTGCAAAATCGATTTAAAAATTTGTATAAATTGTAAAATCTTTTTGAGTTTTCCCTTTCCATGCAATCCCAAATTCTATTTTCACAAGTCATGCAAATGCAATTTTTTTTTTCCAAAGCTGTACAAATAAGCTTTCCACTTTTCCAACCGAGCAATTTACAATTTTCTCTCTCCACTCTTGTGCAACCACTGTGATTATTTCCCCAAGCAGTGCAAGTGAGACTTATTCTTCCTTGAAGCTTTATGTTTAAAACAAGATTATCAACATGTATATCAAGTGTGGTGGTTTCACAGATGCTCGGGAAGTGTTTAACAAAATGACACAACAAGACAACTTCTTGTGGAATGTGATGATTGCAAATTACAGAAGACATGGGTGACCTTGCCAGGTTTTGGCACTGTTTCATCAAATGCAACAAACAAGTGTCCAACCCAATCACTTTAGCTTTGCCAGTGTACTCCCAACCTGTGCTAAAATAAGAGCTTTGGAACAAAATTTGGACATCCATGTAAATATAGGCTCCGACAAATGCTTTTGGTCTTTTCATGTAAATGTTAAATCTTATTTTGCAATTTCTAATTGCAAAATTTTGTAAGCGCAAACTCACATATGCAATTTGTGCAAATGCACAATGTCACTTTGTAAATTTTGAATTGTGTAATTTTGATTTACACATTTAAAATGGTGTAAAAGCACCAAAGCATTTTTGCACCATTCAAGTGGTGCAATTTTGTAATCTTATTTTTGCACGTAGTGAAAATTTTCCCAACGCACTTTTACACCATTTAATTGGTGCATTTTTGTAAACTCATTTTTGCAGCTTCTAAAATGCAAAAAAGGTAGTTATGCATCGTAACCACCTCCCCGCGCTATAAATATGAGTGTAAGGCTCATTGTAAAGGGACTTTTTGGCAGTGAAATTATGCAGAAACTTTTGAAAGATGAGATTGTATTTTCGACTCAATAAATATTATAATAGGGAGATTTTGTAGAATTTGTGTTCAGGATTTCTTCGCGAGTTATAACTTTGCATATGATTCATCTGTCTCTGTATATATACTTTCAAATTGTTTTCATAATCACTACCAAATCGTCAGAAAATGGGAATTTCACATTAAGTATTTCTTTTAGAATCTTTTTGTGTTATTTTTATGAATGTGAAATCTCAGTGGGGTTTAAGCAATATTTTAATTGTCTTTTATGAGTAAATATGGGATGGTTGTCTTTGGTTTGCTATCAGTATTAGAAAATTGTCTCAGTGTATGTTTTGCACTCGTAAGGGTGTAATTATGTTTTTACCACCCATTGAATTAGAGAGATTTCATGCACACGGTGTTTTCCTGAAAAACTCAGAGCCAATTTTTTTTTTAAAAAATTTTCAATTACAATCAGTAGAGCAATACACAATCGTTAAGGTTAGCCTTAAACCAAACGATATTGAAGCAACTCTACCCAGAATGTACACCAGGATTCCGAGGAGGCCAAGGTGTGAGCATTGGTTAGAGGATTTGAATGCAGAAACAGAACTGGAAGGAACTCTAACCAAGAATGGTGATGATGATGGCGAGCATATGGTCAGAGGATCTTCTACTACTACAAGTACTGAAAAGAAACTCAACACCAAGTATATGCTACCCAATCTAGTATGGAGTTGAGGCGACCATATGGTGGAGTACTACGAATTACAATGCTAAAAGAAACTCAACACCAAGTATGTGCTTTCCAATCTAGTATGGAGTTGAGGCGACCATATGGCGGAATGCTACGAATTACAATGCTATGAAGGGAAATAAGCAAGAATGCTGAAATACTCAACGTCAAGAATGTGCTTTCCAACCCGAGACGGAATGGAAGCTACCATATGATGGAGATATAAAGTATTACAATGCAGTTTCAGAATATAAGATCAGCATTACAAATCATGATTAAACAAGATTAAAGAACTGCTGTCAGTACTACTGCCAGCTTGCAATATGATAAAAAAATTCGCCTGCCAAGAGCATAGAATTAGAACCATTCAACGAGCATATAATAGAGAATTCTCCTTGCTTAATGAAAATACCGAAACTGATTTCTTCTCTAAAAAAAACAGATTCAAGATTTTGGTCTGTTAAGATTTGCACCTTTAAATGTAAAACCAACAACTTGAGATCACACTAAAATGGACATATCTCTCACACAATTCATCCAATTGATGTGAAACGAAAAGCAAAAGACCCTAATGATGAAGGCGCCCAAGATTGGAACACAAAACAGACCCAAAAGTTTTTATATAATTTATGCACGAATCCCAATGCACACACATATGGTACAGTCCAGCAAGAGGGGCAATTTGCCTTTAAAAATCACAGCCTTCATTAAAAATTCTACAACTTACAGAAAAGGGGCGCCCTTCACAAACAGAGAGGTATAGACAATACCCATAATGATTTTTTTTGTCTTTTTTGACGTATGAACAAAAATACAGTGTACTGTGATGAAAATGAAATTCCTGAATTTCTCATAAACTGATCTATAAAACCACACACTGACTACGATGCACAAAATCCACTACAAAACAATTAGACTACCCTATCTCACCATTAGTCGCTATCTTTCAAGCGAGAAGCAATGCCAAGCTAGGAGGCTTTCATTCCTCAAAGCAATCCCAAAGCCAATCCGGCAGCATAACATTCCTGTAGCTAAAGATGCCCCAAGTGAGGACCAATGGCTTCCTTTTATAATTTCCATTTGACCCTTCTAGAAACCCTATCCTCCAATAGGTGGCGTCCCACTTTCCCAAGCAAAATTTTGACTTTATATAAACTTCATTTCCTCCTTGAAGTTAGCGCCCAACTTAAGCTTGGATTAAATTTTTAATAAGAATTATAATTAATTCCTTCAATGAGGCGCCTACCCCATAAAGAACATCTTTTAAAACAACTTAAAGTAAAGTAGCTAGGCCAAGGGGAAAGTCAATGTTAAAATATAACATTAAAACATGACTTAATTAAAATAATTCGACTTATCTCTCCATTTGTGCCCCAAAGCCCAAAAATGAGTAAGCCAACTGATCAAACTGAAATGGAAAGCCAACCGTGCCGAAACCAACATGACCACTGTCAGAAATAGAATTTACTAAAAATAGTAAATTCCTGAAGATGCTCAGAATGCCAAAAAGAACATCACTGCAAAGCTCTCTGAAAACCCAGAAAGAACCCGCCATTGAATCAACCAACCTCAAGCAAGAGCATCCTTCAAAACAAGAAACCCTAATTTTACCTTTTGAGTAGCCTACGGGTCTCAGGAATAGGCCAACGGTCACTGGAAAGATCATGCTCGAGAAGGGGACATTGCATTTCCCCTTGGACTATTCTGGTAAGTTTCTGCATTTAGCTACTTAGAGTTGTCTTTCATTTTTTCTAGGGTTATCATAGTAGCTTATGTGTTTAACGAACAATAATAACCTTGTTTTCCCTTATTCCTTTCCTTTCTTTATTCTTACCTTCTTTATATTATTCCTGTCTTTCTCCTCATTTTCTTTCTATCTTCTTTGTGTACTTTTAGGTTAAAAGTATGAAACCCCCAACAGAAAACATTTTTGCTGTAAATAGTTGTGAATGCTTTTCCACTATTTTTTCTTTTTTGGCTTTCAATAAAGGTAGCTCTGCCTGCTAATAGGAGAGAGACTTTGTCTTGTGTTGTTGACTAACACAAGGATTCGGTTCCCACACTGCTGACTCAAAGTCACCAATTTGTCCCCCTGACAAATTTTTGAGCTAACAAAACTCCACCTCATTTGTTGGTGGCTATAGGAATGTGAGATGATATAGATGCTAGGTAGAGACCTCTGTGGTCTCGTAGGATGTAACCTATTCCTACTTGGCTCGGGTTGCCCTTCGATGCTCCATCTAAGTTTAGTTTGACCCAACCAAACTTTGGAGGTTTCTAGTGTGCAGTCTTTCTAATTTCCTTTTTTACTTGAGGTTCCATTAATGGGGAAAGCCCTGATTCAGCACTTATTTTTATATCTTCTATGTCGATCTTCTCCTAACATATCCCGTAATAAAATTTGTTACTTGCTCTACCTTGTTTCAGAGTCTCACTTGTACTATATATTATTTATGTATTTATACAAATCAAGAGCATAAGGTGTGACTTGTCCTGGCACACAAGTTGATGCAACTGAGATAGCCCAGATCATCATCTGGATCTCCTGTAAGCCCTCAGATCCACAACCCATCTGTCCTTGTCATCTTCAAAGCAGTGATCAGCTTCTAATCACAATTAACACCCACTGTTTCTATGGTTTCTAAGGGGCGTGTTTAATGTAGTGCCCTCTGATCATTCTAAGCAATTGCGAGTATGGTTCCTTGAGTAGTTTTACTGCAAAGCTGTTTAGCCCTTTAAGGCAGCATATTCTTTTTTAGATGCGATACTAATGGTTCAAAAGTAGGTGTGGCAAAGTGAGGTGCTAAAGTACAGAAAACAACCGTGAAAAAATTTAGGCTCAACAAGGTAAGGCCCATTGCAGCTCAGGTGCACACTTCCCAGAATTCTTGTGGACATAACCTTTCCGCAAGCTAGAGTACTTAAGTACAAAAATTATTGATGTGGCTGCGCTCTTGTGGGGTGAGCAATCCCACTAGTTTGCGACTTAGAAGAAAGCTACATAATTTTGGGGTCTGCAATTGTGGGCTACCAAATTTTTAAAAAGAGGTTAAACATCTGCTCATAGACTGCGGTCATCAATGATGGTATGCATGGTAGCGTCTTCTGTCCAAATCTTGAGGTGGAAAAGTCTTTTATTCTTCTTCTTATTCAATACTTAGGGTGCTAGGCATTTGAGTTTTAGTACTTGTGATGGATGCTGAGGAATCTCTGGTCTGTGTCGGCCACTGTTTTGCTTTTGTATGGTGCAATTTGTAGAAGTGATATCTGAAGAGTGTTGCATTCATTTTATGTAGCATAGAATAGTATGATCATCTGATTTATCGATAAGCTGTTCTTGTAGTGCCGAATTCAATTTTTTCTGTTGCTATTCCTGACCTTGTGTGTTTTTGGTTATTTTTGTTCATGACCATCAATTGTTTGTAGTTGTTCGTCAATGTTTGTTAGGGAAGTAGTTTTTCTGGCAAGGTACTTGATTGGCCAAGCGACTGTTATGTGGTTTGATATGAGCATTTCGCGAGTTTTTCTGTTCTTGGTGCGATTCATTTTTCACACCTCTTTGTTGCAATTATTGAATGGAGCCTTTCTTGAATTTCGGCTCTAGTATTACTTTTTTTCAATCTTCATTGGTATAGCCCATAGTCATCTCCAAGAGTAAATTCTAAAAACGAGAAATTTAGATTGGATATACTCTTGCAGTCTGGATTTGTCTTTGAATGTACTGTATAATGTGTTGCAATGATATTTCTGTATTATACAAGTGAAATAGCAGATATCCAATGAAATAATAATAGCACTTCAGACAATGAAATAGAGCAAAAGAACAATATCAGAACAAATCCGTAATGTGAAATGATAGCTGAAATGCTAAAATGTCATAATATGACAGTCAAGCCACTTCAAGGGGGCAACCTCAAGCTGCAACTGTTGGCTGGTTGAATGTAGATGACCTTGGATGCTTGACATGTCACTCTTCATGCCCAAAATCTCTACTTTGATGCCTGACACATCACTGTGGAGGCCCAACATCTCTCCTTAGATTTTGTTTTCAAATATGGTGATTTGTGAAGATCAGCTGGAAGTTCTCCATCTCACACTCCTGCTAACATAATTCTTGGAAGCCCTCCAAATATTTGTTCATGCTCCTCCTTCCACGTTTGTTTCTAGCTGATATTCTTTAGCTGGAGTACCTTTACCTTCTTTATGCGTCTTAGACTCTTATCCATTGCTTCCTTTTGTTGTCTTGTTTTTGTAGTCATGGCTTCCGGGTTTTTGGTGGGAGGGCAACTTTTTTGAAACTGTAAATAAAATTTATGACAAACAGAATTCAAAGTTTGAGCTGTAAAGGAAATTCACAATGAAATGAAATTCAAAAGAATAAGCAAATTTAAACTGGGATACTAAATTATGAACTAAATTTGAAACTTAAGGAAGTTAAAGCCTAGAGAAAAATGATTACTTGATTAGAATTGATAGAATCTAAATCTAATCAATAAACAAAAAGGGGGTTTTAGATCATTCTCATAGCAAGGCAGATGAATTAAATCTGAAATAGAGGGATACAACAACACATACTGACTCAGAAGTTGTGATAATATAAATCTGATTTAGGCTACCGTTTTCAACTTTTGAAATTCCTAAAAGTACAAAATTCTCTCAGACATACCAACTTCAGCCAATGACACTTCGTATACCCTTTAGGCTACTGTTTTTGACTTTTTAAATCCCTAATATTACAAAATTTTCTCGGTGAGACCAACTTTAGCCAATGACATTTCATATACCTTTAGTCTCCAGGGATTTCTTTGATTCCCATTCCATATGATATATCTTCAATTCCCCTCTATTTATACAAAAAATATCGTACATATTGTGTTGCAAGCTATTATATTTAATTTTGTACTTGAATCCTAGGGTTACAACTTTAATTCTTATTTTTCTTTGAGTTGATTGGCGTTGAAGATGCATCATTGTTGAAAAGGCAAAATGTGGTTGATTGTGAGAGACAACCGCTTGGCTGCTTTGTACTTCACCATTTCAAAGATCCGTTGGTAGCAGCATTGACCCACTGCCATTGCTTCTTTATTGATCTTGGATTATGTGGGTGCCATAACTGCCTGCCTGAAAGGTACATAAGTACCCATTTTCATGATTGAGTCAGCAGCGAAGGGGATGCAGTATCTTCAAATGAACAAAACTCTCCAAATGCTTGAGTGGGTAGGCCTCTTGCTAGACTTGGAATTAGCTATTTGAGATGCACCTTTTTAGCAGTGGGAAAGACCCACTACCACTATTTTTTATTGGCCTTTCAATGCATGGGATGCCATGACCACCTGCTTGAGAGGATGCATCATGTTTGGATTGGCAGTGGGGTGGATGCATCACCTTAGGCATTTGTTATCAGGAATACATGTGTGAGATTCTCGTCTGACCATGTGAAACATAGCCAGAGTCAATCATTTGACAGCAATAGCATTCACCCACCATCACTAAGCATCTAATGATACTATGATGTGCTTTGGTTGTTGCAGCCACTCTACTGATTGACATTTAAATGATTTTATCTCTGAGTGGTGGCGGTAGAGAAGAACCATCACTAAGGATTGTAATGACCACCAAGTGTGTGGGTGGGTCAGCCACGTCAATGCTTAACTAGATTCCATCAAATCCACCGGCAGCAGGGAAAACCCACCATCAATGAAAGTGGATCACTACTGGTTGGCTGACACCATCGCCTGCTCAAGAGAATGCTTAGCTGTTTCTTCAAAATTTTGCCTTGTTTGGGTCTCACCATTTGACATTGATGCACAAGATTTCGCACTAAAATATCTGTGGTGAGGGATGGAGTGATCTTTGGGTGTTTATGTATCAATGGGGCATGGTATCTATCTAAAAAAAAATTCAATTGTGAACACAAA
The DNA here is from genome assembly GCA_037957365.1 of Torreya grandis. Lineage (NCBI taxonomy): Eukaryota > Viridiplantae > Streptophyta > Pinopsida > Cupressales > Taxaceae > Torreya > Torreya grandis. Next base: position 2,377,714 of record JARHVA010000400.1, read on the forward strand.
ATTCATGAGATCAAAAATTCTAGAAAAAAACTTGACATTAGTGGCATAGACATTGATATTGGGCAATAGATGGGACAACACGACACAGATTTGTTTCCCAAAACACTGCTTTGAGGCAACTTGTAATGAATATTTCTATATTATGCTAGTGAAATAACAAAGATCTAATGAAATGATAATACCATTCTCCACATTAAGTGCAACAATAGAGCTAGAGAAATATTAAAACATAGACAAAACAAGAATTGATAGCGGAAATGCCGAAAAATGATAAATGAGCCACTTCAAGGGGGCAATCTATAACTTCAACACTGGTCATTCCAAATGGGACCTATTGTGTTTGTTGTGAGAGTAGATGCAACTGTTGATGGTTTGAATGTATCTGACCTTGGATGCTCACCATATTGCCCTTTATGCCCAAGAAATCATTGTTGATGCCCAACAACTCTCCTTGCATCTTATTTTCAAATATGATATCTGGGTAGTTATAAATTTTAGGCATTGTTGTTTCATGCTTTGGAGATATGTTGGAAGTTCCCATGTCATGCCCTTGTTGACCTATGTCACAGTACGACCCATTCTTGACTTTTTTTGTGCCTCCTTTCGTGTTGTTTGTTTCCAATGGATCTTCTTTGGTTGGAGAATATTTCCTTTTCTAGGTGTCTTTTTCATTGCTTTCTTTTGTTTTCTTGTCTGGGAAGTCATTGCTCTAGGTTTTCTGGCCAGGAGGGTGAGATATGGATTATTATGATCAGATCAAAAGGATGGTGCTAATTTGATAGGTTTCTTGTAAGTGGTAGAACGGGACTGAAAATGGGGTGACTTGGAGATGAGGGTGAAATGTGATTGCAATTGTCTCGCCTAGACAAATCTAATGATAGGTGTCTGTCCTGTAGTGCACTTAGAATGCAAAAAGTTGTCCTGGTCAGAAAGATTTTTTGTGGTGGGATTTGACTGTAAAAAACGTGAAAAAGGTGGATAGGGCTATAGGAGGAGGTCCGAAAAAGAAAAAAAGCAGGATACTGAAAGACCAAGGAATAGGAGGAATACTAGATTGAAATTGACTTCTGCAGGAAAAAAATTCAGAATATATTTACCTGAATAAGTGTCTCTGCTGCTGAAGTCTTGTCCTTGTACCTTTCCTTGACCCCGCAGATTTGTTTCCTAAGTTGCTGCTTTGCTATCAATTTCTATATTATGATAGTGACATAAAACAGATCTAGTGAAGTTAAATAACATTCCAGAAATGCATAAATGAGATTGACCAGAAGAGCAATAGCAGAATGGATCCAAAATGAGCAACGATACTTGAATTGCCAAAATGGAAAAAATATGGTAGCTGGTCCATTGAGAGGACAAATCTCCAAATGCAATAATCCAAGAGGTGAGTTCCACTGTTGATTTCAAGGGAATTTATACGTCTTATATATATAGCCATAACTAGGTCAGGGAAACCCTTAAGCCCTCATTACTTCGACCCAATATAAATAATGAAAGTGTAAGAAACTACTTGAACTATCTGAGAGTTACGTGTCACAAGCTGGCTACTCTATAAACCAAGCATAACAATGAAGATGGTAACATAGATAATGGTTAGCATAACATGTATGGGAACTTTGATGGCCACTGTGTATTTTGTTCACATAGTCTTGAAGTGCTTGGTCGATCTTTTGGTGCATACATATTTTTCATCAATGTATTCTATAAGTAGAACATGTTCCAAAGCAACTCCTTGCACACGTCCTATTTATGAACTTGCTCTTGGTGAGTTCGTAGAGCTGCCTTGGAAGTGATTCTAGTCAGCACACAACATTGGGCACAAACTTGAGTGTTATAAATGCAATGCATTCTTTGTTTCCACATTAGTACTTTATAATGTATTTCTCTAATTGTTGCGGCTAGTTTTCTAGTGCTTCCATGTCATTGTTGGCTTTTAACAAAACAATTTCAATGCACTTTTAGGATTTATTTTTATAAATGCTCGCTGACTTGATTAAAAAAAAAAAAAGGAGTTTAAAAGCCATATATTAATGTTATGGACAGTGTACAAAAGCTGCCATAATAGATGCAAAGGTATCGCAGGAAGAGAAGAAAGCTTGGAGCTTTGTGTATGGGGAGACGAAAATTCATCCTCCATTAGAGAGGTTCAAGCTTTCTTCTTGATATTTCACTATTGGCCTTCTTAGTCCTCTTGGTTCTCTTTGTTTTGATTCTTATCCATGTCTTTGTCATTGTTTACCTTCTTTTGCTGGTGAATGGTTCCCCCCCTTATTGATTTGTGGTTTGCTTGGTTTTTTAATTTCTTGTGGGTCTTTTTTGTTGCATATGCCTTGGGTTTTGTGCAAAGGTTGGATCTTTGGTAGATAAGAGCTTTACCCTTGGTATTTTTCTCGTCTAACTTTGTATGGAGGCAACTACTGACGGCTCTCAAGCGGCTCGTGCGGAATTTGATAAGACTGGGACTCAAGTAAAGGGAATTGCCATTAATGAAGGATTCACAAAAGAAGATATTAGTGAAGATAGCTCTAACAAGGGCATTAATACAGTTGTTGAGAAACCATCCTTAGGCAAGCAGAGTGTGATAAAAAAACAGTTTAGCAACATCCTGCGAATCAAAGAAGTTTCTAAGTATACAGAAGGAGCAACATTATTCTTTCATGGATTCAGACAAAAATCGATAGAAATGACTTGTAGAGTGAGGAACAAATTAGTAAGTCCCCTGCCTTGTTGCAAACCCTTATAATGTGCCCTAATGAGGCAATGGAAAAAGATCTTCAAATGGAGGAAATTAGTTTAAAAAATATTTGTGTTTTCTTTGTTTGTCTCAATAAAAATTCTCTGTTGTCTAGAATATTTTTTGACAATTGGTTAAATTCCGTTTGGGGAAAGAATTTGGGTTTGTATGTCAGTTTCCGTAGAATGAAACAGAGGGGTTACTATGGTTTTGTTCAAGAACTCAAATGTGAAGAAAAGAGCTATAAGCAGACCACTTTGGAACATGGGTCTGTCGGTTTTAAAGGCAATTCCCTAGAACCCTAGTCTGGATTGCAAAGATATTATTTTTAAGATTGCTCCTAGATGGGTGGACATTAAAGATGTATCCATTCAGGTATGGAATTTTGTACCTCAAGCACTCAATCCTCTAGGGAAGTTTTAAAAAATTAACATACCAAGAGGTCTTTGGCCCATATGCATGTCAGGGTTCTAATTTCCTTAGAATCCCTTGGAGTTTTTCCTGAAACCCTTGTTTTCAATCTTTAAATTGCATCCTTTTCTTGCCCTATTGAAGGGTTGGGGGGTCTAAATTTTTGTTTTCTCTACAAAAAAGATGGCCATGTTAAAAAAGTTGCCCTCTCGGGAAATTGGAGATTAAGGTTCAGATTGGGGTTGAGATAGATTCTAAAAGTAAGGGCTATGCCTTTGTTATCAATGGTCATGACATTCCGACTATTGCTGTTGTAATGAAGGATAACCTTCATTTTGAAGAAGGTTGTTTGTTCATTCCTCCTTTGGCTCCTTCTGGTGTTATTGAGGAAGTAATTTTAGAGGATTACACTAAGCTGCTCCCCTCCCCATCCCATTTTGTGACCTTCTCCCTTCTCCTGCCTTACCCCTTGAGCCTGCTTCCTCCGTAACACCCTTAGTGTACTAATTCATTATACATTCCTCATTATAATGATATGCCAAAAATCTTAAATTCTGTTTGAGTAAAACTTATTCAAATTCCTCTCTTAAACATTTCTACAACCATTTACATATCACGATGCACAGGTTGAGGACATCTTTGCTTATGAATGGATATTTAACCAATAATTTGCTTCAGTTTCATTGTAATATGCCTCTAAGAATCAGCTACAACATGTACGATCAATATAATTACTCCAAAATAAATTGGGATTTAATTTTAAAGATATTAGAAGACTGTACACAACCATGATTTTCCTTGGCAAGTTTTTACACAAAAAAGGGCCCTAGACAAATAATCACCACACTATCAAAATTCAAAATGACAAGCTACAATTGATCAAAACGGATAATAACCATTTGCTTATGCCATACTATGGAAAGACACTTTTATATAATATCATGGCTACTTAACAAGACAAAACCATAATAGTTTTATCGCATCACCACCAACAAGTATATAAACATTGTAACTATTTTAAAACAACAAAGCAACTCAGGCTACAATCATATCCTTAGGTATAAAATCCTAGTATTGTCTCACCGAAACACAAATGTTATTCGAGTTCACCCCTATGGGCTTGCGGGTGAAAGCCAACTCTCACCCCCAGGTCCATATGGGTGGAAAATCCCATCTATAATTAATAAACCAACAAATATAAGCAACGAGTTGGCCCCAAGGAAGGCAATCCGAATTGTTATTTCTCATATTGATTCAAGTTCCAAGTAGTATTTTAATAAAAGGGTTTTTCATTGAAAATAACTGAGTAATGATGCTACAAGCTTTAATGAGTAGAGGCAACAAAACCCTATTCAATACAACTGCCTGGGATAGGATTACAGTTTCTATACTCACAGATTACAAGACCCATACATTCCATTTTAATCAACAATTACATAACAAACCCTCGTTTAAACCTTTTAAAAACCCATATGCAGCGTAGGAAAAACTGTGCTTGCCTGGATATGAGGAATGGCAGTTGGATTCTTGCTTTCAAACCTGACCCTTGCAATTTTTTTGCTCTTTTTCTCCTTCACGGTCACTATGTATTGTCCACGATATTTTTCTTTCCTTATCCTTATTTTATTCAAGCTCCCAATGGCCTCTTTATTACATGCTGCCATTCTTGCAGATAACTAGATCCTTACTAAACGGAAATAAAAGACCACTAAATTCTTTCTTTGATAACATGTTAAGTTCCCTTGAAGCTCTCCAATTGAATTGAGCTATAACAACCTGTAGGGTTTCCAAAACAAAGTGAGCTTCTCCAAAACCTGAGTTGCTGCATGTCAAAACCTAGTAACCTTCTTCCACTTAGTAATTAGCTCAATAACTTGTGGAAACCCTAATTTCCTTTGACAACGAGTTAGATTTTTGATCAATTTCAAAGCATGCAATAGGTAATGATTCCTTATCCTAGGCTCTAAGAATAATAATCAAAACTTTTTGACTTTTTCGCAACAAATAATTTCATATTATCCACATGTAATGCAATGCACACATCTATGGTGTTTTAGTGTTTCCTTGGACTCTAATGACCATAAAAGTGGTTTATATGTTCTTTTTTTTTTTTGCTATTCACAACAAAATTTATGCTGAATAAACCAAACTATTATGCATCGAGACCTTATCTCTTAAAAATACAGCCATATAAGAAATGCAAGATTACGAGAACACAACTTGGCAAGTATTCAAGCAAAACAAAGACACACTTAGTAAGTAAAACTTAAATAATAATGCAAGCATAATTATAATGCACGAGCCATCTAGAGTAAAAACACACAACACGAATATCTTGAGAAACAAACGATCATCGACAACATAGCAAAACACTATAAGACCCAATACTACTCAAACAAACTATGTAGGTGTGTGATTGTTCTAGATCCACTCTTTCTGCCCCCAACTGCCATAATTTGTTGCCTTCTTCCCTATGATGCCCTCCCTCAGGATTTTACCATGAGGTAATGGATAAGATATCCTACATCCACCTTAGTCAGGGAAAGAGGGTAGTTAGTCTGCTGCCATCATAAACACATGAAAATACTAACATAAAGTAATTTATTAAATGAACTGTTACATTTATATCAAAATGCAGGAATAATTGCATCAACATGCATTTTCTATAACCACTAAAATGCTGAAAACTTAGACTTATCATGTTACACATCACTAGCTAACTAAACACAACAATGATAAAATAATAGTACATAATCTCTAATGGTAAAATAAACGAACATTGTCGTTCTTTCCACTAGGGTAAAGTGGATGTAACAAAATCATACAAGTTCCTAAATGAACTTCAAGATAAGATAGAAAATCTTACCTTGGAAGACCCTTTGGAAGAAGTCAATGTTGCTTTTGACTCTGAACCCACTTCTTTCAAACTTCAAACAAGTTGAAAAACTTGATGCATGTAAAAATGCAATGAAGAGTGAGTATGATGTGTTGGCCAAGAATGGAACTTGGAAATTGGTTGATCCTCCAATCAGTTGTAGACCTATTGGTTGCAAGTGGGTCTTTCAAAACAAGTACAAAGCAGATGGCTCACATGAAAAGCACAAAGCAAGGCTTGTTACAAAGAGATTTGTTAAAAAAAAAGGTATTTACTACAATGAAACCTTTTCACCAATAACAAAATGGACCACCATTCAACTATGTTGGCTTTGGTAGCTCACAACAGATGGAAAGTTCACCAAATTGATGCCAAAACTACATTTCTTAATGGTGATCTCAAAGAGACAGTGTAGATGACTCAGCTTAAGGGTTTCGTATTAAATAGCCAAGAGCACAAAGTGTGCAAATTGGAAAAATCATTGTATGGTTTGAAACAAGCCCCAAGGGTGTGGTATGATAAACTCACTGAGCACCTCTTGAATATGAACTTCAATGTTCTGAGTTTGAAGATGCAACTTTTTTTGTTAGTATTTGTGTAGACTTGAAATGAAATCCATGCTGATCACAACCCATTTATCTTTTGGAATATCGTGAGTTTAAATTTTTTCACCTGTATGGCAATGTTTCACTTTAATCTATTGACATTTTAAACATTTGACAACAAATTGTGCTACATCTTTGTTCATTGCAGGGCAAAAATAATATAATTTTAGCACGTGTCATTTTGGTGACATTAGAATGAGCGAAATGTGGGGCCAAATGAACTTCTTGCATACTTAATTCCCCAATTGTGCCCTGATTTTGTACAAAAATCTACCCTTGAAATCTTAAAAGATTATCGGAATTAATAGAATATCCCAAATATTTCTTATCGAAAGGTACTTGTGCAAGGGGTTGGTGCTCACAAATAGTCGCTGTGTTGGTGCTCGGTAAAAGGGTTGGCATCCCTGCAAGTTGGTGCTTGCAAACTTTATAATTTGAGTTGGTGCTCATTCATATATTTGAGATTGTTCTCTGTGATTTTTTTCACTTTGGATTTTCACGTAAAAATTTGGTGTCTCTCTCTCTTGTGTGGTGCATATTATTGTTTTAGTTTTATTGCATATCTTGAATGTGTGATTAAGTGGTTAAAGAATAGAAATCAAATTAAGTAAAAGATATATAATATACTGATTCACCCCCCTCTGTATATTTCGTGCTTAACAATTGGTATCAGAGCAGGGTCTTTTTTGAAAAAACTTTACAGCTTGAAGGTAGATCGGGGAAAGCACGATTGCTGGATCACATGAAGGTTTTTCTACAAATAAGGCATCTTTGTTTGATGGGACAAATTATGCTTTTTGGAGCATAAGGATGAGGATTTATTTGATGGCCTTTGGATTCAACATTTGGCAAGCAGTGGTGGAGGAATATGAAGAGCCACAAACACTTGTAACTACTCCGGTGGAAAAGAAGGCAAGTGAAAATAATGCTAAAGCTTTAAATGCTATTTTATGTGGTTTATATGAATTAGAATTTGTTAAAGTTTTGTAATGTAAATTTACTGATGCAACTTGGGTAGAACTTGAGAATATTTACAAAGGTGATAGAAAGGTTCAGCAAGCTAAGCTTCAAACTTTCAGAAGACAGTTTGAGAGTTTGAAGATGGAAGAGAAAGAAAATATAGTAAATTATCTTTTGCAGGTTGATCAAATAGTTAATCAGATTCAAGGTCTTGGAGAAAAGTTAAAAGAATCAATTGTGGTACAAAAAGTTTTGAGATCTCTACCATTGAGATATGATGCAAAAGTTTTGGCAATTGAAGAAATGAAGAATTTAGCCAAGCTAAAGATGAATGAGCTACATGGTATTCTTACGGCATATGAGATGCGGATCGAACAAGAGAAACCCTCAAAGAGACAAGTTGCTTTCAAGACATCAAAGAAAGAGAAGGCTAAAATTCAAGAATCAAGTGACAGTTCTAACGATGATGAAGATGACAACGGAGCTTTATTCATTTGCAAGCCGAAAAAGGGCACATGTAAATATCAAGAAAAATTACCTTTTAAATGTTGTAATTGTGGAAAGAGTTGACATTTTGCAGCTAAGTGCCCAAATAAGGGTAATGATGACAATGAAGAAGGATAGTCTACATACAAGAAAAATTTCAAAGAAAAATTCAAGAAGAGATTCGAGAAGAGTTTGTAGTCTAAAGATCTTAGCTCAGCGGAAGATAGTGGAGTTAGTGATTTAAAAGAAGAAGAGATTCTATTCATGGCCATACATGAAGATGCTTCTGCAAGCAAAAGTATAGATATGATCAAGAAGAAGAACATGATGAAGCCGAAGTGAATCTGGAAGGATAACTCGTTTGTGCTTTAGAAGAGTTAAAAGCACTTGAGAAGAAGAATCGAAGATTGAAGCTCTAGATCAAGAAAAACGAAAAGGAGTCAAAGGAAACAATTGAAGATTTACAAGCACACTTTGAAGAAACCAATAAAAATGAAAAACATCTAACGGCACAGTTGCAAAAAGTAAATGAAGAATGTGAAAGGTATGTTATTGAAATTGCTTCTTTAAAAGCAAATCTTGAGAAAACAAATAAAGAAATCAATGATAGAGTAATCAATGATTCAAAATTTGAGAATAACACTAATATGTTGAATAAGATATTAGAAAGTCAAAGATTAATGTCAGATAAGACAGGTATCGGATTTGAAAAAGAGAAAAGGGAGGCCACAAACAAGGTTAACACAGAAAAAAAAAGAGCTATGTTGAAGCTCTTACAAATGAGGAAATAAAAATGGAAGAAGTTAAGAATACAAAATATATCTCAAACAAAGAACGCTGAAAAGAACAGTTACAAAAGGCAATCAGGTCAGAGATACACAAACAAGTCTTATTTTTATGGTTACTGTTTTTATTGTAATGGATATGGTCATAAGAAAATAGAATGTCAAAAAAACGCTAACAATTTCAGAAATAAGAAGGAAACTCATGCAGAGTCAAGCAGAAACCACAACTCTTTTGCCCCTTTATCATGATTTAATGAAGAGGCCATAATATGTTACAAGTGCAATAACTTCAGACACATAGCCCGGTATTGTAGAAGCGTGTTCGAGTCAGTCAAGAAGGACCAAAGTTTTAAGACTCCATTCATCAAGAAGAAAGTTTAGATAGGTTCATGACAAAAGAAACACCTTGAAAAGTCTATGTTTGTCTAGACAACTTTGCATGCAAGAAACAAAAAAAAGCCATGGTTCATTGACAGTGGATGTTCGAGGCACATGACAGGAGACAAGAGCAAGTTCATAACCTTGAAGAAGATCAATGGTAGCACAGTGAAATTCGGAGATAATACTACTGTCAGAATTGTCGGAAAAGGTAAACTAAGTTTGGATAGTGATAGAACTAAAACTGAAAATGTTTTGTATGTAGGTCTTAAGCATAATCTTTTGAGTGTAAGTCAAATGTGTGATCAGAGGCACACACTAAAGTTTTATGCAGAAGGTTGTGAAATTAAGAGAACAGATTTAAATGTGTTGGTTGCAGATGCTCAGAGAACATGCAATAATTTGTATGATAACATCAAAGGTCAAAGATGTTGTTTGAGTCAGATTAAAAAAAGTTGGCTATGGCACAAGAGAATGAGACACAAATTTTGACAATCTTGTCAATATCAGCAAGAAGCAAACAATTAAAAATCTTTCAAAGATTACAAAGCCATCCAACACACTTTGTGAACCTTGTTAGCATGGGAAACATGCTAGAAGGCGGTTCAAAACAAAAAAATACTCAACCACTTAGATGTTAGAGCTTGTTCACACTGATTTGTGTCGACCTATGAGAACTCAAAGTACTCAAAGTGAAAAATATTTAATGTTGCTTATTAATGATTTTTCATGTATGACTTGGGTAATGTTTTTAAAGAAAAAATCAGAAGCTTTCAGACATTTCAAGGCATTCAAAGCATTAGCTGAGAATGAAACCGGTTTGAAGATTAAGTGTCTAAGATCAAATCGAGGAGTAGAATTCATGTTAGATTAGTTTATTGAGTTTTGTGAAGACCATGGAATAAAGAGACATTATTCAGCAGCCAAAACTCTACAACAAAAATGAGTAATTAAATAGAAAAACATAACAGTTCAAGAGATGGAGAGGACAATGCTAAATGAATCCAAAATATCAGATAAATATTGGAGAGAGGCAGTTGCTACAACAGTGCATATTCAGAACAAAGCATTATTGAGAGTCAACAGTGACAAGACTCCTTATGAGCTATGGAAAGACAAACCAACAACAGTTGATTATTGCAGAGTTTTCGGCAGCAGATGCTTCATAAAGAGAATCGATGAAAAATTAGGTAAGTTTGAATGTAGAGCAGATGAAGGTATATTTCTTGGTTATTTTTGCAAAAGTAAAGCTTATAAATGTTATAACAAAAGAACCAAGAAAATAGTTGAAATTGCAAGTGTCAGAGTAGGAGCACAAAAAATCAGTGATCCAATAGACATTCTTGAAATCATTGAAGAGAGATTTTGAGGAATCAGAAGAAGATGAGGAGAAAAAGGACACCAAAACCCATCCAAATATGTCCAGAGAAATCATAATGAAAGTGACATCCTTTAGGACATAAATGAAAGAATTTGCACTAGAAGAATGATGGTAAGTGAATCTGAGCAAGTTAATTTCTCTTTGTTATCCAAAATTTAGTCTAATTTTTTTTCAGAAGCTAGACATGATAAACATTGGGTTAAGATAATGGATGAAGAATTAAATCAGATAGAAAAGAATGATACTTGGGAATTAGTGCCTAGACTAAAAGATCATAATGTGATAAAAACAAAATGGGTTTACATAAATAATTCGAATGAAAATGAAAAAGTGACCAGGAATAAAGCAAGATCAGTATGTAAAGGATATGCTCAGATTGAGGGAATAAATTTTGAAATTTTTTTTTGCACCAGTGGCAAGGCTAGAGGCTATTAGAATGTTTCTTGCATATGCAGTGTTTAAAAATTTCAAAGTGTTTCAGATGGATGTTAAATCTGCCTTCTTAAACATGAATCTAGAAGAAGTCTACATTGAGCAGTCTGAAGGATTTATTCTCTCAAATATTAGTAGTCATGTATGCAGGTTGAAGAAAGCACTGTATGGATTGAAATAAGCTCCCAGAGCTTGGTATGCAAGACTTGATAAGTACCTGCAGGATCAATGTTTCAAAAGAGGATTTATTGACAGTAATCTCTACATCAAAACAAAAGGTGAGCATCAATTGATTGTTATGGTATATGTTGATGACATAATTTTTGGAGGAAACATTGAAAAGATGACAAAAAAACTTTTTGATAATATGCAAAAAGAATTTGAGATGTCTATACTTGGAGAATTGTCATTTTTCTTAAGATTGCAAATATTTTAGTTAGATAAAATAATTTTCATATCTCAAAGTAAATATGCCAAAAAAATGTTGAAAAAATTTGGTTTTGAGGATTGTGCACCAATTGGCACACCAATGAGTATAGAAAATAAAATGAGCAAGGATGAAGATTCACTTGTTACAGATCAATCTTTGTATAGATTTATGATTGGTAGTCTTTTATATTTGACAACATCGAGACCAGACATCATGCATGTAGTAGGTATGGTTGTAAGATATCAGTCAGCTTCAAAAGATAGTTATGTTCAGTTGGTGAAGAGAATATTCAGATATATCAAAGGGACATTTGATTATGAATTGTGGTATCTCACAGGTAGAGATTTCACTTTGGTTTCTTATATAGATTCAGATTGGCTAGGTTGCTTGGATGACAGAAAGAGTACAAATGGAGGAGCTTTCTTCCTCGATGATAGCTTAGTATCATGGCTAAACAAAAAACAAAATTCGGTATCACTTTTTACAGTTGAAGCAAAATATATTGCAGCGGTATTGTGTTGTACTCAAGTGCTTTGAATGAAGCAAACTTCGGAAGATATCAAGGTAAAATATGATGAACCTATTTTTATTTTTTGTTACAACACAAGTGCTATTAATATTTTTAAAAATTCAGTGATGCATGCAAGAACAAAACATATTCTCATTAGATATCACTTTTTGAGAGAGCAGAGTGCAGATCAATAGGGTAAAATGAAATATATTAGTACTACAGAGCAGATTGCAGATATTTTCACAAAGGCACTACCAAAAGACACATTTGAGTATTTGCGAGAGAAGTTGAAAGTAGTTTCTTTTACTACCTGCCATGGAGGATCAACATCAATTGAAGGGGAGCTAAGTGTTAGCTCCAGGATAGGCCCTTTGCCATTTGATGTCAAAGGGGGAAAAGAACAGAAACAGGTATAGGTACAGATACAGGGGCAAAAACATGTACAAGTTACTATAGTAAGGGGGAGTTACTGTATGTTTTTCAAATGACAGTATGTGCAAGTTTTAAGATGTGGCAGTATCAGTTTAAGGTTGCCATCAATGACAAAGGGGGAGATTGTTGACAATATTGTCATTGATGTCAAAGGTCTATCATTGATATTAAAGGCCTTATTGCATTTAAATGGTGTTTTTAATATTCATATCTTGGCTAATATGTGTTAATATTTATTTAATATTAACAAATATATTTTTGGTTGCATATAAGTCCAAAGAGGGCCCATGGAGAAGTCAAAAGAGGGCCTATGGTGAAGTCAAAGAGTCACGGGGAAAAACAAAAGAGGAATGGGACGTATTTTCTCATGAAGAGTCATCTTGAGGAATTCCAAGAGTCACCATGTGAAGACAAAAAAGGGTATGGCGCATTTTTTCATGAATAGACATTTTGAGGAATAAGAAAAGTCAACAAGATAAAGACAAAAGAGGAAATGATGCATTTGCTTATGAAAGGTCACCATATGACTTTTCAAATGCAAGGATACGAAGGGTCATGCAAGTTTGGCGCCATTTTCCTTGAGGATTGAAAGGTCACAAAAGGTGAATGCCAAAGGTCATTTGAAAAGCTATAAATAAAGGCTTGAAAAGTCATTTGTTATACGCAAGAGAGTGCATGGTTTGTATTTAATTTAAAGGAGAGAAAAGCATGAGATATTGTAGAGTTCTATCATTTGTTGAGTAAGCAACATTGAGAGATAGTTGTGTTTTATACACGAGGGGTTGGTGCTCTTGCAAGTTGGTGCTTGCAAACTTTGTAATTTGAGTTGGTGCTTATTCATATACTTGAAATTGTTCTCCGTGGTTTTTTCCACTTTGGGTTTCCACATAAAAATCTGGTGTCTCTCTCTCTTGTGTGGTGCATATTATTGTTTCAGTTTTATTGCATATCTTGAATGTGTGATTAAGTAGTTAAAAAAAAGAAATCAGATTAAGTAAAAGATATATAATATACTGATTCACCCTCCCTCTCAGTATATTTCATGTTTAACATCGTGTACCATATTCATCAGCAGTTGGATGTCTTATGTTCGCCATGGTGTGCACCAGACTCGACATTGCACAAGCAGTGGGAGTAGTCAGTCGGTTCATGGCGAATCCTAGTAGTGATCATTGGATGGCGGTGAAGTGGATTCTCAGATATTTAAGAGGCACTTGTGATGTTGCTCTCTGTTTTAGTGGGACTAGTCTTCAGGTAAGTGGTTTTGTGGATGTTGATTTTGGTGGAGATAGAGATAAAAGGAAGTCCACTACAGGTTATGTGTTTATCTTAGCAGGAAGTGCATTAAGCTGGATCTCTAAGCTTCAGACAGTGGTAGCTTTGTCCACTATTGAAGTTGAATATATGGCAACTACGCAGGGCTGCAAGGAGAGAATCTAGCTTCATAGGTCATTGGGTGAATTGCAAGTCAAGCATGGTAAAATGTTGTTACATTGTGACAACAGACAACCAAAGTGCATTGCACTTAGCACGAAATCCAACATACCATGCCAAAACAAAACACACTGACATTCAGTATCATTTTGTTCGAGATGTGGTGGAAAAAAGACAGATCTCATTGGCCAAAATACACAGATATAAATCCAACAGATATGTTGACGAAACCCATTGGGAGAGAGTTCATTTGGTGAAAAACTTCTCTTGGCTTGCACCTTATGTGATAGGCAACATGAGGCAAAGGTTTTTCAAGAGGAATAATTCGCAGGAATGAAATGTGACTTCAAGTGGGAGATTGTTCATATGTGAAGTCAACATTTGAGTAAGCAGGAGGTGACCAAACTGGCAGGTTGGACATTTTCGTACTACACATTTTCGAGGAGTTAGTACACGTATTTTGTACTACATCTAGATTTGTACTACACGCGGATTGTAGTACATGTGGGTTCGTACTAACACAATTTTGTACTATGTATTTTTACTATATAAGGCACCCATGAATTGTAAATTAATGATTGAGTTGTACTCATTGTATCATTTTCGAGCTTGTGCTTGGTGACTGCCATTATTGTAATTGCGGATTAATTCCTGGATAATAAAATTTTGAAGACTTTTCTCGTGGTTTTTGACTTGGTGATTTGCCAAGTTTTTCCATGTAATATCTGTGTCATGAATTTATTTTCATTTTACTATGATTATTTCTCTTTGCATGCCGTTACTTTCCTACAGTCCACAATTTGCCCCTTTTGGCAGCGAATAGGTGGCTGCCTTTGGGTGCCCTTTTGGCCCTTCATGGCCCTTGTAAGCTAAAAACTCTAAATCCAATGCCTTAGTGATGACATCTTATAATGAAAGAGGATTAAAAGCCTTGACAAACCCCTCAAGGGTTCAATCAATCCTTCAAGAAATAGAACAATCAATCTTCTTTCACTAACATCTGAAACCATAACTGAAACACCTTGAAAATCAGTAACATACCTTTCCACATCATGTGTTTGAGTTGGGCCAACCAACGAAAGTGTACTTCTGAATCTCTCCTATCAAATCTCTCCATGATCCTTTTACTAAACTCCTCTAAAGTGGTAACATGATCTTTTTACTAAACTCCTCTAAAGTGGTAATAGACCCATGACTTTGTGTGATAAGGCCATGAAACTACCACTCATGAACAATGCTCTCCAAGTGTAAGATGACGAATTTTAGAGCTTCTTCTTCATACATAGGATTAAGAGATAAATATGTATCTAATTTCTGCAACCATGATCTCACAAGAATTTTATCAGTACTGTCAAAATTAGGAAGGGAAATCTTACCCAACATTTGTTGCAAATCTCTATGGGGTTGCATATTATGAACCTTTGGCTTGGATCCCTCTTTCATCTCACAATAGTCCCGGAAAGATAGAAGAGCTTGTGTCTCATAATTTAGGGCTGTATACTCCCATCGGCGAATTTCAAAGGGATTATCTTTTGATGCTTCAACCTCCACAATTGGTTTGTTTTGCAAAAATGTGCCCTTGAAGAACTTATGAGGGGGATTAACAGAAACCCTCTCATGACTATTCGAACTATCCTCATTTGAATGATGATTTTTCTTTCCTTTTTGCGTGGCTCTCAACACATCTGTAAATTGCATACCCAAAGTATGCTGAAGATCCTTGTGACTATCCTTAATCAAACCCTGTAAAAACTTCCCTTGTTCTACAGAAAAATCTTTAGGCTCTTGATCACCCATGATCTTTTCCCTTCTCAGATAGAATAAAATCTCTTTACCTGATTGCATTAACTACAACCTCACAGAATGGTAGGAAAGATGGCTTTGATGCCACTGTAATATCCCAAAACGGAATATTTGGATATAAAATTGTTTATGCCTTAAATCCACAATAAAATGAAATATGAAATAAACAAATTCAGCCAACCCTAGCTCCCAAATATTTATCCATAAATTTGCCTTTCAAACCCTAGGCGTCACACTTCCAGGGTGTTGTAAGCAATTTTCAGCAACTAATTGATTTACAATTGATCACAAATTATGCCAAAATAAGTACCAAGCTGAAATTATGAATATGTACTTTTTTTTCTTATTTTTGTGAAACCCAACTGCCACTTGCAAATAACCTTTAAATTTTGATTTTAATTCCACACTTACACTTGCTTTTTGACTGATTTTTCACTTCAAACCTTTGTCATAAATAGCCACCATAATCAGAAAAATGTTGAGAAAAATTACAGCGAACTTATTGAGCCAAGAAATGACCCCTACAAACCCTCAAGATGAATCGCCAAACTTGCCAAGGTCAAGGAAAAATACCAGAAAATTACTACAAGGTTTTGCATTAATTTGAAGTCTCAAACAACCGCAAATCACCTCAAAAACCCCAATTCTAATAGGCAGAAAATTAACAATAAATTTCAGAATGTTTATTTGGCCTTTTGGACCCCAAAATCACCTGGAAATCACCTCCAATACAAGTTACCACACCTGGAATAATTAGCAGAAAAGTACTGAAGCATGTCTCATTCAAAAATAAGCTCAAAACCCTACGCTAGACCTCCACAAGAGAATCGCTAGTCTTCTAGGGCATCAACAAATAATTTCTTTTGCAACGTGGTGTCAAAAGACACCGTTATAGATAGATCACGAGCAATTACTATTAGGCATACATCCCAATAGTTCTCTTCATGCATGAAGAGCAATAACTTGAATTCGCACATGCGCAAGAAGAGTCCTCCAACTAGCCAATATACCCTTCCAAGTGAGGCGAATCACTTGGGGAGAGTAAAGCTTCATTAGACCCAACCTTTTTCCGACTTTCCTTTTAATTGTTCTTTCTTTTTTGGTCACTTGAAGCCGACTAATCAAATCTTCAACATATTCTATTAATTAAATAATTAATTGCCTTAAAACATCAAATGATAAAAATCACTGTTTGAGAAAATAATTAAATAATTAATAAAATACAATCCCCAAAAGAAACCCTCTAGTCTATGGGGATATAGACTAAAAGTCTTCAAACCTCATCGTGTGATGTGAAAATGGGGACATTACAGTAAATTATTATTACACACTAATTCACCCCCCTTCAGTGTGGTGTGTGCTCAACGATTGGTATCAGAGTGAGGTTCCTTCAGGATCAGTTTAACCGCTGGAAGGTAGATCCCGAAAGCTTACATGGCCAATCATCAGGGTCAGGAAGGTTTCTTCACCAACAAGGCTCCATTTTTCGATGGGACAAGTTATGCATTCTGGAGTGTAAAGATGAGGACATATCTAATGGCCCTTGGTTTTGGCATTTGGTGAGCAGTTGTGGATGGATACACAACGCCACAGATTCCACCAACAAATACAGTAAGAAAGAAGGCTAGTGAAAATAACACAAAAGCCATGAATTTTATTTTGTATGGTTTGTCAGAATCTGAGTTTGTAAAAGTAATGCAGTGCGACTCGGCTAAGGAGATTTGGGATAAACTTAAGACCATCTATGAGGGAGATAAAAAAGTAAAGATGGCCAACCTTCAAACGCGTAGGAGACAATTCGAAAGTTTGAAGATGAGAGAGGATGAAAACATTGTGGCCTATCTACTTTGTGTAGATGAAATTATCAACATTATCAGAGGGCTTGGTGAAAACGTCGAAGAATCTGTAATCGTCCAAAAGGTACTAAGGTCTCTACCTTTAAGATTTGATGCAAAAAATTATGCAATCGAAGAAATAAAAGATCTAAACAAACTAACAATGGATGAGTTACATGGAACTCTCACGGCATATGAGATGAGGATTGAAAAAGAAAAACCATCTAAAAGGGAGGCAACCTTCAAAGCCCCAAAAAAGGCAAAAACCAAAGAAATTGAATCAAGCGATAAAACCAGTGACGAACTAGAGGAAAATGAGGCTCTGTTTGTCAGAAACCTTAAAAAAGAGGTCCAAAAAATACAAAGGTAAGTTACCTTTCAAATGCTTTAATTGTGGTAATATAGGACATTTTGTTGTCGAGTGTCCTCACAAGGATGATAGTGAAAATGAAAATAATAACGATGAAAGGAAAAATAAGGAAAGCAAGCCTTCAAAAAAAACTTCAAAAAAAGTGTGTATAAAAAAATTTGCAATAAGTACAAGAAAAGCCTCTTTTTCAAAAAGGATAGTAGCTCAGTCGAGGGGAGCGATGAAGAAATATCAAACAGTGATAGGGAGGAAACCCTGTTCATGGCAATAGAAACAAAACCCGAAGCCTCTATACGTACAGACCCTTGGAAGAAGAGGATAATGTCGAAAATGGAGTGGTAGATCTTGAAGAAGCACTGATTTGTGCCTTGGGAGAGAAAAATGCCGAAGAAAAAGAATTTGAAACAAAGAGTACAAATTCAAAAATATGAAGAGGAAGATATTGGATTGAAAACAAAGATGACACAGAATGTTGAAGAATCAGATAAGGTTATCAGTGGATTAAAAACTCAATTAGAGGAAATGAAAAGAAGCGAGGAAATAAGAGCCAAATTGAAAACAGAGGAGTGCAAAATGCAAGAATGTGAAATAATTGCCTTGAATTTAGAATTGGAGAAGACAACAAATGAGTTGAAGAACATATCAAAATTTGAGAAGAGTACCAAAGTGTTGAGTAACATACTGAATAGTCAAAGGTCACCGTTCATTAAGTATGGCAATGGGTATGATGAGAACCAAAAGAAAACTGAAAAAGGGCAAAGTTCAAAATCTACAGACTCATCAAAGAATTTAAATACGAAGAAGCCAATGAGCTATGCAAATGCACTTAAGAGGTTGTGAATATAGAAAGCAAAAAGAAGACAAAGCATGTCAATCCTCATAGAGAAAACACAAGTAAGAACATCCTTGTTAGAGATCTAAGAAGATCATTTCTGTCAAGGCAGAACAATGTGATAAGGTACATAAGCTAATTCTATGGTTATTGTTATTCTTGTAATCAATTTGGTCATAGAGCAATAGAGTGTAATGCACATGTAAGAAATGAATATGCATGGAACTATGGAAAACACACTTATGGAGTTCCCAATAGAAACTATAACTTATTTGCCCCACTATTGAATTACAATGAGAATAATACTATATGTTATAATTGTAACAACTGTGGACATATAGCACAATTCTGTAGGAGTGTTTTCATAGAAACTCCTAAACAGAACAAGAAGGTGAATACCCCGATTATAAAGAAAAATGAATCTACAAAATTATGGAGAGAAAAGCAAGTGGAAGCTAATAAAAAAAAAAGGAAAAATATATGCTTGTTCAAACAACGTTTTATGCACAAGGGGAAGGGCAGCAGTGGTATATTGATAGTGGGTGTTCAAGCCACATGACAGGTAATAAAAACAAATTTCTCACTTGAAGAAAATGAGTGAAGGTATAGTAAAGTTTGGGGATAATGCTACAGCTAGGATTGTCGGAAAAGGTACCCTCAGCTTTGATAATGGAAAGACAAAAACTAAAAATGTTTTGTATGTTGAAGGGTTGAAGCAGAACCTTTTGAGTGTCAACCAAATGTGTGATCACGGACTTACGCTCACATTTTATGCTCAAGGCTGCGAAATCATGAGAATAGACATAGGAAAATTAGTTGCAGACGCAAACAAAACATTGAATAATCTGTACATACTTAGTGAAGTAAAAGGAGAGGAATGCTACACGAGTCAAGTTGATGAAAGTTGGCTATGGCATAAAGAATGAGCCATATGAATTTTGACAATTTAGTGAAAATCAGCACTAAGAATGCCGTAAGAGGCAAAATCACAAAACCTTCAAGCACTATTTGTAAGCAATGTCGGCATTGGAAGCAAACATGAGTAAATTTTTGATCAAAAGAGTACTCGACAACCAAGCCATTGGAATTGATTCATACAGATCCATGTGGACCCACAAGAACGCAAAGCATACAAGGTGAAAGTGATTTTACGCTGCTTATTGATGATTATTTTAGAATGACATGGGTTGCCTTTCTAAAAGAGAAATCCAAGGCATTCGAAAAGTTTAAAGCTTTTAAAGCTTTGGTTGAAAATGAAATGGATCTAAAGATGAAATACCTAAGGTCAGATCGAGGGGGTGAGTTCCACTCAAATGAATTCAATGAATTTTGTGAAGAGCATGGAATAAAGAGACATTTCTCAGCGGTTAGGACTCCACAACAAAATGGAGTTGTAGAGAGAATCGAACTGTGCAAGAAATGGCAAGAACAATGCTAAACGAATCCAAGCTTTCAGATAGATATTGGAGAGAGGCAGTCAATTGTAATGTCCCCTTTTTCCTAGTCATCACATTTTCGATGAGATTGGCCTATCATTGACCTTCATAGGCCAAGACAGGATGATTAGAGGGTCACTTCGGCAGTTACCTAGCCTTTCGAGGGGTTTTCTCTACCACATTCAGTTGTTTCCCATGGGCGTATTGGCGTTTCAACACCTAGAGAGAGTATCTTTATAACTTTATGTTATAAAGTTACTTATGAATTATAACTTTATTTTATAATAAAGTTATTTTATTAAAATAAGAAATTAAAAATAAATAAAAGAAATAAAGTTATTTATTTCTAGAAGTTTCTAGCCCCCACCAAAAGTGGAGACATAAAAAGTATATAAGGAGGTGTTGGGCTCTTTTCTTATCATCCAAGTTTATGTTTTGATATTGATTTGTGGTTGAGGAGACCTAGGGTTTTTGCAGAATAGCCATTGAGGACGAAAACCCTCTTGGTTGTGTGACTTTGAGGTTGTGAAATATCAACCGAATTGTTACCAGTTGTGGGCTTCACTTTTGAGGCTCAACTTGTGCTTCATTGAGATCTTTTGTAGGTTGGAAGAATAAGGGTTTCATTGCAAAATCTGAAGATTTATTACAGTTATGGTATTTGGTTCGATCCTCTCGTTATAGGTGCAATTTGAAGCAATGAGGACATCCATTTGAGACTGCCTAGTGTGGAGAAGATTTGCTTGGCAATTGAGGTCGATTTTGGGTTTGAAGAATTGCAGGTCTGCAAATTTACTTCAGACTTCACATATTGGTTCGATTTGCTTTGATGAAGCCATATTTCCAACATCCAACCATTTGAGGAGGAGCGGCTGGGATAGAGGAAGATATTAAGGCCAGTTTGGGGGTCTATATCATTGCAATTTATTTATATTTCATCCTCCAACAAAGTTCAGGTCTGCAACTTAGTGAGGGGTCGATTTTGGTCTTAGAGGCTTCCAAAAAATATCATACACACCCCAAAAGGAACGGCCAGCCTCAAGGAACCTTCCCATTCAATTTGGTGGCATTTGGTGCATGATTTGTGACAATATTAGGGTTTGATCTGATCTCTGCAAGTCTGAAGACAACTCAGAAATTTACATCATTTGGAGGCATTCATCATTCCGTGTTGAAGGGGACTCATCTACACCATTTGTAATCAGGTTCCTCTTATCTTATTGTTTGTATGTGGTCATTTTGCCCTTTATTGTAAGTCTAAAGCACATTTATATCAGACTGATTTGTACTCAGAAAACTGAATTAAAAGGCATTGAGTTGGCTACAATTTGCATTGTTTATTATTGCTATATTGTCTACTTTGTTTGTTTATCAATCTATTGTTCAAGACTAGTAAAAATCTCTGCAAAACACATTGAAAATCAATTAGACCAGCAAACTGAAAATACAGACCAGCAAGTGTTTGACAAAATTCTCAAGCATCAAACTCAGAAAAATTTGACAAATTTCAGTCACTATTGGTTGGGGATTTTACATCAACACCGTAGTTTACATCTTGAACAAAGGACAAATAAAGGTAAACAATAGTAAAACACCCTATGAGCTGTGGAAGGGTAGACCAGTGTCGATCAAATACTTCAAAGTCTTCAGAAGCAAATGCTACATCAAAAGAGATGATGAAGATTTGGGGAATTTCGATTCAAGAGCCGATGAAAGTATTTTTTTTTGTTATTCCTCAAAGAGTAAAGCCTATAGCTGCTATAATAAAATGTTGCAAACAATTGTAGAGGGTACCAGTGTTAGAATGCATGAAACTAGGCCTAAACAAGTGAGTGTACCAACTAATATTCATTTAGAAGAATCAGACTTCAAGAAAGAAGTAGCAAAAGAAAGTCAAGAAGAAGAAAGAGAAGATACAAGGGCACCATCTAGATTCATTCAGAAAAATCATGCAGAAAATCAAATCATCGGTGATATTGATGCTGGAGTGCAAACTAGGAGAAGGTTAATGAATACATCGGACAATATGAACTCTCTATTGTCAAAGATAGAACCGAAAAACTTTTCAGAAGCCAGCAATGATAAGCATTGGATTCATGCCATGGAAGAAGAATTGAACCAAATAGAGAAGATTGAAACTTGGGAACTTGTTCCCAGACCAAAGGACAAGAATGTAATTGGAACTAAATGGTTCTTTAGGAACAAACTGAATGAAGATGGCAAGGCAACAAGGAACAAGGCAAAACTGGTCTGTAAAGGCTATGCTCAAATAGAAGGTGTTGACTTTGAGGAGACTTTTGCACCTGTGGCAAGATTAGAAACCATAAGACTATTCTTAGCATATGCTGGATTCAATAATTTCAAGGTCTATTAGATGGCTGTCAAGTATGGATTTCTCAATGGGAATCTTGAAGAAGAGGTTTACATAGAGTAACTTGAAGGTTCCTCTTTATTAGGGAATAAGGACTATGTGTGTAGGCCGAAGAAAGCGTTGTATGGACTGAAGCAAGCCCCTAGAGCTTGGTATGCTAGGCTTGACAGATGCTTGATCAAGGTTTCAAGACCTATACATCAACACTGAAAGTGAGAACCGGTTAATTGTGGTTGTGTATGTTGATGACATTATTTTTGGCGGAGACAATGAGAAGATGTCTCAAGAATTTGCAAGGGTAATGCAACAAGAATTTGAAATGTTTATGTTAGAAGAGTTATCATTTTTCCTTGGGTTGCAAATTACTCAGTCAAGTAAAAGCATCTTCATCTCTCAGACCAAATACGTTAAGGAAACGTTGAAGAAATTCAATATGGATGATTGTAAATCAGTAAGTACTCCAACGATAACATGGTGTAAGTTGAGCAAAGATGATGAGTGAACAAAAGTCAATCAAACCTGGTATAGATCAATGATTGGAAGTCTATTGTATACTATTGCATAAGACCATATATCATGTAGGTAGTAGGTTTAGTGACCAGATTTTAGGGAACACCAAAAGAAACACACTTGCATGCAATCAAAAGGATATTCAGGGATCTCAAAGGCACTATGGATCTTGGTTTGTGGCACCCAAGAGGAAAGGACTTCACTGTGACAACTTATACTGATGTAGATTGGGCAGGCAACATTGATGACAGAAAGAGCACAAGTGGAGGTGCATTCTTTCTTGGAAAGAGTCTTGTGTCATGATTGAGTAAGAAACAACCCTTAGTTTCCTTGTCCATCGCTGAAGTTGAGTACATAGTAGCAACATCATGTTGTAGACAAGTCCTTTGTTTCGAGTGATTTTAGAATTGAGTATGTCAATCCAATTTCTATTTTCTTTGACAATACAAGGGCAATAAACATCTCCAAGAATCCAGTTATGCATTCAAGAACTAAGCATATTCCCATCAAGTATGATTTTCTAAGAGAGTAGGTTCCTGATCAGAAGGTAAAATTAGAGTATGTCTCTACAAAGGAGCAAGTTGCAAACATTTTCCCAAAGCCTCTCCGAAAAGAATCTGTTGAGTTTCGAAGGCAAGAATTGGGAGTGATCCATTCTTCACTCAGTCACTAAATCCGTCATAAGGAGCATGAATTAAAGGGGAGCTAATCATTGCATTATTCAACGCCATAGATATTTTGGTGAAATACATTGTGATAGTTTTGAACATTCCTTTGCCACTGATGTCAAAGGGGGAGAATTGAAGACAGGGGGAGCAAAGGAGGAGAACCACAGAAAGGAGGAGTTCATATACTAATTCATGGGGATTGCCATCAATGACAAAGGGGGAGATTGTTGGAATAATTGTCATTGATGTCAAATGAATTGTGATGGATATGAATGGAAGTGTCAAACGGAATTGTTGCTAGAAGTGAACGGAAGTGTCAAAAATTAACATAATTATCTGACAAAATTTTCCCGTAAAAGGCGTGACCTTTTCAGAAATCAATGCCCAAGTATGGAAGGACTAATTGCATTAATTAATAATGACCAACAGTTAAATATATTTAATTTACAACAGCAACGATTTTGTGTTGATGGGACTAGCTTTCAATAAAGTTTAATTGTAGCAAGGAGTTTTATGGCTATAAGCATTAATGCTTAAATGACAAAGCCGACTCTCTTTGTTTATATTGCCGCCTTGGAAAAATTGCCCATCTTGGAGGGTTAATTGAAATTAATTAAAATAAAATAATTGACACTTCGGTTAATGAAAAGGTGCATTGCTAATGGGATGCCCCCATTGGGAAAAGCCTTTGAATGCTATATAAGGTGAGATGTTGGAGAAAAACAATAAGAAATAATTCTTTCTATCATATACAAGGAGAAGAAGAGGAAGAAGAAAGAGAAGAGAGAGAAGAGTGAAACTTGATTGTGCCATCATTTGTTAACAAAGCAACAGTGAGAAGGTGGAAATTGTTTAAGTGAGATTGGTGCCTCATAACAAAAAGATCGGTGACTTTCGCTAAGTCGGTGCTGTTAGTGAAGTTGGTGTTTTGATTCAAAGAGATCGGTGTCTAGAGCTAAGTTGGTGCTTGGCATTGGGGATTGGTGTCTCCAAGCAGGTTGGTGCCTTAGAACTTTTGTAAAAAGAATTATTAATCTTATGGCTAAATTGGGATAGTAGATCCAAGCAGCGTTTCAAGTGTGGTTTTTCCCCACCGAGGGTTTTCCACGTAAATATTGTGTTGTGCATTTACTTGTTCTTACGTGAATGGTTTCTTTATGAAAGTTAATTAGAAAGAAAGTAAATTATTATTACACACTGATTCACCCCCCCGCTTCGCGCCCTTTCAGTGTGGTGTGTGCTCAACAATCTGATCATGCTCTTTCTCCACGAACTGCCCATCATAAATCCCCTTCAAGTGGCTTTTCCCAAATGGTGTGACTTCCCAAGGAGTGGCGTCTCTTGAAACCTCACATGGGCCGACTTGCTTTGGGTGTTGTTCCTTCATTGTGGCGTCCCATTCATAAGGCATGACTTCATCCTTTATACTTTATTTTTAAAAAGGGACATTACAATCCTCCCTTGCCAAAATTGCTTGTCCTCAAGCAATTGTAAGTTGG
The DNA here is from genome assembly GCA_037957365.1 of Torreya grandis. NCBI lineage: Eukaryota > Viridiplantae > Streptophyta > Pinopsida > Cupressales > Taxaceae > Torreya > Torreya grandis. Next base: position 2,402,892 of record JARHVA010000400.1, read on the forward strand.
GATGCTCTAAAATGGTCGCTCCTTCCCAAGTGGCATCCTCAATAGATAAATCTTTTGACGGATCAAGTATTCTTTGATGCTTTTGTTTCTTAACTTATTTCATAATTTCAAAACTTCAACGATCTCCCAAGCTGCAAGAGGGCAATTGTAGGAAACATGATCCTTTTTGTGCATTCTCTATAATGGTATTCCTTTCAAAATATGTTCCAGGTATGACATCAGTTGAAACAAGAAACCCATCCCTATGTAAGAGTTTTTGTGGCATGTTTCCCACAAAAGTAGTCAAATTAGAGATCTGAATATAAAATTGAAAAAAATCGTGTTCCTTCTCCTGTAGACAAGCCAACAAGCCTAAGCAATCGATCTCAGTTTCAGTTTTAATTTGAGTCCTAGCAAGAACAACCTTTGAACACTTGAGTCAGTCATCTTTGATAATTTCAGAGCACCTTCCCAGCAAGGCTCATTTGGGACGTGATACTTTTTAATCCCTGAAGAATGAAGCCTTTTTATGGTTTCAATCACTTGACAAGAGACTTGTTGCAAAGATATTTCAAGCATGTAAATTAATTCTTTGACGGTCCATAAGAGAGAGTGGTCGCATGCAACAATTGCCACTAGAATAGAATAATTCTCAAATTCATCCAATTCAATCTGTGGAGCAACAAAGTAGGAGGAGTCAATTTCGAGCAACAAAGTAGGAGTCGTCAATTTCCAACCCCTCAAGTGATGGCTCTGTTTCAGAATTGAAGCCAATGGATCCATATGCTCTTATGAGAAGAGATCCCATTGAAAGAAACCTCCTTATTACCTTCCAATCTTTGATGCAGAAATGGTGGAAATTTTTAAAGAGTATTGTTGATTGAACTCCTACCATGCCTTTTTCAATGTTCTTATGCAGTTGGTCCATGTCCTCAACAAGTCCATCTGTTGATGTTGACTCAACAATACCACATTCATAATGTTTGCACCCCTTTCTTCCACAATTCCAGGCAAGAGGAGTTACTTTGAAGGTTCTCCATCCTTATCAATAGATGACAGCCTTCGCAACCTTGTTGTCTTCTTTTTCTTTTGCGTTGTCCTTTAAAGGTCCTACAGTAGAATCCAGTGCATTCTTGCTTGAACTGGATGGTTCTGGAAATCTTTCCATCCCTAAGAGAGAATTGTCTTTACCCTCTGCTTTGTTACCATCCACATTGTCATCGAACTGTATTGACATGATTTTCTTTAGTCTCAAAAAATCACCTGGATTCCACATGCCAAAACAAATATGAACTTGAATCAAATAACTTATATGTCCTATGCTTGGGCTATCATCAAAGTGTTCACCTTTTGGAAGTTTGAAGGATAGTGCAAGATTTGGCGCAACTTCCTTCCCCTTAAACTCTTCGCATCCAACAAGTGAAGCGCTTTTTGCCTTGACTTCATCAATATCTTGTTGACATATGCAATCACTAGAAGTTAATGAAACATCTTTCACTACCCAAGGATCCATGCCTTCAACTTGCATGCATAGCTTTTTTTGCTCCTCATCAGGGTTTTGAGGTTCGGATCTTAACTTTTCCGTTTTACTTGACCACATTTCCTCATAGTGCCCTGTTCCATTTCGTGACTCACTCAACTCCATAAAGTTTGAAAAGAGGTTTCTTTTCGAATCTTTGTTGAAAGAGTTTTGTATTGATCACAATTGGCCATAATATTCTTGTGTAGTGACCCCATGGTTCACAGGCTGGCAAGAAAACATCTTGGATACCACTGTAATATCCCCAATGGGATCGAAATACTTAAATTTAAAAATTTTCCTTAATCCTATTTACTAGAAACTATATCATTGATATTTTCACCAATATTTTATGAACTTATAAAAATAAATCAAATATAACAAATTTCAAATACTGAATTCTTGATTTCTGTCTCAGACAAATATTCCCAATAAGAATAGTCAAATAATCAAAGTGAAGCATAAGTGTAACTCCTGAATGAAGTTACCACAATAGACTTCAAGGGTTTTTGTCCTTGAGTCTAATTGCAAACGAGGGTATTCGTCCTCAAATGCATTATCAAAGCTGCTGCCCAAATATGAATAGTTATTGAATAAAATCTGATCATGCTCTTTCTTCACGAACTGCCCATCATAAATACCCTTTAGGTGGCTTTTCCCAAATGATGTGACTTCCCAATGAGTTGCATCCCTTGAAACCTCGCATGGGCCAACTTGCTTTGGGTGTTGTTCCTCCATTGTGGCGCCCCATTCTTGAGGGATGACTTCATCCTTTGCACTTTATTTTTAAAAAGGGACATTACATATTCTATTATATAGCAAGAATGGGGAAGAACATCTGCAACACTTAGACATGATACTTGCCATATTAGAACAACAATCCCTCTTTGCCAAGATGTCAAAATGTGAATTTGGTATGACAACAATCCTATATTTAGGGCATATAATTAATAAGGATGGAGTTCATGTTGATCAAGAGAAGATTCAAGCCATTGTAAGTTGGTCTCCTCCTACCAACATGACACAATTGAGAGGGTTCATAGGTCTGTGCACCTATTATAGGAGATACGTTAAAGGATTTTTTGCAACTAGCAACACCTTTAACCAATCAACATTTGAACCCCTGAAAGAAGGGATCTTTCAGTTGGACGGAGCTTGCTCAATCAACATTTGAACACCTGAAACAAGTGATGAGTTCATGCCCGGTTTTGGCAATGCTGGACTTCTCATTACCCTTCGTGTTGGAATGTGATGCATCAGGAGAAAGTGTTGGTGCAATTCTAATGCAGAATAAGCATCCAATTGCTTTTGACAGTTAGAAACTCAAAGAGCATGAGTGGAGATACTCAATACATGATAAAAAAATGTTGGCCATCATGAATGCTCTTGCTAAATTCCGACAATATTTGGTATGTGGAAGATTTGTGGTCAAAACTGATCACAATAGCTTGAAATATTTCCTAGACCAAACGGACTTAAAGGAAAGGCAACAAAAAGGGGTTAGTAAGATCCAAGCTTTTAATTTTGACATTGAATATGTGAAGGGACAAAACAATGTAGTGGTCGATGCTTTATCAAGAAGACCACATTTATGCTCCATGGTAGAATTCACGACCGATTGGAAGCATTCATAACGGCGGAATACATTTAAGGATGAGTGGGCCAATGTAATCTTATAAGGAAAAAAAACTAGTAGAGGATCTCATTGTCTGCAAAGATAGAATCTTCTTAGTGGCCGACTCCAAAATTAAGCATAAGATCCTTAAGGCCATACATAACGATCCATTAACGGTCATCCTGGTTTTGTAAAGACATACAAACAATTAAGGGATCAATTTTTTTTGGAAAGGACTTAAAAGAGAATTCCTTAAATACATTCGGGAATGTCCCACTTGCCAACAAAATAAAATAGAACATAACTTTCCTGTCGGGATGTTGCAACCTTTGCCAATATTTATTAAAAAATGGGAGAGTATTTCTATGGATTTCATTTCGAGACTACCCACGGTTCAAGGGCAAAGCAATCTTTATGTAGTTGTGGACCGATTAACAAAATACGCTCATTTATTTCCACTCCCCAAGAAGTATGATGGTCTTATGATAGCTGTAATAATTTTTAAAGAGGTTTTTAGACTTCATGGACTAGCAAAGAATATAGTCAGTGATAGGGACACTAAGTTCATGAGTGCTTTTTGGCAAGAACTTTTCCAATTGGCAGGTACTGAGTTAACCCCAAGTACAAGTTATCATCCTCAAACGGATGGTACAGAAGCCGTAAATAAATGGATTGAGGGGGTACTTAAGAAATTATGTAACTGGACAACAAAATGCTTGGGTCAAATGGTTATACTTGGGTGAATTCTACTACAATACTTCTCATTACATGTCTATTGCAATGTCACCTTTCAAGGCACTGTATGGGTATGATGCTAAAACTTTTGTATATTTGGTCATTTCAGATAGTAGGGTTCCCAGAGCCAAGGATCTAATACAAAAACATCAAGACATCCTAATAACACTCAAGGATAATTTTCAGCACGCCCAAAATCAGCAAAAGTTGTATGCGGATCAACATAGAACAAAATGGACTTTTTGAAGTTGGAAATATGGTGTATTTAAGGTTACAACCTTATAGACAATCTTCCTTTAAACAAAGTGGTGTTGAAAAACCCAAGCCTCGATTTTATGGGCCATACCATATTATAAGAAGAGTGGGAGAGGTAGCATACGAATTGGATTTGCTAGGGCATCCGCATACATAATGTCTTCCATGTGTCTTGCTTCACATCATCAACTTCCATTTATCCTCCCATGCTCTTGACATTGATTCTTTTAATGGCTTGCAAACAGGTATAACAAAGTTAAATTCTTGTGCAAAATAAGATAATCCATTTTGAATCACAAGATCTGTCACTACATATGGACTAAGTGTGGCCGGTGTAACTAGTTGGTGCTTGACTGGTGTCATACCCACTTCTAGCTTGGTATCGGTCTTCTAATTGGTTTCTGCATGCCCATAAAGCATGCAAACTTGCCTTTAAATACTTGGCAACTCTATATTGTCCTCTAAAATAAGCACACTCAAATGTAACCATCAACTCAGTTTGGCATGCTTTCTTGATTAGTTCCCACGAAGATTTGTATCCCTTTATCTCCCAACAATCTCCTTGTGCTCATATTTTGGATTTCCTTGCTGAAGCCATCCTTGGCTTCCATCTTCTCACTCATATCCTTCCCAGGAGCTTCTTTGATGGATTTCAAACTTCCTTCAACATAATCTTCTTTGTATGATTGCTAGATTGCGATATAATTATTTCTGAAACCTTACAAAATTTGTAGGCTTCTGTTTTGGGCTTTTGTTCATCCTGATTGTTTCATTCACTTCTTGCTCTAGACAATCCTTAGCGAAATGTTCTTGTTCTGCACTTCAAACATTTCATCATCCGCTGAAATTGGCCATCTCTTTCAACAAACTTCTGACTCTGAGTTTGAGTCCTTGTCCACACTTCCAAATTTTTTGTGTTTCCCTATATACACAACTCTTGTTCCCCAAATTACCTTTAGTTCTACCATAATATGCACTTGCCAACATGTCATGACAATTTATTTTGAAGATGTGACTATATTTATGATCATAATTGTGGTATCCATTATGAGTATGTCTTTTCTTTCTTCAATTGATGCCCCAAAGATTACTCCTTTATTTGAATTGGTCATTTTATTAATATGGCCATGTGTTCTTGATAGCTTCAATTACTGACCAGTCAACATCATGATCTTTATGTCATGTTGATGATCTCTAATGATTTCTCATCTTTGCTCTCAAATTCACTACATGGTGGGGTTGTAGCGCAACTATATTTTCTGTGCACTTGGTTAGAGATCTTGAATAAACGACCCTTTTTGAAGTCTGTCTCCTTCTCTACAGTTTCAAATTAAAAATGCCAGCAGTTCTATTCTTGAAAATAAAATATATTGCATCTCTTAAAACCTGAAATCCGTTTCAAAATTCCATGTTAGTTTATTCCAAGTACAAAGTGATTTAATGCAAACATGGGGTGGGGTATATAGAGAGATGGGCTCTCCCCTCTATATAGGCCACCTCTAAAGTAAAGTAAAAAACTATATATAGTTGGAGCCTGAATAGGGATCTATAGTCAAGATGGAATTCTAGTCAGACCCATACCATCTGGTCGAGTGCCCTATATATCTATTTGGGAGCTGTGCATTCGTTGACATATATAGAGAATGGGCATTGACTACCTTTATATCAATAAGGTCGAGCGCCATGTATGTCTATAGGGTGCCCCTGTATATAGATAGGGGTGCCATATATCTAATCTAAGATATATATAGGGAGGTCGAGGTCCAGGCTCCTCTCCCCCCTCTATATAAACTAAACTCTATATGGCCTTTATATATATATGGGAGTTAGTTTAAAGTTTAGAGTTTAGAATTAGTTATTTTAGAGGGCCACCATATAGATATATAGGGCTTAGATAGATATATAGGGCTCGGTAGGCAACCCCCCAACCCCTTTTTCTATATAGGAAGGAGAGGGGCTCTAATCTATATAGAGAGGGGTGCCACCCCCAACTGTATATAGGTTTTTTTAGGCAACCCCCCAACCCCTTTTTCTATATAGACGACCTCTCTCTATATATGGGAGTTCTATCTCTAAATATATAGGGCGAATCTCCTATCTATGAACCCAACCTATCAGAGGTGATAAGCTCCTCTATTTGGCCAAAAAAACTCTATATTGGGAAGGGCTCCCATATATATATATAGATAGGGGTTTGGTGGATGGAGTAAGGTGCCCAATATAATACATATATATAGTTGTCCATACCATCTCTAACCTCCCCTCCCTATGGGGTTGGTGCCCCCCTCTCTATGATTTAAATCTATATATGGGCAAAGGGTGAGCCGTAGTGAATACCCCTCTATATCTGATCTATGTTGTGCCCTCTCTATCTCTATCTATCATAGTGACTCCCTCTCTCTATATATAATGCTTTCCTCTATTGCCTAGTGTAGAGGGAAGGCACCTTTCCTGTAGTGTATATATATAGGGCCAATCTCCTATCTATGGAGGTGCTCCTCTATATAGATAGGGGTTTGGTGGATGGAGTAAGGTGCCCAATATAATACATATATATAGTTGTCCATACCATCTCTAACCTCCCCTCCCTATGGGGTTGGTGCCCCCCTCTCTATGATTTAAATCTATATATGGGGTGAGCGTAGCGAATACCCCTCTATATTTGATCTATATTGTGCCCTCTCTATCTCTATCTATCATAGTGACTCCCTCTCTCTATATATAATGTCCTCTTTTTGGGCCAGAAGACCAAATAAGGGTTTTCCCTAAAATCCATAATGTTTGCAAATAATTTCTGAATTTTGATTTTTTTTAAATTTTTTTAGCAAACCCTAGTTGAAATAAATGCTCCAAACACATACCAAACACCACCAAACCCTTGGCGCCAAAGTGCAAGAAATATGTAGGTAATTTCCAGCAATCACTTCAACCAATAATCACCACAATGTGGGCAAATATGAGCAACAAACCGAAAATAAGAAAAATGTATTTTTTTACCACGGTAGAAGGATTAAATTCTGATTTAGATTTGCTGAAAATCTTTGATTTTTATTTCAGAAAACTTTAACTTTTCTTTCTTAAATACTTTTTCAAACCCTAGCAACACCATACGAAATATGCCAAAAATATAGGAATAATTCCAATAACCTTTTAGGGCATCCAAGGTGATCAAAATACCTTCCAGAAGGAGTCACCCAAGTCAAACAACGCTGCAATAAATTCAGGAAAAATACAATTTCCGAACTAGGGCCTAGGGCACTCTCAATGACCTCCAAAGCTCGCATACACAAGTCGTCAATGTTAGAAAAAATTGTAGGTTATTTATTTGGCATAAATCAACACTTCAAGAGTCAAACTTGACCATAAAACTTGTCAAATAATTAAATAATAATTCAAAAAACTATTATTTATTTTTTCAGCGAATTAGGGCCTTAAAACCCTCACCAAGCCTTCACAAATCCCAATGCCACAATTCAAAAAATTAGCAATAAATTCCAGAATATTGATTTGATCAATTGGACTTCCAATTGACCTCAAAACACTCTCCAAAGACTCCCAAAGCAAATCAACCCACTCCAAGGGCAAGACAAAATATTCTTTTTTGCAAAAGTGGTGTTCCAAAACACCTTTTTGAAGATAATTCAACTCAAACCGCAATAGTAATTATTGGGCATACATTCCAACTATTCTTCAAGCATGAAGATTCAATATATAAATTCAACATATCTAACATAGAAGCCCTCATGTCCATATATAGTCTTTGAAGTGGGGTGACCCACTCTTGGGGGCAAAATACCTTTTTAAAATCACGTAACCACTTTTCAAAATATCTTTTCTTCTTTTATTTTTCTTCCTAGCTGACTTTTACTCTTTTTCCCATTTATAATATTAATTTAATTGCTAAAATAGATTTAGCAATTAAAATTACTTTAAGGCAATAATTTAATAACTAATTAATTAATTTACTCAATTTACAAGAGTGATTAAATCACTTTTGGGCAAACAATTAATTAAAATACCTTCTCCCAATATTAGTTGAACTCTCAAGCGCAATAATGGTCAAAACCACTTTTATAAAATGCTTGAGTGGTAAAAACCACTTTTTAATAATATTCTATTAATTAACTAAAATTGCCTTGTATGGTCAAATGATCAAAATCACTATTCGGGCAATCTTAATCAATTAATAAAATAAAATCCCCAAAAGTTATCCCTATAGTCTATGGGGAATAGTAGACTAAAGATCTTCAATCCCTGTTTACTTGTGAACTGGAAATGAAGACATTGCAATATATGGGGAGCCGCTCCCCTTCCCCCCCTCTCTATATATATGGAGAGTTAGATAGATATAGAGGGGTCCTCCCCCTTTATATAAACTAACTCTAAACTCCCATATATGTATATAGGGTCCCATCTATATATAGAGGGAACTCAACTCAACTCTATATGGTTTGGGGGTTGCCAAAAAAACTATATATAGTTTGGTGGGTTGCCAAAAAAACTATATACAGTTGGTGGGTTGCCAAAAAAACTATATACAGTTGGGGGTGGCACCCCTCTATATAGATTAGAGCCCCTCTATATTTAAACTAACTCAACTCAACTTTATATGGTTCGGGGTGGCACCCCTCTCTATATATATGGTAGAGCCCTTATATATTTAAACAACTCAACTCAACTTTATATGGTTGGGGGTGACCCTCCCCTGACCCTATATATATCTTATCTTATTTTGGATAGGTTCTCATGGAGTAAGGCACCCAACACAATATAGATAGTTGTCCATACGGTCTCTAGCCAACCAACTAATTATTGGGGTGCCCCTGACTAGAGAGAGGATAGACCATATCTATCCACTCTCTAGTCATGGGGCACCCCAATAATTAGTTGGTTTGCTAGAGACCGTATACTCTATATATATATAGGGGACGTCGGGGGGGCTGGGGGCCGACGGGGCGGAGGCGGCAGACAAGAGATAGATAGAGATAGTTGCATCTTTATCTCTATCCGGGGTTGGGCAGTGCCTAACTGAGCCTAGCGAATAATCGATATGAGGTGCCCCTCTCCTCTATATCTAATATATAACATGCCCCTATCCTATAAAGAGGAGTATACGTCCTTCCCTCCATTTATTTAGATGGGTAGATGGTGCATAGCTCAACTCCAATTCTATATGTAACGCAAAAATGGGCCATATAGATAGATAGGGCCCCCTCACCTCCCCCTCTAATATATAGGGACATGGATAGGGATAGGGATACGGGTCGCCATATTTATATAGGGCGATGTCCATGACTTCAGAGAGAAGATAGGTGGTAGTGGGCACTTGGACTTAGAAGTGGTTCTCCCTCTTCTTTAGAGAAGGAATATGGATGGGCCCATATATAGATAGGCGCCTTGCCCTATATCTAATCTATGGCGAAGTGGGTATGGGCATTGTAGAGGAGAGACCGATGGGCACATCCGTCCACCAAATAGAGTGAACTAGGGTATGGGGGCTCTTGCCCTATAGTGTAGTGTGCATAGGCATTGGATCCAGTGGGGGTAGGGCGTTGAAGACCGTCTGAGATCATCTGGGGTCCCAGTTCTCTATATAGGGCAAGTCCCCTAGGGACCCCCTGACATTGTGTGGGCCGGTAAAGCCTATCTATCTTAGGCTGAATCTTAACTTCAACCTGTGCTCGAGAGATAGGCTTTCATACACTGATAAGATACAAATGAATTCTCGAAAAGAAAACAACTATGAATACTTTGGCTACTTGGGACTGCCCAGATCCCACAAATGAATAGAAAATTTGATTTACATTCTATCTCACCGGAATCACCCCATCTCTCCTCCTGATAATAAAGTCAGTTTCAAATTCTGGTTCAAATAGAAGTACGCCATGCTATTGTGCCTTAGATGATCTGCATCTCTGGGTTAGGCATTGATGAGCACATTAAACTATCCATGTGGCTAGTAGCCTTCACAACCCAAGCACAATGACACAATTATCAGGGGTGCGCTCTACCACTGAGCTAATAGCCCAGTAGGGCTCCGCTCCCTACTGGGAGGGGCTCTCCCAAAACCAAGAGAAAACCTCTTGCTCACTTGCCTCTTTTCTACAACATGTTGGCACCTTGCACATTTTTTTAGGGAGTGCAATTAGGGGGTGCAACCTTTTTTGTCTTTGTTAAGACATTAACATTGTTTTCATCTAATTTAAATGTATTTATTTGATTGATATTTAGTTAGTTTAGTTAGTTATTTGATTGAAATTTAGTTAGTTTAGTTAATCAGAAACTAAGTTAACTAATTAAGAATTTAATTTAATTATTAGCTTTGAAAATGCTTTTGAGTTCATTGCTGATTTTTTTCCGAAACATTCAATATTTCTTGGGGGCAAGGCTTTTTAGTTGTTGCCTTCTTTATTTGTTAATAAATGCATTGTTTAATAATAATGAGTTATATATATTTCACGTATTCACATAGCATAATTTATGCTCTACATTACTCAACAAATAAGTAACCAAGCCATAAACTCTAAAGTCTTAAGAGTTAAAAAAAAACTTAGATCTTATTTAAGATAGTTTCTTATTACAGTATAGTTTGCTAAGTTTTAATTTATACTAAAAAAAAATAGAAATATTCTATAATAATAGAATATTTGTTTTAATTAATAAAGACTAAAAAAAACTTAAAATAATGCAATTATTTTAATTGCATTATTGAATGCAATAAAAATATTTAATATTTACTGCATTTAATAGAAAATAATAGTATTGTAAACTAATAATATAAGGTAAACATTAAAAATATGATCCTATCAACTTGTTCCGACTTGAGATAATGAGCTTACTTATGAACTTCATTCTTACTTCATTATCATATTAACGAACATTACTACCTAGAAACGACAAAAGACTCCATCTCTTGTCGCTTGCATTTGTGACAATGCAAGATGCATCTTGGCCGATGAAAATTAAATTATCATTTTGTTGCTCGCTCTCTTTCGAGCTCATAAGCAGTGTATGAGCCCAACAAGCATTAACTCTCCCTAAAATGGAGGTGATCCAACGACACCTTCCAATATGGCTACCTTGTTATGACTTCACTCCAGTCACTAGCCGTGCCTTGGGCATCCCCCTCTTTGCGGTTAAGGTAATGACTTCGAGCATGGCTCACTTCTCTAGTGTGACAGGCGGTATGTACAAGGCCTACGAACGAAGTCATCGCCATCTGGTTGATCGACGATTACTAGCAATTGTTACTTCATGCAGGAGAGTTGTAGCTTGCGATCCGAATTGAGGCTAGGTTTTTGAGTTTAGCTTGCCCTCGTAGGGTCGCGACCCTTTGCCCTAGCCATTGTAGCATGTGTGTCAGCCACGGTGTAAGGGGCATGATGACTTGACATCATCCTCACCTTCCTTCGGCTTAACACCGTTAGTCTATTCAGTGTGCCAAACTATTATGGCAATTAAACATGAGGGTTGCGTTCGTTGTGGGACTTAACCCAACATCTTGCGACACGAACTGACGACAACCATGCACCACTTGTGTCTACGTTCTCGAAGGCACTCCTCTCTTTCAAAAGGATTCGCGACATGTCAATCCTTGGTAAGTTTCTTCACTTTGCATCGAATTAAAGCACATGCTCCACCGCTTGTGTGGACCCCCGTCAATTCCTTTGAGTTTCATTCTTGCAAATGTACTTCCTAGGAGGGATACTTAGCGTGTTAGCTACAACACCATACGGGTCGATACTCACAGCACTTAGTATCCATCTTTTACAGCTAGGACTACTGGGGTCTCTAATCCCATTTGCTCCCCTAGCTTTCGTCTCTAAGTGTCAGCAAGGGGAAGGAGAATGGACTTACAAAACGAGAAATAAACGTCCGCCTCTAGTTCTCAAGTGCCTAGTAGCTAGCGGGAGCGAATCAAAGGAATGACCTATCTATATATGGCCCCCGCTAGTTGTTAGGACCAAACGGTCCAATTAGAACTCTCCACTTCCTATTTGAAGGGCTTGACCTTGAGCGTAGCGAATAAGTTTTGCATCTGGCCCTATCTACTAACTGGGACAAAATTCCATATGTATATAGTCCTGCACGACTATCTATAGCTCCTCTGCATCCGAGTGGATATTTGATCGACTAGACTGCCCCTATATATCTATTGGAGGGCATTTAACTAGAACTATAGCCGCCCTCCAATAGATATATAGGGGCTATGGGTAGTCAAGTTCCTCTCCCTAACTATGTCTAAGGGTGAGTTGAGTTTCTCGACCCAACTATGCCCAGGGGTTAGTAGAATTATAGCCACCCTCCAATAGATATATAGGGGCTAGGGGTAGTCAAGCTCCTCTCCCCAACTATGTCTAAGGGTGAGTCGAGTTTCTCGACCCAACTATGCCCAGGGGTCAGTCGAGTTCCTCGACCCTGAGCATAGCGAATAGGTATATAGATAGACTGCCCTTGTTTCGTAGTAGAGGGAGTAGAGGTCCCTTGTTTGTTGGTAGAGGGAGTAGAGGGAGGCCATCTATCTAGAGGGGAGACACATATACCATCCATCCATATAGAGGGGAGGCCCATGTACCATCCCATCTCCATCTATATAGAGGGAAGGGGAGGCGTCGGGAGATCCCCTTTCCCTCCCCCTTCTATATATGGGATAGATTGGGGTTGGCCCATAGCCGATAGCCGCCCATGACCCCCCTCTCTCTATATGGGGGAAGGGTTCCCTATCTAATCTATAGGCCCCGCCACAATATATGGTTGAGTTTAGACATTATCTATGGGGTGGGGGTGGCGAGGTAACAGTCTAGATTCTCTATGATAGATAGAGATAGAGGGGGTGGCAAGATAGAGATAAAGATAGAGTATACATTCTATATGGGGGATTGGATTGAGAGTTTAGAGTTAGTTTGGTTTAGTTTATGTAAAGCGGGGAGGGCCACCCCCAACCATATAAAGTTGAGTTGAGTTTAAATATAGAGAGGCTCCTCATATATAGAGAGAGCGGGGGAGGGGGGTATTCGCTATGCTCACCCCCACATCATATATAGATTTAGATTAAGCCATATCTATCTACAGGGGATTTAGATTGAGTATAGATAGGGGGCTCCTGAGCCTAGATAGAGTATAGAGAAAGAGGGTCCGAAGGACCTCAACCGATAAGGCATTTCTCTCCCCGATATGGATATAGGGGGCTGCCATATAGAGACAGGGCGCCCCCACCCCCGCGGTGTATATTTATTGGCACCCCATAGGCATACATTCTATTCTTTTGGCACCCCCCACCCCATATACAGATACAGATTGCTCTATATAGACATGGGAGCCATATCTATCTATAAGGGATTTAGACAGGGGCCCTCTCCCATTGGTTGCGTCATTTGAGTTCCTTGTCCTATCGCCATAATCTATATATGGGGTGGGGGTGCCCCATATCTATAGTGATGGCCCCAATATCTATATCTCCAAACCCATCTATAGGGCATTGTGCCACACACACACACACACACACACACAAAGGGAGCCCATATATTAGATAGGGACTCGTATTCGTAAATATATATGGGTGGAAGGTGGATCTGTATACAGGGGGATTGTAATATCCCTAATCGGAATATTATTTGATAATTTGGATTCCTCGGATTTCCTTTTAAAATAATATTTTATAAATGTAACTTGTACTAAGAATAATATTTAAAATAAAAAATATAATTGTATTAATAATAAAATATAAATCCTCAAGGGATTTTGTCCTTGGGAGATAATGATCACAAGGGTTTTTGTCCTTGCAATCAAATTTTACAATTAAGGGATTCCGTCCTTAAAAGTGGTTGTAAAACATAATGCTTGTACATGGTTATATATTTTTAATACATGATTGAATGAATTCCTTCCATACCAACGAATGACTATAAATACTTCATCACCTTCCTTTGAAAGATGTGTCTCTTCCAAATGTCTTTTCCCAAGGGAGGCGATGTCCCAAAGGGTGGCGTCCCTTGGTGTTTAGGTGGGTCGGCCTACCTATATAAGTTTTTTTTTAAAATTAAATGTGGCGTTCTCCTCAAGAGGGGCAATTCTAATTGCTGCGCCCTCCTTAATGGCTATGCCCTTGTCTTATTCTTGAAAAGGGATATTACAGTCCTCCCTTCCCAAAATTGCTTGTCCTCAAGCAATTGTAAGCCGTCATGTCCAAGTACCATGTCTAAGAGATAAAACATGATGTAGTTCTCCCAAAGCTTTGACCTGGTCCCTATCGAATGAGAGATCTCTTGCCAACACAAGCTCTGGCTTTTGATGTGCTTTGGCTGATCCAAAATTCCTGCATCTATCATCATGTTATGGACTTTCAAGGGTCCACTCTTGATGTCCCAATCATTTGTATTATCGTACCTTTGTTTTTTCTTTTTGACTTTATCTCCCTGATGCATGCACGGAACCCTTTCATCATCTACATGCTTCATGTAGTTGGCTATTCTAAAATTTTCATCAAGCTGAACATTAGTAAAATCATCTGGAAATTTGGCTTGCACCACCAATTTCTTTTCACAATCTTGTACCTCAGATTTTTCTTCATTTTTTGGTTCATTCTCCATGATTTCGTTTTCTTTCTTTGGAGATTCTGCTGCATCTAATACTTTTCGTGGTTCTTCATCTAGCAACATATCTTTATGCCCCTCAATTGTCACAAATCGTTTCAGGTTCTCTGAACACTGAGCAACAATACTGTTAGCTAGTGTATGTGCCCTGGTGATGATTCTTGTTCAATACCAGCCATTAGTATGGATAACAAATCTTGTGAAATATCATCACTCTCGTTCAGGACCAAAGTCATAATGGACTGCATTGACTCTATTACATTTTCCGTATGATTTTTATGGATAGTAGCAAAGAAATATTCAAACATGTGAAGAATCGGATCATCACATCCTAGATCTAACATTAACACACAAGATCTGTTTTTTGCCATAATGTCAAGGATTGTGACCCTCTTAGCAAAAGAACTTGTGATGTCATATAGACCCTCAAAACATTCCACCATTAGCCAAAATATTTCTTTCATGGTGTTGTTAATGTATGGCGTTTATGGTGTTGTCAATGCATGGCGATTCTGGTGCTGTTATCCTTGTAATTTCACTAATACAAGTGATAACCACAAGTCGCACATCTGGATTTGGATATTTCAACATCTTGGACTCGGCCAGATGAGTTACTAAAGGATTCATTGCCCAAAACATAGACTTAAAATTTGATTGCCTTACCGAGGACAAACAATTAGCCACTTCCTCCAAAACATTGAGCAAAACATTTTTTGAATAATGTGGATGCTCAAGTTCCTTTCCCAATCTGCAAAGCTTTGTTTTCAATTCATATTTTCTTATTAACTCCATGATTCATAGACTATGCATCAAATCCAAAATCCATTTTCACACGCTGGCAGGAACAATTGCTGTGAGACCACTGTAATATCCCTAATCAGAATATTATTTGATAATTTGGATTCCTTGGAATTCCTTTTAAAATAATATTTTATAAATGTAACTTGTACCAAGAATAATATTTAAAATAAAAAATATAATTGTATTATTAATAAAATATAAATCCTTAATGGATTTCGTTCTTGGGATATAATGATTACAAGGGTTTTCGTCTTTTCAATCAAATTTTACAATTAAGGGATTCCATCCTTAAAAGTGGTTGTAAAGCATAATAATTGTACATAGTTATATATTTTTAATACATGATTGAATGAATTCCTTCGATAACAACGAATGACTATAAATACTTCATCACCTTCCATCGAAAGATGTCTCTTCCAAATGTCTTTTCCCAAGGGAGGCGATGTACCAAAGGGTGGTGTCCTTTGGTGTGTAGGTGGGTCGGCCTACCTATATAAGTTTTATTTTTTATTAAATGTGGCGCTCCCCTCAAAAGGGGCGATTCTAATTGCTGCACCCTCCTTAATGGCTATGCCCTTGTCTTATGCTTGGAAAGGGATATTACAGGGATGCTAATCAATCCCCTGTAGGTAGATATGGCCTGATTTCAATCTATATATGGGGTTGGGGTCCCCCCCTATTTCTATCTATCATAGTGAATATAAATATATACCGTGGGGGCAATCGGCCATCTATATATGAGACTCTCTCCTGGCCCTCTACTCTATAGAGGCTCTCCCCTGGCCAAGGGGGATCTGTATAGAGATGGGGCATGATGGGGATACCATCACCTATTAAGCTTTGTAACATCTAAAATCTATATATGGTCTATTTAATTTTTTTGGCCTCCCCCAAATATCTATTTCTTTGGCTTCCCCCTCTCTATATATATGGTATGGAGCCCCATTTATAAAGATATGTAGCTTGTCGGTTGAGACTAGTAATAGATATTCCCCACCCCTCTAGCCAATATATATAGAGGGGGCCGTCGGGTCCCTATCTATAGATGGGCATAAATGACTAGCCCAACTATAGATTATGGGCCCCTATCTATGTATAGGCGAGTTATATATAATATATATAGGGGGCCCACGGTCTACGTCGACTATATATAGCTTAGCTTCGATATCTAGTCCACATCGGGCCTCTAGGCTTATCTACATTGGGAACATCATCTTGGATTTATCAATCAAATTGAGGGGATCAATCCCCTTTATATCAACCGAATCATCACGTGCATCACCAACCTTCCTAGCAGTATATAGTATAGTAATAGATATTGCGAAATCAATTACTTCTATGTTGAGTTGCCCATATTACATCGATCGCTCACCCCGATCCCCGACTATATAGATGGAGATAGAGATAGAGTGCATACTGAGCTCAGCTTTCCCAGTGTTTTGCTACGCCCTTCCCTTATATATCTAGATAGGGGATAATCCCCATTTAGAGAAAGGCCAATGCCAATGCCCCATATAGAATATATACTTTATCTCTATCTCTATCTATATACTGTGGGAATTGGATCTATATATAGGGATAGCCGGCGATGTTCCAGTGGGTTTGGGAGTAAGTGTGATTTGCCAACTATATAGTTGGGGTTGGGACCTCAAATAAATTAATTAGAAAGATGGCCCCATCCCCATCTAGAATCTATAGAGATTAGATCCGCGTCTCTGAGCACTACATCTCTGGCATATGGATTAGATCTGCATGAATAGGCACTACATCTATCTCCGAATGACAACTATATCTATAGGTTTGAACCCCCTTTCTCGGCTAGCCTAGGCCTAGCCTGGATAAATGCCATGATAAGATGGAGGGGCCCTCAGCCTCTTGGGAGATTCTTTTGTCGGCAACCTAACCAAGCTATATAGAGTCGAGCATAAATGAATGCAGAATGCCTCTCGAGAGAACTATGAACCGAGAGATGAATATATCTATCCCCCACCCTCTTCTATATAGGCGATCTGATCTGAGCTTAACTCGCTGGAGTGCACCATATATAGATAGGGCTGTCGATCTAGTGCAATTAATGAGTTAGTTGAGTACATCCCATATATCTCTATCTCATAGAAGATGGGGGCCCCAACTCAACCAACTTCCCAATCCACCCCTCCTCGTCCTCGCCCCATATATATATGGTCAATGATTGGATTAGGTGGCCTATATTCTAGAATCTAGGGGCGCCCCATACCATACCATATATTAGATGGAAATGGAGATGGGGATGACCTCGACTTCATCTCCCTCCTCCGTTGGTCCCCTATCTGCCCCATAGACATAGTTAGAGAAGGGTCCCATGTATAGATAGGCCCAATCTTCCCTATATATAGAAATTAGAAATATCTAGGAGGCCGAGTCATATATGGATAGGGATTGATTATGGATTATATACGTGATACAATCGGATAATAGTTCGTGATACAACCAAGGTAGATAAGTATTCTCTATGGTCAAGATAAGTATAGATAGGGGTTGCCAAAAAAACTATACATAGGGGTTCCATATATAAATAGGGGTTGACCGAGACCGTTGGTCGAGTCCCATATATCGATAGGGGTCGCCATATCCCATGTCTATATACAGGGACAGGGTTCCCCATATAGAGTGTGTATAGATAGGGGCCCTCCCAAATAGATATATAGGCGGGACCTCGATTATATAGAGTGGCCTAACTCCCATATATAGATAGGGGAGGCGGAGGTGGGCACCATATATAGAGCTATATATGGGGGACAAGGAAGGGAAGGAACTACTATCTATATGGCCGCCCCACTCTATATATAGCCCTGTCATTGTATATATATCTAGATCTAGTATATAGGCCAACGACCCTATCCTATATATATAACTATGTAGATATGGGCTAGGCAACGAGATAGGGCCACTCGTCACCTTAGTCAATACCCACAACCGCCCCATAGTCCTCAGAATAATGTGCTATGCTCAACTATATACAGTGGAGTGGATAGCCCTATATATCTAAACTTCCATCTATATAGTGGAGCCCCATATATAGATAGGCACTACCCACTCCAACTACCTCTTCTATCTTACCTACCCTTACCCTTACCCTTATCCTTACCCTTACTATATAGAGGAGAGGAGAGGAGAGGAGAGGCCATATATATATATTATAGGGCGCTACTCCATCTATATATGGCGTTGGGCGATTAGACAATTATCATCTATATATACCCAAGTATAGAGGTGATTGTCTAATCGCCCAACGACATATATAGATGGAGTAGCGCCCTATAAAATATATATAGGGCGCTACTCCATTTATAGGGCGCTACTCCATCTATATATGGCATTGGGCGATTAGACAATCACCTTTATACTTGGGATGGACGATGCCATATATCTATAGGTGTTTTACCAGTTAGTTGCCTCCTTCACCCTAGGCCCCTTCCATAGATAGGGCCCCACCAACTCAGGGGGATCTTAGGATCCCCTCAACTATTGGCATTCCGGATGAGATTCTATATTATATGGGTCCCATCCCACGACTCTATTACTATATAGATTGGCCTATATATCTAGGGGCACCATACCACCCAATCTTATAATCGAGTTCGTAAACTTGTATCCCAATCCCACCCTATCTATCTATATGGGAGCCATATCTCTATCTATTTTCATGACTATATAGATAACTATGGACTTGCCATATAGATGGGGGCGCCAATCCCAATCCTAATCTGATATAGATGCTTACACATAGAGATATAGATTACAACCCCGAGGATCTATATGGCTGTCTATATCCAATGCAAGGATATATATATAGGGCTCTCCTAAGATATAGATATGGCACCCTAGGAGAGCCCTATATATATCCTTGCTAGCCAGCCAACTCCAAGGATATGGAGAGACCTATCTATATAATTGTATTAGCTAGCTAGATCTAACACTGATATAGATAGATAGGGCCGTATAGAGAGATTGGGCCATATGTATATAGAGGGTGCTCCATGTCGAATATAGACAGGGTGAATACATAAATAACCGAAGACAAGCCATATAGACATGTAGGTATACCAAAGACAGATGGGATGTTTGTATTCACATTGGCCGTCCGAATACAATGGAATGCCGTACCGCCCCCCCCCCCCCCCCCCCCCCCCCCCCAATATATAGAGCCCATTAAACTCAACTTAACTTTATATGGTTGGGGGGTTGCCAAAAAAACTATACATAGTTGGGGGTGGCCTCCCTCCTCTCCCCTCCCCATATACCTTATCTTGAGCATAGTGAATACTTATCTTGAGCGTAGCGAATACTTATCCTATCTATATGGTGCCCTCTCCCTTCTATATATAACTTAATTTAGATGGGAAGAGAGATCGAAGCCATATTAAATAGAGGAATAGAGAGTGAAGGAGTGACTTGAGATGGGATAGTAAGGGTTTCTCGTGAAGGAGAACAACCAGCCCGCCAACCCTAAGAGATACATATATAATCAAATCACGAATGGATGAATGCCTCGATACTGATAGTAAGAGGCACCTCTCCCCCCGACTTACTCAAACTATACTCTCTCTCTATATATATATAGCCTAAGTCTATTTTCTGAGGGTGGATAAGTTGACTCGACCTGCCCAATTAGATTGACCAATGGACGAGTAATCTCCCATTGGCCCCCACCCTTGGTTTAGATAGGGATAGGGATATAGGGCTTTCCATCTACCCTCCATTATCTACGTGATACCAATCATCAGTCGTATCACGTAGCAGAATCGTATCACATATGCAATGGATATAGATAGAGTACTCAATTATTCGTTATGAGATAAGATATATAGACGGGGGCATCCCTATATATATATAGGAGTTGAGTTTAGAGTTTAGATATAAAAGGGAGGGGCACAGTCTATATTCACTATGATAGATAGAGGTAGAGGGGGTGGCCCAAAATATATTAGTTTAGAGTTAGTTTCTATAGATATATAGGGCCCCCTCTCTTTATATGGGGTGAGAAAGGGGGGGGTCGACGAACTTAAGGCACTCCCCAACACTATATAGATAGACGCAGGGCCCCTCTCTCTATATACAAAGCCCCCTCCGCCTCCCCCTTTTGAAAGAACCCTGTTTAGTTCTGCCCTGATTTTACAATTTTGGTTGTTTGACATTTTGTCAAACACTTGGCATGCGATTTGATTTTTCTGAGTTTTGGGGTTTTGTTTGTTTGATTCTTGATGGATTTCAATGTCAAAATGATCACATAAAACATATAAATGATAGATAATGTTTGCATAAACCAGTAGCAAGAATTTCACATACAATTTCCACTTTATTGACAATATATCAGATCTGAATACAATGATATCAGATTGAAAATACTTCTAAAATGTGTCTACAATATACAAACAAACCCTAGTATTGGATTCACCACATACTTGTTTGCTTGTTACTTCATTTAGGCTCAATATGATCACATATATGGCAAGAAATTGCTAATGTAGATGCTCTCAAACCCTGCTGCTAATGTCTGATGTATTTGCTGATCATAATGATGTAAATCGCTGTCGAAACAATCCCATAACTCCCCCAAATAAAGGCAGCTAGGTCTAGGATTGGAGCAATGAAACCCTAGATTGATGTGATGCCAATATAATACCAAATTTGACTACTAAACCTTTGGATCTGCAATCTGATATAAAACCGTAAAAATCTGAAACACAAATCTGCATATTAATAAATGTTGTCAATGACCAAATATTTCTTCCAAAACAAGCACTCTACTCCCAAACCCTAACAATGCATTTGTAGATGAATATATGCCAATATAACCTTCAGATCTGAATTCTTTTGTCCTCAATCTGTAAATAAAACTTCAAACCCTAGCTGCCCAAGAAAAATGATGAAATCTGCAAACCCTTAGCTGCTATCAACACAAATCTGCAATGCAACTCGATAAGAAACCTAGGATGGATTCCTCTCTCAATGGTGGCATTGGGGTTTCGTCCAATCCACTGAATTCTAAGGGTTTTCGTCCTTAGAATTAGCTAAGCATGAAAATACCAGCTCAAGTATGAAGAAGTTCAAGTTTTCCAAAATCACATAATGAGAAAATGAAGAACTAGGGTTCTTTTATAATTCTCCATTCACTTTTGGAACCCAACACCTCATTAGGAAATGATATAAAGTTATTTCGCATCCACTTGTGGGAAATAATAAAATATTTCCTTTTTAATATTTTCTCACTTAACTTTATAATTCCACTTTATGATTTTCCTTTATTTATTTTTATAATTTCACTTTATAAGGTCACTTTTATGATTTTTTCTATTTTGCTCATAAAGTAACTTTATAAAAAATGACTTTATAAAATAACTTTGTAAAAAGTCATTAAGTCACCTTGTCGAAAATAAAACTCGTCCATGGTACAATTCATAATTGCCTAGCAAATCATTCCCTGAACTCCATCATTAGCCTACGGAAATGCTGGAATAGGCTAACCCAAAACTCTGCAATATTTCTTAGGAAAGAGGGAACATTACACCTTCGCCCCTCCCCCCTTTATATAAACTATAACTCTAAAATCTAAACTTTAAACTAACTCCCATCTATACATAGAGGGTGGCCTCTCTAACTATGTCTATGGGCCCATATCTATATAGGGCGAGGGGAGGGTGCCGACAGGACTATCTATAGTTATGCCATGCTCGGGAGATATATATAGAGAGTGGGGGCAGGCTATATAGAGTGCCCCTTGTGCATCATGACCCCTCCATCTGGGTGCCTATTGATTTCCATAACTGCCCAGATAGAAGATGGATGGTCGCCTCTACTTTTATTAGGGGCCAAGTATCAATGATTGTCGAGGTACCCCTATCTATATACAGGGCGCTTGATAGTTTTTATTAGGGTTGGGCCCTATATGAAAGGGCATAATAGGGAGGTTGAGGTCCTATCGTTTCTACGCCCCTATATAGATATAGGCGACCCAGATAGATTAGTATTCGCCCAACTATGTCTAGGGATAAGATATAAGATATATATATGGGGGCGGGGGCACCAAAAATACTATATAGACGGGGGCGACCAACCATGTCTAGGGATATAAGATATATAAAGGGGCACCAAAAAAAATATATAGACACCAACCATATATATCTATCCATGGTATATAGTTGAGTTTAGATATTAAATCTCCCATATCTATATAGGGCAATCTATATATGGGCGGCGGTGGGGTGCATGATATATATTAGATATAGAGGGGTGTTCGCTACGCTTACCCCATATATAGATTATTAACGACCAAGTATCTAGGGTCGCCTAGATCTCCATAGATGCAAAAAAAACTATATACAGCTGGGCTCTATTCCCAGGGGAGGCTGGGGGGGCTACTAGAGATATGCCCCTCGTGCCAATGGCCCTTAGAATTTATAGGGGCTCGAGATATATGTATATAGAGTGGGGGCAGCTCTGGCTAGGCCATATATAGATAGTGCCCCTCGCGCCGACGGGACTCTATAGTTATCTAGGCTCCGGTGGGGGGTCTATATCTAGCTGGGGGGAGGGTCCCTTTAGATCTATATATGGCGATGGATCGAGGGAGACTATATCTAGTTGGGTTGGCACCCTATGTATATAGATCCAATCCTCGAATTATATAGTTGAGTTTAGATAATTTTTTCTATCTACATGGCTCCCATCTCCTATATAGTTTAGTTTATATAGAGGGCCAAAAAAACTAGATATTTGGAGAGGCCACCATATAGATAAGATAATATTTGCTACGCTCAAGATAAGATAAGATATAGAGGGAGGGGGGAGGCCACCCCCAACCCCCAACCATATAAAGTTTTCTATATATATATATGGGAGTTAGTTTAAAGTTTAGAGTTTAGATATAAAGGGGAGGGGAGGAGAGGGGCTCTATATATTGGGTTGGCCCCCCTAGATAGATATATAGGGCTTGGGGGGTGCCAAAATAATCTATACTGTGGGGGGCACCCCATATATATAGAGGGTCATCGGTCCCCTACACTTTGCCCTATATAGAGAGAGAATCTAATCCCCTCCGCCTTTACTCTAGGGTTGGGGTCGAGCCTCATAGATAGATATATAGATCCAATCCCCAAAGTATCTAGTTGAGTTTAGAGTTTAGATATAAAGGGGAGGGGCTCCCCATATAGATAGAGGGGGGCGGGGGCGGGAGAGCCACCCCCACTTGTATATGGGTTTTTTGGCAACCCCTCCCCCCTATATATAAACTAAACTCTATATGGCCTCTCTCTATATATTTGGGAGTTTAGAGTTTAGAGTTAGTTTAGTTTATATAGAGGGGGCAGGGCCACCATATAGATAAAATAATATTTGCTATGCTCAAGATAAGAGAAGATATGATATATAGGGAGGCCACCATATAGAGTTTAATGGGTTCTATATATTGGGTTGGGGGGACCAGATAGATATATAAGGCTTGGGGGAAGGGGAGGGGCTCTCCATATAGATAGAGAGGGGGGTTGCCCCCATATATAGATAGGGGCACCATATATCCAATCTATATAGGGAGCCAAAAATCCTATATATTGGTGCCGACTATATATATAGTTGGAGGGTAGGGTCCTTGAGGAGCTACTCGCTACTAAGATGGGAGAGATGGGCTGGTCCCCTTTTCTATCTATGGTGAAGGCCTTACTACCAATAGGAGAGGGCGCCTAGATTCTAGTCCTACGCTCTCGACCTATATATAGCTGAGCTGATCTAGATGTTTGCTATCCCATCACCCACCCTGACTATAGAGAGTCGTCGACTATATAGAGTTCCATATCTATATATATGGCCCCATCTATAGAGTGGAGTAGAGTTAGAGCTTCCCCCTCATTTTTGATGGCCTAGGCTACTCAGATATGTAGCATTGAATGAACCAACCGATTGGGTTAGGACGCAGCCATCGAAGTCGTATATCGCTATTGCATACGAACATGAATCAAGCTTTGCATGACGACCCCAAGGCCCTCAACCCCTCTAGATAGATATGGATAGGGGCCCCATAGATAGAGGTTGGGGACTTATGTACGGGGGCGGTGGAGTGCCTGCCATAGTTCAGATAG